>CM031237.1:72865276-73609629 GCA_018340775.1 Taxus wallichiana var. yunnanensis | reverse complement strand
TACGCGCATCCATCAATAATATATCAAAAAATACTTTTGTCTATGTAAAAATACCCAAATATTGTCCTTTTACTAACCATGTTACTCAATAATGTCCTATATGAATTTTATATTCCAATCACAAATTCCTCACTATCTACTAAAACACCAATTTTTTTTTTTCTTTCACTATTAACTATCGCTAGCATAAAGATTACCTATTATCTCTGATCTTGTTTGTAGAAAATATGTCACCACTCTTCTCAATCTCCTTTCTTCTTCCAACCTTCAATACTTTCCTCATTACAAGTAACATCTTTTCTTACTCAAGTTATTTTCCATACACACTAGTGCAGATATACGAAATCACATAATTAATCCGATTACATCACACCTCTAAGTATGTCATTATACACATGATTCCTAAGCAAGAAAACTAGGCATTAACATCACTTATTTTTATTTTACATTGCTTTATCCTTTGATATTATTATCATTTACTTTTCCGAAATGACCCTTTACTTCAGAATATTCAACAATGTGTGACTTAGCTCTATATTTTGTTTTATCTGAGATCATCCGACACTACCACCCATGAGGGACACTTAGTGCCCATGCACTACTATCCCTTTTGGGTGCTTCTCACGCCTTCCCTACTTTACTCAAATTTGAATCACCATGTCATTTGTTATCTTTTCTAAATTACTACCCATCACTGGGGTGACCTTTTAGTTGTTAATGATGAAATTCAAGTTAGTGATTCATATATATATATATATATATACATACATGACTTACTCACTATTATTAGGTAAATTAAGTTATTACTTACTATCTACTACTTGGGAAAAGAACAACATTCAAGGACTGCATTTAGATGCATTATTCACTACATATAGAGGGGTTATTTCTGAATTTCATCTCACACATTCATATCATTGGGGAAATTAGTCAGAGCCCACTATCTTGGTAATGACTTTACAAGTGTAACTTAGCTTCAAGAGACAAAAATTAAATCACACACAAACACACTAGAACTACATAGGATTTTGAAATGTAGTGCAACACTTGGTGACAATCATACATGGGGTGAGTGTCAAGGTCGATCGACTCAATTATATGCATATTTGTTTCATCTAATGTTTATTGAGCCTCATAAGCAGAAGCTATAGTTTTTTTGTAGGTTAAGGTGCGATATCAAACCTAGAGTTAAGATAGAGTGAATAATAATGAAAGGAAGAAGACAAGTTCATACCCTGAAAAGATTAGATCCAGAGAAGTCATAGGACACTGGTGCCCAATCTCGCACACCAGAGCCTGTGGTCATGTCCTTATTTGGGAGGTTCTTTTTCAAGGAGTGTCAAGTTATAATTTTCCAAATTAAGGATATCCAATTTAAATCCAGCCTCCCCACTAAGTTTCTAGTCTAGAATTAGTCCAAATATCCAAATATAAGTTATTTTTATATCATTATTTCTTACACTCGCTTGCTCTCGCATGATAGATCTCGCCACTACTGTTATATATATTTCGATCTCAGTAATATGATTAATATTTAACTTATGTTAAATCATTTAAGAAACCCAACTCGTAAGCCTTTTTATTAGATCTATTTTTTCCTAACATGGATAACACATCACATGATTTTACTACTCGCACATCTTAATGACCTAAATGCATACATCATCGATCATCATAAAACCTAGATCTCTTATTTTTTTGTCTTGAATAAGTTTAGTGGATCTCTATATCCACCCCTTTGGACACTAATGGTATCCCCACTACATTTCTTACATCCTCCATTACATTCTCTCCCCTCCCACCACTGCAAGGGCATCACTAACAGTCATGTTCCCATTTCCTGAGCTCACGCCCACTTCTGTCTTGCCCCATAATTTACCATATCTAACCTATCACTTCTTCAAGCACCCATGCCTTTAGATTATTTATATAATGATTAATCGCGAACAATGCCTCTTCCTCTTCTTCTCCATCTCTTGATTCTTTGCTTCTTCTTCATAGTCCTCTTGCCCATGAGGTTCTTCTTATCCACTTCCTTCCAATTTTTCCTTACCTAAGTTTCCTCTCTTTGATGGCCATGGATAACCTCAAGAGAACCTTCGATTATTTCATGTCGCATGCTTTCGATTATGCTTGTGATGAAACATTATTGACCAAGTTGTTTCCTAAGAGCATACATGACTATAACTTGTGACGGTTTTATGATTTTCCTTTACAATTTATTCAATATATTACTCATTTAAAAATATTAGAACTAATGAACATTTTAATGACTATGGTTTTCGCCATAAGACTAAGCATTTTCAAGGTTTGATGATATTTCCCGCTCATGTTACAAGTTAATGAAAGGGGTACGATAAATCAAGAAACTCATAACTAGGGGAGGGTTTAAGGATACCTCCTGATGGGGATGATGATGATGATGATGATGATGATGATGATGATGACACAGTGTGGAAGGTCCTCTCCACGACGAACTCGATAACCTACACAATAAAGAGAATCTAAACATGAAAATGATTAATAGATAAGGTGGTGGGTTTCCTGACAAGGTTAGTCCCGAGAAGCGATGACTTCCTAGGATGGATGCCAACACACTATGATAAAAGGATATGATAAAATGATAATAGATGAAGGATGTAGATAAAAATATGAAATAGAAATGAGATATGATAGAGATGCTGAATAAAAATATGATAATGTAACATATTGATAAATAAAACCAAACCTAATCGGGTCGACGATGACCTCGAGATCGGGTGGCATAGTCATCAAGGATCGCCGTGAGAGTCGATCAACAAGCAAGCGTAGCAGATCTAAAACCCGATATGAGATGCTAAGTATGATCTCGGGGATGGTGGAACATAGAGTCTGCAATAGAAGGAATATTTGATGAAGATGCTAGTAGAGTCGACTACAACCGAACAACGCCGACAATGACTGACTAAGAGGACAAGATCCAAGCTATCGAAGATGGGTGGAAAAATTAGATTGTTTCTAGATGATGGGGTAGCTATGAAGTAGTGGGCAGATGATGATGTAAATATAAAATGGGGATAACATGATTGGGTTGAAAATGACTAGGATGGGTCAACGACGATCTGGGGTAGGATATGGGATTTTTATGAGATAAAAGCCCGGTAAAAGGGATATGAAGGCATCAAAGAGGGATATGAATGTGTAGAAATTCACGATGACCCGCAAACTTGCAAGAAAGAAATGGCAAGATGAAAGAAGGGTTATGAGTGATCTCCAAACCTTCAAAATTCCATGGATAACATACAAAGGATTTGAAAATCCAAGCAGAGGATCAGAGCTCCCGAGAGAAAAAAAGAATGTAGTAATTTCATAAGGTAGTTCAAACACCCGAAAATTTTCAGCCCTTTGAGTCGAGGGGGTGGAAGTGTATTAATAGGGTTTGATAAGTGACCCACCTAGTTTTGGCAGCAGAGATTGCATGGCAGACTCATCCACTCTGGGAAGTGGAGGTGATGGGAATCTAAAAATGGAGGGCTTAAATGGGTCAAGAGTCGCTTTAACCATTTTGCTTAAGATAGTGGTGCCCATAGAAATAAATGGTAGTGGGAGGATAAGGGGGGATTAAATGGGTGTAAGTGGAATCCTGGGTCATAAATGGATATTTATCGGTAGAATCCTACTGAAAAGTGGATGGGTTTTGGGTGGTGGTTAAAATATAATTAGGGGTAAATAATAATAATAATAATAAGATGGGGATGGGGTGATTAAAATAATAGGTAAATAAATGGGATTATGGATGAATTAAGGGGGTTTAATAATACTAGGATTAATATGATATTAAGATATGATAATAGAATTAATATGGGTAATGGGGATTATAGATGGAAATAGGGATTTAGGAGGGAACACTAAATTTGAACAGGAAGGGAAATATGAATGTGCAAAATGATAACGAAAGGAGCGAACACTTGCATGGGGGAAAAGGGTACCAAAATTGGTGTCTATTTTTCCCCTTTTTTCATGTGTGGTTGCTGTTAAGAAATCCACAAGACAAAAAAATATAAGTGATGAAAGATGGTGGTTTGAGGTACTCCCCTCAAACTAGGGATTAACGACACGAAAGTGAATCGATTACTAGTTTGAAAGAGATAAATTGAGAAGGAGAGAAATAAGGTGGATGTAAAGGATGGGAAAAGAGATATAAATATACCCTGTAGTGAAGGGGGTGATCATCGATAGGATATAAACAAAAAATATGGCGGTGACTCGGGAATCACATCGTAGGGACTTAACGTGGCTTCGTGATAGAGGCGACGCAATAGCCTACTTGGACCTAGCGGAGTTAGAAAGAATCATTATGATGAAGGGAATCTAATGGATGTACAAGCCATGGGACCAATGGGTCAAAGGAAAACATCAAATTATGAACAAATAAATGCAAGGATGGTCAAGATAATTATTTGACAGATGCAGGGAAAAAGTAAATGCGATATCCTTCATACACGAGGAATAAAAATAAGCATTCAGTGTGAGACAAAGATAAAATATGGCCATGAGGGTGGAATTTAAGATAAGAAATGGTGCCTCAAGAAGGGCACAATGATGGCCATGATGTAGGCTACAAGATGCGATGAAAGATGTGCAAGATAGATAGATAGGCTAATTTAGGAAGGGAAAATGGGCTACATGGGACAAGCTAAGGTGTGTATGTGTGACACATAAGCTTTGAGGTGGAGGAAAGGATAATTTAATGAGGAGATTGGTCAAGACTGGGGAAAAGAAGAAAAATTAGGGTTTGGGCTGATGGTGATTAAGTGAGTCGACGATGACTTGGCTTGGGTCATCCGCACATCAGGGTGATTCGATGACGACTGTGGTCGGGCATGCCTATATAAATGACCGTGGCAAATGATAGGATCATTTTGAATGTGCAAAGTTTTTTTCGACAGAGAGATCCGAGAGAGAGAAAAGTGTGTGATTTAAGCAAGGTGGAAGCCAATGAGGAGTGAGGAAGCGCTAGAGGACTCAGAGAGAGGTAAGAGTCGAAAACCTAGCTTAGTTTTTTAGTTAATTAATTAAATTTTTTTCGGAAAACTGATATGTGAGAAGGGCTAGTTGATGGTGATCAAGCTAGTCATCGTCAATCAAAGGCAAGTCAAAGCATTGACTAGAAGGGCCGATAATGAATGGGTAGGCGTATAAGCTAAATTAATAATTTTGGATGAAAATGGTGATTTTTGATGATCAAAGGCTAATGGATTATTGTTGGTTGGTTTTTTGCAAGCCGCTGACCTTTTTATTTGAAAGATAGAGTCCCACCCTATTTGAGAGGATTAGAGGGGATGTTATAGATGCAAAGTGGGGTCATCTGAAGTGGGATCAGATTTGGGAAGATTCTTCTACTACTGAGAGTATCGAGAGATATATGGCTTATGGTAGCCTTAATTGAAAAATAGGATTTGAGGATGAGCACCTTCTCGCTCAGGACAAGAGAGATGAAAATTATACTAGAATTCATGTATCGATCTTGAGATTATCGATTCTGGGGCACCATGAAGTGCCAATTATAGTAGAGAGAGAGATGGGGGTACTAACATTATTGCTTGGAGTAGAGGCTACACATATTGCTTTATTTTCAAGGTCTTTCCATATTCATGCACGATATCATCCAAAGGTGATATCGTGAGCCGATGTCAGGGTATGTTTGATTATGATGGCAATTTCGTTATGCTCGCCAGATTTAGGTGGGGCCATGTTTCCATGGCACTAGTAGGGTATCACAACATAGTGGAGCATGGGATAATGTTTTCATTTAGTGTAATGCTCCCGACATAGGTTTATTATGAATTATGGATGTATCTAGGTGGAGGACATGTATAGATGTAGGATTTTTTTACATTTGGGCCTATGAGAACATAGCCATGGTGAGACTGTCAGGATTCCTTGGGTGACACATGACCATATTGAGTCAAGGTTGTGGTATTTCGAGATGGTGAGCCGAATAGGCTCAGAGACAGGGAACATGACAAGGAGTGGTATGAGGAGAGGTTGGGGAGTTTGGATGTGGATGATGTGAGATGGAGGCCATATAGAGGTTTCGTATGGCCTAAAACAAACACATAGTTGGACGATGTGATGAGGAGGGTCAGATGGGTGTAGGGGTAGAGGACCGAGATGATAGAGGCAAAGATAGCTTCACATGAGTCACAAAATAATTTGGAGTAGTTTAGAGGTGGCTAGAGCACCCATTAGTGTACAATCGTGATGAGAAGAAGAGGGATTTACCCACTTTTATGATGGTCGATCCATCTGACAAAGGAGGGGGATCCATGGATGAGGATAATGGCATGGGGGTTGGAGAGGGGTATGTGGATTTGTGGACACATCGCTGGGTGGTGAAGGCTACTAAGGATGTAGTGCAAAGTTAGAGGAAAGGCAAGAATTTTTACTAAGGGGAGGTAATAGTACTGGTGGGTGGAGAGGTTGGAGATGGAGGCATGACCAAGATAGCTAGATTATAAGAAGAACCATGAGCTAGCGGGGATGTGCCAAGAGAGGGGCCTGACTATACAGTAGTGGGATAGGTACTGTAGGTAAAGAGAGGCCTACAAACCAAGTATGGATATCTTGGTTCCACCTCTGCAAGGCTTGGTGGAGTGAGACACAAGGATCCGACTGATGGCTCCACCTAGTACTCGTGTCACCGGATCAATACAAGGCAATAGGTTAAGAGGCATGCTACTATGAACACATTGTTACATGCTAGAATACTCCGATGTGTTGCGGTATGCGGCATAACTAATAGGAGAGAGGAGATGATCCAAAATGGTACTTAAAATTTTGAAGTACTTAGAAAATTTTCAGATGTTTAATCTTATCAAACTCAACATTGATCAAGAGTGTTTTTTAATCCAATTTTGGGTGTCTTGAAGCCCAATTTTTAAACTCTTCCAAAATGATCAATTAATCTGATTTTTCCAACTTAAGTGAATTTACTGATTCTATTACAAAACCATTTAAATAATTCACAAGTGAATTCAATTATGCACTCAAACTAAATTTTCAATTCATAAATCTGAAAGTGCATTTAGTTGTCTGATGTGGGTTATGGATACTGAAATTTCGCTTTCAATCCAAATTAACCAGTTATGATTACTTTATAAATTAATCAAATAAATTAATTTAAATGTTTTATTTGATCAAAAGCTTCCAAAAACTATAAATAAACACCACAAACCAGATTGATAACGAGTTCACCCGAAGGCTACATCTCCGGATTTATATAAAGTGAATCGATCTATTCAACATCCAATGAAGTAAAATAAACCCTTCAATAATGACTAACAGATATTTATACTTGCAAATAAGCTATGTCCCAATGAACTCGAAATATAGAAGAAACTATCCCAAGAACGATCTGTGGCTCCTACAAAGATTCTACTATTGGTTTCTCAGTGCAAATATGTTTGAAAACATATACAAGATGAAATGTACAACACCTACATGAAATAGGTTTACATTTTTGGAAACTAGAGGAAATTTTGAGCAATTTTCATTTTTACATCATTCAGAAATTCGGCCATTAAAGCCCTCACATTCTCTCATTGAAGTCTCGTTATGCCCTATTCTCGTCTCTTTCAAAACATAAGTGAGCACAATGCTCTATATATACCGACAAGCTCATCTTTTAACCCGACTGAAATGATTGATGGATTGGTTGGAGTGGGAAGTTTTCATGCCCCAAGTCATGGGGTTCGAGTCACACCCCCTCCATTTTGCCGAGCCGCTTTCAAGCTCAAAGTTGGTTATATCCCACATGTATAATGGGGCTCTGTGGTTGAAGGTTTAAGAATAATCATTTAGGCCTATATAGTTATGGCTTCAACCACACTTGTACACCGTTTATTGGACCAAACAAGATCATCTCGAGCCATTATAGGCTACCAAGATGATTTAGATTTGATCACCCGAGTCTTGGGCCAAGTGTTGTTTATTTGTTTGATTAGCTACGCCATTTCAAAGGGTGTCGAGCCATGTGTAATGTTTCAATGCCCAATAAAGGGCCGACCCATATCTGCAATCCCACCATTATAGATGTGATGGGTATATCCACCAAGGTAGTTGAGAATAATGTGAGTCCCGAACAATGTTGAATTGATACTATAAATTATGAACATTGTGGTATAAACTCGATCCATACAAGCAATGTGTAAATATGAAAGCTCAACTCGGGGAGAGCCGATCACCCCACTAAGCTAATAAAATAGCTCACCCGAGATGATTATCCACCTCGTAATGCATAATTAGAGTCATAGTACAAAAATTGAACTCGAAATACAAAATCGAGCTCGTAATGCAAAATTGAGCTCGTGGTGGCTTCGAAAGTCCATCATGTCGCAAAACAATATGAAGCACTCACAAAGGGTCAGCTCCTTCCATTACAAAAGTTTAGCCTCTTGTTCTTTCTCACCATAACACAAGTCAAGGTCAAGGCCCGAAACCATATTGAACAACCTTTTCATCTTTTGCTACTTGCCATGTGTCACGTCCAGATTGACTTTTGACCAGTGGTTGACCGCTTAAGAACTTAACTTTGACTAATGATAGAATCTACATACGTAATCCATTTCTCGAAGTTCAACATACCGCCGTAAAGGTATTGAGAATCCCTTCATCTTAGTCTAGATTTAGGAAGTTTAGGAAGATTGACATAGTGAAAAATCCTCTAGATCACTCCTCTCGAGTAAGACCATTTTGACCTCAAAATGGAAATTTTATCCAATCAACTATACATACGTTCTCTCGCATATCGTAAACACGTAACCCAGGTTTATAACATGGTTATTTTTTTCCAAAATTTGCAATAATAAAAACTAATAATTTTTTTGGCTTATACTCATTTTGGATTGATATGACACTCCGTAACTACCATATTCTTCTCGTACATCCCGATCTTGCACTCATCACTATCAACAATTAAAAATTGTAACTCTGCATTCACAACTTGTCATCAGAAACTTGTACATACTATTTGTAACTATATCTGAAAACTACACATATTTAAGCCTATTAATAAGACTTACACATGTGCAAAAATCATGCATAACAAAAAAGAGGTTGTATAAGTTGTACACTTATAAACAATCCATATATGCCACAAATTACACAATAACAAGATACTAACTGCAATCCAAATATAGAGATACAATCGTTGATCATATTCATTGAAATGTACATGTCAAATAAAGATGAAGTTTGTAAAACCATCAAAAAAGAAAATTACATCAAGTATTTTAAACCTATCACCTGATTATTTTCTCTTCATGATACTTCACCAATACCAAAGTAGATATATAAATTTGGAATTATTCCTTTTTTCAATTCAACAGGATTTCCAAAACTTCCTGGTTAGTTTGCATACCATTCTACAAAGTAACTATGCAAACATAAAATTGATAAACTGTTTACCCACCTTTTTCAACACATTTTCCTGTTTAGGTGGTTGATTTAACTTAATTTTTACTCGTACATCAAGGGGTCATAATGGTTGTTTATTAATATTTATCCTTTTTAATGAACTTTAATTTTTGTTCTGGATGTAGCTGCCAACATTTATCAATTACATGACCTGTATTTTTACAGTGACCACAAATTCTTTGATCCATTTTTTTAGGATCCACATTGTTAGAAAATTTACCTTGACTACTTTTAGCCAAGCCTGGTTTAGGAGAATTAATTTTCTCAATCTTTTCCAACATGGATTTATACTTCCTACACTTGGCCACAAAATGATTAGATAAACCACAGAATGTGCATGGATAACTATGCAAAATTGCTTCCATATTATAGCCAAAATTTTCCAGTGTAGATAATGGATCATTTTATTTACCTTTCTTTTTATAATCATGGTAAACCAAAGGTGGAGGGATTTATATACCTCTCCATGGTGAATTCTTTCCAGATCCTCCTCCTGAGGATGAATCACCTGAAGCTAGGTGGGGATGAAACTTGGCTGTCAAAAGCTTGTCTTCTTCCAGCTGACTTGGAACTCTCTCCAATCACCTTTTCCCTTCGCACTAGCATATCCTAATCCTGCATAACGAGGTCTTTCCTCAACCAAGATTGGGTTATTTATACCTTGATTATTCTTACCAAGGTTAATTCCATTAAAACCCATGCTTATTCAAAATCTTATATCCTATACCTTTAGTGTGATTTTAAAATCCACCTAGCACTACAATAGAATCCAAATTAGCATAGGAAGAGGAATTAGATGTTGTCATACTTACTTATGCACTCATCTGTCATAGTGGATGCATCAACAATAATAAGTACCTCTTTCTTAGGTCCATTAATTTACAACACCATCAAGAGCTCATCCTTAGATTCTAGCTCTCTTTTAAAGTGTCAATTTGCTCTTCAAGAGTCAATAGTTGACATCTCAGGAAGGAATTTTCTTCCTGTATCTGTGCTAATTACATGCTTCAAGTTCCTCAAGTTTCTCCTTGTTGGATAACTTGCCCATGGTTTTTCTCGCGCACAGACTGTACTTTCCAAACATTTCACAACGCAACCAAAGTTCAAGCCAAAATGCAATAACCAAAACTGAACCCAAAAATACTGAAGAAAATCAAGAGCTAAACCAGCTCTAATACCAACTTGATCCAAAAATGGTATTTAAAATTTTGAAGTACTTAGAAAATTTTCGAGATGATTAATCTTATCGACTCAACATTGATCAAGAGTGTTTTTAAATCCAATTTTTGGGTGTCTTGAAGCCCAATTTTAAAACTCTTCCAATATGATCAATTAATCTGATTTTTCCAACTTAAGTGAATTTACTGATTTTATTACAAAACCATTTAAAATATTCATAAGATGAATTCAATTATACACTCAAACTTAATTGTCAATTCATAAATCTGAAATCGCATTCAGCTTTTACGATGTGGGTTATGGATACTAAATGTTTGCTTTCAATACAAATTAACAAGTTATGATTGCTTTATAAATTAATCAAATAAATTAATTTAAATGTTTTATCTGATCAAAATCTTCCAAAAAAATTTAAATAAACACCGCAAACCAGATTGATGATGGAGTTCACCCGAAGGCTACGTCTTCGGATTCATAGAAAGTGAATTGATCTATTCAACATCCAATGAAGTACAATAAACCCTTTAATAATGACTAACGGATCTTTATGCCTCGCAAATGAGCTAATCTATGTCTCATAGAACTCGTAAACTATCCCAAGAACGATCCGTGGCTCCTATAGTGCTTCTCCTGTTGGTATCCTATGAAAATACATCTTCAAAACATCTAAAAATTGAAATGTACAACACCTAAATGAAAAAGGTTTACATATTTGGAAACTAGAAGAAATTGTGGGCAATTTTCATTTTTGCATCATTCATAAATTCAACCATTAAAGCCCTCAAATTATCTCATTGAAGTATGCTTGCCCTATTCTAGTCTCCTCAAAACACAACACACGAAGTTGCTCAATATATACTAGCGAGCTCATATTTTAACCCGACCGATCCGTTGACAAGTTGGTTAGAATAGGTGGTTTTCATGCCCAGTGTCACGGGGTCGAGTCACACCCTCCATTTTTTTGTAGCCTATTTGCGTCAAAGTGTGTTGCATCCCACATGTATAATGGGGTTGGTGGTTGAAAGGTTCAAGAATAAGCATTTAGGCCTATAGAGTTGTGGCTTCACCACACATGTACACCATTTGCTAGACCAAAAAGATCTGCCGGCCATTATAGGTCAGCCGAGCTGATTTGGATTTGGATCGCCCGAGGCTTGGGATGACCGTTGTTTATTTGTTTGATTGGCTACACCATTTGGGGTGTTGAGCCATGTGCAATGTTTCAATTCCCAATATAGGATCAAGTCATATATGTAATCCCACCATTATAGATGTAATGGGTATATCTACGAAGTTAGTTGGGAATAATGTGAATCCTAAACAATGTTGAATTGGATAATATAAATCCCGAACATTGTGGTATAAACTCGATCCATATGATAAATGTGGAAATATAAAAGATCAACTTGGTGGGGATCTGATCACCCCACCAAGCTAATAAAATAGCTCACCCAAGTTGATTATCCACCTATAATGCATAATTAGAGTCATACTGTAAAATTGAACTTGAAGTACAAAATCGATCTCAAAGTGCAAAATTGATCTCATTGAGCTCGTGGTGGCAAGGCACATGGTGGCTTGAGGGCCCACCACATTAGAAAACAATACGAAGCTCTCACCATGGCCTGGATCCATTCCGTTACAAAATTTGAGCCTCTTGTTATTTTCTACCATAATGTGAGTCGAAGACTAGAGGCCCGAAACCATATCGAACAACTTTTTGTCTTTTTCTCCTCAAGTACCGTCACGCTCGGATTGGACTATTGACTAGGGTTGACCTATGTAAGACCTTAAATTTGACCGGTGATAGAATATGCATACAAAATCCCTTTCCAAAGTTCAACATACCATTAGAAAGGTATCGATAAGCCTTTCAACATGTTCCAGATTTACAGAAGTTTAGGGAAGATTGACATATTAAAAAATACTCTGGATCAAGAGACTAGGGAGACCAAAGTAATCATCATCATCTGGGAGCACAACTAGTGTGGTGTAACTAAGGTGAGATCACAATCCGGATGATCAAGGAGATAGATGGCAGTGGAGGTTGACAAACCCCTTCTTCAAGAGGATAGGGTTCAAGCTTAGAGCTTTTGATCTACATTTACCAATTAGTGGGTGAACATTGTATACAAACTTTGACATGGATTTTAATGTACATATTTTTGAGATATAGCCTAGAAGAGGCCTATCATGGATGTATAGACGTTTCAATGATGATGATGATGATATATATATATATATATATATATATATATATATATATATATGATTTTATTGTGATTTACTTGTGTTGTGATGTATGGATGAGTAGACTAGATGAATGTGTTACTTTTATGTTTCTTTGATGTTGATGATAATAATCGATATATTTATGCCAATTTAGATATTGATGTGATGTATGCATGAGATGAGGTTAGAGTAGATATGATATGATAGATGTGAAAGATATGATATGCTATGATTTAGATTAGATTTAGATGTTAGATATAATGGGATAGTTAGATTAGATGTGATTTGATGGATTATGGTCATGTGATGTTGATTAGATTATGGATGTGAAAATTATTAGATTTGATGTGATGGATGTAGATGATAGATATGATTAGATGTAATTTAGATTAGATATGATGTGATGGATTTAAATGTTATATATGATTAGATGGATTTAGATGTTAGAGATGATGATTAGATATGATGTGATGGTTTTAGATTAAATGTGATGGATTGGATGTAGATTTGATAAGATGATGTAGATAGGTAAAACGTGACCTTGATAGGATGAGCCAAATATAAGGACACTTGCAATGAGCAAGGAGCACACATAGAATAGATGTTTTTGGACTGGATTGGAGGTAAAGTGTGAAAAGGAACATAAACAAAGAAATGCACTTATGACCTATAATATGTGTTAACATAAAACTAACAATAGTTAGTTTCATTTAAGAGCATGAGGGAAAGAGGGATGATGTGCTTATAGACCCACTATAGTCACGACAAAGGGATTAAGATGGAGCTTGTATAGGTAAAACAAACTCTCCTTAGGTGGTAGTCCTAGGTCTATGCCCCAAATTTGAGTAATATGGTGTAACCCGATCGATGCGGGAAATTTGGTTGTAGATGGGAAATTTGCTTGATGCGGGAAGCTTTCCAAGGATACTTACTTTTACTTTTAGATTTTTAGAAGGTTGATCAATGTGAGAAGCCTTTTCTTCCATGATATAAGAAAGTATCCATCCTTTGAGGGAGTGATATACAATTAGGATTTTTATTTTGGATTTTGTTTTTTATTTTAGATGGAATAAATGAATACATGATAGCTATCCTTCGAGGGATTATTCTATATTTTTGACATTTTTTTCTTTAAATGAACAACTATCCTTTGAAGGAGCAATCTATTTTGAATAAGATGGATTTTGATATGAGCATCCTAAATTTTGACTTTTGAATAGAGATGGGGATAGCCAAGTAGACCAATTAGGGAGGAATATAAGATGTACATGAAAGGAATGATAACCAGATCGTGCACAAGCCAAGAATACGATGCTAATCAAATACCACGATCAATAAGATGAAATTAATTCACCAAAATAACTTTACATAAACCTTTAAAACAAATGAGCAGAAATATCATATATTATTATGGAACTCAATGCAATACAATGAGAATGGGCCTTGCTTAAATAGGCAAGGAATAACAATCTAAGAACCAATCAAGGTCATAGATCAAGCCATAAATCAAGGAAATAACTAGTCATCAAAGAACTAGTCAAGACCATAGATTTAGGAGAGAACTAGACATCAAGGATCTAGTCAATACCATAGATCAAGGAAAGAACTATACCTAACAACTAGATAATATCTCCTAATATCTAAATAAGATAAAAGAAATATCCACACACATAAGTGGGTGAGGATAAATATAATAAAGGTAAATAAAGTACTTAGGTGAACATGAGCTAAGGTAAATACCTATTCTAATAGTACAAACAAAACATATGGACCATCATCATGGTTCCAATAGATAGATAAGAAGGTGATGGATGCAATTATTACGAGGTTCCTACCAAAATGAGGAACTTATCATGAGGAATATGCTATGATTAGAGCCATGGTGTTTATATTTAAGGTTGTAGGTAGGATAGTGATGGCAGACAAATAATTCCAAATCATTACAATGGGAGATGGAAAAGGATAATGATGGATGTAAGATCATTAAGTGCGAATAGGGTGTTGCTTTAGTAGGTATGTTAACGGTAGAAAGGTCGCAAGTGTAATGCATTGAGAGGTTCCATTTCTCGGTTTACCATCAAGGGGGCTAAATGATATGCCACCGACCCATAATTATGTGTGATAATATATGGTCCAATACAATTGGGAGGAAAATTTCCGTGTTGGCTCCTTTCCGCAGTAGTGAGATTATGATTCTCTTTGAGGACCAGTCACCAATGTTAAATTCATGTTCTTTGAGATGTTTATTATAGGAATGTTTGATGCACTCTTGGTAAATATGTTTATTTTGAAGAGTGATTAAGCGATGTTCATCCAACAATTCAAGTTGGGCTAGATGCTCTTGATGATATTCCTCTTCAAAGATGAAGTTGTAAAGTGAAATGTGCAAGGATGGGATTTCGAATTTGAGAGGAAGAACAACTTCAGAGTTATAGATGAGAGAGAAAGGAGTAGCACTTGTAGAGGTGTGGATGCTAGTCCGATAGGCCCAAATGGCGAAGGGGATGTGAAGATGCCAATTTATTCTTGATTTTTCACTAGTTTTAGCAAGAATATTACAAAGAGTCTTGTTAGTGAATTGTGCTTGGTCATTAGCTTGAGGATAGTAAGGAGAGGAGAAGCTAAGTTTAATGTTGAAGGAATTGCAAAGATTCTTAAAATATATATATTTTGAAATACTTTCCGTTGTCCGTGATGATTTTATGAGGAATGCTGAAATGGAAGATAATGTGTTGATAAACAAAGTTGATGATTTTGTTAGCTTTGGTGGATGCGAGTGGAGTGGATTTCACCCATTTGGTGAAGAATTCAATAGAAGTGATGATAAAATGTTGACGCAGAGAAGAACGTGGATTGATGAAGCCAATGAGGTCAAGGCCCCACTGCAAGAAAGGCCAAAGGTCTTGAGCTAGGAATACGAATGAGTTTGGAGCTGACATTTGACACACTTTTTTAACATATTCACAACTATCTTGGTTAAGGGCGGGCTAGTAATATCATAGGAAAATAACACACTTAGTGATGACCAAACCGCTAAAGTGTCCACCACATATTTCTTCATGAAATTCTTGGATTGTGTAGATAGAATCATGGGATTTTAGGAATCAAAGTAGAATGTTGTCAAACCCACATTTGTAGAGAATGCCACCAAGGATGACATAGCGGTTAACACATTGAAGGAATGACCTCATACCATTTTTAGATAGGTCAAAGGTAATTTTTGATATGGATAGACCTGTCAAAGATTCGAGAGTACCAAATTTCAAATTGATTAGAGTCGACAAGATTAACATGAGGAAGCTCATGGGCATGAGATGGCTGATTGAGGCGATGATGAAAAAATGAAGACTTTGTATTCTTTGGTTTCTCGAGGGATGAGATATATAAGGGATGTCATGGTGTCTACAAAATGATTGGATGAGTGAGGGATAGATTGATGGTATATTGATCAAAGGCCTCAAGAAGAAATTCAACGATTTCCTTATATTTTTGAAGGACTTCATGTTTACACTGATAGGTTCCCTCATTTTATTGATAATGAGTTGAGAGTCACCACATATGTAAAGGATTTGGATGATGAGCATGATAGTGGTTTGAGACCCGGATAATGGCTTCATACTCAACCATGTTGTTTGTTGACTCAAAGTTAAGCTTTTACGTAATAGGACAGGGTATCCCAAGGAGGAATGATGATAATGCCAACACCTCCCCCTTTCTCGACACTTAGATCCATCAAAGAAAAGTTTCATTTTGAGGGGAGATAATTCGTGATCGATGGTATGGATAGATTAATAGGGGAATTGTTCTGAGGAAGATGGTTGTCGTGAAGAAGGGATTTAACAAGTTGATCGTAGATATCCTAGCCCTTGATAGATTTCTAAGAGACGAATCTAGGTCAAACTTGGTCATGAGCATGAGCCATTAAGTGATGCAATCATTATGATAAGGTTTGGAATGCATGGTTTTAAGGAGATCGGGGCTAGTGATGACATAGGTTTTGTGGTTGAGAAGATAGTGACGAAGTTTAGAAGTGGAAAAGAAAAGGGCATAACACAAATTTTCAAATTTAGTGTAGTGGGTTTTTTAATTGTGAAGGATGCGTCCGATATAATAGACAACTTTCTCTCTCTGCCTTTCTCATCACATTGCATCAACATGGTACCTAGAGCTTGATCGTATGTAGAGATATATAGATATACAGCTCCCTTTGCAAGGCCAAGGTGTGAGAACATGTGGATATAGAAGATATTTCTTGAGATCATCAAAGGCCTTTTGTCAATTGGCATATGTTGAACTAGGTGTCTTTGAGAAGGATATGGTGAAAAGGTTGACAAAGTGGTCGAAAGTTGTGATATGAAACAATGGAAAAGTTAAAATCAGCCTTGGAGACTGTGAAGTTGCTAAATATTATAAGGGGAGGAATATTTAGGATGGTTTAAATTTTGGCTCGGGTCAACTTTAATACCCCTCGACAGATATAATAAAGCCAAGGAGTTTACCAGCTTAACACTCCAAACACACATTTGGCGGGATTAAGATGGAGGAAGAATTAGATAAGACATTTGAATATGATTTCAAGGATAGAAATATGGTATTTTTGACATTTAAATTTACCCAAGAGGTCATTGACATAGTCCTCTATAGTTTTATGGACAAGGTCATGGAAGATGTAGTTCATAATAAGATCGATAGGTGCCCCTGAATTTTTCAAATTGAAGGGCATGACACGATAGCATAAGGTTCCCCAATGGGTGATGAAATATGTATTATGTTGGTTTTTTGGTGTGATGAGAATATAATTATAACCAAAGAACCCATCCATAAGAGAAATCATTTCATGGTCGGTTTTTAAGTCGATTAGATGATCAATGTTAGGAAGGGGAAAGTCATCTTTAGGGAAAGCGAGATTTAAATCTCAAAATTTTGTACAAACGTGGAGCCTTCTCGGAGGCTTCGGAAAAAAATGTGTTGGAAACCCATTGAGGATATTCAATGGGTTGGATGAAGTTATTGAAAAGAAGGTGTTGCAACCCTTCTTTGAAAATGAGGACGATGTGAGGATGCATGCAGATAGCTTCTTCTTAATCGGCTTAGCGTCGGAGATGGTGACGATATTATGGATGAAGATGCTAGGATCGAGGTCTAGCATTTTGGTGTAGGACCAAGTAAAGTCCTTACTATGTTTGGATAGCAAATATATAAAGGTATTGAGTTCTTACGGATCGAGGGATTGGAAAAAATTGAGGATGTGGGGCTCTTCGCAGAGTCCCTATGTTGATGTTGATAGTGGAATCGTTGAGAAGGTTGGATGTGTTGGGAGGTAATTTCTTATAAAGATATGAATATTCTTCCCCATATAGGAAAGGATGGAATCATCATCAATGTACCGAGAATGTCGATGGTAGGGGAATCTTCCTCTATCATCTCAGGGAATTGGAGAGGAAGGGACCTAGTTTCACCCCTATTTGATAAGTGACCGGTCCCAGAGTGATAGTGGAGATTAAAAACAATATAGAAGAAAGGGATAATGTGTCATCCATATCTATGATGTCATTTGATGGAGAAGGATCGGAAAACACGTCGATGCACATGGGAGATGTAGAATATGGATGCGCGAGGAGTCGAGAGGTTGTTCTTTAAAACTCAGACTGAACTTCTCATGAGGCTTGCAGGGATTGGTCAATGATAAGGTCATGCATACCTTATTCATAACATCTAAGACTGAATCCCTTCCATGCGCAGTGGTGGAGGTAGGTATAGGCGAAGGCTTTGTTATAGAGGAAGTCGAAGCCATTGGTATATGGTTTGGTGTGAGGTTGATTGTCGATGTGAGAGGAAGGGCGATCAATGCCACCATAGGTAAGATTGGTTTTGAGATGAGATGGACCAAAAGAAATGATATCCCCAATGTTAGGTTGATACATAGGAGCTTTTTTGGGTCTACCAATTGATTGAGGAGGAAAGAGAGTTGAGAGTGAGGAGTCAATACTCCCCAGAGAGGGATGATGCATCACAATATTGAGAGATTTGTCATCGTAGAAACTAATTCACACACTTGGGTAAATTTCTAGGTTCTAATCACATACATTGCATTCATATGATTCATACAGAGAAAAGTACTAATTAATCACTATTTTTGGCCTTTTAGATTCCTTTTTGGCCTTACATACCCTATTTCCCAGTCTAACCTTTAATACTTCACCTTTTTTGGCTCTAAACACTAGCGCCAAGCCGTGGATGCTATCGCCGAGGCTCCTCATCCCCTCTAGGTGCCCTAGACCTCTTTGTATCTTACTCACTCCTTTTGGGTCCTTTCTAGCTATTGGGCATCCTTATCTCTTAGGGGTCGGCATTTTAGTGATCAATTATGAAATTCAAGCAAGGGAATCATATAAATACAATGTTATGGGATCAAATTAAAGGACCAAGCTCTAAACATCTACTATCACCACCTAAGGTTACATCCAAAGGCATCTAAAGAGCATCAAAACATCCATCTAGCTCTAAATGAGGGACAAAGGACTGGTTATTCTACATACATGCATAGGAGGGGAAGTTAATTTTTCCATGCACACATCTATTTACATTTTCTACATCTAGCTACTTTCTCGCTATCAAGTGTGACACGCACAAGAGCCACCTAGGGCATGATTTTAACACACACACATAGAACTACATTGGATCTGAGATGTAGTGCAATATTTGGGTGATAAGTTCACTTTGTTGATAGCCAAGGATAGTCTGACCCCATTTTGCATTATTTTATTTTTTGGGATTTGATGTGTTTTGGGTTTTTTCAGGTCATATATTTATTGTAGGTTATCAATGACATTGGTGATCATTGTGCGACATTATAATGATAAACAGTGAAGGATCGCAATAACTCAACTAACTCTAAGAAGATCATTTTCTCGAGCTCTGCATGCACTCGCACCTAGGGAGGGATCCTAGCGCCCGGTGCCCTAGTACTACCCTAGGTGCCTTGGTCCAACCTTCTTGTGCACTTATGCATTTTTCTTGATTCTGACCTCAACCTCCTATGTTTTCGTTTTACCGCCTCCACCTTCACACAATTTTGGATTCATTACAAAATCAGCTAATTATTCTATCTCTCCATTTCACTTAGGTTCATTTACCTTGCTTAATGTTTGTGTCACTTCATGTACTTTACTACTTTATTTATCACTATGAATATGGAATATCCTATCTATGGTTTAACTTATCTCGCATAATTTTGTTAAATCATTTGGTGAAATCTTCCTCTTCGAACACCTTTGGGCTCTTTATTTCATTATTTCTTACATTTTTACAAGGCCCTTTCTCATCATGTATATTTCTATTCATGATTTCTTGCTCATCAACCCTGAATTAAGAGCTAAAATCATTACTCTCTTGGCTACTACTCGTGTTCCTTCTGATATTCATCCAAATATAGTCTATAACACATTTGTAGATGCATTTTCTCATCACATCACTTTTCCATCTAATCCTCTTGTTGATCTTATTGTTTTTGATAATGATCCACCTTTATACATCATGATTCACATCAATAATGTGGGTTTCAAACAAACCATAGTTAATAATGGATCTGAGCTTAATTTGTGCACTTTATCATTCATTAAAGCTATCGACCTTTCTATTGCTTATGTTATTCCTTCATCCATTTATTTTTGCATGTATGATGGTTCCATTTGTCCATGCATAGGCCATATCACTTTACCTATCACTGTCAGGCCCGAAACCCTTCATATGGTTTTGTTTATCATTGACTTCCCAATTCAATATCATTACTTACCAGTTCAATATAATTACTTACTTGGTGGGCCATGAATTCATGCCATGCAAGCAGTACCTTCTATAGTGCATCAATGTGTTAAATTTTTACATAAGTGTGTAGAATATACAATCACCGGTGATCGTAAATTATTCAAATATTGCAACCATGATTCAACCACTACACTCCCTACTCCAACATCTATTACTACTAATGACCCACAACCCATGGATTCTCTAGCTCACTTGCCACCACTTGAAGGTGTTATTTTCATGTTAGACATTGTCCCATCCACATCATTTCCCCCTCCTACTTCTATAAATGTTATGGTACTTTATCGGGGGCTTGTCCAAACATTGTACATCATTCCATATACTTCACTTTCTCATGTGCAACCACCATTGGCACATTCTCCTTTTACATGTACAATTTTCATGAATGATTCTTATTGGGGACATATTCCATTTGATATTAATTTCTCTTATATTATGTGTACACATGATGGCTTGACTCATCTAGGCTTCACATTCGATGAGCTCCATCCCCACATAATGATCCTCATATTTATCATGGTTTAATTGCATTACTACAACTTATGGTCTTTGTGTCTTTCACCTCATAACAATTCTTACATGAGTTTCTCACACTTCTCCACTTACAATTGGGCAATCTTTCGTTGACTACATTTGGGGCAATTTAGACCCCGATCATATAGATACTTAATTTATTATGCCCTTTGGTCATTTTTTCATTTGTAATGATTTATTACTAGGATATTCAAATAATCTTACTCGATGGTATGCACATGGTTTTCCACTACCTCCTTTCACTGATGAAGAATATGTTATGGGCATGTACAATTTACACCTCAATGGATCTTTACTTGATCAACCTAATACTATTTCTTACCAAGTCTTTGACACTTCTCCATTTGGCTTTAACCATGACAACAACGATCTCCTAGATGATATTACATGATCTTACTCTTCATCATACACTTGGGGCATAATTTCCCCCACCCTTATTATATCATTAGGTGTCTACCACTTCTATTATCACATTCCATACCTCCTACTTCACATTCTAGACATTCATCTTGCACAACTTGATACACTACTTGTATCGTCATTACCCTATGACGCACTCTTGTGTTACAGTTCACACTTGACTATTGAGGGCATACTACATACATGAACCTCACACACTACACATTTTACACTTTACACATCTAAGAAATATTCTTCTAAAATTCCACATCATACCCATTTTGTACTTTTATAGCACATTATCTTCACAAATAATACTATTCTATTCTACAATCTATGCTTCATCATCAAATCTCTTCTAAAGCACACATAACACTTCCTCGACGACGCACTCTAGTCTCGCAGTTCATACTTGACTCCTGAGGTTTTAAATCTGAATTTGGCCTCACCTCAATCACAACATGCTACTGTTCATGAAAAATCACAGCACCCTCGAATGGTCCGGTTGATGATGGGGCATTCGATGTGATTGCACAACATGGAGCTATCCCAAAATGTGGGACTTTGGAATTGAGATAGCTCTCTGGAGAAAGGTCGGCTTCATATTCCTAAATCTTGACACCACACACCCAATTGCAGAGAAAATGATCTAATACTACCCTAATGCTTTCCAAGGAGACAGTGATAGAAGGATTGTATGAAAAGTAAACCTATTCTAACTGGAGGTCATGCACCAATAAGGAATGTTGGATAATCTGCACTTACATGAGAATGAAACAAACAATTCTAAAGAGGTTAATTTTAACACCATAGATCAAAACACCTATTGTAACCCATTTATCAAATAAAAACAATCCATTGAGGTCTGTAATAACAATTAAACAATGCACAATAACCTTAACTGTAATGAGAGATCAAATAAGACACAATAAACACAAAAGAGGGTTGAGAATCATCCACAGATCTATTTTATTGCTCCAAAAGTTGATACAATGCATTACATGGGGGCCAAAGGCATAAAATTATATTTATAATTTCAATGGGAGGCTTGAGCTCCACATAATTCTCATAGACAAGACGGAAGGGAGGGGCAAAGGTAAAAATCAAACCTTTTGAATCGGGCCCCTCACTTACAATTTAGAAGAAATTTTAAGAGAGGAGAGAGAGAGAGAGAGAGAGAGAGAGGAGAAAATTGAAATTACCTCCAATACCCATAAGAAACTATTGATTATCCTGGAATGAGTTCTTGAATATCTACAAAATCCTTTATTGATTAATTACATTGCCTTGTGCAAGAAGGAATTGGATCTTATTGCACCCGGGTCTAGTCTTTAGCTCTTGCAAATTCATTATGATTTTTCTCCCACCTACCTCATTAATGATTTCCACATGCCACAACACTGTACATTGTTCACCATTTTAAGAGATCTAGAACATCTAAAATCTGAATTTCAATGGTGTCATACTATAGAGCTCAAAATTAGCTTTCCAATGACTGCAATTTTTTGAAAAATGGTGGAGTATGGGAGAAGTTTTCATCATTCTTACACCAGTGTTTCTTATGGGCCTTCATCTTCACCTACCTCCGACCTCTCCTAGAATTTGGCCTCAACATTAAATTTTACTCTAAAAATAATTTCCATCAAGTACAATTTTGTTGAATTTGTCTAAAAATTACTAAAGTTGTGTGATTTTGAAAAGGGGCCACCATTTGGCTCCTCCATTGTATCGAGCTACAAAATTCCATCTCACAAGCTCTGCATTCAATTTAACTTGGCTTGAACACATTACCTAGCTCGATGCATGACTTAGAATTTAATTCACCACCTACCCACTTGACCAATTAGTGAGCCATTTGGGCCCCCTATGCAAATGTAATGGTCTTTGTTTGATTTCCATGGGTGGGAGTTTGTTGTTTTCAGATTTCGCACTCCCCACATATCGAGATTGCTCACCCTCCACTTCAGGCTTTGCTCACCTCAAACCCTGAAACAAAATTTTAAGGCCTCAACCCAGAAGTCCAAAATTTCAAACTTCAGGATTCTCCATTTTCGCACCTCCCGACTTGCCATTTTAGAGTTCCAACCCTACCGATCTCCGAAGCCAACTCACCATCGACCCCCAAAAGTGGAGCCGACCCCTAAAAATGAGTAACCCTATGTTGGACTTCGTATAGAGTTGACCATCTACTTTGTGAGCTCACCAATATCTCTACCAATTTCACCATTGAGCCCCGAATTTGATCTCGACTCACCCCCTTAAATATCCACACGGCTCTATGCACTCGCAAGTGATTCTCTTCCTTTGATCGACTTGAGCCATTCCTTCACCGAGCATTTAGGATTCTGCATTACCCACTAATTCATTTGATTGATCAATCTTGAGGAGCTCAAACCTTAATCCTAATCTATGGCTTCCATCAATGTCAATGGCCTCCTCAAACCCCTTATCAAGTCGGCTTCGGCCCGTTATCCATGAATGTCCCACCTTGAGTTCTATGTCGAGCCGCTTGGGTCCCTGGTCCGAGTTGTCCCATTTGATTGAGCTTCAAGCTTTAGCTTGGGCTAGTTCTCCTCACCTCACCATTCACATTCTCATGCTCCTACGACGAGCTCATCTTTTACTTCCCACCAAACTCAACCCCGATCATCTTGTTATCATGAGTCCATCTGGCCGCTGAGTCATTTTCCTTTGCACATAGCCAAATTGGCTCTGCTCCACCACCATACACCCAACTCGGTTCACCGAGTATGTCATCGAGGTACTCTATGAGATGCTTTTCCTAGCTCCAAAAATATAGGATCCCCATCTTGCCGAGATCCTTTTTAGGTCATGGCCTCTATAAGGCATAAATGTGAATTTTTGACCTCGAAGCTCTATCCCTCAAATTTTTTGAATTTTTTTATGTTAGAGGCCTCACTAGGAGTGCATGCAAATGGTCTCTTAGGCTCATCATGTTTTTCCCATTATTTTTCCTATTTTGGCTAGGTTCAGGGCCACAGCCCCACATTTCATCATTTATTTTTTAGTGATCTTAAGGGTCAAAAAAATGAAGAGGAAAAAAATTTCTTGATATGATTTTCACTTCTAAACTCATTAAAAGTGCTCATGAATCCTCAAAACTACCCAAAACTCAATTTCAACCCTAGGGGCCCTATTTTTAGGTGTCTAGGTCCCAGCTAACGAATTTGGCTCGAGGGGAAAAATTGGATAACAATTTTGGTGACTCACGGGGACATCTTCCTACTAGATGTTCTGTACCAGTAGCCTTGATATGTCCATTGGGCAATGACTCATAACTGATAGCGTGTAACTGATCTTGACCTAAAATCACCCCCAAAACCATTTGTTGAACCACCGTTGACATGTTCTACTACTCACACTCTCAACATTTATAATAAAATATCAAAGTTAAAATTTTGAGAGTGGAAAATTGTCTAAACCTGGAATCTTCACATGTTTCTTTCTGTAACCCTGATCTTCCAAGTATGAAGCACACAAAAATTGATGATGTTTGGAATAAATTACACACGAGTTTTAAATAAGACATTCTTGGAGTTAAGACAACGTGAAACTCAATTAAATTTTGATTTTCACTTTCTTCTAAAAGTTCCACTCCGGTCCCACCGCTAAAGGCCGCTTCTCTCTTATTCTACGGAGGTGTTGGAAGCTCAAACCATGAATGACCCTTAGGACACTTAGAAGTTCACCTGTGATTGATCTTGAAGGACTCAAAGAATGAAAAATTATTAAAACCTATCCTTAATCCTAATTTTAGTTTCTCTGCATTTGTTTTATCTTGAAATCTGCAACTGTTCCTTACAAGTATGAACTTCTTGTTTACGACCTTTCTCTTTGAGATGTACACCGAATCGCGCAATGATATAACTTGGAGCAAAAACTAGGCCAAATCACTTAGGGAAACTAAAACCTAATCTAAAATAAGGTAGTGTACATAAGCACTTAGAGGAATTCAAATCCTAAACGAATATGTACAAGGGTGAGAATTTTCTTTCCAATAGAAATGTTTAAGATAGATTCCGTTAACTAGAATCAGAAGTTCCTCTCCATCCAAAGTAGAAAGTTGGAAGGCATTGCTACTTTTACATCCTATGACTATGTATTGGCCACTCCAAATGACATCAAGCTTGGAATTCTGCCTCGGCTTGCACGATCTCGCATCCCATTTAAGAACCAAGTTGCCTTCCCGATAGGTCCTTGCTTTGGATTTCTTGTCAAATGACCTCTTGACCAAGGTTTGATCATTCTTGATGTTTTGCATTCCATGCTCTCTTTTTCTTCCAATTCCATTAGCTTCACATACCTAGCTTCCATAAGCTCAAATTTTGACAACTCTAATTGCTTCATGAGCTCTAATGCTGGAAACTCAAGTGATATGGGCAACATTGCTTCCTTCCCATAGAATAGCTTGTAAGGGGAGTTTCCTTTCGATCTCTTAGGTGATATCCTATCAGCCCACAAGGCTAAGTTTTGCTTAGTATGCCACGCCCTTTGATTTTTATCCAAATTTCTCCTTATGATCTTCAACAATTTTTTATTCATGGATTCTGCTTTCCCCTTAGCCTGGGGGTAATAATTTGATGAGATGCTCAGATATATCCCATTCCTAACAACCCATTCTGTGAGCTTAGAAACTAGGAATGCCGATCATTTTCAAATATGATGGTGGTTGGTACTCTGAACCTTGTCACTATTCCCTCGTAAAATTCCAAAGATGTTAGACTCATTTGCTTCCTTAAGTGCCACCGCCTCGGTCCAATTGGTGAAGTAATATGTTGTCATCGTAATGCAATTGTGGCCTTGGCTCGAATTTGGATTGATGACCCCGATGAAGTCCAATCCCCATTGCATGAACGGTTGGTCAACTAAAATAGGATTAAATGGAAATGTTGGTAGCCTCAATTTTCCTACGAAGAATGCACATTTTTTACATTTCTTGATCCAAGTGAAACAATCACTGAATATTGTGGGCCAATAATAACTTGCCTTCATTATTTTGAGACTTGTTACTCATGGATAAAAATGATATTCAGCCTCTCCATTGTGAAACTCATCTATCACCTTTTCAAATTTGCATGTTCCAATACACCTCAATATGACACCATTGATGTCCTTCTTAAACAAAACATCATTAATAAGCACATACGTGATGGCTTGGAGTCTGAATTATCTCATCTTTGTTTTACTCATCTCTAGAGGGCATAAACTTGTTTGTAGGAAATGCATCACGTCTCATGTCCAACAAGGAGTAGTCACATTATCATTTGCATTTTCTTGACTACATTGTAGTACCAAAACAAATTATTTTTCATTACTTTCCTCAACATGCCGACTAGAATTTAGTTTCTCACATAGTCACTTTCGCCACCGAATAATCATGTGTAAAATATATAAGGTAAGGGATTAGTAGGAATACCTCGTGAGATGAAGGCCGAAGGTAGAATGTGCGTGTTATTGAATTTTTATCCAAGATGACCATGGAGAGATTCCCTTTGGCTAAGAGGAATGACTCGAAGAAACACAACAAGATCACAAAATATCATTAATAATATAAGTTAGTGGACTTTCTAGTGAGTGATATATTCGAAAAGCAACGTGCTTCCTAGAAGGTTGTTAATCCACTTTTAAATACAATTCAATGGAGCAAATACCATGAAACAAGGAAATCCTACCGTAGTTATACAATTTGTGTATCTCGTGATAATATAATAAGTAAATCTAATTTAACAGAAAAGTTACGATTAGATCTTGAGATTTGGTAGGTTGTTCTGGGTTTGATAAAGGGTTTGGGATTGATGGAGTGAGGTTTGGGTTGATTTTGGTTGAATGGAAGGCTTATTAGTTATAGGATGTAAATGACACAGAGACTAGTATTGGTCGGGTGACCGATGATGGTATAGGGATGAAACCAATGGCGGTAGGGTAAAACCAACGCTCGTGAGGGGTAAATTGGTAATAACTTAATAAAAATGGATTTTGGGCCTCTCTATGATTACAAAAAGAGCGAGGAAGGTATAATTAGGCTCGCAATATAACTAAGAAGACTCAAGAATACAAAGGGAAATATAAAAAGGGGTGGAAATGATTGAAATGGTAAGGTTGGTGGATTGGTAAGAAGATGGAGATATTTGGGTAACAAGAAAAACTTGAGATACTAAAGGAATGAGAGATCTATAGTAAAGTAAGCACAAATGATTGAAATCACATTAATTACTTGTTACTATGAAGATCTTGTGGCTGGAAGGTGGTTGGTGATTGATCCGTGAGGTGATGGACAGTTGTTGCTGCGGTAGTGTAACCCATGCATTCCCGTATATATTCCAATGACCTAGAAGAGAACATGTACTTGTGCTGCTCTCTAGGGGTGTGAAGACGTCGTTGGAATGAAGGAATGACTCTGAGAACTTTGCTTGATTTCAATAGAAATCTTCCCAAAATTAATGACCAAACCATGTAAAGAGTTTTAAAGTTCTATATAAAGGAACCTATGATAGGTAGATGACCGACATCAACCGAGGATAAACCGACATCAGCTAGGGTGAAAATTCTTTTTACCAAAAATAGGTGGCTATTCCTAGATTTGGTGTGCTTTCCAAGTTGGGTCCACTTAGGAAAGTGAAGTTCATGTGAGAAAAGGTAGGGAGATCATAAAAGAGGTCAAGTTAGGTTTAGGAAGAAGTCTTAATTACTTAGGTCAAGTTAGTGACTCAACACTGGGAGTGATGACTCAATGTTGAGAGTGATGACTCAATGTTGAGGGCGATGAATCAATCGTTGTGAGTTAAATGCCCCTAGAATGGGTCCAGGGTGAGGTGTCATGATGAAGTGGAGGTGTGAGGGTGAAATTAACTTAATTAAATTAATTAATATTGTGAGGATGAATATTAATATGGGGTAAAGGGGTCATGGTTAGTTATATGCATTATATTAATTAATTGAAGGGGACCAAAGGGAGTGTGACCCAAATTTGGTGTCTATATTTGCCCCTTTTTTTGTGTAGCTTGTATTGGTATGTGACGCTGAAAAAATAGGAAGTCAGTGACCCATCTATGAGTGAAGGTAAGTTTGCCTCAAGTATGGATGAAGGTGACCCCCTCAAACCAAGAACTGATGAAGTGATGAATAGAGTCGGTGAGTGGTTTGATAAATAGATAAATGATGAAAACAAGGGTAAGTGGGTTGTGGGTAAGGGGTATGGTGGGTTGGGTAATATGTAATGGAAATCTAATGCACACACACATATAGATTGTGATAAGGTACCATGTTGAAGAGCTTGCAAACTCCACTTCGTCAAAGGTTGATAGGTTTATCCAAACAAGGTTGATGTGGTTCAGGTATCCAAGGTATATGATATGTTCTTGAAGCACTACAAGGTAAGGTACATGAATGGGAAATAGGTTTTGTTTAGGGCATCGAAGGTGTGGTTGGGATAAACAACATGACATTAGGAAAGGTAAGGTCATTAGGTTGAACAACACGAGTATCATCATTACAAGGTATATCGAGTACACAAATTCGATGGTCATAATGGGTGATTTTTAGTTTGGTGATTTGAGCAAGGCCGTAGATAAGGCCACGTTAGCATAAAAAACATGCCCCAACAGATGGTGAGGTTGGGTGCGAGGTAATAAGGTCATGAGGATGAGGTGTAAGGCTAGGGTCAAATTTGGGGTATGCGTAAAAGGTTTTGTGCAATCAAATGTGGTGAGATATGGTGCATTGTGGCCAAAAATGCTAACCAATATGGAAAATTGTTGTTGTTCAAGGAAAATTGACCACGGTGCATTATGGCATATGACCGATGTCAGTCATGACAAACCGACATCGGTCGAGTAGGGGTTTGGTGTAAAAGTAAGAGTCTCAGATATTACGGATTCATTTTAACCATATTAGTTTAAGAAAATTATAGAGCAAGTGATTTTGTACATTTTACATGTAGAAAAAGATGAGGTACTGTACTTAGCTGAGTTGGAGGTAGCCAAGCGGGAGGTAGCTGAGGTAGATGGGTCTATGAGATCATTCTCGAGTGATCTGATTGGATGGAGGACTTAGATTTTGTTTGAGGCATGACCGAGGCAGAGAGGGTGTTGAAGGACCACCAATGTAGAGACTAGAGGTTCCACCGAGGAGGCGACACTAGGTTTAGGTAGGAATCAATCCTTTTGCATTGTTTTTGATTGAAAGTTGATATAAAATTAAAAATGAAGGGGGAATTATAAATCTTAAATTTAGGGGAAATGAATTAAATTGGGTATGGGGAGGGAAAATGTAGGTTAAATAGGTGGCTAAATGAATCGGGGTGGGATTGGGGTAGAATTTAGGTTGTTTCATGAATTTTATTGAATTGTGGTGCGTGGGGTTTGACCCTAGGGATGAACCAGAGATCGATGTTGGTTTGGAGTCGACCAATGTCATTTGAGTATACCAAATCGGTGGTTAGAAATATGATTGGTATCGGTTGTTATTGACTTATGTCATGAGTGAAATCGACGTGTGGTCAACTGTTAAAAGTGACCTAGTTTATAAAAGGGGAAAGTATGAGAAAAATGGATGTAGAAAACTAGTGGGTAGTTAAATGTAGACATATGAGATGTAGGTTAAAAGATGTATATGTGGGTTTAGGCTATGTAGACCTAGGAAAAAGGTGAGTATGGGTATGGGTGAAGATACAATGAATGATAAGTGGGGTGAAATAGTTAGGAACTAAATAGTCAAGAAAATCCATGTGGGTATGGGGTGTCACTAGGGGTGGGGTAATTAGGTGTTTGAAGAAATTAGTAAATTAGTGTAGTACTTGACATTGTTAAGTGTTTATGGATGTAGGAAAGACATTAGTTGACGATGTGGGATAGGGTCCCACCGTTATTAGGTAGTATGCGACCCAACGCGTTACTAATGATGAGTGGACACACATGCGAGGTGTCGGATTGCTGTGTATTAGCTAGTAGAGGTGGATATGACGAGATCACATTATCATGGTCTCTCCCATCGATAGATGGGATACAATGACCAACACCTTCCATCTACCCATTGGCGAGATGAAAATCATGCTAGAAGACGTTTATAGGATTCTACGGATAACAATTGTTGGTGATCTAATGTATTTAGTATCAGTAGATGGAGCCTTCGAGGTGATGATTACAATATTTGGGGAGATGGTGAGTGACCCGACTAATCACAAGTGCAAATCTTGTGTATGGGGCTTTATATGTTACACACTGCAGGATACGTGGTTAGCAATATCTGATGATGGTGGTGGTGGGGTGTTATGCACTTCTAGATTCAGAGGGTGGTTGGTTTCCCAAAGGATTGATGGGAGTGTTACAAGATATGATCGAGGATCATGTCTACTTTGCATGGGCACCTGCATATTTAGTGCAGTTATATAGGATTTGTGGGTGTATCGAGAGGATGTGATGCTACAACATATGTTGTACGTTCCTATTACATTTTTTGGCATATGAGCACATAGTGATAGTGTGGCCACGAGACACGGACTACGGCACTGATTGGCACCGTGGTGGGCAGAGGGCAGAATACAGAGATGGGTGGCCATAGGTTTTCATCCATGAGTAGAGGAGGTAGCTCACAATGTAGTATACTATAGGTGACAAATGGAGGGCCTATATGCCATGGACATAGTATGACGGACTTATGTTGGGTTTTTAGCATTTAGAGGGATGTATCGAGCTACAGGGCTTCATCTATTATGGCTAATATAAGGCGACGTGTGGACAGCACGAGATGGTTCCGGTGGATAGAGTCCTCTTAGTTTGGGTAACAATAGGATGTTCCACCACCATTCCCATAGTATCGCAAGGAGGATGATGTGAGAGACATTTATCTCCACCTGGGATACAAACCCAACAGACATGAGGAGGTACTTGGTGGATATGAGGTCGATGATGTAGGACAACTGTGGCATACATACAATGGTGCAAATGGTGGGTAGAAAATTTACAGCAACACTCACATGACCAGGTCACCAGGACTTAGCCACGATGATGGTTCAAAGGGATTCCCTATAGGGACAAGTTACCACGTTGGGAGTTCAATTAACAACAACATTACATAGCACCTATAAAGGGCAAGTGACTAAAATACATGGCCGTATAGGCATAGAAGCACAGTTCCTACATGGTACAAGCTCAGGTAGCAACACTATAGGTGCAAGTCACTAGTTTACAGGTTCAGTTTGTAGCTGCATAGAACATGTTGTGCCTTTATAGGCCCTAGTAGTGACACATGTATGAACACATGCAATGGGATAAGGTCCTATAGTATAGACACTAGTAATAGGCTAGGGTATTCTATTGGTGGAGCCATTAGAGTTCATAGGTTTCGATTAGGCCAATGGCACCGCCTAGACTATATGATGGTGAGATCAAGGATTCCCGAATGAGGCCCTATATTATTGCTAGACCATCTAGCTACTTTAGGTATTTATGTTCCTTCATATTCCAAGCATAAGGCCCAACATGTACCCAAGTGAGAAGACTAGATCTAGGACTCATATTTCAAGTAACACAGGGGATCGTCATTTCGAGAGGAAGGGTCGGGGGTGAGATTACCATCTCTCACAGACTGAGCCCAACCGAGGGAATGGAGGATGAGATGAAGGGTGTACAGGGACCATTAGATGGTGGAGAGATGATGAGTGGGTGAAGGATAGGACCAACTATGAGGGTGCGGCGATATCGGAGATGAGGGCCCCATATGTGGGTGGTTCGGGTGATATACAAGAATGTATGTTGATTTTGGATATATATATAGCTTGTATGCCGAAGAGGCGAGATAGTACAAGAGAAAGTTTTTGAGAGACCGATAATATTTATATTTTTGTTTATATGGATTGTTACAAATATGCTCCCATTATATAGTTGATGATGATTATTAGATGGATGATGTACTCTTTTTAATTTCCATTGTTATTATGTATTATGGAAACTAGGTGAGTTAGGCATGATTGAGTCGAGGTCATGTAGGCATGATGGATTCAAGTTTTCTAGGGATGGTGGGGTCTAGGTTGTGTAGGCATGATGGATTCTAGGTTGTTTAGGCACGGTGGAATCTAGGTTGTGTAGGCATGATGGAGTCTAGGTTGTTTAGGCATGGTGGAGTCTTGGTTATGTAGGCATGATGGAGTCTTAATCGGGTAAGTGTTGTTGTGATGGTATTTAGGTTATGGTAGGTATGGTTGGGTCGTATAGACATGGTTGATGAAGGAAATTTCCAAGAACTAATTTAATGGAAATAATGTGTTTTGTGTATGTTGGGTTTAAATTTTCAAGTAATTGATATCATGGAAATGTTAAATAATTCAAGTAGAATATGGTTGAGGCTATAAAATTGTAGGTATGATGAAATGATTTATGTGGCTATAATATATTAATTTCTAATTTATTGTGTAAATGGAAACTAGCTAGGTTGAATGTGAGTGGAAAGAGGGAAAACTAGTTTGGGGTAAAAGTGGTCGAGCGAACCTCCAAGGGCCCCATGCCCTCAAAGAGCTACCTACATAGCCCCTATGAAAATGGGCCTCAGGCCGATGGAGTTCTCCCATAAGCTAGGGAAGAATATGATGAGGTAGATGAATGGGTTAGTAGGTTCTTAGGCATGATTGATTCTAGGTCATGTAGGCATGGTTGAATGTAGGTTGAATGAGCATGGTTAATATCTAGGTCATTTAGGCATTGTTAAAGGAGAGGAAATCCCAGAATGTAGGTGTCAAATTTCTAGTCCTATGTAGGAGAAAATCAATAAGTAAAAAAGAGTTGAATGGTAAGAAGAGACAAAATGCCGCATAATAGGTAAGAACCATTATGAGTATATCATACCAAAGATTAGTGTATGAATGTAAGACCCTAAAGGCGTTGCATGATTAAATGTTCTAAGAGTGAAGAAAGTTATATGATCATGAAGTGTCACATTTTCGACATGTCCCTTGAGTAGGTATAAGATAATAAAGAAAGAAAGGTAAGGTGAAATGAGTTGTGATAGCCTAATCTTGTTGTGAGACAACATGCCTCTTCTCGAAGATACCCAAAACCAAAATAGGCAAGTCCATGACAAAAAGTTATCTTTTCCTTTTTGATTTAGTTTTAGAGAGATCGATCGATGGGAAGTATATGTGGAATGAAGAGATTGACTCCTTGAGGTCTTCGTGAAGTTTATCGAATGTGAGGAAGCTTGAAATATTTGATTTTTATTTTGTGAGAAATAAACTTCTTTTTGGATAGACTATGTATAATAGGGATAAATTTTTATAGTTTTCCTTCGAGGGAGTAGTCTATTTATAGCAACATGAGAAAGAGATAGATGTCCTTTTGAGGGAATCATCTACTATAAATAATTTTGACTCAAGGAGTTAAATTTGAATACTATCCCATATATATATATATATATATATATATATATATATATATAATCTTTTTGGGATTTTAAGTCATGGAAAAGACTATAAGGGAGTATAGCTTCTTTTATAAAGGAAAACCATAACACGCAAAAGGTTAACTATGATAAAAATATTTTAAGTGACAAACGACCATGGGACTCCATCCTATAGAAGACAAAAGTTATTCATGACAATCATGCAATGAGTAGAGCCATGGTACTCATATTGAAGATAAGGCTAAAAAGGTGACCGATGATCACACAATTCTTGATTAGTCATTGGTCCTTAAAATGGGTGGGTGGAAGGGAATCTTACTCAAGGGACGAGCATGTAATAGACAGAAGGTGATGTAGAACCTGATTCAACAGTAGAATGGTCAAAGATACATGGCATTAAAGGGTTCAAGTTCAGGTTTACCTTCGAGAGAAGCTAAATGATAAGCACCTAAGCCATAGGTATGTGTCATGCTGTAGGTCCAAGCCAATTAGGAGAAAAATTTATGCGTTTACTTTTGTCAGCTTTTGTTACATGTTGATTTTCTTTCAAGACGAGGTCCAACCTTAAATGTTCGTTCATGGACACATTTTTCATAGGCATGTTTGATATGTTTTTGGTAAATTTGAATATGGTCAAGAGCCCGTAGATGACATTCATCCATTAACTCAAGTTGTGCTTAACGCTCTTGGCGAAAATTATCATTAGAAAGGAAGTCTTTGGAGATATGTGAAGAGAGGGAATCTAAAATTCGAGAGGTAGAATTGCCTATATATTGTAGATTGGTGAAAAAAGATGTGCGACATCGGTAGAAGTATGAATACTCATGCGATAATCCCATAAGGTGAAAGGAATGTGCGCATGCTAATCCTTTCCAAAGATTGTTAACTACTCTCATAATAATTTTTTTGAGAGTTTTTGTTAGTGGATTCAACTTGACCATTGGTTTGTGGGTAATATGGTTAGGAAAAACTGCATTGGATACCAAAAATATTGCATAGTGCATGAGATTTTTTGTTCTTAAATTGTTTTCCATTGTCGGTGATGAGACAATGGGAACGCCAAAATGACATATGATGTCGTAGTTGATGAACTAAACAATCTTTTTCAGCTTTAGTAGAAATGAGAGGGATGGCCTCCACCCATTTTGTGTAATATTCAGTTTGTAATGATCCAATGGTGACGTTGAGAAGAATGAGGGTTAATCTCTCCAACAATATCTAAACCCCACTCGAGAGAAAGGCCAAAGGTCGTGAGCGACTTGTAAGACATGAATAGGTGTATGATGAAGGTTGGAATGTTGTTGGCACTTGACACAACATTTTACATACTCACAAAGTCGAATTAAGGTAGGCCAATAATCACAGAGGTGAAGGATGCATTTTGCAATGGTGAGGCCACTGAAATGACCCCCACAAATCCCATCATGGATTTCCTTGATAGTGTATGGGATTTCAGAGTTAATCAGGCAACGTAGAAGAATACCATCAAAGCCTAGTTTATATAGAAGACCTCCCATAATGATGTAGCGAGAAATGTTTTTGAGAAAATTGCATTGGCCATTACGAGTTAGATCCGAAGGAATAATTGAATGAGAAAGGTAGTTGGAAAATTGCTTATACCATAGGTCACGTGGGTCGAGTTCGAATATTCCTAAAAACATTCCATCGTGGAAAAAATGAGAGGGTGATTATAGGCGTTGAATGGTGAACAAAGATCATGGAATTAGAAGGTGAAGCAGGTATTTGGGAGGCAAGGCAAGCCATGGTATCCATGAATTTGTTAGAGAAGCATAGTTTTTGAATGTTTGAATGGTCAAACATGGTTAAAAGCATGTCAACATGATGTTGGTAATTTTGAAGCTCCTTGTTATGTCACTAGTATAAACCATTGACTTGGTTTACAACTAGTTGGGAGTCACCAAAGATATTAATGGTTTTAACATCTAGGGAAATAGTAGCCTTAAGACCTAATATGAGTGCTTCATATTTAGCCATGTTATTAGTACAATCAAAGTCAAGTTTGAAAGATAGAGGCATAGGCTCACTATCAAGAGGAATGAGAATAATACTTACACCTCCCCCACGCTAATATTTAGATCCATCAAAGAATAAGATCATTTGTTAAACCATGTCATCAAGAGAAAATGTGGCAATGGATTCATTGGGAAGTCAAATTTGGAGGATTGATTTCAAGAAGAGGAGCATCAATGAGTTGATCGGAGATGGTTTTCCTTTGACATAATTTTGGTGAATGAACTCTAGGTTAAGGTATTCTAGAAGCATGAGCCAACATGTGATGTTTGGTGTTGGTAAGGCTTGGTATACATGTAATGAAGGGGGTCGGTGTGTGACCACAAAGGTTTTGTGGTTAAGTAGGTAAATGGCGAAGCTTGGTTACCACAAATACTAAGGTGAGGTAGAGTTTTTCAACATGGGTATATCGAGTTTCATAGTCTAAAAGAGTATGACTTATGTAGTAAATGTTTGTTCCCTATGTTGCTCATCGTGATGTTCTGAGCATGGCCTCAAGGAGTGGTCAATAGAAGAAATGTAAAGGTAGAAGGGTTTGTTATCTTGAGGTGGAATGAGTTAGGTGGTTGGAGAAGGTATTTTTTTAGGTGTCAAGGATTTTGAAATTCATCATCCCATTAGAAGGAGACATCCTTTTTAGTAGATGATGAAATGGATGGCAACGGTAGGAAATTTGAGAGATAAAGAAATGAATAGATTGCAAATTTCTTTGTAAACTATGGAGTTGAAAGAGAGTGGTAGGTGGTGGAATATTGAGAATTTCCTTGATTTTAGCAGGGTATACTTCAATGCCATGCATAGAGATGATAAAACCAAGTAATTTTCTTGAAAAGATGATAAAATTTCACTTCTTAGATTGAAGGTGAACACAGTATTTGATGAGGTGGTCAAAGATGACCTTAAGGATCCAGGTGCTCTGGACCGATGTTTAGACTTGGTAAAGAGATCATCAACATAATATTCTAATATTTGATGCATAATGTCATGGAAGATATAGGTCATAGCTCGTTGGTATGTGGTACCCACATTTTTAAGGCCAAAGGGCATGAAACGATAGTAGAATGTTCCCTTGGAGGTGATGAAGGTGGTTTTGTGTTGATCTTTTTGAGCAAGTAATATCTGGTTATAATCCAAGAAACCATCCATGAGTGATAACATCTCATGGTCGGAGGTGAGATCAACTAGTTGGTCAATACTTAGTAGAGGAAAGTCATCTTTAGGGCAAGCCAATTTAAGGTCACAAAAATCCATGTAGATTTGGAGTCCCCCTATCGCTTTGGTGACAGGAACAATGTTAGAAATATCCATTGTGGATAATCAATGGGAAGAATGAAAGAAATAGAGAGGAGGCACTAGAGTTCTTCTTTCATAAGAAGGGAAATGCGAGGATGCATTTTTCGTAGCTTTTGTTTCATAGGTTTGGTATTGAGAATAGTTTTAATATTGTGGACCATGATATTTGGGTCAATACTGAGCATATCTATGTAAGACCAAGCAAAAGCATTGATATAGTATAAAAGGAAATAAAGTGAAAGCTTCCTTCTCAAAGAACATCTAAATATTGTCCTATCTTTAAAATGTGTGTGTCATCTTGAGTGTGAATGTTAATCTCGATGGTGTATTCATTCAACATGGTTTGCATGCATCTCGAGAGGTAATGACCTATGATATAAGAATCCTCCACACCTAAGGTGAGAATGGAATCACATCCCCTACATTGAATGACACTTATAGAAGGCATGTTTCATCATCGGTAATCAAGATAAAGGATGTAGGAAGGGAATAGAAGGAAAGCCTCACCATTACGTTGATAGGTTAGAGGTCCCAAGAAAATGATGTTTATGAAAAAAAAAAGTTAGGAGGAATGGATTCTAGATCCATAGACTCCATAGGTGAAGTTAGTGGGGTAGGTCAAGGAGGTAAGAAGGTTTATCCTCCTCAATGAGGAGCTACAAGCCTTCTTAGAAATGATTTTCAAAAATCCAATACCATATAGTCTTTATGTTTATGGGTGGTGCAGGAAAGATAGTATGGTGATGGCCTTGTTCATAGATAATCCAAAACCTAAAGCCTTCCAGAACAACGATGGAGGAAGTGTGGGTGAAGACGATGATTGTTAGGATTGAAGGTTAAGATGAAAATGGTGGTTTGGGTAAGGTGGTTCTAGAGCATGTGAAGAAGTATCAAGTCCCCATACATTAGGTTAGTGTGAAGGTGGGTGGACCATAGGAAAAGACCTCACCTACCCTCTGATGTAATGTGGATGTTGGTGAGGTTACCATACTCTTGAGGAGTAAGGAAGGTGTTAATGTTATAAAGTGATACTCCCCAAAGTGAGGTGTTGTAAACATGTTTACCAAGAGATCCAAAGTTGGAATATTGGTAGAGGAATAATAAAATCACCGGGTAAATGGGAAGAAAGAACATTAGTTGGTGGTGAGGGTAGATGGGTTGGTTGATGGACCAATGGTGGAAGCTTGACAACGGTAGTAGGAAAAATAAGAATTATTGGTATCATAAGATGAAGTTGTGATGGATGAGGAACAATGACGGTAGTGGTAGGTGAAGAAGTGGCAGAGGGAGGTAACATATGCCTTAACTTGGTATAAGGAATCATTAGGTCGATATAACATGTTACAGTCTTGAATGGTGAAGGGTCAAATTTAATGGTGCAGTATGTCCTTCATGTTCAAATTTGAGGAAACGGTGTAAGGTCGAAGGAACACAACCCATGGCACAAATCCAAGGTCACCAAGAACATGTTGTATTAGAAATCCCCCTCTAAGATGTAGAATAACTCAGGTATGGTACGGGGCCTACACGAATGTGGAGGATGAAGTCAACACCGAGGTGGAGGTGATGGCATCGTTGAATGAGCACAACATGATGGGGTTGGCATGCATGCGCTTGTTGGGGATACATTTTGTTCATACACATGTGAAGAAATAATGTCGATACTAGAACCTCCATCAATCATAACGTGTTAAACACGCGTATCATCAATGTGGAATGAGATGAAGAGGATCGGGTAGGGATCATCTGAATGGAGAGGATAAATTTCCTCGTTAGAGAAACTAAAATGGAGATTTTAATGATTGGTATTGGTGTGGAAGATGGAGGAAATGTGTGGTGAGAGCTACATACATGGTGTGGATAATGATAACGATAGGAATGGGGTCATTAGGTGGAACTCGATAGATTGCAAGTACCTCGATGAGGGATTGCCGATGAGTCTCGAGGTTGTATGAGGTCATATAAAGACATCTTGAGGGTGAGTCATGAATTTTCCTAATAATAGCATGATGAGTAACTCCATTTGAAATGGGGTATGCATGTCCGATGATGGTAACTTTGGGAGCAAATTAGAAGGAATGTAAGGTACCGTATAGTGGAAGATCTGGTTGGTTTCTCCTTTCCTTTATCCTTATGAGATTGAGTGGTAACTTGAACCATATTTATCTCAGGTGAAGGAGAAGGTGTGTCATGAAAGGCGTAACGCAGGCTAGGAAAAAACCGGTGAAGGAAAAGACCTTAGTGGAAGGAATGTAACACACTAGAATTTTGGGAAGGTTGAGATATCTCTCTAATGTGAACCATGTTGATCTCAAATGTTGGACGAGGGTAAAAGGGTTATGGAGGTGGAGTCTGAGACCGTTGAATAGGTATGGGGCTAGGCTATGTGGTGATAGAAAAGGTAGAATGGGATATTCCTCTAAAAGATCATCATCATCAAAGATTTCTTTAAGAGGACATAAGTGGAGAAGAATGGTCTTAAGGGCCTTATATTTTTCTACATCATGCCATGACACATGGTGGTAAGTGTAAATTTTGGTATCATCAAACCCCTATGGATTGGGTTTGAGTGAGTCGTAAGGTCTAAGTGGTGGCAAATGTGATGACAAAGGTTTATAAAAGGTTAGCCAAGATGTTGGCATAATACCTTATTAATGGATCACACTGTGAAGTGAGTGTGGGTTTGGGTGATTTAGGTCAGGGTGGAACTAGAGGTTGAGTTTTACTATTTGGTAGATAGTATGGATTTGGGCTTGGGTTGCACCTTCTTGGGTAAAGGTAAAGTAAGTGGTGGGGTTGGTAGTTGTGTAGGTTTAACTACCTTTTCTGGAAGGTAGTAGGGTTTTGAGATTTGGTTGCACCTTCTTGGGTAAAGGTGTAGATGGAGTGTGAGATGTATAAGGAATGGTAAAGATGGCGGAAGGGGACAAAGTTATCCAAAGTGATACAATGGAGGTGCAGTGAAAACAATGATAGGTGTTAGCAAAGAGGAAAGTGTCGTCTGAGGAGAGGAAACAACATGGGAAATGGTGAAGATATGGAAGGTGGATAAGGTATGAGAGGTAGTATAGGTGTTGGTAATGGGAAGGTGTAGGTGAGGTAGATGATTCGGGTGAACTAGAAGGTCGTGACGAGGAGGTAAGTTGTTGCGTTTTTAGGTTTACCTTGGGTAGAAGGATGCTTGACCAAGGTCGATGGGTGTGGTCCTAAAATATAAGGAAAGGTGATGGTGACAAGGGGTAGTGGGTGAGATTGGTGTAGGTGGCCTAAGAGGTAGGTCTTCTTCTTAGGTGGGAATAATCTTTATGGCAACTTGGGGGGTCGGTGGTAAATCTAGTTTGACCGATGGATGGACTAGACTGGATGTTGGCATAACTCCTAATGTGGTGATGGTTTTGGATATAGGTGAAGGTATAGGTGTAGGTAGTGGGTTAGGCATAGGTGTGGGTTTGGTTGATGGTAAAAATTTAGGAGTGGGTGAGGGTGATGAAGAAGAGGTGAACTATAATCGGCATGGGTGTGTGGATTTGGTTTTTATAAAAACACCTTTGGATAGATTGTGGAAGTGTCGAGTAAGATAACATTTGTATTTGGGTCAAGACATGAAGTCGGAGGCATCCCCACAATGTGGAGTAGTCAAGTAATCTAGATTATCAAAAACTGAGAGAATGAAGTAGATGTGAATGAGGATGGAGAAGATTTGGTAGTAACCCTTGTGAAGAAGTCTAAATTTTAAGAAACAGGATAATAGTTTCTAGCTTCATTTTGTAGGTAAAAGAGATGACAGTAGGTCAATTGGGTCTTTAGAAGTCCAATGAGAGAGTTGTCACCAATGGGAAGAGGTGTTATAAGTGGCTCCTCTATAGGTGGAGGAGGTGATAGTATAACGAATGTAGTCTTTTGAGTGGTGGGGAAGAAGGGGGATTAGACTCTTCCATGGGTAGAAGAGTGGCTAGCGCAGGTTGCTCAATAGATGAAAAATGAGTGGGGTAGGTGGCTCTATAGATGAAGGTGTACATGAAATGGGATGCTCCAAGGATGATATGGTAGATATGGTCAACTCCTCCATGGGTAGAGGAGAGGATGAGGTAGGTTCCACAGCAAGTGGAGTGACCCATTCTAGGATTTATTCAACTAAGGGGATAGGAGGAAACTAAGTGGAGGGGGAAGGTATGATATCAAAAATGGCATGGACCTCTCAAATTCTATTTCATTTGAAGAGGTTTTAGCATTTTGGTTAGAAGATGGGGCATGGTTTGGGAATGGTTTCTTGAAGAATAGAGGTTTTGTTGGTTAGTGTGTTGGGGTTATCTAAAGTAAGATCACCATTATCCAACATCTCCTAAACAATATTCTTGAAGGTTATGCAATTTCCATCACTATGACCGTGTACACAGTGATAATTGCAATAATCATTTTCTTTTTACCATGTGGGTACAAGATGAGAGGGATCAAAACCAATATGTGGTTTGATGGGAGGAAGAATGGCTGGCTCCGGCCTTTAGAAGCTTTTCCAACACCAAGGAGTAAGGTTCTCCTATAGGGTATACTTTGTTCCCACTTGAACTGGAAAGTTTGAATAGGAGAGAGGTTGGTGGAAGGTTTTAATTGATTGGAAGGGTGATATGGACCAGATTTTAAGACCACCATATTAGCAAATCCTTTTGCTTTAGAATAATTGGCATGTGGTTTAGATGAAGAAGAATCATTTGGTTTTAAGGGAGTTCCCTTGTTATGCAATTGCAACTTATTATCCTCTACAACACAGATTTCTAGTTTCTAGGGCCATTGTGAATGCCTCATCAAATGTGCGAAAGGTTTGGACTTGGAGAGTTTGAAAAATGTGTCTCACACAAGCTCTGGTGAACAACTCTATCAACTCCGTCTGAGGCAATTAGAATGTGTGTTGGTTGATCGGGCTCTGTAATGAGTGACAAATTCGGTGATAAACTCATCTTCATATTGGAATGTTGTCAAGTACAAGTTAGTCATGGTGACCTTATTGAAAATATTGATAGAAAAGCGGTCTAAAAATCCTCAGCTACGTGATTGAATGAAAATATTGAGTGCATAGGTAGAGAACTCTACCAATCTAAAGCAAGGACCATAAAGGACATTGGGAATGTTTGTAGGATAAATGTGTCATCATGAGTGATAAGATAACACACATGTTTAAAAGACCATAAATGTTGTTGTGGGTCTTATTTGTTGTTGAATCTGTTGAATTTTGGCATTTCCCAATGCATAGGATGTATGGATGAATGGGAATGGATGGGTGAATGGGATCATTGCAAATCTCATCATATGTCAGAGAGTTACGTGAGCTTGAGACATATGCTTCTAATGTCTACATCTTATCCATCATCATTTTGATTAGGTCATTTTAGGTTGTGATGATGTAACACCCCTTATGGTATAAGGGGGTGGATAAGATGTGTACGTTGTGGACGACACTCTAGTATGTGGTGGTGCTGAGTACAAAAACTGTGATGAGGGTATATAAGGTGGAATGGATGTGGGGGCAAGTACCCTGAATAGGTGATAGATAAAATAGGTTGTTGTTGGTGATAGGTGTAAGTAGGTGGGGTGGATGTAAAGACTCTAGTAGCGATCGGGGTAAATACTTTGGGATGGAGAGGATGAGGTTTTGGAAGGAAGTGTGGGCTCATCGACACCAAAGGTGGCTGGGAAGCGATAGATATGTTAGAAGTGTATGAAGTGGGTAGACCTATACTAAGGGTGGTGGACATAGGCATGAAAGACGTCCTAGGAGCGATAAATGTCAAAGGTGTAATAGATGTCATAGGTGCAACAAATATCGATGATGTAGGTTCAATCTGGGAAACAACAGGTGGTAAGGTGGAAGAGGGTAAGGCTAAGTTGGTAGTAGAAAATGCATAAGTGGGTGCGAGAATAGGAGGAATGGATACAAGCATGCCATATATAAGCTACCCCGATGAATTACGGGTAGATGAATGAGAAAGATAATGTTGCGAGTGGACGGGTTTGTGATCAAGGAGTCTCATGAACTCCTCATAACCGGTGGGTATGGAAAGATTCTGATTGGGGTCCATATGTGATAAAATAGAAGGTGGCGATGGGCTAGGTGGGAGAGGTTGATGGCTAGCGTGAAACATGAGAGTGTTAGCTTGTCTACAAGTCAAAACCATGTGACTAACAATAGAATAGGTACTCTGAGCTTTGCTAATGATGTAAAAGCAGCACGAAGAATGGAGAAAAAATGGGTCAAAAAGATGTGATTTGATCGATGTTCTAATTAAAAATCATAAACACAAAGAACAACGCCAAGATTTGCTAACCAATGCCGGTATAAGAGAGGTAATGCCACCAGTTGGCTAGACAAATGTCACTTCTTGTGGATAAATATTAGATTAGTAAATCTGGCAATAAATGATGAAAATGAAGTAGAACTAGACTCTAAAGGTAATATCAAAGACCCGTAATCTATAAAGTGACCAAGGAAGTCACCAAAAGAAAAGAAATAGATATTGAATGTTACTTTGGCAAAAAATGACTGAAACAACCTGAAACCGACAACGGTTAGTAAATTGATGATGGTGAGATGATGAAACTGATAGCGGTCATTTGGATTGACATTGGTAACTGTGAAATCTATGAAAAATGGAAAAAAGTGAATTTTTGATGATTTAGGTCAAGTAAAAAGACCCACTCTTCTAACACACTCGAAAATAGTCGGAATACACCACCTATGATTGTGGAGTGTGTAAGGAGAGAAAAATTTAGATAATGAACTCACACCTCAAAACACAAATCAAGAAAAAAACTAGCAAAATGAAATCCTATGATGTAGATTTTATGCTATGGCTTATACCATTTAGGATTGACTTATGAATAAAGTATATTTTTTTGTTACCAAGGTGCCCTACGAAAATGAAAACTATGGCTGATTTCGAGTAAGTTTTGGCATGGGGTTCCTTATCCGATACGATGACTGGCGGCAAAAACCATTTGGAGCCCACTATCAATCCTCTAATGGTGTGACCATTGACATCATCTTCAGGAAAGATATTGTTTAAGAAATGTGTAGTTTTTTTCAAAGGTGATTTGGTATAAAGAGTGTACAAAATGTGAACTACGGTTCAATTTGTCAACAATCATCTGGGCATGACTTCCAACATATAGGTTTCCCACAATTTAGATGAGCTAGAATGCAACATAAAGATAGGAGATACAAAGATTTTAAACCAAAATTCACAATGAAATTTGATGAGAGAAATAATGAATAGGCAAGAGTATGTCTTTCACTAATGCAATACATGATAAAAAGAAGTTTTCTTTTTAATCCAAAATATCAGTTCTCACTAAGATGAGTAGGAGAAGAAGAATGTTTCCAAGGGAGAATATTTGATGTGAAATATCCTTCAAAAGAAATAAACACACAATGATTCCCTAAGAATGAACAATGCAAAGAACCCCAAATGGCTCCCACTTGGGCATGCCAAAATGTTTCACCGAATAGTCATGTGTAAAAATATAAGGTAAGGGATTGGGAGGAATAACTATGAGATGAAGGCCAAAGGTAGAATGCACGCGTTATTAACCTTTGATCCAAGCTGATCGTGGAGAGCTTCCCTTTGGTTAGGAGGAACGACATGTAATAAACACAACAAGACCACAAAATAACATTAATAATATAGGTTAGTGGACTACCTAGTGAGTGCTAGATCTGGAAGCAAGGTGCTTCCTAGAAGTATGTCAATCCACTTTAATAAAAATTAAATGCAAAAATACATGAAAGAAGGAAATCCTACTATAGTTGTATGATTTAGGTATCTCATGCTAATACAATAAGTAAATCTAATCTAACAGAAAAGTTACGATTATATCTGGAGATTTGGTAGGTTGTTGGGTTTTGCAGGTCGACATATGTCTAATAAATGTTAGGGATTGATCGGGTGAGGTCTGGGTTGATTTTGGTTGAATGGAAGGCTTGTTGGTTAGAGGATGTAAAATGACACGAGACCGGTATCGATCGGGTGATCGATGTCGGTATAGGGATGAAACCGATAGCGGTAGAATAAAATCGACGCTCGGTAGGGGAAATTGGTAATAACTTAATAAAAATGGCTTTTGGGCCTCTCTGTGATTACACAAAGAGTGAGGAAGGAATGATTAGGCTCGTAATATAACCGATAAGACTCAAGAAAATAGAAGGAAATATCAAAAGGGGTGGAAAGGCTTGAAATTGTTAGGTTGGTGGATTGGTGGGAAGATGGAGATATTTAGGTAACAATAGAAATTGAGATCTTGAAGTGAATAAGAGATCTACAATAATGTAAGCACGATGATTGAAATCACATTACTTACTTATTACTATGAAGATATCATGGTTGGATGGTGGATGGTGATTGAGTTGTGAGGTGATGGCTGGATCGGTCTTGGCAATGCAACCCATGCGTTCCCGTAGATATTTCAACAATCCGGAAGAGAACCTTTACTTGTGCTACTCTCTAGTGGTGTGAAGATGTCATTGGAATGAAGGAATGACTCTAAGATCTTTGTTTGATTATAATAGAAATCCTCCCAAAATGAATGTCCAACCCGTGTAAAGAGTTGTAAAGTTGTATATAAAAGGAACCAATGGCGGTTAGGTGACCAACGTAGGCCGAGGATAAATCGGCGTCGTTACGGTGAAAAATTCCTTTTACCAAAAATAGGTAGATATTCCCATATTTCCCATGCTTTCCATGTTGTGTCCGCTTAGGAAAGTGGAGTTCACGTGAGAGAAGGCAGTAAATCATAAAAGAGTTCCAGTTAGGTTTAGGAAGAAGTCTTGATTAGTTAGGTCATGTTAGTGACTCAACACTGGGGAGTGATGACTTAGTGCTGAGGGTGATGACTCAGTCACTGTGAATTAAATGCCCCTAAAATAGGTCCAGGGTGAGGTTTCATGATGAGGTGGAGGTGTGAGGGTGAAATTAACTTAATTAAATTAATTAATAATGTGAGGATGAATATTAATATGGGGTAAAGGGGTCATGGTTAGTTAAATGCATTATGTTAATTAGTTGAAGGGGACAAAGGGAGTGTGACCCAAATTTGGTGTTTATAATTTCCATGGACCAATTTAATGACCTTGATTTCTATGTCTTACACCACAAAATGAGTGATCCATCTTTCCCATTTCTCTTTCAAATCTTTTTTAAGAGGAAGTCCTTGACTCCCACATGGGATATTAGTAGTCGAATCCATTGTTTTGTGACCAAATGTTTGAACTTTTTCAAACTCTTGATAAGTTTGAGGACATGCTTCTCAATGAAGGATTACCTCACTTCATAGTCCTCCAGAATTTTATCAAGAAGGAAACCAGTTATATGGAACCCTCTTTGTGTTCTTGCACTGCAGATGGCCGAAATAGTGTCTCGAACCTTCAAGGCATAGAGCGTGAAATATTTGGAAAAGTCTGGATTGATGAGAGTTAGAGATTGATATTTAACATTCTTGATAGATTCAAAACTTTCCTTGCTCTCTTTTGTCCACTTAAATGCCATGCTCTTTTCAAAATTAGCATTATTGGTTTGTAAAGAGCGGCAAAATACGACAAAAACCTATGTACCAAATTGATTCTCCCCAAAATCTCTAGAGAGCCTTCTTATCACTTGAAAATGGCAATGCTTGAATTGCTTCAAATTTTCTCTGGATCAATTGTAAACCCCTCCTTAGACACAATGTGGCCTAAGAGCTTTCCCTGTGTACTAGGAATATACATTTTTGGGATTAAAAGACACTCAATCTCTTGCATCTTTTTGAACACTTTTCTAAGTTGAAAGTGGTAGCTTTCTACATTCTTAGAAAACATAGTGATGTCATCTAAATACACAAAAACTATCTTTTTTATCAACCCCTTGAATTCCATGTCCATTTCTCATTGAAATGTTTCTCTAGCGTTTGACAACCCGAATGGCATTTTATTATAGGCATAGGTGCCCCATTTAGTGGTGAAAGTTGTCTTGAATTTATATTCTTCTTTTACCATGATTTGATTGTATCCCAAGTATCCATCCAAGAGGGAAAAATTTCTGAATCTACAATGTGTAATATTTTCTCCATTAAAGGGAGTGGATAGTGGTCTTTGAGAGATGCCATGTTTAGGTCCCAAAAGTCCACACACAACCTGATTTATCCATTTATTTTCCTGACCGGTACTAGGTTTGCAACCCAAATTGAGAGCTTGATTGGAAATATAATGTTTTCCTCTATTAGTTTATTCATCTCTTTCTTCATTAGGGGCTCAATGTGAGGGTTGATTAGTATTTGTTTATCTGATAGGCTTAGCTGGATCCAGTTCAATTGTATGTTGTGCTAACTCGGATTGAAACCTTTCAAGTATTCGTAGCTCCAAGCGAAGACATCTGGGAACTCTTGGAAAATTTGTATGATATCTGATTTTTCTTGCTTAGTGCTCACTTTTCTAATTTGGAGTGTTTTACCTTCCCTAATTGAAATAGGTTCTAAATCTTCCCTTTGACTTGAATGTTTAATTTCTCCTTTCGGAATTGGTCATTAGGATTGAAGATTGATTCCAGTGTCACCAAGACTTTTGGGAGCTTATTTGTTTACAATTGCATGACTTGATCCCCATACTACTATAATTTATCCCGGTTCATGGTGGAGAATTCAGGCTCTTCATGTAGTAAATTGATGATCTATTGGTCACTTTTGAACACTTGTCAGCTTGTGTTTTTATCTAGAACTAATGACCTTATAATTACATCGATAGTTGGCTACATTTTATCTCTTTTAATACTATCTACCACATCAAATGTTGCCCCAATTGCTTCAAGTCATGCTCTGCAGCCTTGTTCTTCTTCCTTGGTATGGAACTGATGTTGAATGCTTCAAAGTATTCAATGAGATCTCATACCCTATTTTTGTAGCTCTTAAGTAGATTATTCTTTGTGGCATTCTCCCTCTAACTTGTATTTACAATCAACTCACTATCTCTGAATACCTGCAAGTTATTTATACCTCTTTTCCTGGCCCAATGAAGTCCATGAATTAGAGATTCATACTCTTCTATATTATTTGAAGAAACGAATTGGAATCGGAAAGCCGAATAGTACTTGATGTTTTGTGGTGAGACCAACATTACACCCCATCCAGAACCTTGTCTACTTCTTGAACCATCAAACAATAACTTTCATAATTTGTTGCCATCCTTATCTTCTAGCTTTGTGATACTAGGGAGAGGTGGATTTTCTTCATGCAAGCAATAAATGCCCAATTCAGCTTCTTCCATTTCCTTGTCAGGATCAAAATCATGCCTTTTGTTTGCACATTCATCCAATGTCAAATACAGAATGCCTTCAACCTTGGTACGTACCTCTAGAACGTTTGAACATTCTTCTTGATCAAAAGATGAGAAATTGGTGTTAATGGGACTTGGTACATGTGGCTCAATGTGAAAGTTTGCAATCGGATATGATTGGATTAAAGCCTTGGCTCCATATCTCATTCTGAAGAGCATATGTGACCAGTCTACAAATAGATACCACCAATTTTCATAGTGAAATCCTTGACAAACACAAGGAGAAAAGCGGTGGTAAGTCAACTACAAATACATCTTGCAAAACCATGACATTTGAGCAAGCATGTAGTGTAAGACTTAACCCTTTGATAATCCCAACTATTCCTACTATTGTCTCATCTAGTTGTACCACTCCTTTAGAGACTATTTCATACTTTAGGCCTAGTTGATCCATTTGTTTCAAAGATCATCAAATGGATTGCCCCTGAATCAACCATGCAATTATGCACCAATTCGTTCCCAATTCATCAACACATAGAACGGTGGAGGCTTCAAATATTTTCTTGGTTTTCCCCCTTCTTGTTGCACTGCATTAGTGAGGACATTTTCCTGATTCTTGGATGATCCATTTGAGGTAAACCAATTGGTCATTGTTGCTTGCAACAAATCCTACTGGCTTGGGATTTCTAGTGACTCCCACATGGAAATGCTCACATGTGTTTTCTTCATTTGCTCAATGATGTTGAAAGGGGATGGATTTTCATTTTGTTGTCCCTTATTTGGCATAACCTTTTCCAGATCTTGAATAGGCGCATGTGCTTCTACAATAGGTACTTTATCCGGACTTTGCATATTTGGGGCTGCCGGGGCTGCCTTGTATTACTAGCTCCTTGAGAGGTGAGAGTAGGTTGAGAAACAATTAGACTAGATGGTTGACATTCTTCTATATTCTCTTCTTTAATCGTGTATTAATAGCCACACCATGGAAAGGAGGTTGATTAACTCTGCAAAAGTCCTTCATTTTCCAATTGACTAGTGTGGTTTCAGCTAGAGGTGTCTCTTGTTGATTTTCTTGCTGATTTTCTTCTTCAGTTCACTCTCGGGAAACATCGACAGTTTGAACCATTAAATCTTGATTTAGTGCACCATTAAAGCATGTTGATTGATTATGAGGTAGATTGCATGGGAAACACCATTCATATTCATGTGAAATGTTTTTTTGAGTTAGAACCAAGGATCTTGATGTCAAAAATACATTTGGATTATACTGACTGGAAAGGCCTAACAACTTGAGTTGGTGGCCTATTTGACTGAAAATGAGGCCTATTTGATTGAGCTTGAGGTTGATATAGCCTGGAACTCTGAGCTTGCTTCCTCTTTATAGTCACTAGTTCATTTCCTAAGTTCTGCAGTTGCTTCATGACATCTTGAAGTTCTTTGAAGTACTTGAAGAATTGGAAGCCTCATTATTGCTATGATTTCTAGGGGTTGGAATGGGATTCAATTCTCGTGTTTTTCTAGTTGAGGAGTTCCCATTTCTAGATATAAAGGCATGGGTGGCCTAGGTGCAAGATTTCTTTCTTGAATTAAGCGGTTTTCACCCCGATAGCTATGTTGTAGGCTCTTGGCGGAGTTGTCCCTCCCATTGACTGTATCATCATTACTATGTATGAATTTAGAGCCTTTAAGAAATAAAGGAACACACCTTGTGCGCAACTAGTCTTACGAATAATGGGATCCTATCCCATGTATTTTGGAATCAGAAATTGAAATCTGCCATCTGCTCATTTAGAGCTCTCTTAATTGTTGTCAATTGTTCCAATAAAGACATATTGTATGCCCTTTCTTCAAATTGATTACAGATGGTTGTGCACAAATGGTCTCAATTTTGAATAAACCCCGATGTTAGGCTCCTAAACCATTGCAAAGCCTTACCCTTGAAAGAGGATGCCAATAATTTGACTGCAACATCCATCTCATTGATTTCGTGAATTACACATACATTTGTAATGTCTTAGATGTGGTCAATAGAGGTCGTATGATTTTCTCCCGTGAAGTACATAATGTTCTTCAATATTGAAATTAGGATTTGATTGTGTGCATTGAGGGCAAGTGGACTACTTTGCCCGTGAAGTTGACAAAAGGGTTTGGTGGTGCCTGATGAGCCATTATGATTGGTTTGAGGACCCTAGTTGATTGAATGAAGGTTCTACTAGGGTGGAGGTGTAGATAAAGTCCTGTTAGGTGGAAATGGTGATCTTTTTGGTCTTCTTCCTCTCCTTCCTATGCTTGGAGATGATGATTGTCAATTACAAAAATATTCTTTCCTCTCTTTTCTCATCCTGGTTCGAATTCCTCTCATATACTTGATAAAATTTTGTTGCTCACCACTAAGTTCGACCCCTTAGAGACGTTTGATGTGTTTGAGAATGAGCCTCTAAAGGCTAGGGTGTTACCAAGACACACACCATATCTTGATAAAATAGAGAGAACAACTTTGAAGGGATTGAATGTTGATCTTTGGAAGTTAAAATTTGCTTTGCAATTTCTAGTCCCGAAGTGTAGAGAACCCCAAAATTGAAAACTCAAACTTGAAAGTACCGAAAATGTGAAACTCGAAAACATTGCACAATGAACCTCCGACTCTCCGAAACTTGAAAAGCGAAAGTCCAAAATGAAAAATTTCTAAAACTCGAAAAGCAAAATGTATAAATTACAAAATTGAGAAGCCTAAAATCTAGAAACCTGAAATTTGGAAATTTCTGATATTCTGAATTGGTAAAAAACCAAAAAGGCCCAATATCTCAAACCCGAAATTCCTAAGTGTAAAAACCCCTGAAATTCTAAAAATCAAAATTTTGAAAATATAAGAATACCCTTTTGAAGTTTAGCCCCCAATTTATCTACAGGTGAAATTTGGACTTGTTTTACTCATGAAAACCCTTGAAAATTTATTTCATAACTCTACCCCTATGGTGAAAAGTCCGAAATTGAAAATATGTAATTTTTAAGTCTGAATTTCTTGAGAATGCCTTTAAAGCTTGTGGAATGACTTGAGTCCCACCGGGTGTTCCAAAACTATTTTTGTAAAATCATAACACCCCAAAATTCTATGGTTGATGATGGGGCATTCGGTGTGATTGCATAACATGGAGCTATTCCCAAAGTGTGGGACTTAGTGATCAAGATAGCTCTTTGAGAAAGGTCATCTTCCTATTCCTAAATCTTGACACCACGCGTCCAATTGCAAAAGAAACTGATATAATCCTACCCTAATTCTTTCCAAGGTGACATGGATAAAAGGATTGTATGAAAAGTAAACCTATTCTAACCAGAGGTGATGCACCAATAAGGAATCTTGTATAATTTGCATTTGCATGGGAATGAAACAAGTAATTCTGAAGAGGGTAACTTTAACAACACAGATCGAAACACCTATTACAACCAATTTACCAAATAAACATAATCCATTGAGGTCTGTAATAACAATTATACAATGCACAATAACCTTAATTGTAATGAGATATAGATCGGACACAATAAACATAAAAAAGGGTTAAAAATCATCAGTAGATATATTTTATTGCTCCAAAAGTTGATACAATGCATTAGATGGGGGATAAAGGCATACAATTGCATTTAAAATTTCAATGGGAGGTTTGAGCTCCACATACTTATCATAGACAAGAAAGAAGGGAGGGGCAAAGGCAAAAATCCAACCTTTTGAACTGAGCCCCTCCTTACAATTTATAGAAGAAATTTTAAGAGAGGAGAGAGAGAGAGAGGAGAAAATTCAAATTGCCTCCAATACCCATAAAAAATCATTGTTTATCCTACAATGAGTGCTTGAAGATCTACAAAATCCTTGTTTGATTAATTACATTACCTTATGCAAGAAGGAACTAGCTCTGATTGCACCTGGGTCTAGTCTCTAGCTCCTACAACTTCATTATGACTTTTCTCACACCTACCTCAATAATGATTTCGACCTACCACAAAACTACTCATTATTCACCATTATGGGAGATCCAAAACCTCTAAAACCTAAATTTCAATGGTGTTATGCTATAGAGTTCGAAATTAGCTTTCCAATTACTATAATTTTGTGAAAAATGGAATATGGGAGAAGTTGTCATCATTCTTACACTAGATTGCTTCCGGGGATTCATCTTGACCTACCTCCCCGACCTTTGAATTTCACCTCCACCATTAAATTATACTATGAAAATCCTTTCCATCAACTATAACTTTGTTGAATTTGGCTAAAAATTACTAAAGTTGTCGATTTTGAAAAATGGGCCACCATTTGGCCCCCTTCAATACATCGATCTAAAAATTCCACCTACCGAGCTCGCATTCAATATAACTTGGCCTCAACATGTTACTTGGCTCGATGTATGACTCAATATTTAATCCGCCACCTACTCACTTGATCATTCAAGGAGCCACCGACCACCTATGTAAACTAGGTATTTGTTTGATTTCCATGGGTGGGAGTTCATTTTTTTAGGCTTTCAAACCCCACATATTGGAGATTTCTCGCCCTCCACTTCAGGATTTTCTCACCTCAAACAAAAACATTTCCCGATGACACACTCTTATTCTATGGTTCATTCTTGATCTTCTAAGGGGTCATTTATAAATGAACCTCATCTCACTCAAGCATACATACACACTTGGGGGCACACGGCTCCTATCACACTCACACTACATACCATTCCATTCCATTCACAACATACTATTGTAGACACCTATAATTTAGCTTGAGCAATTTAAATACTTAAATTGCACTAATTATACCCTTTCCCGCAAATGGACGACATATCGTCAATATAACACATTTTCTCTGCTATCATCGTTAATTAATTACATTACGTTAGTTAATTAACTTTTCTACTCGACAATAACGTCAATTAATGACCTTCTAGTTAATCATCTCAACTTTCTATCTAGATTAATTATTTATTTATAATTAATTAAGCTCCCATTTCTATCTAGATTAATTAATTATTTCTAATTAATTAATCTCTCCTTTCTATCTAGATTAATTAATTATTTCTAATTAATTAATACCCCTTTCTATCTAGATTAATTAATTATTCTTAATTAATTAATTATTTCTTCTATTTAATCAATAAATCGTCACTTATTTGATTAAATCCCTCTCATAGTCCAAATCATGCTAATATTCCTCTAAAAGTTTTTATAATCTTACACACCTATTAATTAATCACTTTGGTTAATTAATAAAGACCCTCAAACCCCATGGGTCACTAAAGGACAGCTAAAATCTCGTAAGCTTAACTCAACCTTTTCTAAACCTCCCTTATCCACAACTAACCCAACCTCTCCATTTATCCCACATGAAGAGGGATGTAGAGATTCCTCTATCCATTGGGCTATATAAGGAGCCCTCCTCCTAACACCTACTCCTTGATAAACAAAAGTGAGCATATAGTAATACACTATAGTAATTTTTATCATCTTTGAGCATTTATCCATTAGAGTGGAGCTATATCATCATCCTTTTTCTTTCAAACAATCAATTAGTGTTGTGAAGAAAAATGAAGTTAATCAAGAAAGGCCTAATAAGCCATGGCTTGATGAACCTCCATCTTTGATCATCTTGGATCAAGAAATCACTATCTCTTTTAATAGATAAAAGATCTACATAGGTCTAGTTTATTGATTTGTATTTCTAAACATTAGAGCAATAAATTCTAGTATGTTAGTTTGAGGTTTATTTTCAAGATTCTAATGCATAGTATTGATGTTTATTACTTGTTTAGCTCTTAGCATGATGATGTATTGATATTTGATTTAGCTTTTTTGTAGGAATACTAGGTGTTAGTTATAATATTCTTGACTTAGCTAAACAAATACATGCATACATATGGCATGCCCAAAGTGGGACTTACTCCATTGTTCTTTTTACTTAATTTCAAGTTTTTGTAGTTAAGTTTCATTTTTGGTTATTGACCCTCTTTTACACATGTTGATCTAACTTGTTTTTCTTAACTTGTTTTGTTAAGTTTGCATGTATTGAGCCTTCCCTTTAGGTATAAAGGAGGTAAAGTGCTGTCAAAATTGGAATTGATGGGAAAATTTCAATATTTCTCCATGTTTTCATTTTTAAATTTTACTTTTTCAACATTCTACATGCTAGTTTTGTCAATTTTTTGCAAAATCTTAAATTCTTGAGCATGTAGGTTAGTGTTTGGTAGTAGTCTTATATTTACATATTAATATGGTGGGTTGCTATAAAAATTAAATCTTGGTGAGAAAATTTCAATATTTCATCATGTTTTCATTTTTCGAGCTTACTTTTTCATCATTCTACATGCTAGTTTTGCCAATTTCTTAAAAATCTTAAATTTTTAAGCATGTATGTTAATGTTTGATAGCATTGAGTCTTCTATTAATATAGTAATGTGATGGTTGTAAAATTGAATCTTGGTTGGAAAAATTGGACCATTTTATGGATTAAGGGACATTTTTTTGACATTTTTGAATGCATGTCAAGTGCATACCCGTGAGCATAAGAGCATATGCGTAACCCATCTTCCGAAGGCCATAACTTCTGCTCCTAAACTCGAAATGAATCCGTTTATTTTGCGTTGGAAATGTATTGAGTTAAATATGAAATGAAAATATAAATTTGGAATTTATACTTACACAAATTATAGTTTTTACTTTTATTTTAAAACTGGTCATTTTCTAACATGTCTAATGTCTTGATGAATGTTGTATTTTCATACTTTACTTGATTTAGACCAAAGTGTGTGTATTTTCTTCTCTTGCTCTATTGGTGATCTTGAGAATCAAAAACAACTTTGATCTCTATCTTTTAACATTGGGATTAAACTTGGAAATTTGATTATTCATTTTGCTTAAGGGAATGAACCTTTTATAAAGAATTTTTCAATGGTTATTTGATCTCAAGTTTTTCATTTCTATATAGCTAGGCTAAATTTTGTGTATGTTATTCTCTTACACCTTAGGGTGATCTTGAGAATCAAAATCAACTTTAGTCTTCATTTTATAACATTTGGTAAATTGGAAACTTCATCTTTTGCTTTTGGTTTAAGGGAATGAACATTTATCGAGATTTTGGTATGGTTCATTGATTGCAAATCTTTTCTTTACTTTTTAGTTGGATTATTTTTTGTGTATGATCTTATCTTGCATCCTTGGATGATCTTGAGAATCAAAAGTAAATATTAATCCTCTTTTAAATAATGTGATTTTCTTGGAGAACTACTAACGCTTGAGTGCAAGACCCAAAAACATTTGTCAAAGAAAAGAGTTTGAAACAAAATTAAACTACTAATACAGTTTTTGTGTAGGTTTCCAAAAGGTGTTCAAGAAAACCACACCAAATTAAACAAGATAAAAATCACACCACATTCAAAACATTATATTTGTAGGTTTGGATAAGGGTATGTCATGTCCTTAAAACTAGGACATAACCCCTTTGGCATAAGCCTTAAGCTACAACAATGGGGGTGGTCCTAGGAACCCCAAAGTAGTCCACACAAGAGGGAACCTTGTGGAGGAAATAGAAATTTCTCTGCACAACCTACTTGACTAGTTGTTCCTTGTGAGTTAGCGTTACTAGTTGTCCGTATGGCAACCCCAATGATAGTACATGTGGATGCACTAGTTTCCCACTGTGCTTGAAGGGGGTAAAGTAAATCCGAGATACTCCCAAATTAGTCATTGAGACTTTTTGGGTAACTTGAGCTCGCTTAAGACAACTTTGTAACACCTAGTTGAGAGAACCACCTAGAAATATATCTTTGACAAAGATCCAACTTTGACCATTTCAAAATAGTTTTGAGTTGTGAGCCATTATTCATCACGAAATGTGGGAAGCGTTACTTTTTATTAGTTTTTCACTTACCCTAAGGTAAGGCGAAACTTTTCCAAAGTACAGCCAACATTTTTCACCATCAATTGATCTACCTCCTTCACTTTCTTTTGACACTTTGGTGATCAAAAGAAGAGTGACTACCTTTGCATTATCAATTGATTGTCTCTGCCACTTTTTGTCTATTTATGCCCATCCATGTTTGCGGATGGGTTATTTAAACGTCTAAAGTGTGTGGAGACATTTTCATATCATTTGTAGCCTTTTTGAGCTTGATACCCAAATCAGGGATCGTCATTATAGTTAGACTTGATTCATCACCTTGAACTTCCTTGGAAAGGTTACCTTGTTTATATCGTATCACTAAAATTTTGGTATTTTCGTCTTGTTTCTTATAAACTTAACCTAAATATCTACATTGTAAGGTTACGTTATACAAACATTAAAAATTATTAGTTATACTATAAGCTTTTAGTTTTATTCCATTACTATCTCAATTTTGAAAAGTGTTAAGTGTTACCACTTGTGTGTGTTATATCAATATCATCTTGATATCAATACCTTACTTTCTCTCAAATTTTGGTTAACATATCTTGGTGACATTGTTGTGTCACTCACAATCATAACTCACACTTTTGTATATATAGGTATTAATTGAATTTGGGCTTGCTTCTCGTATACCTTGTTTGAGGTCACGTTAACTTCTTGTTATTACTTACGCCTTGTTCATTTTGTTGAACTTGACATAAGTAGGGACATATTGTTAATTATCTTACAACACCGACTACCTTTATGAAATAAACCTAGGAAGTACTTCATTCGATTGATAGGCTTGATACCAAACATTGCATCACCGTTGACTTGTGCATTTTAGGCCATCACTTTATCACATTGGTACTTTAACATTCATTATACTCATTCAATTCTTGAATTTTTTTACATTTCACTTAGGTTTGATAGCAAATATTTGAACACATTCACAGATACCTTAGTGAAATTGTTTCACATCATGGCTCCTAAAACAAGATTAGGACTCAAAAGGCATGCTTTGGAAACCGCATAAGTGTAAACTTGGGAAGCCTAAAAAAAAATGGGTCAAACCCTTTTATTGGCCATGATCTTGGGCCTCTATTCTCTACGGAAAAGAGGTAGAAGAAATGATATATCATAGTGGTGATTAGTTAGAATCCCCACATGTAGAATTTGACTTCAACCCCACCTTGTTCGATGAATTCATTTTTAGAAATAGGGATAGGTTAATGGCATGAGTTGTATAATTGGGAGCCAAAATGCCTATTGAACAAGAAACAATCCCACCTACAAATGATGTTAATGAAGAGGAGCAACCGATTATTAATATGAATGATATCTTAACACATGGGCATGCTTCTACTTCTAAATTAGGAAATGATAATGTGGTGGGATATATAATACCTTTCCTTACAAAGTACCACATAAAGTCGATAGAACACAAAAATGTTGAACAACCTCTATAAAGCAGAGGAAGAAGAAGAGGAACATTTTGAAGAATAAGTTGCTATTCAACAACAAATTAGCAACCTTAGTTGATAATTAGCCTTGTTAACATCTCATGTGTAAAAAGAAACAAACAAGAATGTACAAAGTTAAAACCTAAGGTCAAAATTAGTAAACTTCAACTGGAAAATCAGGAGAAGACAATATGGAACATCATCATGTATATATCCCTGCTTCTCCTACCAAAGAACAATTACTTGCTCAAGAAATGCAATCTATGAAAGCAACACTTACAAGCCTCCAAGAGAGCACTGTGGGGAATAATAGAAAATATCAATATGAAGAGCTATGTCCCTATCCATTTGACAAAACTATGACGCTTCAACCCTTCCCTAAAAAGTTTGACATGCCAAAATTTGACAAATACAGAGGGAAGGGTGATCCATGAGACCATGTAAAATATTTTTATATGGCATGCCAAGAAGTGGCCTACAGTGACAACTACCTCATACAACTCTTTCCAAAGAGTCTAGGGGGCCAAGCCTTAGAATGGTTTACTCGCTTACCTTGTGGGTCTATTTTTACATGGCCCAAATTGGCAGAAAGATTTGTACGACACTTCTCGTACAATATAGAAAGTGACATAACCATGGTAGAATTGTGTGGCACTAAACAATGTCCCAACGAAACATTTGCTAGCTTCCTACAAAGATAGAGAGGGATATCCAAATACTTCCCCGCACATTCCCTTAAAAGCATCTTGTGATTATCTTTTTGCCCAATCTAAATCCATACATCGCTTTCCACCTTCAAATGCATTGTGTTCAAACTTTCAAGGAGTTTATTGAAAAGGGAATTCAAATAGAGAAATACCTTATTGACAAAGGAAATCTTAAATCACACTCTAAGGATAAATTGAAAATATTCAACAAAAACAAGAACGTGGTGGGAGACGGAATCACGATTCCAAACGCGTGTGAATGGTTCAAACTCGGTTAACCTTTTAAACTAGCCAAAAGACCTATTCAACCACCACCTAAACATAGAATGTTCACTCCTCTCAATGAGCCTTTGTCGATCATATTGAAATAATTGGATGCAACTCACATGGTGACTTATCCCATGACACAACCCTTTGATGACAATGCTCTGAAACCATCATGGTACAAAGAGCATGACTATTGTGAATTACATCATGTAAAGGGACATGAAATGCATTAAATGTGTATGACTTTGTCACTCGCATCCAAGACTTCATCGACAATGGGGAGATAGAAGTGGACAACCTAGAAAAAAAATAAGACGCCTAATGAAAAGATGGGGATATACAAAGAACCATTTCCTAAACATGGTAAGTCAGAGGAGCCAAATCAGATCGAGGAGAGTCATCCCAGAGTTATAAAGTGGAAAATTATCTATATACCAAGAAGGACAATAATCATTATGATTCACTCATTGGATGTATTTGCTCTCCTAGTGACCATGTGAACACCATTTGAATCAAGGGAAAATATTACGCTACACTAACAAGGTGCACCCTCCTCAAAAATTCTTGAACCCTCTCTCTGTTGACCCCACAAAACGGTGAGTACAACCTTTTAGAACACTTGAGAAGACATGTACCAAGATTTCAATCTTGGATCTCCTCAAAATATCAAATGTACATAAGGAAATTTTGTACAAAACTCTTCAGGTGTCAAGAGTGCCACTAGAAGTAGATCATACACATCTTCGTGATGTGGTAGCCAATATTATACCAATCGAGCACATTTCCTTTAATCATAGGGAGATCCCTATTGAAGATCTAATACATAATCTTCCTTGTATATTGAGGTATTTGTACCCTCCAAAAGATAAAACGGGTGCTTGTGGACAAAGGATCAGGATTGAATATATGCACATTGAAATTAGTTAAGCAATTGAGACATACAGAAGAAGACCTCGAGTCCCACATAATTACCATAACCGCTTACGACAATGCGGAAAGAGAGTCAGCTGGAAAAATCACATTACCCATGGAAGTCGCCCACTTGTCATCACATGCATTTTCATGTCTTGGACTTAAAAATCCCATACAATATGCTTCTAGGCTGACCATGGATTCATGTCATGCAGTTGTGCCATAAACATTCCATTAATGCATCAAACTAAAACACAAGGGACACAATGTCACGATGCAAGGAGATCTAGAGCCCTTCGTTCACCGCAGATCTCTCAATAGTTTTACATGTAAGGGTGCCTATACGTGTCCCTCTACTGATATAGTTGTTCCTCTTTAATCTGAAGCCATGATGTCCCGAGTAGATTTAGATTCCCTCATTGCTTGTACCCTTGGTGCCTCTACATCAACTTCCTCTTTTGGTTCATAGGAGATGGATGTTCTAGAATACCAAAGGTGGGGAGTATAATGTGCAACAAGCTCTTTTAGTTTCAAACCTATCATTGTCACCTAAAACTAGAGGTGACCCAACTATCATTTCGTATGGCCTAGAGATGATCAAACTATTGGGTCATTTTACCCGCAAGGTTGCTTCTGTCAAGAGAAATTGTTGGATCCACCTCGCCTTGGGTCCTAAGATACTCAACCAACTTGCTACCAAATCCCAGTATGAGAAGTCTCGCCGAATGATGTATTCCATGGGATATAAAGGTCTAGGATGCGAGAAAGAATGAGAAAGGACTAAGAGAACCAGCTTCCTCTCACACATTTTAAGATAGAAAGGTATGACATCATCATTCGATCCTATGGGTTGCACACCAATGATCAATATGTTACATTGCTTACGAGTGCAAAGATAGCTCTAACTCTTTAGATAGCGATATAGATTCCCATTGTAGCTAATATGAGGATCTTTCCTCCACAAACATGTTCATGAATACCGTTGTCCTTGCCATAACCCCTACTTGAACCTAAAATTGACCTTGTTTACCCTTTCCTTGTCTAATGGGACCAACAACGTCATGTGCCACCGGATCTATTTGAAAATGATGAAGCCATTGCAGAATTCATGGTCATTTGGGATACAATCCCATTAGAGATCACAACAAGGGTTTCTACATTGACTTAGATACTGTGTGTTACTTCGTAGAGGAAGGCTGAGTTTCATGGTTAGGAAAATTTAAGAAAAGTGAGGGAAAAATTTTCAATGAAAAGCCTTGGAAAAATTCAAAGTCCAAGTTGTAAAGTGAAAACCTCTTTAAGGCGTTGATTGAAAAATAGGTACAAAAATCATTAGACAAGGAAAGTGACCATGCCAAGGGTGAAAATCTCGTAGAGACGCCCTTGGAAGAAGATCTCAACCTTCCTCCTGGATCCTACGCATATGGAGGATTTGTCCACAATGCTAGTAGAAGAGACCATTAATGTAAACATTGGCATGGAAGATGACCCAAAAGTGGTCAAACCGCATGGTTCATGTTAAGAAGACCCCTCTGAAAAATTAATTTCAAATCCTTGGTCAATCTCATAAATTGACTTTCGAATCGTTGGTGAATTTCTAAAAAAATGTTTCATGGAAAAGGCAATTTCACAGAGTATTGTTCCCTCGGGTTCGCAATTTTGGCCCGTAGGTTGGACGGATCGGGGACGGGTTGACAGTGAATTGGATGGTGGGTTGGACAAAGTTTGACGGTTAATGGTTGGACGACCAATGGATAGATGGGTGGGTTGGGACGGTCAATGGTTAGACGGGTGAGTTGGGCCAGATGGGTTGGATGAATGGGTTGGACGGGTGGGTTAGGCAGTGCGGGTTGGACGGGAAATGCTTGACGGAAATGGTTAGATGGGTGGGTTGGATGGGAGGGTAGGGTGAATGGGGGTTGGATGGGCGGTGGTTGGATGGGCAATGGTTGGACGGATGGGTTGGACGAATGAGGGTTTGGACAACACTTGGTTGGTCGGTGAGTTGGATGGGTAAGTTATTAGAGTCTAGATAGCTAATGGATTAGTCGGGTAATGGTTAGGGTTTGCAGTCTTTGGATGGTTAATCCTAGATTAGTTACACGTGTGGGTTGGGCATTGATACCAATGAATTTAATGTTCATTAACGATACTCACAGGCCCTATAAATACCCTTTCAAGGTTCATTTTTTCACTTTTATATGTAAATTTCTAGTCTTTGAGCTCTCCAATTTTACACCAATTTCACTTCTCCCAAATTTCAGCAATGGCTAGTACCGGTTCTATTCCTACACCCAAATTTCAATACAAAACCTCATGTGCCCACATATTTTAGCTCTACTAAAAGAAAAGACGCTCCAAAGGATTGGCTTGAAAAATTAGAACTTTTTGGGCTTGTAAACATGCCCCACCCGACACACTCGATACATTAGTCCATGATTACATTCTCACCTCTTACAATGACGATATTGGACAATTTTTCGTTCTTCTCGTGAATCCAAAACATTGTCAAATTTATTTTTCTATTGAACTTGAGGATGTGCATCGATTAATAGGTTTACCTTTTGAAAATAAGCCGCTTTTTACTACAAAGGTTGTCCTTACAAACAAAGACAAATTTTTTTGAGTCTCATTACAATGTACAGGTTGATGGTAAGTTTATTATTTTCAAATGATTTTTTTCTTAACATTACTCGACCACACAAAGGCTCTAACGTTTCTTTTCTATAATTGCAGCTCCTCTTAATCGTTCATCAAGAGGCCTTCTTCTACAAGGTATTACAAACAAATTCTTTATTGCAGTTGCTTCACTTTTTCAGGCCAGGATTGTATTACAGGGAAGATTTGTAGACATTCTATATTGGGTAGTTCAGTATTTATTATGGACACTAGTAGGTCAACAATTCGATTGGTGTAGTTATTTGTCCAACAAAATAAAATCAGATATCTCCCATGCCCACAAAGCCAATCAAACTGATAAATCTAGGACTGTATTCTCTTGTTGCAATTATATTCTTGCTTTCTATTATGAAGCGTACTACGAATTGACGCAACATAAAATTCCTATTGCAATCAATGATAAGATGATTGGTCTTAGTCTTGAAGAACAACAAGTAACAATTACTTTTACTATTTACTTGTTATAACGATTTCAATTTCAATATTTTGAATAAAATAATAATTGCATGATTTTATTTTACAGAGAAAAATTATAGCTGCTGCATCGCATAAGGAGATAATTGCTAGAGGTAAAGCCCCTCCAGAGGTCTGTGCTGATTTTGACATGGATTCAACAGAATCAACACCAGTAAGACCTCATCAAAAGTGACCTAGGGGGTCGATATGCACATCACGTTTACCATCACATTTAACTACGGTATGAATAATGAATTTATCTTTTTATATAAATTACAAATTCGAGACAATTAATATAGATTATGTATTCTAAAATTTCTCTACCGATCTTTTCTACATGTATTGCATTTAGAAACTCGAGTTTGATGATGAAGATCAAACTCATTCCGGGTGTGTACATCAAAATTTCATGATTGCTTCTCCGTCTATGCAAGGTATATTATATGGTAGTTTGATTTACATGTTTTGTTTCCTTACAATTTTTAGCATTTACAAAGCCCAACCATTATATTCTAACAATTTGTTGTTTGCTTCATGTAGGTAATATGGCTTTAGGGCATGTTCCGCTTGCAAGGAGGCCACCAATTCCTCCAACACGTCAAGTACAAACACAAAGGAGGACTTCAGGAAAGAATATTAGGATTCTTGTAGAGTCAGTAGGAATAGTTCATCCTACTACAACTAAATTTCCTGGACTATCACTAGGTGGTGTTTTAAGTGTAACAGCCACACAAATTTTCAACAACATTGCCCTTGACAAGGAGTATTTAGGATTCGATAGTGGCAATTCAGACAAGGGTAACTATTTTGACACCCATGATATGATTCAATCTACTCCACTTCAACAAAAAATGTGCATGTAACACAGGGAAGTGACTCCCCTCCTCCCCCAAGGGCTACTCCACAAACAGATGATGAAAAAACACATTTTATATTAGAGAATCTGATATCCGATAGTATGGGGCAACAATTCAAGAGGTTGTAATGTCTGATGTGGATTTGGTGCGGTCTTGGGAGAGGAGAGCAAAAATTTTGATAAAAGAAATAAATACAAGATACCATAATCATGCTCAAAGGCATTCATTGTTCACTACCATAGAGAGCCAACCAACATGGCAGGATGTTTTTCTAAACAAAGATCAATCAGGGAGTATTTCATATAGTATTGATTACAATGATGATATTATAGACATAATTCTAAACAAGTTGGAGAATCTCAATGTCTTGAAGCACGAAAGCTTATTACAACAAATTGTCTAAAGACAAGATTAATGTTTTGATAGAAAATGCGTAGAAAAAGAGAAAGTCATTGTTGTGAGTGGGCATTTATTTTTACATGAAAAACTAAAAATTATCTGATATTATAAGTTTACGCAATATATTTTTCATATTTCTATTTTGCAGGAAAAATATGAAAATTTAAAAAAAGAAGCAGTTGTTTTTGAAGCACATTTAAAGAATGCCCATAAAATCATTAAAAAAATAATACATTGAGAAGGATAATAAAGGAGCATAAGATGGATCTAGAAGTCTTATTGAAGGAAAAGACAGATACAAATGTAACACTTTTATCTGCAGGAGATGTAGCGAGGGAGGAATTGAATATACTAGAAAATATCAACACTACAGCAGGAGATATTCAGGCATCATGAGTTATAAAAACTAGCTCTATACAGATGCAATAGATTCCTCAATCTCTTACACAAGAAAAATAAAAAGATTCACCTGCATCATAAAATTTGATAAGTTAGTAAAGTTCACCATGTGACAGGTGTGTTTTCACAATTCCGACAACCGCGTATGAATTAAAAGATAGTGGCCAGCCCTTTTTTATTTTTTATTCCATGTGGCAGACGTAAGGACAACTATGATTTTGAATCATAGGCGAAAAGATGATGACCTCGTAATGTGTCCTTATATGAAAAAACTTGTCTCAAGCTTTGATATGTTATTACAACCCCTTTTTTGAATTGTATTAGTCGACAATGCTTTAGGAATTTGTACTTTCTTCATAAAGTAATCGCCACATGAGAGATCAATTTCAAAAGAACTTTGGAAGTTAGAATTGTACAATGTTACTATATGTTGTTAATACAAACTATGTTTCTTTTCTATTGTTTACGTAAATGTTGCTTAAATTTACACTATTTTGTTTCTTTACGTTTCTAAATTGTTGCAGATGTAAAATAAATAAATTAATAGATATAAAAGATGAATGTGTCCTTATTTCATGTCAATTTGAAAACCAAACATAAAAAAAAAATGGCATAATTGAAACATATAATGACATTGTTCCAATGGAAAAGGATCAAATAATGACAAATATAATATTGCATTTATTGAAAGTTATAATCATATTGAAATTAGTATCAATAATGTATATAAGAAATGAAATCTATGTGAATTCGAATAGTCCTGGAGCAACACTTTCATTTGTGTCTTGGAAATCAACTGTAACATGATTTGTGGATGTGTCTTGATCCCTTGGGTCAAGTCAGAATATTACTAACTCCTCTTCTGTCTACTAGTGAATTCCACAATGCCAGTGCTCTATCATAAGGAAAAGACTCCACTGAGTAAATTGATACATACAATCTGAGATGGCTTTCTAGATTCCTATCCAATTTTTTTCAAACTTTTGACTTTAAAAAGGATAGTGCACTAAAAACCCTCTCATCTTCCATAGAACCCATAATCATTGTTTGACAGAGCTCATACAACTTAATATAATCTAAAATATTCATTTAGAATACTACTAGAATAGATATCCTTCCAAATCCTTTTCATGGCACTTTGTAATCCTGTGGGTTTTGTAGAAGTGAACTTGTATCATTGTATTAGCAAAATCCATTATTGTGAACTAAGTAGTTTTCTTTCAAAAATTATTTCTCTGAAACTACATTTATCTCTTCGATCTTACGAAATGATTGGTTAGATCACCCATGTTTTTGAAAAATAAAGGACTGATAGATGTATAAGGTTTTCCGCCAGACAAATTCCAAAACTACGCATTTACAAATCCCATTACTTCAAGTATTTTATCATTTTTGAATCTTTCCCGAATCTCTTTAGCTAACAATTCAGAGATCTTTCTCAACTTATTCCTAGTTTCCATTAATATTGCATCATATAAATTTCGTGTCACTCTTACTTCTTCTATTTCTGAGTTAGCCATATCAATTCTTTTTTGGTATGTATGAAGTGGAATCTCTTTTCCATGTGTTGTTATACACAGATGATCATTTATATTATACTTTAAGAAGCACCTAGAGTGTTTCAAATCTGTAAATGCATTCCAGTTTTCAAAAGCAACACCCTAAAAACTCCCATCATAAATATATAAAATTTCTAGACTCTAGAAAACACGTCTTCTGAGTCTTATAAAGTCTATAATGTAGAAAGACCGATCTTAAGCATGCTTCGTTAAAATATTAAGCTCCCTCAACATGGGAAAAATACCGCAGAGTGTGAGTAAAGTTTCTATGTCAGTTAGATGGCACAATATATATTTAGCTTTATCTACATCCATGTGGTATTTAAACATAAATCCTGTCAATGAAGGATATTCATCATATATTCTACAGGAAGGTTCGTACATAGATATCCATCTGGTATCTACATCTTTGAGAAGTTTTTTCCCTCTGTCAGTCCAATAGCAAATTTTTGAAATTCTAAAAATATCTTAGGACTTGCAAGAATAATAGGCATGCAGATCACGTATCAATTCCTCCACTTTAGCTACATTTTCAAATGTGCTCACAATTTTGTAGGTGAGATTCATTCTATGAGCCATGCAATGGACAACAACCATATACAAAGCAATAGTTGTCTGAATTCTAACACACAGACCATTTCTGGATCCCTACATTACAGCTGCACCATCAGTTCCGACACAAACTAATTTTGTTGCAATGGAAAAGTCATCCATTCGGCGATATCCTTCAGATTTGACACCACCAATTTATAAATATTTTCAAAATTACAATTCTCTGTCATTTTATGAATTACCAAGAGGTGGGGAGTCCTTATTTCATTAGCAAAAGTGTAAACATGAATACATATCCGTGAAGTATTATCGATTGCAATAACCCTATCTAAATAAAGGGAAATGTACTTTGCCTTATGAACACACAGCTTTTAGATCCTCCTTCTCTACCATAGATAGACATTTTACAATCTCCCAACCGTTGATATCGACCAATGAGATTGAGAGCGTTATTTAAACCAGTAACTTGATACAACATTTTATTTTCTCTGAAATTTGACATCGATCTTCCCCTTTTCATTATATAAAATACGGTTGCTGCAAATTGAATACCCTTTGCTTGAATTTGTGCCTCCATATCTTTGCTCAATTTTGCTACTATGGTCCCACCTTTTAATTTACATATTTGATACGTTTTTGTTCCTTTTCATACTCTTCAACGTATTTGACATGTAGACAATATTTTGCATCTTTCCATTTATGTGTTTTGACTATACTTCCATCCTTAAGCTTTTGGGAAATGTATATTTTCCCACAGTGTTTTTCAATTATGTCTAGTTTGAGTTGCATTGTGTGATCCTTCCCCTGTTTCCAACCACATATTTTGCATCGACATTGTGTTGGAACATCATTACAATTTTTAGTGTACACAGTTCAATAAAAGGATATTTTGCAGCCCATTCGAACTGGAATTTCCTTCCAATTGTCCAGTTTTGTCATCTTTATTCTAACATATTTTCCTTTTTTTTTCCTTGGGATTCAACTTCTACATCTGGGTCATCAAGTGAAAATATTTTGAATCTCATGTCTCCTTTTTCTGGAAATAGACCTTGGAGTAGAAGCTTCCTTTGTTGGTGTATCCTGGGAGTTCGATGAATTTTCTTGTACTTCTATTTCATCAAGGGACGAAATGTTTTCCTCAACATATATTGGATCATCAATATCTATAAATTGATTATTTTGTGAAGGAATTTCTGAAACGTCTGCAAATAATTTTATAAAATTGTTACTTATATAGTATTAATCTTATCTATAGTTAAATTTTTACAGAGTACAAATGTCAAAGAGTTCCAAGAACAATATCATAAACATAATTATTAAATTTTGTAAGATAAAATAACCAGTAAATAACACTTGCCACATACCGATATTTTCAGTGAAGCAGAAATTGACTTCATTTTTTGTGATTTTCCAAAATAGCCAAGAAAATTATTGGCACCCTTTTTAAACTTGCTGAATTTGTAATCTTTTTGCCCTGATTTCTAGTATCCATGACTGCTTGCTTAGGCCCTTAGGGGTGACTCTTATGTTCCAAGGCTCTAAGAGTGGATGGTAAAGGGTTGGATGGCTAAGGGTTGGATGGTTCGTGGGTTGGACGGCCAGAGGTTGGATGGTCATGGGTTAGATGACTTAGGGTTGGATGGTCGGGGTTGGACCGGTTAGGGATGGACGGCTAGGGGTTGGATGGCTCAGGGTTGGACGGAATAGAGTTGGATGGTTCAAATTGTAGAGTTAGTCGGGTGAAATGGATGACTCAAAGTTAGACAGCTCAGAGTTGGATGCCTTACGGTTGGACGAATCAGATTTTAGACTTCAGTGTTGGCGGCTGAGGATTTTATTATGTTTACTTCGGTGAATATACACAAGATATGATTCAAAATGGTGGCGAATTACATTCATAAGCTCTTATATATGTGTAAAATCTAGGTGAAACGAATAGTATAAGGGACATGTCGGCCAAAGTTTTTGTGAATAAGTCAGCTCTGAACAACATAATATTCACCAATTCAAATTTCCATAATCTTCGATTTTCGCAAGTTTACAAAAATTCACCACTAAAATTTTCCCTATCAAGCTAAGAGCTTCGCTCTCAGCACGAGAACAAAAACATTCTCCATGCTTCTATGGGAATTTATAAATGTGTTCACATGGTTCTATAAGGATATGTCGGGCTTGGATTTGACTTTGGTAGTGCACAACTTAGTTGTACACGCAGACGTCAAGCCCATCAAGTAAAAGCTTAGAAATATGCACTTGAGGGTGGGTCTCCTAGTTAAGGAAGAGTTAGAAAAATTATTCATGAGGATTCATTCGACCCATTGATTACTCTGAATGGATATCAAATATTGTCCATGTATAGAAGAATCATGTTGGGATCAAAATCTGTATAGATTTCAGAGACATAAATAAGGCATGCCCAAAGGATGATTTTCTGTTGCCTAATATCGATATGATTGTTGATTCAAATGCAAGATATGAAATGCTATCTCTTATGGATGGATTTTTAGGCTACAATCAGATCAAGATAGCCGACGAAGATCAACACAAGACAACCTTCACAACTCCCTAGGGTACTTTCTATTATCAGGTAATGCCATTTGGCCTTAAAAATGTAGGAGCAACCTATCAAAGGGTGATGATGGTGATTTTCCATGATATGATCCATGACATCATGGAAGACTATGTGGATGATATCCTCAGGAAATCCAAGATGAGGGTAGATCACCCTGATATTTTGTGGCGTATCTTCAAACACCTTGTTTCACTCGAAATGCTTCGTTCCTTATAGAAGCAGATAAGGTTAGGGTTAGGAGGAATACCCGTAGAATGTCGAGATGATGTGCGCATACCGTAGAGAAAGATCAAGCTGACTGCGAAGAACTCCTTTTTGTCTTGGAAGGACTACTGCAAAATAAGAACACAAGACCACAAGATTTTGATTAGATAATAAATGAGGGAACTGCCTTGGGCCAGGAAGTATGAAACTTCCTTTGAAGGTGGTCGATTCCCTGCTAATATGAATTAACACAAAATCTCTGTAGAGTACCAATTAAATTGTTTCGTGGAGGCCGGGTAGGGAAAAGGCTGTTTTTCTTGGTTTTGATCAAAGGAACCGATGCGGTTACCTATAACCGATGGCGGTCACTGATAACCGATACCGGTTGGTTCTAGGATCTTCTGGGCTGGTTGTGGTGTTTGTAATGGCTGGTTTTTGGATAGTATTGAGAAATGGGATGGTTAGAAGCTAAGGAATGATAGTTAGAGGCAATGGTACGTTAGATAATGGGTTCAGGAACGGATTTGGGAAGATTACAATTCCAAAAGCACAAGAAATGTTATAATGGAGGACATGCAAGATATAACTTACTGGTTTTTTTATGAAGGTGCAAGTTGATCTCCTTTGCTGCCAACTCTTCTGGTTTCTTTACTCGTCTCTGCTTGGTCAAGTGAAGTTACGGACTCTGTTCCTCGCTCATGATACTCTGTTGATCCGAAATCCTTGACTAATCTCCAAAATGAAATTCTGATCCGTTGTTTTGGTTTGGGAAGCCCATTTACGAGGCCGATGGCGGTTGCGTAACCGACGGCGGTCGAGTAGGAACCGGCATCGGTTAGGAAAAAGTAGGCTATTTTTAGTAAAATAGCCCACCTTCCCTGCTTTTCTCCCGAGAGATCAGTTGCGGGCTTGGTCAAGTGGCTAGAAGGTCGGCTTTGGGTGCGAGTAAGGAGGCATTAGTTATGGATGTGAGTCTAGACCAAGTCATGGGTCCTAATTAGGTTAGTTTAGGGTTAGGGCTAGGTCATGGTGAGGTGGCCAAGTGAGGTGGTAGGTAAGGTGATGTGGATTTATCAATTACAAGGTAATTAATAAATAATTGTGTAAAGTTTAGGTAATGAGGTTAGGTTGCGAAATGGGATGCGGGTCACAAGGGGTCGTGAGACACGAATTTGGTGTCTACATTAGCCCCTTATTGTCGTGTAGCTTGTTACGTAAAGGCTGCGCGGACAATAATATGAAGTGGTTTCTCATGTTAAAGATATAGGTAATCCCCTCAAATCTATCACGATTGAGTGAACGGGAAATCGGGGATAGGGTTGATAAAGGGTATATGTGGTAGAGAGGATGGTAAGGTGATGGTGTAGGTCCAGAAGCGGACGCATGTTGAAATGCAATAGTACGACTAGGGTACATGATTTGGCGAAGCAAACCAGCAATGTATAGGCAAAGGTCGATAGTTTATCCAAACAAGGGTGATATAATCCTGGTATCCAAGGCATAGGAAGTAGCTCCAGGGTATATAACAGGTAAGGTACAGGAACGTTTAGGCATGTTCGGCAGTACCAAATGGTTGGTTTGGTTGAGATAAACGTCACGGTCTAGGTCTAGGCAAAGTTGGTCGACAGATCAAGTCAAGGACCCTAATCATGCTAAAACACGAACAAGTGAGCTCGATTGAACACAAGGTACAGGATGGATGGATAAAATAAAACGTTGGTCGGGCCAAATAGGTAGGGCGAGGCCTTGGGTCGGGCCAAATAGGTAGGGCGAGGCCTTGGGTCGGGCCAAGTGGGTAGGGCGAGGCCTTGGGTCGGGCCAAATAGGTAGGGCGAGGCCTTGGGTCGGGCCAAATAAGTGGGGCGAGGCCTTGGGTCGGGCCAAATAAGTGGGGCGAGGCCTTGGGTCGGGCCAAATAGGTAGGGCCCTTGGGTCGGGCCAAATAGGTAGGGCGAGGCCTTGGGTCGGGCCAAATAGGTAGGTTGAGGCCTTGGGTCGGGCCAATTGGGTAGGGCGAGGCCTTGGGTCGGGCCAAATAGGTAGGGCGAGGCCTTGGGTCGGGCCAAATAAGTGGGGCGAGGCCTTGGGTCGGGCCAAATAGGTAGGTTGAGGCCTTGGGTCGGGCCAAATAGGTAGGGCGAGGCCTTGGGTCGGGCCAAGTGGTAGGTTGAGGCCTTAGGTCGGGCCAAGTGGGTAGGACGAGGCCTTGGGTCGGGCCAAATAGGTAGGGCGAGGCCTTAGGTCGGGCCAAGTGGGTAGGGCGAGGCCTTGGGTCGGGCGAGGCCTTGGGTCGGGCCAATAGGTAGGGCGAGGCCTTGGGTCGGGCCAAATAGGTAAGTGGGCGAGGCCTTGGGTCGGGCCAAATAGGTAGGTTGAGGCCTTGGGTCGGGCCAATTGGTAGGGCGAGGCCTTGGGTCGGGCCGGACCAGGGAACAAATGTTGTGCAACAAAGGTGGACAGAGGCGATATTGGTGAAAAAGAGGCAAGGAGTAAGGAACGGCAAAGAATGGGGTAAAAGAGGTATCAAACCGACGTCGATTCATCATGACCGATATCGGTTAAGGGACCGATACCGGTTTCCTAGGGCAAAAGGAAACCGACATCGGTTTAAGACGAAAAACCTATAAAAAGAAATATACGGCCTGTCATTGTCACTTTTGTTTTTTGTAATCCAAATTTTGACTTGTCTGACGTGGAGAGTTGATTTGGAGGGGTATTGAGTGAGGTGGAGCTATTTGATTGGCGGAGAGAGTTGATAGTGGGCCCGAATAGTTGAGGAGGCGGCAGGTGATTGGCCGGGGACCCAGCAGATCAGGATTGGAGCCATGGCACAGGCAGGAGGAGCTGGAGGGGCTGGACCAGCTGGACCGCCACCACCCATCCCACCACGACGACGTGTTGTCGTACCGGTAGGTTCTAAACTCTTTATTTTGGTGGTTTGGTTGAGTTATGTTGTTTTTGGGATTTGGGTAGGAATTGGTAGTTTGTAGGAAATAATGGGTAAATGGAGGTAATTTGAGAAAGGGGAGGGTAGATAGGTTAGATATGCTAAGGCGGCTAGGTGTGTAAAATTTTAGGGTTTTTGGATGGGTAGATGGGTAGAAATAGGTAAAAAATGAGTTTTGGGGGCCGCGCGCGGGTTCGGCTCGGGCAGTAAACAGGGACCGATGTCGGTCACTAGGCGACCGGCATCGGTCGCAAAAACAGAGGGTGAGGTTTAATAGGGGGACCGGCATCGGTCTCGTATCGGCCGGTATCGGTGGGGGAGGGAGGGGTTGAGAGTGGTTTTTAGGGTGTATGGTGTTGGGGTGTTGGGTTGGGTGGGGAGTGGTTTTTAGGGTGTATGGTGTTGGGGTGAAGGTGGATAGGGTGACTTGGTGGGGTGGGTTGTGTTGGGTTGGGTAGGTAGAGAGTCGGGGGGTATGGGTGGGGTTTAGGGTGTTGGGTTGAGAGTGGTTTTTAGGGTGTATGGTGTTGGGGTGTTGGGTTGGGTTGGGAGTGGTTTTTAGGGTGTATGGTGTTGGTTTGAAGGTGGATAGGGTGACTTGGTGGGGTGGGTTGTGTTGGGTTGGGTAGGTAGAGAGTCGGGGTATGGGTGGGGTTTAGGGTGTTGGGTTGATAGGTTGGAAGGTGGATAGGGTGACTTGGTGGGGTGGGTTGTGTTGGGTTGGGTAGGTAGAGAGTCGGGGTATGGGTGGGGTTTAGGGTGTTGGGTTGATAGGTTGGAAGGTGGATAGGGTGACTTGGTGGGGTGGGTTGTGTTGGGTTGGGTTGAGTTGGGTTGGGTAGGTAGAGAGTCGGGGTATGGGTTGGGTGTAGGATGGGGTTTAGGGTTTTTTAGGTTGGGTTTCGGGTGGGTAAGGTAGCGTGTTGGGGTGGGGTTGAGTTGGGTAGGTAGAGAGTCGGGGTATGGGTTGGGTTTAGGATGGGGTTTAGTGTTTTTAGGTTGGGTTTCGGGTGGGTAAGGTAGCGTGTTGGGGTGGGGTTAGATTTTGGGTGTTACAAAAAAAAGGGGGGTAGATGGGAAAGTAGATGTTATTAGAACGAGTGGGTCTAAGAATGTGGGTTGATTTTGCAGGCACGTCAGCAGTTGACGATGCGTGATAGGATGCCTCCACTATTGAGTCGGATGAGGCCACACATATCTGCGGCGCATTGGGCCATCATGCGCGAGGTGGGGCTTGGCGGGGTCCAGAGGTACAGAGCGATCGACAGAGATCACAGCCTGATGGTCGCCCTCATCGAGAGATGGGATCCGGCGGCCAATGTGTTCCATCTGCCGACCGGGGAGATGACCGTCACATTAGAGGATGTGTATCGCATCCTGCGGCTACCGATCGAGGGAGAGGCCGTTTTCCAGGTGGATTCAGAGACTGCCATGGATAGCATACTGCAGGTTTTTGGGGATGCAGCCGCGCTTCTTACATATCATAGCGCGAGCATTGGATATGGGGACATGTACCGCGCACACAGACATGAGACACGGCTTGCCGTGTTGATGATGATAGGGGTCACCTGCTTCGCCCTCCCGGATTCAGAGGGAGGTCGCTTCCCACGGGCATTGATGGGGGTGCTACTGGAGATGGTGGAGGAGCACACCTGTTTTGCATGGGCACCAGTATATCTGGTGCAATTATACAGGGAGTTATGGGGCTATCGCCGGAGGAGGCGATTTGGTATTTGTTCGACCTTTTTGTTGCACTGTTGGGCATACGAGCACATCGTATGCATCAGGCCAGTAGGGCTACCCCAGCAGCCAGGGCCACAGATCGTATACCGATATGGCTTTCAGAGGTGGTTGGGGGTTGTGGGCCAGCCACGAGCAGTTGTTGCAGGTCGGGATGTGACCTACTATAGACATATGCTAGAGGGCCTTACCGCAGTAGACATTATATGGAGACCCTACAGAGGTCACCACTGGCGAGAGGCCCGCATACTGCTGCGCTTTGATCCAAGATATACATTGCACGGATAGCAGAGGCGGAGGCCGAGAAATACGAGCGGATACCCTTAGAGAGTGCAGCGAGCGAGATGGGGCTGCCACAGGGGCGAGCCACCTCCCTTCCCTCGGTCACGGAGGGATGATGTAGAGGCCCCACTGCGCAAAGACCACGGCCTTGGGATCAGGCCGGGTAGCGGAGAGACCAGCAGGTGGGGGTGTGGATGATGCCGGGTGCACGGCAGCATACAGGGTCTGTGGGTTGGACAGAGAGCGGCGAGGGTAGCACAGCCCGCACAGCCAGACTTGGCAGCGGTGACTGCAGAGAGAGATCAGCTCCGGGGCGAGTGCAGCTATTACGAGGGCGGTTAGGCTGCTTTGCCGCGAGCACGAATAGGGTTTCAGGCAGCAGCTAGCCGAGCTCGGAAATACGAGCACGGGCAAGGCACCACCACCCGGCACGGCCACGAGTGCGAGTACAGTACGAGCGGCCGTACAGTAGTAGCACAGCCACAGGCCCAGATACCACCACGGCCACAGGTGCAGGTACAGGCACAGGCAGCACCTCCACCAGCGCCACAGCCACAGGTGCAGGTACAGGCTCAGGGGATAGTGGTGTTAGGTGCCAGGGGACCAGCCCCAGTTCCTTCAGTGGCGCGAGATCGCTATATGGAGGTTAGAGCAGAGGCCCGTTATTATCAGGATATTCTTGATAGTACCGGAGTCGAGTATCAGGCATATGCAGCGCATAGAGCAGAGACCTCGCACAGCCAGAGATCTCAGGGAGGGGCAGCCACAGTAGCGGCGTGTACGCGGACAGCGAGGCGAGGAGCGCGCCACGGACCGAGCGGGGAGAGGTGCCGAGGGCGGTGGGGAGAGCTGATAGATCCCCGACGTGGTTTTGTATAGGGACACGGGCACCGGTCTGCGAACCGGTTGTATTGATAGAGGCCTGCGTGCCTACATTTATTCATTGTTTTGATTTATTTATTTATTATATACCGGCCTGCGAGCCGAGTACGGGTTGTACATTTGATACCGGCCTGCGAGCCGAGTATATTTTTGATATGAGAGACCGGCCTGCGAGCCGAGTCGAGATTTGTGGTAGGTATTGCGGCCTGCGTGCCGTCTTTGGTATGTTATGAGATCACAGAGGCCCCGATGTAGGGCACATTGTATTTTTGAAAATTTGTATATATATAGAGACGATGTTTTGATCCACATGCTGTGTTTAAAATGTGTTGAAATATGTGGTTAATGGCTGGTAATATATAGAATGTGTGATGAGTTTAATTGACATGTTGATAGATAGATGATGCTGATGTTTTTGTGCGTATATATGAATGACAGGTTATGTGATAAATTGGTGGTTTTGTGACAGTGTGATATATGTAACTGATGAGTTGGATCCAAAATGATGTATAGATTGATAGTTTTTTGATATTTGTAGTTGATGGTTGTGTATTGGTATAAATGATGTTTAATGAAATTATAATGCTATGTGTGGTGGATGAACAAATGTGGTAAATTTTGTTGTTTATGCAGGCAAAGAGGCGGGCGCGACAAAAATTTAGAGGAGAAATGAAGAAAAGAAACCTGTTTCAAAAAGGAAGGTGTGTAACCGATATCGGTTAGGGAACCGATATCGGTAGTCATAGACCGATATCGGTTAAATAACCGATACCGGTTATTTAGGTATGAGCTTTTCTAAAAATAGAAAAGCTAGGGTGGCAACTTAAGTTTTAATTTTAGAGCCATGCAAGAGGTTAAATACGCGAACGCGACGCTTTTTGACGACTGAGACAGGGATTTGCATGAGAGATTTGGGTGAGAAGAAGGAAAGAGACAAGGAAAGTGAATTGTGATCCGAGGTTCAGAAGGCAGAAAGACAAAGTTGAAAAGGGTGGTGATCATGGCCGAACGAGGAGAAGCATCCAGCAGGCAAGGACAGGAGGGCAGACAAGGGCCACCTCAAGCTGCTGCAACTCAAGAGGTATTGTTTTTGTTTGTGATTTGATTACTGTATGTTTCGTGAGTAAGATGGGGGAGAGTAGGTGGGTAGATATGAGAGAGAAAACATGATAACAAGGGTTGCAGGTGAGCTAAGTGGTACAGGGTAGGCAATCAGGGGTTCCAGGTATGTTTATATGTATAAAAACGAAGAAACGAGCAAATTATTGTCGTAGGTGGTTGTTTTTAAGGAAGGTGTATAAAATTGACAGTGACCGGTAGCGGTTAGGGAGAACCGGTATCGGTTAAGCAACCGATATCGGTTACGTATAACCGGTACCGGTTACTGGAGAAATTTCCAGAATGTTTGAAAAAGACCCTAACGGGTTGAATGGTTGTTTGTTGTTTTGGTGTATGCAGGCAGAGACAGAGTTGAGGATGAATGATAGTGTGCCAGCGCTGTTGTCGCGAATCCGAGCGGATGTAACACCAGCGGAATGGACATTGATAAATCGTTTGGGGTTAAGTGGAATCCGTTATTATTCACGAATCGCACGTAACCATGGTATGTTACAGGCGCTGATTGAGAGATGGAATCCTGAGACAAATACCTTCTATCTGCCAACAGGTGAGATGACAGTAACATTGGAAGATGTGTTTCGGATTTTGAGACTCCCTATTACAGGAGAGCCAGTATATCAGGCACTACCTAGCGCGGCACGGGGAGCGATAACAGCAGTATTTGGTCCATACGCACGAGATTTGACACAGCGAGGTTTATCGTTTACATATGGGGTAATGTATGCAGCACACCCTGAGGAGACAAGGTTAGCAGTGATATTAATGATAGCAGTAGGGTATTATGCATTACCGAGGGCGGAAGGGGGAAAATTTCCAAAGGCATTGATGTGTGTTATCTGGGAGATGATAGAAAGGAACGTTACGTTTGCATGGGCACCTGCATATTTGGCGGAGCTATACAGGGGTTTATGGGCTTGTAGGCGAAGTCACAGGACAACGTTGGATTGCTCATACTTATTACACTGTTGGGCCTATGAGCACATTGTTTGTGTGCGACCAATAGGCCGATCTATACAGGCAGGAGAGACCGGAGTACAGAGGTTGGGATTCCGACGATGGGTCCAGACAGAACAAGAGGCAAGATCTCAGGCCGTGCCGGGTGACATTGAGTATTACAGGCAGGTATGGGAGAGAGTGACAGTTGCGGATATCTGTTGGAGGCCCTACGGGAACTATATGGTAACCGAAATCATAGCTGAGGAGTTGAGAGGTGTAGAGCGATTGAGGTGGATCGCGGGGCACAGGCCAGGTGAATATGAGAGGATTCCTATAGATCGCGTGCGGCGACAATTTGGATTTGTGCAGGACATACCACAGGCTTATAGACCATATATGAGGATCGATGCCGAGGCAGCATTCTCACCACCCCGGCCAACACCTCCAGAAGGGCCTGAGGAGATAGCAGCCGATCGCAGGGTAATGGATGTAGGAATGACAGAGGCCTATAGATTATGGTGGGTAGCAGAACTGCGAGGTGTACGTGAGCGCCCTGACACAGTGGTGATTACAGCAGAGAGGGATCGTCTGCAGCGTTTGGTTCAGCAGCTCCAAACGCAGGTGAATGAGACAAGAGGATTGTTAGTGGTTGCGGAGTCACGGGCGGCGAGACTAGAGGCTGGAGTTCTCCATGCGAGAGGGCGTATTTATATGTTACAGGAGAGATTGGCAGATCAGTGGGCGGTACCAATAGCCGCGGTACCTTTGAGGACAGAGAGGCCCGGCGAGAGGGGTCGACGATCACGATCATCACCTAGTTCGGGATGAGTATATGTTAGCGAGGTATAAGAATAAGGATGCCGACCTGCGTGTCGATGATAGAGAAGATGTATTTGTTTAACATCTAAATAAAACTGAATATGTATGTTGATTTGAGTTATGATAATAATAAGATTGTCGGTGTTTTGAAAAAAGGATAAAGAGAAATGTGATTAAAATAAAGATACACAAAAATATTTATATTCACCACACAAGATAGGTTATGGTAGGGGATGGTCGAGCTAACCTTGGGAGACCCCATGTCTCCGAAGTGCTGCCTACATAGCCCATTGCACAAAGCAAGGAAGGGCCTCAGACCGATGTAGTTCTCCCTTAGGATCAGGGAGGGGTGAATTTAGGCAATTTGGTATGGTTTAGGCAATTTTGTCGTTTGGTAAAAATTTGATGTTGGTAGGGTAATGGGGTTGGTGCTGGTAGGATAATGTTGTTGGTGTAGGTATAGGTAAAGAAAAGGTTAGCGTACCCAAGTAGTAGGGAATAGTGTCCTGATTAAGATCAACACACAATTCTAGATGCGAGGCAAAGCGGAAAGAGTGCTCCATAGGTGAAAAGAGCTAAACAAACCACACAACGTAGAACGAGGCACGAAGCCTTAAGTGCCGTGTATAGGCGAGAAGTCCATATTTGAAAAGAGTTGTATGATCACAATATATCGGGTGTACGTTCGTCCCTTGAGTTGAAACAAATGGTGAGGTGATGTGGATGATATAGCTGAGTACAAAGAACTTGTTACAACGAAAGAGAACCTACCCTAAATAGACAAGTCCATGACCCAAAAAGTTCTTTTGAATGAGAGGCTTTTATTTTATTGAATGTAGACCGATCGATGCGGGAAGTCTACAAGGGATATTGATTGTTTTATTCTTGAGGTCTTCACGAAGGCGATCAATGCGAGAAGCTTCGGATAAAGGCTGACATGTATAAATGTCCTTCGGGGGAGCATCTATTTATAATGCGAGAGATGATTTTAGTGCATAGCATCCTTGGAGGAGCAGATCTATTTATAAGTAGCAATGAATAGTTTGGCATATAGCTTGTCCTTCGAGGAGCGATCTATATTTAATTTTAGATAACTAGATGTTCTTTTGGCGTGAAGCATCTAGTTTAGTAGGAAGTTTGACTCAAGAAAATCCCATAAGAATACGGCTTATTTTAATACTTTGAAGTCATGGACTAGACTAAGAAGGGGAAGGCATCGTAAGGGGAGGTGAGGGGTGAGCTTGATTTTATTCGGAGATATAGAAAACAAAGTGTATGTAGCGGTAAATGAGCTCAAGGGACGAGCAGTAGGTAGATAAGGAGTGATATAACACTAGATTCAACAGTAGAATGGTCGAAGATGCAAGGCATTAAGGGGTTCAGGCTCAGGTTTACCATTAAGCGAAGCTAAACGATAAGTGCCTGATCCATAGGTGTGAGTGATTATATAAGGCCCAATCCAATTGGGAGCAAATTTTCCACGTTTGCTCTTTTCTAGTTTGGTTACATGTTGATTCTCTTTGAGGACAAGATCACCAACCTTAAATGTACGCTCATGAAGTCGCTTATCATAAGCACGCTTGATGCGTTTTTGATAGATTTGGAGGTGATCGAGAGCTATAAGACGTCGTTCGTCAAGAAGCTCTAATTGGGCTAACCGCTCTTGGCGGAAATCATCGTTGGTGAGAATATCTTGAAGAGATATTCTAAGGGAGGGTATTTGTATTTCGAGAGGCAAAACAGCCTCGGTACCATATACCAATGAAAAAGGTGTGGCATTAGTGGAGGTACGAATGCTAGTACGATAAGCCCAAAGGGCAAAGGGAATGTGATCGTGCCAATTTCTTCCAGATTCATTGACGACTTTCATGAGGATTTTGGTTAGAGTTTTATTAGAAGATTCAGCCTGACCATTGGCCTGCGGATAGTAAGGTGATGAGAAGCTAAGTTTGATACCAAAGTTGTCACAAAGGTCTTGCAACAACTTGTTTTTGAAAGATTTACCATTATCGGTTATTAGGCGATGAGGAATACCAAAACGACAGATAATGTGATGGTTAATGAATTCGACAATTTTTCTTTTTTTTGATTGAAATGAGTGGAACGGCCTCCACCCATTTTGTGTAATATTCGGTCGCTGTGATTATCCAACGGTGACGTTGTGAAGAGGTCGGGTGAATCTCACCAATAAGGTCTAAACCCCATTGTGAGAAAGGCCAAAGATCTCGTGCGACCTGTAGCGGGTGGCTAGGAGTATGTTGAAGATTGGCATGTTGTTGACACATGACACAGCGCTTAACATATTCGTAGCAGTCGTTATTGAGAGTAGGCCAATAATAACCTAGGCGAAGGATTCGTTTAGCCACGCGAGGCCACTAAAATGTCCACCACAAATCCCATCGTGTACTTGTTGGATGGTATAGGTGACTTCTGCGCCGGTTAGACAGCGAAGGAGGATGCCATCAAAGCCACGTTTATAGAGGAGTCCTCCCATGACAACATAACGCGAAACACTTTTAAGAAAAGCACGTTTTCCGTTACTAGTAAGGTCATGTGGGAGAACCGAGATCGTAAGGTAGTCGTGAAATTGGTGGTACCAGGTATCCTGCGAATTAGTAGACACAGTATTTATCATGCAAACTACCGGGGTTGAATAGGATGGTGCAAAAGTTCTTTGGACCACAACGAATAATTCAGAGTCAGTTGGCGCGGCGGGAATTTGCGAGGCTAAGCAAGCCATAGTATCCGCAAATTTGTTAGTGGAGCGGGGAATGGTTTGTATAGAATAGTGGGTAAATAAAGCTAGAAGTGAATCCACATGGTGTTTGTACTTCTGAAGTTCCTCGTTTTTACATTGGTAGATGCCCGTAACTTGATTGACTACCAATTGAGAGTCGCCAAAAATGTTGATAGATTTGATACCTAAATGTAACGCAACTTGGAGACCTAGAACAAGGGCCTCGTATTCCGCTGTATTATTAGTGCAAGGGAAATCAAGTCGGAATGAAAGAGGCATAGGTTCAGCGTCAAGAGGGATGAGAACAATGCCGGCTCCTCCACCGCGCTGGCACTTAGATCCATCGAAGAAGAGGGTCATTTGATACGACACTTCTCCGAGCGAAAGAGTGGCGATGAGTTCGTCGGGGAAGGTAAAATTGGTAAATTGTTCCCCAGGTAGAGGGGCCTCCGCAAGTTGATCTGCAAGAGTTTGTCCTTTGATTGATTTCTGTTGTATAAACTCAAGGTCGAGGTCGGCGAGGAGCATGAGCCATCGAGCGATGCGTTGGTTTAGATGTGGTTTGGCGTACATATAATGAATGGGAGTGTGTTGGTGATGACGAAAGTTTTGTGATTCAGGAGGTAATGTCGGAGTTTGGTGGCGACGAATGATAGGGCCAGGCACAATTTTTCTACATGTGTATACCTAGTCTCGTAATCCACGAGGGTACGACTTATATAGTAAACGGCCTGCTCTCGGCGTGCCGGGTCTCGATGGGCGAGCATAGCTCCTATAGCATGGTCAGTGGCGGAAAGATAAAGGTAGAAAGGACGGTCGTCCTGGGGTGGGATAAGCACAGGTGGCTGCAAGAGATATGTTTTGAGAGCTTCGAAGGCTTGGTGACACTCCTCACTCCATTGAAAGGCAACGTCCTTTTTTAGAAGGTGATGAAAAGGGTGACATCGATCCGAGAGTTGGGAAATGAAACGCCGGATGGATTGAAGTTTACCCTGCAAACTACGCAATTGTTTAAGGTTTTTGGGTGGGGGCATTTCTAGGATAGCTTTTACTTTAGATGGATCGACCTCAATGCCACGTAAAGAGACGATAAAGCCCAGAAGTTTCCCCGAAAGGACACCAAAGACACATTTCTTTGGTTGAAGACGGACAGAATATTGTAACAGGCGATCAAAAATAATGGTTAAAACATCGAGATGTTCACTGCGATGTTTAGACTTGCCAAGAAGATCATCAACGTAATCTTCGAGGATAGTGTGCATAATGTCATGGAAAATGTAGGTCATAGCCCGCTGATAGGTCGCACCAGCATTCTTAAGGCCAAACGGCATTACACGGTAACAGAAAGTTCCCCAAGGAGTTATGAAGGCAGTTTTGTGTTGATCGGCAGGGGCAACCAAAATTTGGTTGTAACCTGAAAAGCCATCCATGAGAGAAAGCATTTCATGACCCGCAGTGAGATCAACAAGTTGATCAATACTTGGGAGGGGGAAGTCATCCTTAGGGCAAGCGAGGTTAAGATCCCGGAAATCCGTGCATATCAGAAGTCCCCGTCGCTTTAAGTGCGAGTACGATGTTAGAAATCCATTGAGGATAGTCATAGGCGAGAATGAAGGAAGCAGAAAAGGAGTCGTTGGAGCTCCTCTTTGACCAAGAGAGCAATGCGTGGATGCATTTTCTCAATTTACCTTGGCTGGTTTGGAATCGGGGTTTAGAGTGATGTTATGGATGGCAATGGTAGGATCAATTCCTGGCATGTCAGCGTAAGACCATGCGAAAGCTTGGTTGCGAGCACGGAGAAAGGTGGTAAAGGCGGCTTGTTCTGATGTGTCAAGTGATTGTCCGATCTTCACTATGTGAGGATCTTCCTCCGTGTGGATGTTGATTTCTATAGTAGATTCGTTCAGCATGGTTTGAGTTTCAGATGGTAAGGCACGTTGAATATAAGAATCATCCGCGCCTAGGTAAGTGAGGATGGAGTCGTCATCCTGGCATTCAACAACATTAATCAAAGGCGAATCCTCTTCGATCATGTCTGGATACAGAAGGGGAAGAGAAGATGGGTCCTCATTATCGCGTTGATAAGTGAGAGGACCTATGAAGATAGCATTTATGAAAAAAAAAAGTTAGGAGGGATAGATTCAGGGTCCATCGATTCTGTGGGAGATGATGGCAAAGTGGGTGATGATGGTTCGGTAGGGGCAACGTCTTCTTCTTCCAGGATACAGCTGACAGGAGGTGTCTCCTGCGTAGGTGTTTCGGAAAAACCAAGACCACTGCGATCATTATGTTTGCGTGTGGTGATGGGGATGAGAGTATGTCGGCCTTGTTCGTAAAGGCCAAAACCAAAGCCTTTCCACGCACAGCGAGTCAAGAAGGTGAGGGCGAAACGACGATTTGTCAAGTATTGAAAATCGGATTGGAAGGGAACCACGCCAAGAGGAGGTTCAGGGGTAATGGAGGATGCGTCAACACCCCCATATGTTAGGTTAGTGCGACAATGGGGTGGTCCGTAAGAGATTATCTCCCCCACGCGACAGTCGTAGGTGGGGTGTGCATGTAATTGTCCGTACTCCTGCGGGGTAGGGAAAGAACTAACGTTATATAGGCGATACTCCCCCAGCGTAAGGCGATGAAAAACGTCTACTAAGGGGTCGGAGGTTGGGATGTTAGCTGCGGGAAGAGAAGTGGTTTGTGCGACGGTGGTTTCATCAGTTGTAGGTGCAGTTGAGGTGGACGGTTGAGGTATATTGGAAGAGGATGGTTGGGTTGAATGTATGGGTGTCTTAATTGGTATAAGCACATCGTTTGGGCGGTATAACATATTGCAAGTTTTGAAGGGGGGAGGATCAGCTTTTACAGTGTAGGACTTCCCCTCGTACTCAAATTTTATACATCGATGTAATGTTGAGGAACGCATCCCATGGCCCGGATCCAAGGACGACCTAGCAATATATTATATTGGAACTCTCCTTCAAGGACATAGAAGAGTTCGGGTAAAGTACGTGGTCCTACGCGAATGTTGAGGATCACGGTGCCCAATGTAGAAGTAATAGCATCATTGAATGACCGCAACATGATGGGGTTGCTTTGCACATGCAACTAGAAGGGATGTTCATTTGTTGGAAGGCTTTTGAAGAGATGATGTTTAAGCTTCGCGCCCCGTCAATCATAACCCGACGTACTCGAATGTCCCGGACGTAAGCGGAAATGAAAAGGGCGAGGTCGTGGTCTTCTATACCAAAGTCGATAATTTCATCTTCCGAGAAACTAAGCTGCGGCTTGTTGTTTTGAGGCGAAGTGGTGGGGAGATGGATTGTTTGGTGAGAGAGGAAACGTGATTGGGTGTTAGAATGGAGGCCACGGGCGGGGTTTCATTAGGAAAAACCTCTATCCCTTGAAGGATCTCAACGAGAGCTAGTCGATGAGATTGAAGTCGAATGAGATCATATAGTGTCATTTTACGGGCGATTGATGAAGGCTGTTTGATCATGGTTCGGTGGGCAACTCCATTAGAGACGGGATAGGCGGGTCCGCGAATAACCACTTTAGGTGGTGGTGTAATCGGGATGGTTGAAGGAGAAAGAGATGTCGTAGGTGTGTTTTCTTTTGCTTTCCCATTGTTTTTAAATCTCGAGTAGCGACACTAATCATATTAATCTCGTAGAGACTGAGATGAAGAAGATGGTTGGGATAATTCATGGTCTTGAGAGGTGGGGTTGTAATAATGATCGATCTTGGTGAGGCGGGGACAGATGGTATAGTAGAGGGAATTGACGCTAGAGGTCTCTCCCTTCGTAAGTTGTCTTTCTTAATCTTTCGATCCGGAAGAGGTGACTGGCGAAGGATGGTTTTTAGAGCTTTGCATCCTTCTACATCATGTCCAGGTGTGCGGTGATAGGCGCAGATTTTAGACTCATCATAATCCACAGGTCGGGGCTTAGACGGGTCATAAGGTCTAAGTGGGGGTAGGGAGATGGTCGCATTCTCCACCAACATAGCAAGGATTTTGGCGTAGGATCCTTTGAGTGGGTCAAAATCAGAAGAAGATGAGGGTATTGATTGTGTGGGTTGTGGTAATGTTTGGGCGTGTTTAGTTCGTATGGGTGGTGGTTTAGTCAGGGGTCTTTGACACATGTTTTTCACTAAACGTGGTTTCTTGGACCACGAAGTTACGTTTAATTTGGTTAGATGATGAGGCTACGAGATGGCATGGTAGCGGGGAAACAACCACGGAGAAAGGGGAGTGACGAGAAAATAAATCCTTTGATGATGGGATTGGTTTAGGGTTGATAGGTGGACCGGATACGCGGGGTAACGATGTTGTGATACCCTTTGATCTCTGTATAGGTGTAAAAGGCGTAGGTCGTTTTGCAGAAAACAAAGGAGGTATGATATATTGATGTAAGGTGGAGGATGAGGTCCCAATATGGAAGGTGGGTGTGAAGATGAGGGTTTTGATAGAGGCCCGGATTGCGTTTGTCTCCTAGGTGGCGGGGCGGGTTTATTTTGGGATAAATCGAGTCGCTTAGGCGGGTGTGTTAGACTGGGCATTGGTGAGGTCCCAAGCGTAGGGGAAGATCTGGTTAAGTTGATAGAAGTGGACGGGGAATTTGGTAGAGGTGAGGGGGGTGAAGGCGAGAACAGGGGCATTTTAAGCACGCAAGCACTTCGGGTAGATGGTGGAGACATCGGGATCAGTCATTTGCATTTGAGTAGAAACAGGAGTACTCAAACGTTCCCATAGGGCCTGTCTATCTTCTGTGGAATGACAGTCTCCAGGTGTAATTTGTAATTTTGGTACAGAGGAAAAGTGAGTTGTAATTCCAATCCATTGCGGGTGTGACACAGGAGGCGGATGGGGCACTGTATCAGTAGATGCTAAGAGGTCGACGGGTTGTTGAAAAGATTTAGGTGATGAGGGACTAATAGGCAGAAGGGCATGTTGGAGGGGATCTGTCATGGCTAAAGAATTTAATGATGTCGGTGCGAGAGATTTCTCATCTAAGGATGTCAAAAGGAGTGGCGTACCCTCCTCTTGTGCGGCAAGAGTGGTAGAAGGAGACGTCTGGGAAATGGATAGATTAGACAACATCCGCTCGCAGTCTTGTAGGGATGTGGTGTAAGAAGACTCATTAATGGGAAGGGAAGCCTGGGCAGCTAACTCTTCTATGGGTAAAGGAATGATTTCGCTTTGGCTTGATGGTGGTAAAGGAGGTTCGGGCTCCTGTGTTAGTGAAGAGGCTTGATTCAAAATTTTCTCGATAGAGGCTTTTGGCTGGGTATCGAATACTGCATGGATCTCATGAACACTCTCCTCAGCTAAGATATCTTGGTTTACGTTGCTTTCTTTGGCCGAGTGATTCGAAATGGCTTGTTGAAAATTTTCAGATTTCGGTTAGCAGGGGCGTTAGGATTATCGAGTGTTATATCCCCTGCATCAACCATTTCCTGCACTATGTTTTTCAACATCTTGCAGTTTTCATGACTATGTCCTTTTACGCGGTGAAAGTTACAAAAGTCATTTTCTTTGTACCAGGAAGGTATTGCGCGGGTGGAGTCAAACCCAGAGTGAGGTTTTACAGGGGGCAAGGTGATAGCCCCAGCTTTGAGCAATTTCTCTAGGATGACGCCATAAGTTTCTCCCAAGGGAGTGTAATTGGTGGGCTCAGCTTTGTATTTATAGGTGGTTTTTGGTGGAGTATTGGACGGTGATTGGGATTTGACCATCACCGCGTGGACAGCTCCTTTTGATTTAGAAGAGGTGGACGCGTGAGGAGTGGTGGTATTTGGTTTATTGGTAGAATCAGGAGTTCGGAAAGTGGAGTTCTTGTTGCGCAACCGCAGTTTCTCTTCCTCTAAGGCTCGAATTTCTAATTTTCGAGCCATAGTAAAGGCCTCGTCGAATGTACGGAAAGTTTGAATTTGGAGGGTAGGGGAGATGTGCTTAGCGCAGGCCCGCGTAAACAGCCTCGATAAGTTCGGTTTGAGGCAAGGCATACGTAAGTTGGTTGATAAGGCCCGCCATCGTCAGCGAAATCTGCGATAGATTCGTCTTGGTTATCGGATGGCATAAGTCGATGATAGATACTTTCTTGGCAATGTTAATGGAGAAATGATCCAAGAAAGATTGGGCTAGTTGGTTAAAAGAGAAGATTGAGTCTTGGGTTAAAGCACTATACCACTCAAGCGAGGCCACGATAAGGACATGGGAAAGGTGCGGAGTAACAAGGCATCATCATGGGCAATCAAATAACAAGCATGTCTAAATGATCGCAAGTGTTGTTGAGGATCCTCTTTCTTTGTTAAAAGCGAGTAAACTTTGTCCCATTGAGGCGGATAAGAATGAAGGGGACGAGAAGGGTGAATGGGCTCCCGACAAACTTGCTCGTATGTCAGGCGCTACGACTTCACGAAACGAAGCCTCCAGGTTTTGCATTTTGTCCATCATTTGCTTGATGAAATCTGTGGTTGGATGAGATGATGGTGCCACAGAATAGGGGTGTCCCATATAAGGTGTTGAGGTCACTGGATACGTATACGGGAATGAAAAGGTAGGCGGAGCTTGAGAAGGAAAGCTCGTTTGAATAGGTGGCAGAGAGTAAGTCATGAATGGAGTGGTCTGAAAGAGAGATGAGATAGGGGCAGTTGGTGGTAGCGATACGTGGGGTCCAAGATTAACAAAAGGAAAGCTAATCGGGGTCGTATGAACCTCTGCCGCTGTCGGATTGGGAGACGGGGCTAGCGATGCAGGAAGTAAGGTATTGTTATCAGGAGGAGTAGGAGCTAAATGAGCAGCTATACTAATAGGCATGCCCATAAGGAGCTGACCATCAGGCGTACGGTCAGGGGTATGAGACAAATAGTATTGTATGCAATGGGGATTAGCATCCGAGAAATTTGGCAAAGTCCTTGTCTCCTACGAAATTTGGGGATCTCACTGGTGTCCGTAGGGTTTCCTATAGAATGTGAAGGGGGTGATTCAGGCAAAGAAACAGAGCAAGCGTGTGAAACCATGGCGGTGGCTTGCTTCCGAGTGATGACAACCATAGACCAGAACACACAGGAAAGTTTCAATCTATCAAGGACAAAAACAACCTCAGAATGGTGAATTTGGCAAGTTCTTTTTTGTCGAGTGAGAGAGGCGATATCGATATCGGTTTGGTAACCGGTGTCGGTCAGAGGGCAAACGACGTCGGTCCCTTAACCGATGCCGGTGTCAAAAACCTAGAATAAGAAGATACAAAGGGGCTGCTAATTTGATTTTTAGCAACGTTGAGTAGTTTAGCAACTTATTGATCACAGAAGACAAAGTATGACAGAGAAAACAGGATTTGAAAACAAGCAAGAGGCACACGCAAATGCAGAGATTAACCTTAGGGTTAATTTTAATTATTGTGGGCTTATGCCTTTAGACGTAGAATGATGTCAGAATCCTAAACAAGAGACTTAGGGGAAATGTCAAGTTGTTTTGGCTTATAAGGTTACCTCAATCGGGCGGAGGAATACCGCGGAAAAAAGGGGGGATGTTTGAGCTGTTGTGTTAATTGTGAAGTGATTCGGTACGTGTTGTGCAGTGAAACTAAGGTTAATTTCCTGTCAATACCGTGGATATCACCCCCACGTGTACGACCTGTTACTTAATCTATGTTCACTAGAATTGAAAAACAACAGGCAGGAATGCAATGCATGTGTTTTAAAACCCAAATCGAAAGTGATATTCGATGAAGCAAAAGAGATGACTTTTACTAATGCAAGCTGCAAAAACAAAGCAAGTTCTTTTACCAGAATAATAAAATACCCTGTGAATATCTCTAGAAGAAGAAAACAGCAAGTATGCTCCCTATAATAAAAGCAAGCAAGAAATAAAGAAAAACCCAAAATGGGTCCCACCGTGTCGTGCAAAAATTTTTCACTCGGAAATGCTTCGTTCCTTATAGAAACAGATAAGGTTAGGGTTAGGAGGAATACCTGTAGAATGTCGAGATGATGTGCGCGTACCGTAGAGAAAGATCAGGCTGACTGCGAAGAACTCCTTTTTGTCTTGGAAGGACTACCTGCAAATAAGAACACAAGACCACAAGATTTTGATTAGATAATAAATGAGGGAACTGCCTTGGGCCCAGGAAGTATGAAACTTCCTTTCGAAGGTGGTCAGTTCCCCTGCTAATATGAATTAACACAAAATACTGTAGAGTACCAATTAAATTGTTTCGTGGAACTGGGTAGGGAAAAGGCTGTTTTTCTTGGTTTTGATCAAAGGAACCGATGCCGGTTACCTATAACCGATGGCGGTCACTGATAACCGATACCGGTTGGTTCTAGGATCTTCTGGGCTGGTTGTGGTGTTTGTAATGGCTGGTTTTTGGATAGTATTGAGAAATGGGATGGTTAGAAGCTAAGGAATGATAGTTAGAGGCAATGGTACGTTAGATAATGGGTTCTGGAACGGATTTGGGAAGATTACAATTCCAAAAGCACAAGAAATGTTATAATGGAGGACATGCAAGATATAACTTACTGGTTTTTTTTATGAAGGTGCAAGTTGATCTCCTTTCTTTGCCCGACTCTTGGTTTCTTTACTCGTCTCTGCTTGGTCAAGTGAAGATCTGGACTCTGTTCCTCGCTCGCAATGCTCTCTGTTGATCCAGAAATCCTTCGACTAATCTCCAAAATGAAATTCTGATCCGTTGTTTTGGTTTGGGAAGCCCATTTACAGGGAACCGATGGCGGTTGCGTAACCGACGGCGGTCGAGTAGGAACCGGCATCGGTTAGGAAAAAGTAGGCTATTTTTAGTAAAATAGCCCACCTTCCCTACTTTTCTCCCGAGAGATCAGTTGCGGGCTTGGTCAAGTGGCTAGAAGGTCGGCTTTGGGTGCGAGTAAGGAGGCATTAGTTATGGATGTGAGTCTAGACCAAGTCATGGGTCCTAATTAGGTTAGTTTAGGGTTAGGGCTAGGTCATGGTGAGGTGGCCAAGTGAGGTGGTAGGTAAGGTGATGTGGATTTATCAATTACAAGGTAATTAATAAATAATTGTGTAAAGTTTAGGTAATGAGGTTAGGTTGCGAAATGGGATGCGGGTCACGAGGGGTCGTGAGACACGAATTTGACACCTACATGCATACAAATTCAGATTAAATCCTAAGAAGTGTGTGTTTGGCGACTTTGTCAGAAAGTTGCTAGGATTCATTGTATCTAAAAGAGGAATTTAGGTAGACCCCGCTAAAGTTACTTCCATTACTTAAATGCCTCCTCCCAAAAACATCAAACAATCGCGTAGTTTACAAGGAAAGATACATGACATCTGTCGCTTCATTTCCCAACTTGTCGATAAGTGTCATTCATTCACTCACCTATTTTAAAAGGATGTTTCCTTTATGTGGGGACCAAAGCAACAACAAGATTTCACCTTTCTTAAGTAGTACTTAGCCAATCCATTTGTCCTTATGCCTCCAACTGTGGTGAGCCACTTCTACTGTATATTTTTGCCACACAATTCACTATTGGTGTGTTCTTGTATATGACCTTGGCCATAAAGAAAAATCTGCATACTATCTCGCCCGTACTCTCATTGCTTACAATCTCAACTACCCTAAATTTGAAAAAGCTTATTTGGCTATAGTTTTTACCTTCTAAAAACTTTGCCATTACACAGTAAATACTAAAACCAAGCTTATATCAAAAGTTGACCCGCTCAAATACCTATCGTCTAAACACCGCCTTACTAGTAGAATGGCTAACTGGATCATTCTGCAAATGAGTGAATTTGACATCAAGTTTGTGCACAAAAATTTAGTCAAGGGATAGGTTCTTCATGATCGCTTAGCAAAAGCACCTTTAAGAGGAATAGAACTCCGTGAATCTAGATCTTCCATATGCTTCATTAATGTACATTGAGGAATCTTGCCATGTGTCAAGTGCACTTTGATGGATCTTTTACTTTTCATGGTTTCGAGAATAGGTGTTGTATTAATTACTCCTTACCGTGACCCCATACCTCGGGATTTTTGCCTTGGTTTTCCTTGCATGATTAATACTTGTAGAGTATGAGACATTCATCACAGGATGAAGCTCGCAATCAAATGGGACATTCATTATGTTAAGATCGTTGGTACTGACCGAGGTTAATCATCAAACAAGTCAAGGATGAGTACAAAGTCAAGGATGAGAAGCTCATCCCTTACAAGAAGTTGGTCAAAAATTTGAAAGAGTATTTTGTGCGTATCACATTTGAATGCATTCCAAGAGCAAAATACGATTTGATGATGCTTTATGGAAACTATAGATTCTATGCTACGCATTCCACCGTAAAGTAATGATATGCCTTTCTTTGTTGAAAATCTACACCATCCTGTGTATGACATGTCGAATCCTGTCTGGCTTGAGATGTTGTTGGTTCCAATTCCCCATGGTATGAGCCCATCTTCACTTATCTCAAAGATAATACATTCCCTCGACATCTCCCATTCTCAAAACAAATCCTTATCGCGATAGATAGCCCATTATACCCTCTTAGGAGGTACACTCTATCGTCATGGCTACGATAGGAATCATTATGTTTTCTTTGATACAACAGAGACATTCTAAGTGATTAAATAGGTGCACGAAGGGGTGTGTGGGGCCCACACAAACGGGATGGTTCTAGCCAAGAAATTGTTGAGAGTGGGCTATTATTGGCCTACCATGGAAACTGACTACTGTAACTATGTGCGAAAGCGTATACTCTATCAAAAGTATGGAAATTTCATCCATGCCCCGTCACAGCCGTTGTAACCCATCACGACCCCATGGCCATTTTCCAAATGGGGACTTGATTTAATAGGGAAGCTTACCCCTACTTCATCATTGATATGGCCACACCCACATCATTAGAGCTACTGAATATTTTACGAAGTGGGTGGAAGTTGTCCCTTTGACCTATGGAAGGGGTGCTCAGATCTCAAAGTTTATCATGAATCATATTATTTGCCGATATGGCATTCCTACAATCATAATTACTGATGAATGTTAAAATTGTTCAAGAACAAGACCGCGAAATATCTCTATCATTGGTTTCAAATAAGATTAAAATGTTCTACATCGTATTATCCCCAAGGCAATGGACAAACTGAGGCCACTAACAATACTTTGGTTCAAATCATGGAAAAGATGGTAAGTAAGATAGGTCGTAACTAGCATTTGTAAATCCAACCAACTCTTTGGGCTTACAGGACCTCTATTTGCACTCCTACTAGCATGACACCCTATTCCATGGTTTTGGAACATATTCTATCATCCCGATAGAAATTGAGCTTCCCTCCCTACGAATTTATCTTAGGGATTATCTAGACAAGGATGAGGATTACAGAGTGGCTAGGCGGCTAACTCAAAGTTGGAACTCCTGGATGAGAAGTGCATCCACGCCCTAAATCATCTTAAAGTGTATGAACAAATTCTCTTACAATTACAACAAAATGATCATACCTCGTCAATTTGAGGTCAAAGATTTGGTCATGAAAGAAAATTAATTCAACACAAGGGCGGAAAGAGAGAAGAAAGGCAAGTTCAAACCACATTGGTTAGGACCTTACATCATTATGGCCAAATATGGTACGGGAGCATAAAAACTTGCCCATCCTAATGGTGATGAGCTCCATGAACCTATGAATGCCATGTACCTTAAGCGGTTCTATGCTTAAACATGGCACAAAAATGAAAAACATAAACAAAAAAAAAGTAAAAATGATCGAAATACAAAAAAATATTTATTAATTAAAAAGAGAAAAAGAAAAAGACAAAACATGTCATCCATAAGTGAAAACCACGCAATTGTGGCACTTTGGATAAGTCCTTGGGTGAAAACCGGTTTCCGACACCTTGGGAGGATTCATTGTTCACAAGCATCTTGCATTTGGAGGGTACTTTTACTTATCTTAGGGCTAGTTCGCATCCGCATCCAAGATTCCCTGTGAGCCTATTCTTATCAAGCCTTGATCCGGCTTTTTCTCCTATTGTTAGTATGTGAAGGGATGGTATTTGTCTATTCCCCATCTCACGCTGGGGCACTTTTGCGACTTCACCTTCATGTTTATAAGCACGTGGTGCTTGCCCTTGTATATTCTCTATCTAACACTGGGGGCATCCACGTTTCTCGGTTACCTGTGCATCACCTCGGAAAACTTTGGAAAAACACAAAAACATTCAAAAATGTTAGAAAATAAAAACAATAGAAAATTGTTTCACAAAAATCAAAACAATAGAAAATTGTTTCACAAAAATCAAAACAATAGAAAATTGTTTCATAGAAAATCAAAACAATAGAAAATTGTTTCACAAAACACAAAAAAAAATAGTAGAAAAGTGTTTCACAAAATAATCTTGCAAAAACATAACTTTAGTTTACTTACTTTATCTTGTTTCTTGCTTTGTTTGTGTACATTGTTTGCTTGTATAGTTGTTGCTTGTTTGTACATTTGTGTAGTTTATTGCTTAGACATACTTTGGTAAGTTTTGTCTTTTCTTGCTTAGATTAGATTCATTCTTACTTGTACATATGCAGTGTGTTTTTGCATGCTTGTAAATAATTGTACATATTTGTGTTAATTCATGTTGGTTAGCATTGTGTATTTTGTTAACATTTGATTGTGTTTGCTTGTCGCATGTACATAGTTTTGTTATCACATCATCATATCTCCATCAATATCATCACATCTAACATCATCTATACATCATATATAAATAAAATGCTACGTGTACATCATACATGTATGCTATGCTAATCATCACGTATCGTATCATCAAATGGGGAAAGAGGGATCGCAAATATCAAAATATATCCCCCCCACACCAATATCATCATGTCATCCTATCCACTAATCTAGAGCATCACATGTACAATACAATTGATATCATCTATGGATCTATCATGTCAAAATCAAACACATGTGGTACAAACATCTCAACTATCATCATGATACATACAAAAGTGTGAAATCAAACCATATAACATCACACTCTAACTCTTCTTCTACTCGCCATGAATAGTTATTTTATTTAAATAATTATTCTCCTTACTTTTTTGCCATGCTGGGGCATTATTTTCCATCCGTACTCATTTCTTCTCATTGGGAAAATTTTATTGCTCCTCGGTGATATCCCTTCTTCTACACACTCCATCAAATAATTATTTTTATTCAATAACTATTTTGTTAATATTTTTGTTGTGTTGGGGCATTATTTGTCTCATGTTGTTTCGTTCTTCTCCTGGGCATTTCTTTTGCTCTAGAATATTATTGCTGATTGTTCTACCTTCTTTTCTATCCAAACTTTCAAAATTCTAATTTAAAAAAACCAATTCAAAATCCAAAAAAGTTCAAAACCTTTTCAAAAATCCTAAAAAATGTAAAATTTGCAAAACTAGGTAAACCACTCATAGCGCGGAAACTTCGTGTCTTATGCATGGTATTCATTCCATATATTGTTAGAATTTTCACGTGTTCATGGATCAAATGACTCGCAGATCATCATATTTACAACCATTTTCAAAGCTAGCACGCTTGCTTCGTCGATGCACTCTAGGGCACATATAGTTGCTTGCGAAATCTACTGTTTAAGTATCACACCATGCTTTTTCATTAGACCCAATGTCCTTCATCATCTTCCCTTGCATGTATCATTTCTCAGGGAATCATTTTTAACCCTTTTCATCAATCACAAACATTTGGGGATCTTCATCTTGATAACAAAACATTTGTACAACCGTCTTGACCGTTATTGGTTGGAATATGTGTGTTTGTACTTGTTTTCCCTGTTAAATGAGCTTGTTTCCTTCTCATATTGCATTGCTTTTGTATGTTTCATTGAGTGGGTGTTTCACCAATGGAAAATTGTTCGTAGTAGATTTTCATGTCATCCTACTTTTATCGTATTCTTATATTTTTAATAAGGATGATGACGTAGATATTTGGCAATATGATGATGATAAATTTGTTTCAATACACTAGATGAAAACTTGCTCTTTTCTTTCTGTCTTCATTCCTCCTTTACATCATTATCCTATCAAAAATATTCTTCTTATTCACCTAGGGCATCCTGCTCCAACCCATTCTTCTATTTCCTTTCTATCACCTTTTTCGATTGTCAATTGCCTTCTCTGATCACCCCATCGACACTTGAGGGGGAATCTCTCACTTCTACTAATTTTTCTTCAATACTTTCAAAATTTATCAATCTACTATCTTTGAAGTGGCGTCACTTATGCCACCGAAAGAGGGGAAAATGTAGACACCTATAATTTAGCTTGAGCAATTTAAATACTTAAATTGCACTAATTATACCCTTTCCCACAAATGGAAGACGTATCATCAATATAGCAAATTTTCTCTGCTATCGTCATTAATTAATTACATTACGTTAGTTAATTAACTCTTCTATCGACAATGACACCAATTAATGACCTTATGTTAATCAACTCCCCTTTCTATCTAGATTAATTAATTATTTCTAATTAATTAAGCTCCCATTTCTATCTAGATTAATTAATTATTTATAATTAATTAATACCCCTTCTATCTAGATTAATTAATTAATTCTCTCTTCTATTTAATCAATAAATCGTCACTTATTTGATTAAATCCCTCTCATAGTCTAAATCATGCTAATTATTCCTCTAAAAAGCTTTTATAATCTTACACACCTATTAATTAATCACTTTGGTTAATTAATAAAGCCCCTCAAACCCCATGGGTCACTAAAGGACAAAACTAAACTCTCCTAAGGTTGACTCAACCTTTTCTAAACCTCCCTTATCCACAACTAACCCAACCTCTCCATTTATCCCACATGAAGAGGGATGTAGAGATTCCTCTATCCATTGGGCTATATAAGGAGCCCTCCTCCTACCTTTCTATTTACACCTACTCCTTGATAAACAAAAGTGAGCATATAGTAATACACTATAGTCATTTTTATCATCTTTGAGCATTTCTCCATTAGAGTGGAGCTATATCATCATTCTTTTGCATTCAAACAATCAAGTTAGTGTTGTGAAGAAAAATGGAGTTAATCAAGAAAGGCCTAATAAGCCATGGCTTGATGAACCTCCATCTTTGATCATCTTGGATCAAGCAATCACTATCTCTTTTTTATAGCTAAAAGATCTACATAGGTCTAGTTTATTGATTTAGCTTTCTAAAGAGTAGAGCAATAAATGCTAGTATGTTAGTTTGAGGTTTATTTTCAAGATTCTAATGCATAGTATTGATGTTTATTACTTGTTTATCTCTTAGCATGATGATGTATTGACATTTGATTTACTTTGTTGTAGGACTACTAGGTGTTAGTTCTAATCTTCTTAACCTAGCTAAACAAATACATGCATACAACTACATATCTTAGTTTCAAATTATTCTTACTTGCTTATACTTGCATGTTACACTTTGCTTACTATGTTAGACTAATACATTATATGTCATTATCTTTTTATACACACATGCACATTCACTTGCCTTCTAGTTTTGATCACAGACTTTACACAAATCCTTACATGCAACATGGATGTTTGGCATTGTACCTCTTACCAGTCTCACAACAGGCTCTTGGGGGCATCCACATTCATACACATTTCAGGTGTTATTGTTTCATTACTTATTACTTCCTACTTGTAATAACACATTACTATACCGAGATCACACATGCTTGTGACATACTTTATATCTTCCTAACATGCTAACGGGTACTTATGTGTGGTATTTTCCTTGTAAGAACTCTTTGCCACCATGGTTGTCTGATGATTTGCTTATTATAACTTGTTATTGTTTTCCTTTGTATTCCATTTTTTTTACGGGCTTTGCCCTATGTCTTTCTTGTTCACTGCTTGTATGCTTTTGGCCGCTTTGAAACTAATTGTCTTATGACATTATGAGCAATGTCCCATGTTTGCAACCCAATTTTCATGATTTACATTGTATTCTTGATTACTAGCTTACACTATTTTCTATATACATGTTTGTTTGTACTAACACTTGTTTCCTAACCGTTGTTTGTGTGTGCCTTGGTTTCTACCAAGCACATTCCCTCATAGATATCGGTATCAGTTTAGCATGGGGTCCTCTTTTGGACTACATCCTCCTAGGGATGTCACATGCACCCCAAACAGGGGGCATCTATTGGGTGAATCAGTCACCCCATTCAATAATCTATAGTCATAGTTTATCACACATACAAGCTCGAGACACAATCCTAGATTTTGACTTGGGTCTTTGATTCAACACGACACTAACACCTAGATATAGACTTTGGCGCCTAGGAAGTTTTGTCCCTTCTTGGGCACCTATGACCAGGGAGAAGATACACATATTTCTCATATCAACATGATCATTAGTAGTTCAAATAGTAATTGGCACAGTAAAAACACAACCCTACAACACTTGACATACATACATTACACCTTATTTTACTTTTTTGTTGGATTGAACAATATAGAAAGTGATTAGACTTGGACACACTATACGTAGTGGTGTTTACACTTTGGGAAGCAATCAAAGATTGGAGAATGACACTAGACCTTTCTCCATACACTTCTTCCACACTTGGCATAGTTGGTGTGAGATCACCCAAAAAAATTGCATTCTACACAATGGGCGTGAGATCGCCCAAAAACACATTCTTCTACAACATCTTTAGGGTCATTTCTATCTCTTTTACTCATCACGAATTGGGTGCACATGTTCTTTTTTCTACTTTTCAACATTTTTACACACTTTTTACATGCATTTCATATATTTGGATCAAAATATTTCTATATACACATATTTGACTACTTGTTCATTCTTCTCTTTACAAGTCTCTGTCCTTATGGTAAGCAAAGTAGTCACATCAATCACACATCAAATGAAATTGATAATAGGTACAATGCGACATCTCCACATATGCTTTCATCCCTAGGGTCATCATCATTTTACTTCCTCTTCTCTAGCTTCCATGCGTTGCTTTTTTCACTCCACACTTTTTCTTGTCTCCTTGGCACACTTTCGTCATCGATCTACATGGTTATCAGGTACACATCTTTTATCTACTTTATGTTACCAAGATTTTTCAACAACATAAAGTGGGGAATTGTAGAGACACTAAATCACACACTTGGGTACATTTCTAGGTCCTAATCACATACATTACATTCATATGATTCATAAGGGATAAAATTACTAATTGATCACTATCTTTTGCCTTTTAGGTTCCTTTCTGGTATCCTTCTTAGCCTTACACATCCTACTTTGCATAGTCGACCTCTGATACTTTACCTTTTCTAGCTCTGGACACCAGTAACCATATAGGACTCTAGCACCCTCGTCCCCTCTGGGTGCCCTATACCTCTTTGTATCTTACTCACTCCTTTTGGGTCCTTTCTAGCTGTTCAGCATCCTTATCTCTTATGGGTTAGCCTTTTAGTGATCAATTACGAAATTCAAGAAAGGGAATCATATACATACAATGTCATAGCATCAAATTTAAGGACCAAGCTCCAAGTCTCTACTATCACCACCTAAGGTTGCATCTAAAGAGCATCAAAGCATCCATCTAACTCCACTAAAGGGACAAGGCACTTTGGTTATTCTCGCATACATGCATAGGAGGGGAAGTTTGGTTTTCAAGCACACATCTATTTACATTTTCTACATCTAATTAATTACTGCAATCAAGTCGACACGCATAAGAGCCACCTACGGCACGATTTCGACACACACGCACATAAAACTACATTGGGTCTGAGATGTAGTCCAACATTTGGTCATAAGTTCACTTTGTTGACATCCCGTGGACATTCCACCCCCCATTTTTCATTATTTTCTTTTTGGGATTTGATGTGTTTTAGGGTTTTGCAGGTCATATATTTATTACAGGTTATCAATGACATCAACGATCATTTTGTGACATTATAGTGATAGACAACAAAGGATTTTGATAACTCAATGACCATGTGAAGATCATTTTCTAATCTCACTGGCAGACTTTGGCACCCATACGGGATCAAAACGCCGAAGTGCCATAATAATGCCCTAGGTGCCCTAGTCCATCCATCTTCTACACTTCTACATTTTTCTAGGTTTGGTTACGACCTCCTCTATTTTGGTTTTATCAGTTCTAAGAACTAGTGGATGCTTTTAGAGGATGAGGTCTTGCTTAGGGATGAGAAACATCAATTGGAATAGGTCATATGACATGCTTTAAATGGAGGAAGGTTAGAGGGGAGAGTATGGATCTTCCCTCATGTTCATATTTGATACATAATGATGGAGAGTGGATGGGACAAAAATGGCATGAACAAATCCATGGCATCTAAGAAAGACATATTGAAACTCCTTCAACAATGTAGAAGACTTCATGGAGGAGTTTTTCACTAACAAATGATGGGAGGATAACTGTGCCCAAAGTGGGGGGTGATAACATCATTGAAAGGCATGAAGGAACCATGGGTGATTGAGAAATAATGGATTTGGAAGTTTAAGTTGGTCAAAGGTATGAGATGAGATGATATTGATGTTGGTGTCATTGTCAATCATAGAGAGATATATAAATGTGTCATTGATGTGACAATGATGAAAAGAGGAAGGTCGTGATCTTCAGGTAAGATGTCCAGATTTCATAATCATCAAAGGAAATGGTGGTGGAAGAAGTGGTAAGAGCTCCAAAAGGGTTGTGAAGGGTTGGATTCATCGGATGAGATTGGGATATACTTGTAAGGCTTCAATAAGATCATGTTTGATGATTAGAGAGATTTGGATGAGCTCATAGAGGGACATCTTAATGGGAGCTTGATGTAATTGTTTTATGATGTTTTGTTCAATGGTGGTATGCTTTTGGTTTGTGGTGTGGCTAGGATGGACACCTTAGCCTTGGATGAAGAAGGGGATGGAGTGGGCTCATTGGAAGGAGAAGCATGAAAAACCTTTTGATTTGGATTGGTAGATGGTTGGGAATCGTGAGGGAGAGAATGAGTGGTGATATGAATGACATCTATATAAAGAGGAGGACCATCCTTAGAAGAGTAGGTAAAATTTGGTGGTGGGATGGTGAAAAGAGGTGGATGAGGAAGTAGATTTAGAGGTTTTAGAGGTTACATAATTTTTTAGAGGATTGGGCTTAGATGTGGATGGGATGGTATGGGAGAGGGTGGTCTTCTTCGATGAGAAGATCATCTTCTTTTATGAGATTGTTGATGAGGGTTCTTAGGGCCCTAAATGTTTGGTGTCATGTCCGAGGACATGATGGTAGGCACATATGGTGTTAGAATCAAACCACATGGGATTTGATTTACATGGTCAAAGGGCTTGATAGGGGAAGGGTGATTATGGATGCTTGGATTAGATGTTGAAGGACTTTAGTATAAGATCCAATGGGAGTTTGTGAAGATGAAGTCATATGGACTTTGGGTGGATTTGGTTTGGGGAATGATGAAAAGGCAAGAGGGTGCTTTACTTTTATGGGGTTTATAGGATTTTGGATTTGATTTGCTTTGATATTTGTGATTCAGACTTAGGGAAGAGGTGGATGATTTTGATTCAGATTTGGAAGAAGAATAGATGATTTAGATGCAGATTTGGGAGTGATGGTGGATTTGGATGAAGGGCATGGTCCCAAAATAGATGGGTGAGGTCCTAAGATGGAAGATGAGATGTTGGGTTTGTTTAGGTTGATGGGGTTTTGAAAGGGGAAGCTCCAACTTCTTATGTGGATGGGTGAGGAATTTTGAGTAGGGATGTCAAGGTTCTTATATTTTTGTGAGGTTTTACCCTTAGCGGGGATCACGATGATTTCAACCAGGGATCCTTAGAGGTAGAACTAAGTGATGTAGATGTAGGTTTTATTGAAGATGTGGGGATTGAATATGGGAGTGGTTTTGGATGATACATTTGATGAGATTGGAAGGAGTCATAGATGGTGTGGGTTAAAAGGTGTTGATACAGAGGTGGTGGTAGTTGTTGGAGATGAAGATGGGATTGGGACATCCTTTGGTTGCATCAAGTGAGGGGTCTATTTAGTAGATGTTTGAAGGGATGATGTGGATATGGGAGTGGATTCAAGTGTTGATGTGGATATAATTAGAGGTGTGGGTGTAGAAGGATTATAGGCATGGGTGTAGAAATAGATGTTGAGATAGATGTGGGGATGGGTATGGATATAACAGATGTAGGTGTAAAATATGTAGATGTAGTGGATGTAGATGTAATATATGTAGATATAAGAGATGTGGGGGCATAGTAGATGTGGATGTGGTGGATGTAGGCATGATAGATGTAGACATGGGTGTGGATGTTAGTATAGTTGGAGATGTGGAGATAGATGTCAAGGAGTAGAGGTGGGTATGGTGGATGAAGGGATGATGGGAGTGGTGATGATGTTGAATTATTGATTTAAAGTATTGATCATATGAGCATTGGGTGCTTGAGATGTAGGATATCAACTTGTTTATTTGGTGAATGATTAGGAAAGGTTGTTTGAAGACATCTAAGGGTAGTTAGGTGGAGCATTAGGATTATCCAATTGAAGGTCCCCATGATCGATAAGGCATTGGATGAGGTCTTTGAAGGTGTGAAATTTTTTTCAATATCATGACCATGGACTTGATGGTGTTTATAATAGTGATCTTCATGGTACCACATGGGTTTAGGACATGTGTCATCGATGGGGTAGATAGGAGGGAGTTGGATGAGACATGTAAAAGAAACCATGATTTTATCAAAGATTGAACTATATGATTCTCTAGGGGAGTATAGTTAGGAGTAGGTCAAGGAGCCCTTTTTGGGGCTCGATATGAGAGGTGGATGCAGAAGAAGATTTAACAATGATGGCATTGGTACAATTTTTTTAGATTTTCATTATGATTAGATGACTTGGTGAATTCAGGTTTTTGTTTTTTGGATCAAAGTTTGACATGGCCTTGCTCAAGGGAACAAAGTTCTAGTTTACGAGCCATGGTGAACACTTCTTCAAGCTTTGAAAATATTGGATTTGAAGAGTTGATGAGATATGTTTTACACATGATCGAGAGAAAATCTTGATAAGCTCAGTTTGGGGAAGGAGAAGGATAACTGATTAATGATGCCATGCCACCACCTAGCGAATGAAATATGTGATGGATTTTTCATCAAATTGTTTAATGGCATAGAGGTTAGGTGATGGTGATTTTATCGTGCAATATTAATGGAGAAATGCTCTAGAAATAGTTACATGAGTTGGGTAAATGAGAAAAGAGAGTGTTGTGGAATGTCCATTGTACCAGTCCAAAGTGGGCCCAACCAATGACATGGGGAAGTACAAAGAATGAGGTCTTGATCATGTGTAATGAGATAACATGTGTGCTAAAGGCATGAAGGTGTTTTTTAGGTCCTCCTTATTGTTGAATTTAGAAAACTTAGGGAGTTCCCAATGTGGAGGATAAGGTTTGATAGAGAACTGATGGATGGATGGGCTCATTACAAATTTGTTCATAAGAGAAGGTGGTTTTAGACCCCAAAGTAGCGCTTCAAGATTGTCCATCCTACTTAACAAAAGCATTAATGGGGTCATTGGAGTATGTGGGGATGAGAATTGATGGATGAGGTTGGGATTATAAGAAGTGGATGGATTGGGTTGAGAGTAAGATTGATAGTGTTGAGGATAAGTAGGTGTTTGTGGGGGTGGTTAATAAGGGGAAGATAGTTGAAGGGTTGTGATTGAATAGGTTGGGAGATAGGATATTGTTGAGAGATGGGGACATAATTAGATGGATATGGTTGTTTTTGTTTTGAGAGTGGGGTGTTAGATTGGTTTTTCATGGGATGAGTTGAATGTAGGTATGGGTGGTTGAGATATTTGGGTGGATTGATTAGGAAACATATGGTGAAGGACACTCTGAGAGGAGGTTGATGAGTTTGGGTTGATTCTAAGGGTGGGGTTGTGAGGATGATGAAATTTGTGTGGACTTGGGATGTGAGATAGAACCAAAATTGATTGTCATGTTGTTTGGTGGTGGAAGAAGTAGATGGGATTCTTGTAAAGTTTTGGTAGGGGCACTAATGAAAATGGTGGATGAAGAAGTGATGGGGATGGAAGAAGTGGGGTGATTGATGCGAGGTAGGTTAGGTGGAATAAGAACCACCAATTGAGTGGATTTATGAGCTTGGGGGATCATAGTGGAAGATTCGATGGGAGCCATGTTCATGTTGGGCCATGAAAAGCTCATTCATGGCTCTAGGAAAGAAACAATGAGTTGAGAGGTGAGGACTTGAGTGGATTTGGTTGAGAGTGATAAGCATAGATTTTTGAAGAAGGAGGTCCATCGATAGGAAGATGGGTGGATTTATGGATAAGATAGTCATGAAGGGAAATGGGTTAGCATCCAGAGTTCTTAGAACTCCAAGCATCCACGAGGGATAATGGGAGGCCCAAAGGTCTCTAAGGAAGCAAATGGGGGTGTAGATGGTCTAGAAGGAATAAATGATGGTAGATGAAAGGATTAGTTTCAACATGGGAATGGGTTTGGACCATAGGGGGCTCACTAGAAGGGGTCACATAAATGATAGGTTGGGAACTAAGAGGAAGTGAATCAAAGGAGTGGAAGAAATAATGGCAAGAGTGGATGTTTGTTGGGAAATGTTTTTGGAGGTGGGGATGTTGGATGAGGTAGCTTGTTCCATTTTTTAACTTGAGATCAGTAAGAATGGGCATGAAACAAACAAAAAGAACCTGATGTAGATTGTTATTACTAAATGAAAGAAAAACATTTTAGTTTTAATTATCTTGTTTATTTAAGAAGATGTGAAAAATAAAAATAAAAGGCTCAAAAGGGAACCTAAGAAATGGCCAATCTAAGGATGGTTTCAAGATGTTTAGATGGCATCCTCGATATACCTAAAGGTATGTGAGGCAAAATATGTGATGACTACTAGTACATGTGGCTTGATATAGGGGCCTACCCCCACACTTCACGCACCAATGATGATAAGGGTGTCGGTACTTAGCCAATATACTGATAGTCAAAAAAATTATAACATGGCCAGAACACCATGAAGACTTTCCTATTGGGTGATGAAATCCCAATAGTTCCACTTGGTAGAAGATGTTTAAGATGTGTAAATTTATGTGTGAGTTTGGATGTGTGTGAGAGAAGTGATGCAATAAATTACCTCCTACTTAGACTAGATGAGAAAAAGAAAGTATGAAGGTGTTCTTTTAAATCCAAAATCCAAATGTTATCTTTGATGAGATCACACAAACAAGAGAAGGGAGAGAGATGAAAAGAGAAAATAGGGAAAAAAATGAAGAATACCTAGATAATGCTATTTTCCTTATTTTATTTTATTATTTTTATCAAGTACATTGTTGATCCAAGTGAGCAAACCACCACGCATGCAAGAAAAAAATAAGCTCCCACCTACAGGTTAGTAGAAAGAAAAAATAAAAAGGAAAATAGGAAAATGGAAATGAAATGAAAGAACTCACCAAGGAGAAAGGGTGGTTCCCACCGGGCATGCTAGAATGTTTGATGAGATTTCCCACTCATGTTACAAGTTAATGAAAGGGATATAAGAAATCAAGAAACCAAAAACTATGGGAGGGTTTAAGGATACCTCCTGATGGGGATGATGATGATGATGAAGGCATGGCCATGTGAAAATCCTCTCCCATGGTGAGATCGATAACCACAAAAAAGATGAAAATGATTAACATGAAATATGGTGGGTTTCCTTACAAGTTCGATCCTGAGAAGTGATGACTCAAAGAAGGCTAATGAATGATAAAAACTTCAAGACGACCAGTAGACCTATAAGAAAGAGACGAAAATCCATGAGAAGGGCTTTGAGTGATCTCCAAACCTTCAAAATTCCATGGATAACATACAAAGGATTTGAAATCGAAGTAGATGACTATGACTCTTGAGAGAAGAAAAGAATGTAGTAAGTTTGTAAGGTAGCTCAAATACTTGAAAATTTTCAGCCCTTTAAGTGGAGGGATGGAGGTATATTAATAGAGGCGATGACGACTTTGCCTAGGTCATCGATGATTGTGGCGAGCCATCCACTTAGGCGGTGGAGGTGATGAGAATCTCAAAAATGGAGGGCTTAAATGGGTCAAGATTCGGGATTAGTCGCTTTGGGTGAGATAGTGGTACATGGGGGAAATAAATGGTAGTGGGAGGATAAGGGGGGATTAAATGGGTGTAAGTGGAATCCTAGGGGTCATAAATGGGGTATTTATGGGTGGAATCCTAGGAAAGTGGATGGGTTTTTAGGGTGGTTAAAATATAATTAGGGGTAAATAATAATAATAATAATAATAATAATAATAATAATAATAGGATGGGGATTTAGAACTTGCTTTGAAAGCCTTATATCATATCAAAGCCGGTGGTAGGAGCCCAAAGAGGAGGATTTGGCTTGGATAGGGTGGAAAAAGTAGAAAAGGAGCTTCAAGAGCTCAAAGGGGCTATAAAAAACATGGAAAGAGCTAAGGGTAAAGGATCCTTCAAAGTGAGGAGGATGAGGGGGTTATTGGTGAAATCTTCAAGAAACTACGGTCCCTTATGGCAGATTGGGGAATGCTAAAAGCCGAAATGACCGCATATTATGTCCCCTCAAAAGCATCTACAATTTCATTGAGCAACATGTCCACAATGTTTATTTGCGGTCTAAGTGGGATTAATGAGGATATATGGGGCCCAAAGAGAAAAGGGACATTGCGGTTGCCCAAGCTGATTTACAAGACCCCTCTCGGCCACGCCATTGCCTTCTTCATGTCATCATCAAGAGTTAATCAAGACCAAAATTGTGAGCCATCAAGTAAAGGGTTGTAGCGATGCTTTGTTTTTGCGTGCGATGTGGTCATTTATCATGGGCGGTTCTAGAGCTGTTTTGTGGCGGGGATCCTTATGTTGTTTCTCTTTTGGTTCCTTTTTGTTCTTGCCTTCTTTTCTCCGGATCTCTCAGTACGTTTTGATCCTTTTTCTCCTATATTGTAATATTTGGTTGTTGAGCCTTCCTTGGTTGACTTTTCCGCCCTTCTCACGGTTCTTTACTTTCATCTTTTCTATCTGGCTTTTGAGCACTTTTGTATACGGGGTATAGTCCCTTCAAACTATTTGCCCTTAATAAAAAAATAGGATGGGGATGGGGTGATTAAAATAATAGGTAAATTAATGGATAATTATATGGGATTAGAGATGAATTAAGGGGTTTAATAATGTTAGGGTTAAGATGAGATTAAAATATGATAATACAAATTAATAGGGGTAATGGGGGTAAGAGATGGAAATAGGGATTTAAGAGGAGCACATGAAATTTGGAATAGGAAGGGGAATATGAATGTGCAAGGTGATAACAAAGGGGAGTGAATGCGGGATGGGGGACAAGGGTACCAAGTCCACACTAAAATGATCAATATCTTAGTTGAATCTGAATTGCAAGATATTTTTATCCAAATCCTATTACCTCCTTTGCAAGAATGTGTGTTCTTTGACTCTTTTCACTCATTTGATCATCTATGTCATACTCTCAAAAATTGTGAAATCAAGTTACTTTATTTGGGAAAACTTAAATATGGTGCTAATATTTCCGATCAATCTACTAACAAGTTCCCAAGAAAATATTCCTTTAAAGGTAAGACTAGTGATTTTAAGCCTACTACTTAATTATATATCCCAACCTACAAAGTTCCAAATCTAACCTACATGTCATACCTTTACTAGATTTCCATATCCATCACTTATGTTACCGCCTCTGCTCTCAACTCCTGAAAGTAATCTAATTTCTCTTTCGACTCCTCTTGAGTTAGATCCTAATAGGCCTCGTGGTAATAAATTTGACAAGTAAGGAGTTAAAAGGCATTGAGATATTTCAGAAGCACTCTAAGATCCCATCAAAAAGTGAATCTACATTATCAAGTGCATCATCCTCATCCGAGTAGCTACCTTCTCTCCTTTCTTTTTTCCCTCCACCTTCCTCTCTTCTTTCATGTTTTATTCCTTCATTGGGGGTTTACTTTTCACTTTTCTTATTATTCATTAGAATTTGATCTATGATTATACTTTGTAATAAGTTTAAAGAAAGTACCCCAAACTCTCTGAAAGCAAATAACAAAGCTAAACAACGAAGGCTAACACCATTTCCACCTAATTAGCTAGGGCTCTAAGTCTAGGAATGTAACATTAAGATAGAAGCTTAAAATAATGCCTAATTAGTATGAAAATAATGCAAAAACTAACTAAACATGCCTACTAATATGATCAATTACCTAACATGGGCCTAAATTGACCTAAGGGGCAATCAAATGATTATGGTTGCTACTCGAAACAATGGTGAAATGAAATTTCCAAATGACTTATTAAGTTACTTTATATTATTCATCTACTAACCTTGTTGAAGGTTTTAAGAAAGGATTTGACTTGGCTTAGAAATCATATGTATTATATGAGATGCAAATCAAAGCATGGTGTGTAAAATATAAAGGAATGAGGTGCACCCTTTTTATAGTTTTCCTTTTGGGAGAAACTTGTATTTTGGTGCATGTGGGACTAAAATCCCCAAATTAGATTAGCATTGTGTTGGTTCGAAAATCATCGAATGAGCGATTTATGGATAAACGAGCCAACGGTGTGCGAGGCATAGCCCCTCTTTGAGTCGCAAAGTGAAATGGTTTATTGCTATTCTACTAGCAGGAATGCATGCAAGTCTACAATATTTTGCCTTCGGGGTTTGGGATCTCATCCCAGGTAGGTTTTTTTTTATCATGGAAAGAAAGGAATGAAAGAGAGGATGAAGAAAGATCGAGTCCGAAGGGAGAAAGAAATGAATTCCAAAGCGAAAGGTCGAAAGGTTTATGTTTTGGGATTGGTAGTAAACAGAGCCAAACCTACTTACATAAAAGCGAACAAAGCAATAACTTGATGAATAAATGACAATAAAAAAGCGATCCAACAGAATAAACACACAGATCTGACATAAGAAAGATCTAATGCATATAACACATGTATTCAACACAAAGTCTAAATATTGTATTAATATTTCCTTCTGTTACAAAAATCTCAAAGTCTTTTCTTCTCACTTATATTTTTTATCTGAAAGATATCCACCACAAAATACAACAAGTATTTGAGTATTTATAGAAGAAGGAGAAGAAGGAAGGCAAAAAGGAACCAACCACCTATTTACATAAAATATACAAAATATCTACAAAAATATCTCAAAGTCATGTTGACTTTTGACAACTTGATGGATGACATCATCCCATGGTGCAACATGGATGATGTCATCATTTGTGCCAACATACTTTAGACATTTTACAAAAAGAAAGTCGAAGAAGAGAGAGAAATTATTCATCGTCGTCATCCCACGGCTGAAAGGGGATATCTTATTGTTGCTGCTCGGGTGACGAGATGTGGAATTGGGCACGGTATTCCATGAACTTGCTGATCATGGGCTCTAATTGATCCTGGGAAGGATCCTTGTGTCGCTCACTGATAGCCTCGCAAGTCTCCCGCTCGTCTGTGAGCTTCTCTGGGAGTTTGGAATATTCATTCTCTGCTTCTATTAAGAACCCGATGAAGTCCCGACAGGCCAGCAGGTTATTGATGGATTCTACGTCAAAAGTGACCTCTGGCCCCAGCCCTTGCGAAATGATCTCCTTGAAGATCTGGATGGTTTCGTCAACCTTCCTTAAGGTGAAAGAAGGAGTAAGCAACCCTGGAGACATTGTTAGAACAATTTGTTCCATCTGATGCATTGCGTCCAGGGCTTCTTCCTTTACCTTATCAATCTTTTCGAGGACAAATTCCAGTTGATCCATCCGGTAATCTAGAGTGGAAAGGATTTTATTGAGGGCCCTGGGGTGACCGAAAACACCGAACTTGACTAGATCTTCAACTGAACAGTCGAACATTCTTTGAAAGGTCTCACGCTGCAGCCTAGCATGGTCCAGCTCTTGATATGGGTCCCTGTGCGCCTGGAGTTTTTGTTCACCTTGTTGATGTTCGAGTACAAATCGGTGAACTTGCGATCACTCTTTCAATGTCCTTGAGGATTTGGCTCTCTGGGGAAACTGCCATACCACCGCTCACCGATCTTTGCATATTCATTAATTTTATCGACTCGAGGCTCGGGAGTTTGGCGGCGATTGTGGGAGGTGCACCTTTGCCCATATTTTGTAAGGCGTGGAGCGAGATGTTTATTTTGCTCTTTGTTAGCCTTTTCTCTTCTTTTGCTTCTTGAAGCTTCTTGCAGAGGCGTCCAATGCAGATAGGGCCTCTCCTCAGAAGGCTTTCGAAGACGTACCCATTATGACTTGAGTCACCGTGTAATCTGGCCGAGAGATAGATCCTTTTTATCCTTGAGAGGATTGGGGTATGCGATCTCCATAACCCTCTCTCCCGAAGCACTCGAGAGAAGCGTGTGATGGGCTTCTCGCTTCTTTACCCCTTTGGGCGGGATTATGGAGAAGTCCATCGGAGAGATGGGGACTTTCCTTTTCGTTGACTTAGGTCTTTGGGAGATCCAGTGCCGACTTATGGGAGAAGGACCAGAACGAAAGAAGGGGCAGGCTGCAGGTAGTTGAAGGGAAAACGTGGAGACACTTGGAGGCGGAATCGAGAGGGAGGCCGAGGAAGTGTTCACGGAGGAAGAGATCTGCGGGAGAGGAAGATGTAGGAAGGGAAGGGAGCTTAGAGATGAGGGAAGAAATGGAGGGGGACAGTTCGCGAGAGAAGAGAAGATGGACGAAGAAGCAGGAGGGACAGTAGAAGAAGGGGGAGAGGACACGACCAAAGGAATGGTCGCTTGGGTCACTCGAGGAGGGGAAGGAGGAGAGGGAGAAGGGACAGAAGGGACCTCAATTGTTGCAGCAGTGGCCACATCCTGAGTGGATGGGCCTATTGGAACATCTTCCATTGTTTCCTTCTCTGGAGAAGCCAGAGTTACAACTTGTTCGGGTGTAGCGGAAGGAGGACTTTCAGGAGCTTCCTCTTGGGTGGAGCTGGATTCACCCTCTTTGCCTTTTCCTTTGCCTTTTGGCTATTGTTTAGCCCGAGGAGGTGCGTTGCCCAATGGAGAGGTTGTGAAATCGACCCCGAGGTAGATGAGCCCGTTCATTCGGCACCAATGCTCTGTTCTGCGCAGAGTTTCCTTGACTCTCTCCTCAATTGTCTGAGGTTCTTTGGTTCTATCAATTATCGCGAAAGGCCAATCGTCCCCACCCGTGTCAAGATATACTTGATCCACTTCTTGCTCAGTAGTTTGGTAGCCTTTGGGGATGATGGCTACCCCGTACTAGATGATTTCTGCTAAGGCCAAGCGAGAATGATCCTTCCTTCTGAGCTCAACCTCATGATATATGTCGATGTAGATATCTTCGATCTGAGGGATGTGGATCGGGTCGAGCTTGGCCCTAGGCAGAAAATTCCTTGAGTCGAAGGTGGGCCTTGCTAGGAAGTCATGTTTCAGATTCAGCAGCTCCAGTTCTGCAAACATATCTTTTGCCTTGTGGTGAGTGGGACACGTATATCTACCCACTGTGAGGGGGAAAGGAGTTCCACCCTTCTTTCTCTTTAGGCACTTTTCGTGGTAAGTAAAAAGCTGCCTCGACAGCTCCAATAGGATCAACTTGGGCCCGGCATACCTTGGCAATCTAGTCGGTTCCCCCAAGAAATTTACTTTCCTCGAGATAGGTAAACGTGGGGAATTGAGTGAACAGGGCCCCCCACTTCTCGATGAATCTACTATGCTCTTGGTCGTGCGACCGTAAGTCATATTTGACCTCAACAGGCAAATGATGAAGTAGAAGAATGCATCATTGATCTTTGTGAATTGGGGGATGCTATTTTCCAAATGACTCTCGATAATATTCATATATTTTAACTTGGGGCCAAACCCATCGCATCGTAAATTGGATAGTCTCTTTCTGAAGCTGCAGCATAGACCACGTAGGAGTTCATATAGAACCTCCCCGTTGTGTTAAGTTGTTGTAGCTGCTCGGAGATTGTGCTGCTTATGATTTCTACCCATTCAAAGCGTTGATCGGGCACATTTTTGTTCATTGTCTCAAGGTACCATAACATCCACTTGTGAAAATAATGGGCGTCAGGAAGCCCAAAGACTCTACTCAGGAACGTAATTGTGTCACTGAGTTCCTCTGAAAAGTCACTACGATGAATGACTTGTGGCCACCGAGTCACTACTTTTTTGTTCTTGAGATAAACTTCATTCATCAGCTGCATGCACTGATCTTCATTGTCGTCCCAGGAGCCTTGGCAATCTCTTCTTGGTGACGGCCCAAAGTGCGGTGATGAGGAATACCGAGCATTATCTCAAAGTGGCGGGTAGTGACGTTAATTATGACCTCACCCTTTTCACCATGGACACATCTTGTGTCCTTGTTGTGCTGTCGGGCTACCACCATCATAAATTCATTGTTTACGGCATTGGCCCAGGGGATCCCACCAAAGTGCGTGGGGCCACTTTGCCTATCAGCTTGTCCATCCATGGACTTCTTGTGACCCTCTGGGTTCTGGCCCAGAATTCCTCCATATCAATATGACCTAGCTCTGAGTCTCTGATGTCTAGGTCACACTCTACTGGGACTCGGGCATTCGACCCTCGATACTTATACTTCATTTCTTCTTACGTGAGCTTGGTCTTGCCTTTATATTTGATAGGTTTCTTGCTTGATGTTGACATATGTTCTTGAACTTAGCACTGATCTGCAAGAATAAGAAGTGAAACCCAATTGAAGAAAGCCATGTCAGCTGTTTGATTTTCCATTGAAATGTTGATAGAAGAAAGAGTTAGCAATTTTGAGGCCTCGGGCGCGGCGCATGAATGCCGCAGTTACTGAGGCTAAATAGTAAGGCGCACTTGAGAAAGGGTTGTTCGCAGGGGATAAATCAGCGCCAAAAGGCGCATGGCGCATGACACCGCTTGGCTACATTCTTTGTTGTTGTAAGCACAAGTGCGCTTTGCCATATGTATGCATTTTATAAAGGGCGCATGGATTCTTTATGTTACACGGGAATAGGATGCGCCCGTGGCGCATATAATTTTCATGTTGCATGGAACTTCGGTGCGCCAAAGGTGCATATAAGGTTTTTGTAACATATGTTTTTGTGCGCTAAAGGGAACTTGGCGTGGCGTATGAAAGGTCTGCATGACATGATGTTATTGCATGATGGATGCGCTGCGTCATTTAAAGCTTTGTGCTTGGCTTGATAATTCTTTATGTTGCATATATGCGGGGCGCAAAGGCGCGAGGTTTTGCAATGCAACAAATGAGTTTGGTGCGCCATGAGGGGCGCGGGAAAGCGTTGCAACAAACTAAGGAAGTGCGCCTTGAGGGCGCAGCTTTTCATGATGTAGCAGGCAGGGAATGTGCGCCATTGGCGCGGCTGCTCTTTGTGTAACAGGGGTGACAGATGCGCCAAAGGAGAAGAAAATACGAGTTTTCTTTTCAAGCTTGATTCTCTCTCGAGGGGTTTATATGTGGTTAAGCCTCCTTTGCGAGGTCATTTGGGTGATGAAGTGGCTTTAAACAAAGGGTTTCAAGCCATCATTTCAGGATAGAGCTTCCTCTACCAGCAGATCTGGAAAGAGGGGGAAGAATATGTGGAAGAATGGAAAAGACAGCAAAGGGGGTGGGGCGAGTTCATGATTTCAGTCTTTCCACTAATCTATACTAACAAGCGACCAAAAACTACAAACATAAAGTGCACAAAAGGAAGAGGACCTCTTACCCGAGATATTTATCACGAAGAAATGCGCAAACGGGTCCACAAAGCGATTGAAAGCGATAGGGCTAGTGCAACGACAGTGCAGAGAAAAAATCACGTGATTTGCGTTGGTGACAATGACAATGCGCAGACGCACCTATTTATAGGTGAGGGCAATAAATGCGCCACCAACTTTTCAAGTGGCGCACCAAAAGAGCTGTCGACACAAGAAAACATGCGCCCTTTGGCGCACCAAAAGATTGCCAACATGAAGATATGTGCGCCTTATGCGCACAAGAGTGGTGTCAGCAGAGAGGAATATGTGCACCCTTGGCGCACCAAAAAGAGGCGCAACAAAAGTTATGTTGACAGGAAGGCACACGCGCCTTGCACGCATGCAGAAAGACTCAACATAGAGAGGCGCATCAAAACGCCTGTCGACACAAGAAAGCATGTGCCAAAGGCTTAAAGGGGGCGCATGAACATTTGATGTTGCATAGTCATTATATGCGCCCGACCAAAAAAGACCAAAAATGGCTAAGTTCGGAAAACTAGATTTCCCGGAAAGGGATTTTGCAACGTTCCGAACGCAAGGAATCCCCGACGAGGGATCGAAACAAAATTTCGGTAGGGTTATCTATAAAATTTCCCTTGCCAATTTTACGGGATAACAGCTGGCTCTTTCTGGGGACTATCCCTGAGCAAACCTCAGGGGTAGAGAATCCCAGATCTCATGTGCCTATCCATTGGGTAACAGAGTCAAAAACAAGGGCGACCGGAGGCGAACAAAAGGGAACACACAACAAACAGAAAGCAAACACACGACAAAAACAAACACACAACTAAAGCAAACTGTACAAAGAAGAGAGCAAGCTCTACTTCCTGAAGATTTTCAGATGCTGCCCGCTATAGGGAAGTGGGAGTTCGGTTCCATCCAGATATGAGAGATAGAAACTATTCTCTCCATTGAGCTGCTTGATCTTGAAAGGCCCTCTCCACAGGGAATCAAACTTTCCGTGCATGCCTTTTGGCTCTCTTCGCTTGTCCCACAGAAGGACGAGGTCTCCCACCTAGAAATTTCTTTGCTTAGATTTTTATCGAATAGTCTCTTGACTTGATTCTGATGCTCGGTGATCTTGTCGACCACTCTTACTCTCTTTTCTTCGAGCTCTGTCAGATACATGATCCTCTTTTCAAGATAATTTTGGAAAGTTTCATCTTCAATAGCTCGTGCCAAGCGCTTGAGCGAGGAGTTCGGTAGAAATGGGAAGCTCGGCATCGATGCCATATAACACTTGAAAAGGTGACATACCAAGGGACCTCTTGGGAGTAATGTGATCTCGCCCACAAAGCGTCGTATAAGGACTTGTGTCACATTCGTTGATTCTCGTCCACTAGCTTTCGTATGATGGTCACCAAGTTTTATTCTTCGGATTCTCGCTTTGACCATTTCCACGAGGTAATAATGAGGCGTGAGCCAAAGTTATCCCGTATTCATAGCAAAAACTAATAACTTCCCATGAGGAGAAGTTAGAAGCATTATCAGCAACAATCTTGTTTGGGACGCCAAACTTGACAATGATTTTTCTTTAATAAAACTGCAAATAACCTTGGAAGTGGCATGTTTGACAGGTATGGCTTCCACCCACTTGGTGAAGTAATCTGTTGCTGTAAGGACATAACTATGTCTGGCACTTGATTGGGGATTGAGTGCACCAATAAAATCAATTCCCCACTGCTTGAATGGTTCGTCGATAATGACCGGCCTGAGGGGAAAAGCAGCCAACTTGGGCTTGCCGAAAACTGCTGGCAAGGTTCACACTTTGCTACCCAGGTGGCTGTATCTTGGAAAAGTGTCGGCCAATAGTACCTAGCTCGGATGATCTTGTGTGCTGTCACGGAAGAGGAGAAATGGCCTCCACAGGCTGAATTATGAAAACTTTCAAGTAACTTCACCTGTTGTGGCTTGTCGACACATCGCAAGAAGACACCATCTATCCCGCGTTTGTATAAACCGTCATCCCAGATGACATATTTGGCTGCTCTGAGCTTTATAGTGCACTTCTCCTTTGTAGTTAGGTGAGCTGGACATTCGCCGTAGGTGAGGAAGAAAGCAATATCGGAATACCACTCATCACTGGTTGCGACAAATAGGACCAGAGGCAGAGAATGGGCTTTCTCCAGCTGGCTTTGCGCTTCGTTGGTACAATCATCCTTTTCCTCAGGGTTTTCTGAATCTTTGTTTTCAGCCATAAGCTGACATAGGCCCTTGCCTCTTACCAGCTTGGTTGGTTTTATATCCAGGTCATACTCCTGGACCTTTGCAATCCAATTTCCTCAAGCTTCCTAACTCCTGTTGAGTTAGAATTGATTTGACTGCCATGTCAGGGACCAGCACCACCGTATGAGAGTTTAAAATGTAATACCTGAAGTTCTTGACCGCTTTGAAAATGGCGAAAGCATGCTTTTCCAACTTAGACATTTTTAATTTGTGAGGCTTGAGGGGAGAGCTCATGAACGCAATCGTAGATTCAAGATCCTCCGAATTCTTTTGCATCAAGATGGCAGATACAGTATGCTCAGATGCATAACTATACAAGATAAAATCTTTGGAGAAATCGGGACATACCAGGACTGGTGCGTGAGCGACGGAAGATTTTATTTCCTCGAACGACCTCTTCCCTTCCTCGCTCCATCGGAAATTTGGTGACCCTTTCATCATGTCCAATATATGACGAGTCTTCTCAGCAAAGTCGGGAACAAAACGCCTGAGAAAGTTCACCTTTCCAAAGAAAGAATGAACGCCGGTCTTGCTTGTAGGTAAAGTGAGGCTCTGAATAGCCTTAACTCTTTCGGTATCTATCTTCGTTCCTTCTTTGCTAACAACATGCCCTAGCAACTTTCCTTCTGTGACTCCAAAAACAGACTTTTTCGGGTTCAGGGAAATCCCATGCTCTCGGCATCTGGCCAATACTTGCTCCAGATGATCACAATGATCACTTCGTTGTTTAGAGAACATAGTCAAGTCATCCAGATAAACGACAATGACCTTCCCCATCATACCTTTGAATGCCAGGTCCATGGCCCGCTGAAAAGTGGCGCCAGCATTAGTTAGGCCAAAAGGCATCCTGCTGTAAGCAAATGTGCCCCAGGGAGTAGTGAATGCTATTTTAAATTGATCTTCAGGTGAAACTTCAATCTGATTGTAGCCTGAAAAACCATCAAGCATGGACAACATTTCCGATCCGATTCTTCGCTTACAGAACTTGATCCATTATAGGAAGTGGGTAGTTGTCTTTTAAGGAAGCCTGATTCAAATTTCGAAAATCTACGCATATGCGTATTTCACCGTTCTTCTTGCGTACTGGCACAATGTTTGCTACCCAAGTACTATGATGGATAGGAAAAATGATTCTCACATCCAGCATTTTCTGAATTTCAGCCTGGATAGTACCTGAGATCTTAGGGTTATAATGCCTCTGCTTCTGGTGAAAGGCTTTGACGTCTTCTTTCAACGGGATGTCATGTTGGACGTCCTTTGGCTTAAAAGACTTTAGATCGGCATAGGACCATGCCAATACATCCATGTATTTCTTCGCAACTTGACGAATCTCCGCTTTTCTTCAGGCGTGCAACATTTTCCAATGTTCACAAACTGTGGATGTTCTACCGAACCTAAATTAACCGGTTCGGTTTCTGGGGATGAGTTAGCATCATCTCGCCTTTTCTTTTTCACAAAATGATCATGCCTATCGAACAACCATTCCAGAGAAACTAGGCCCTTCGAATTTTATTTCCTTTGAGTTGACAAATGCCGTCGTTCCCTTCGGATTCATTGTCTTGATCGGTGACTGATTCGGCACATAGAAGTGGATCCTTCAAAATGTAATTCCTTGAAATTTTCCACCTTTTCTAGAAAGGCAATGAGTTGATTGTCATCGTTGAATACTTTCCAATGCTAGAGAATTATCCGGCATGCTTGGCGGAAAACCACCTCATAGTGTATTTGTGCATTTTGAAACTTGGGTGAGGAGCATGAGGGATGTTTGAAACGGCCAATGAATCGGCCATGTCATTACGAGCTCTTGGGATGGATTTTATTGAAAAAGCATCAAATTCTTCGATGATGTCCCACACTTTGCATTACGGTAATGCACGAGCCTCTCATTCTTCACTTGATATATCCTCTTAACTTGATTTACGACTAGCTCTGCATCACCTTGCACTTTCAGATTTTGATCCCTCTTTCCTTCGCCTTACATGCCAAGTAGCGAGAGATTCATACTCGGTAGTATTATTCGTGTTGAAAAACTGCAACTTGAAAGAGAGAGAATAACCTCCCCTTGGGAGATATTAGCATGGCTCAGGTGCCACATCCACTTGGCTTTATTGCATTGTTGCCATCGAACTGCAAGTCCAGTTTTGTTAAGATCTTCTTCTTGACGAAAAAACCATTTTGTCGGACTTCGGTAGACAAGAAATAGTTCCCATTCCCGATGATTCGAAAATAATTTGAGCTTTGGGGTCCTCGAGTTAGTAAATAAGTACTTCTTTTGTGATTCGGCTCCAATGTTTGCATTATACCTTTGACGGGATTCTAGCCTTAGACCAGTCCATATGAATCTCTCCACCAACTTCGCTGCAAAAACTTCTTCCCAACAAAATTCCGTAGGTTGCTGGAATGTCGGCAACGAGGATGGTCATCTTTAATCTCTTCTCTGGGAACGCTACAAATGCGAACTCGCACGCGTCTTTGATTTGACCAATCAATGACACCTGCTTGGTTTCCAAGGAATAACATCTGCCAAAAGGCTTGGTAAGGGTGAGGCCCAAAGCATGGGTAAATTTTGCCGGCATGACGTTATCAGAAGCTCCGGAATCAATTATGCAGTTACTCAACTTGTGGCCATTGATTAGGAGGGAGAGATAGAAAGGCTCTATCTTGCCTGATGCAGATGTTGAGGCAACATTTATGTGGGATGTGGGAGGAGTGGAAAGGATTCCTTTTGGGGAAACCTGATTAGTTATGACAGCCTGACTTTGAATATACTTAGTCAATCTTACAAGCTGTTCAGGATTTGACTGAAGGTACTCGGCTTCAGACATTTGGATCTTGGTCTTTTTTGCATGGTCTATGATGTCAAACGCGGCCAAGGGTTGGGCCGGTGAAGGAATGAGTCCCTCACTTCGTGATGGTAGGGTAGGATTACTGGTCTTGATAGGAATATGAGAGGGCTGATTTGGAGGAGAGATGGGGGGAAAAGATTTCCTTGTAAAAGACTTAACAGGGAGTTGAGTAGGAAGAGGATTACCTCTTTTAGCAATGGTTGGAGGCACGTTTGACATGGCCTTCTCCTTACGCACATGGGCGCGACCTCTACTTATTTTCCTTGCGGCGGGTAAAAACAACATATGATTGTCCGCTTACATAGCCTAGGTAGCCTCTTCTTCATCAGATTCTTCCTCCTCAAATTCCATATACCCGATAGTAGAGTCGCCAGTCGGCTCACCGACGTCTTGATCATCTTCGCCTTGAGATGAAGGTTCTTCGTAATCTTGTTCCTCTTCTTCAATTTCGGCTAGAGCATTGACCGGAGGAGCCTCAAGCGCCAACCGCGGAGCAGTTACAGGTAAGCGTGGCCTTTGTGAAACATTGTTGGAAATGAAATTCCTTCGTGGAATATCCCGGTATGAGGAATTGGGGAAGCTTGGGCCAACTGCTTCTTCAATGCAAGCAAGTCGTTCACCATCTTTTGAAATGCCGGATCAGACGAAGTAGTGGGAGAAGGGCCCGAAGATTTAGGCTTGGAGGATTCCCTTCTCAATTTGCCAGATATTATCAAATTATCTTCAATTCGGATGGTAGCGGCACGGCGAGAATCGGGGTAGCCACTTGCTCTTGCGGGAAGCGAAACTTACTTCGAGCTCATAGTGTTCACGAAGAAACACTTCGATTTTCCGGTGTTGGAAGCATATGGAGGGGACATGATTGATTAACGCATTGAACACGCGATAAAATCGCGCATGGTCTCATTGGCCTCCTTCTTTAGGTGATTGATCCAGTGATAATAGTGCAAACCGCATCTTCGAAGGCTTGTATCTATCTTGAAAACATCCCATGGCGTGGCCCAACCGTAATAGATCCGGCTGGTAAATGCTTTGAAACCATTCTGCTTTGCAGGCCCTTGTAGAGTTTCGAGAAAAGGTGAACAACACATCTTCGTGGGTTACATCCAGGATCTTGCGCATGACATGATGAATGCGAGATATGTGTGAATCCATGCTTTGGTTCCGCTCCTCACGTTAAATTTGGGAAAATTCTTTCGGTTTCCATGTGGGAGCGCGTGAGCAGGATGTGGCAGGCCGGGGGACCCATAGCATTTCCCCATGGTACCACCATCTGGGCAGCTGGAAAAAGAACACGGGCGGAAACACAGTTCCACACGAGCAGCAAGCACTACAAAGGGATGTGGAGGCTCCTTGTGAAAATCGGTTCTTAGTGGGGAGCGCTTACAAGTGGCCGATCAGAACTTAGTGATGAAAAGTGCGCCGGTGTTACACTGAAATTGTGCCTTTGAAGCAGATCGAAAGTAGGATCGACTTCTCCACGAGCTCTCCTGCTACGCGTAAATGGCTCACCCGCCAGCGTACCTTCCAGATCTGCGACGTTGTGGAGCAGATTTAAAATTTCTTTTTGGTTGTACTTGCTGATTTTCTGGTTTTTCTGACAAAAACCAGTAGCATGTACTTTTCTAAATATTTAAAAATTATCCTCTTCTAAAAACCGATTGCGGTTAATGACAAATAACAGTGAGGATAAAATGATAGTGAAGCTTAGTAAGCTGATTTTCAGATCTAAATTTAACTTTTTCAAAGAGTTTGAAAATTTTGGTAAAAGTCAAAACTTCGGGTCTACGGAAAAATACAGATTTTTATAAAAACTCAGCGAACTAAAGATCTTCAACTAGGCCAGATCTATGGATCTCAGAAGAAAATTTTTCGATTCGGGTCACTTTTGCAAAATTTTGGATTTTTAACAAAAAGTTGATTTTGCAAGCAGATAGTGATTTTTCGATTTTCACGATTTTCTATCCTACCACCATCATAGATCATCGATAGGTTTGTTCGATCCCTAGTAGAGTCGCCAAAAGCTGTTGGTTCGAAAATCATCGAATGAGCAGATTTATGGATAAACGAGCCAATAGTGTGCGGGGCATAGCCCCTCTTTGAGTTAGGCAAAGCGGCTTGGTTTTATTGCTATTCTACCACGGCGGAATGCATGCAAGTCTCACAATATTCGCCTTCGGGGTTTGGGATCTCATCCCGGTGAGGGTTGTTTCATTGCGGAAAGAAAGGAATGAAAGAGAGGATGAAGAAATATCAAGTCGAATGGAGAAAAGAAATGAATTCCAAAGCGAGAAAGGTCGGAAGGTTTATGTTTTGGGATTGGTAGTAAATAGAGCCAAACCTACTTTCATAAACGAATAAAGCAATATTGATGAATAAATGACAATAAAAATGAAGCATATCCAACGAGAATAAACACACGATATCGACATAAGAAAGATCTAATGCATATAACACATGTATTCAAGACAAAGTCTAAATATTGTATTAATATTAATATTTCCTTCACATTACATGTATGCGGTTGTGGGAGAGTGCACTTCCCATCTTTTATAAGGCGTGGAGCGATGTTTATTTTGCTCTTTCGGTAGCCTTTTCTCTTCTTTGGCTTCTTGAAGCTTCTTGTAGAGGGAAGTCAACCGTAGATAGGGCCTCTCCTCGAAGGCTTTCAAAGACGTACCCATTGTGACTCTGAGTCACAATGTAACTGTCGGAGACAGATCCTTTTATCCTTCGAGAGGATTGGGGTATGCGATCTCCATAACCCTCTCTCCCCGAAGCACTCGAGAGAAGCGTGTGATGGGCTTCGCTTTCGCCCCTTTGGGCGGGATTACAGAGAAGTCCATCGGAGCGATGGGGACTTTCCTTTCTAAAGTTAGGTGCTTTTAGGAGAGCCAGTGCATGCACTTATGGGAGAAGGACCATTAAAGCAGAGAAGGGGGTAGCTGCTGCAGTAGTTGAAGGGAAAACGTGGAGACAATTGGAGGCGGCATCGAGAGGGAGGCCGAGGAAGTGTTCACGGGAGGAAGAGAGATCTACGAGAGAAGAAGTAGGAAGGGAAGGGAGCTCGAGAGATGAGGGAAGAAATGGAGGGAGACAGTCCGTGCATGAGAGAAGAGAAGATGGACGAAGAAGCGGGAGGGACAGTAGAAGAAGGGGGAGAGGACACGACCATAGGAATGGTCGCTTGGGTCACTCGAGGAGGAAGGAGGAGAGGAGAAGGGACAGGGACCTTAATTGTTACAGCGGTGGCCACATCCTGAGTGGATGGGCCTATTGGAACATCTTCCGTTGTTTCCTTCTCTGGAGAAGCCAGAGTTACAACTTGTTCGGGTGTAGCGGAAGGAGGACTTTCAGGAGCTTCCTCTTGGGTGGAGCTGGATTCACCCTCTTTGCCTTTTCCTTTGCCTTTTGGCTCTTTGTTTAGCCCGAGGAGGTGTGTTGCCCAATGGAGAGGTTGTGAAATCGACCCCGAGGTAGATGAGCCCGTTCATTCGGCACCAATGCTCGTTTGCAGAGTTTCCTTGACTCTCTCCTCGATTGTCTGAGGTGCTTTAGTTCTATCAATTATCGCGAAAGGCCAATCGTCCCCACCCGTGTCAAGATACACTTGATCCACTTCTTGCTCAGTAGTTTGGTAGCCTTTGGGGATGATGGCTACCCCGTATTGGATGATTTCTGCTAAAGCCAAGTGAGAATGATCCTTCCTTCTGAGCTCAACCTCGTGATATATGTCAATGTAGATATCTTCGATCTGAGGGATGTGAATCGGGTCGAGCTTGGCCCTAGGCAAAAATTTCTCGGGTCGAAGGTGGGCCTTGCTGGGAAGTCATGTTTCAGATTCAGCAGCTCTAGTTCCGCAAACATATCCTTTTCCTTGTGGTGAGTGAGACACGTATATCTACCCACTGTGAGGGGGAAAGGAGTTCCACCCTTATTTCTCTTTAGGCACTTTTCGTGGTAAGTAACAAGCTACCTCAACAGCTCCAATAGGATCAACTTGGGCCCGACATACCTTGGCAGTCTAGTCGGTTCCCCCAAGAAATTTATCCCCTCGATAGGTAAACGTGGGGAATTGAGTGAGCAGGGCCCCCACTTCTCGAACTACTACTATGCTCTTGGTCATGCGACCGTGAGTCATATTCGACCTCAACAGGCAGATGATGAAGTAGAAGAATGCATCATTGATCTTTGTGAATTGGGGGATGCTATTTTCTAGCTTTAGCTCTAGATAATATTCATAGATTTTAACTTGGGGCCAAACCCCGCATCGCATCAGAGCTGGATAGTCCCTTTCTGAAGCTGCAGCATAGACCACGTAGGAGTTCATATAGAACCTCCCCGTTGTGTTAAGTTGTTGTAGCTGCTCAGAGATTGTGCTGCTTATGATTTCTACCCATTCAAAGCGTTGATCAGGCACATTTTGTTCATTGTCTCAAGGTACATGCAAAGATCCACTTATGAAAATAATGGGCATCGGAAGCCCAAAGACTCGCTTTCAGGAACGTAATTGTGTTGCTGAGTTCCTCTGAAAAGTCACTGTGATGAATGAATTGTGTCCACCGAGTCACTACTTTTTTGTTCTTCAGATAAACTTCATTCATCAGCTGCATGCACTGATCTTCATTGTCGTCCCAGGCCTTGATGCAATCTTCTTGGCTGACGGCCACAAAGTGCCGGTGATGAGGAATGCCGAGCATTATCTCAAAGTGGCGAGGCAGTGAGGTTAATTATGACCTCGCCCTTTTCACCATGGACACATCTTGTGTCCTTGTTGTAGCATCGGGCTACCACCATCATAAATTCATTGTTTACGGCACCTTGGCTGGGATCCCACCAGCAAAGCGGTGGACCTTTTCCTATCGCTTGTCCATCCATGGACTTCTTGTGACCCTCTGGGTTCTGGCCCAGAATTCCTCCATATCAATATGACCCAACTCTGAGTCTCTGATGTCTAGGTCACACTCTACTTGGGACTCGCACATTCTGACCCTCTGATACTTATACTTCATTTCTTCTTCTGTGAGCTTGGCCTTGCCTTTAGATTTGATAGGTTTCTTGCTTGATGTTGACATATGTTCTTCTGAACTTAGCTGCTGATCTGCAAGAATAAGAAGTGAAACCCAATTGAAGAAAGTTGTGTCAGCTATTTGATTTTCCATTGAAATGCTGACAGAAGAAAGAGTTAGCAATTTTGAGGCCTCAGGGCGCATGGCGCATGAATGCCACAGGTTACAGGCTAAATAGTAAGGCGCACAGGAAAGGGTTGTTGCAGGGGATAAATCAGCCAAAAGGTGCATGGCGCATGGACACTGCAGGGTGCATTCTTTGTTGTTGTAAGCACAAGTGCGCCTGCGCCATATGTATGTGTTTTATAAAGGGTGCATGGATTCTTTATGTTACACGGGAACAGGATGCGCCATGCAGTGCATATAATTTTCATGTTGCATGGAACTTCGGTGCGCCAAAGGTGCATATAAGGTTTGTGTAACATATGCTTTTTGTGCGCTTAAGGGAACTTGGCGCGGCGCATGAAAGGTCTGCATGACATGATGTTATTGCAATGATGGATGCGCCTGCGCCGTTTAAAGCTTTGCACTTGGCTCGGATAATTGCTATGTTGCATATATGCAGGGCGCGCAAAGGCGCAGGTTTTAGCAATGCAACAAATGAGTTTGGTGCGCCATGAGGGGGCGCGAGGAAAGCGTTTGCAACAAACTAAAGAAGTGCGCCTTGAGGGCGCAACTTTTCATGATGTAGCAGGAAGGGAATGTGCGCCATTGGCGCGGCTGTTCTTTGTGTAACAGGGGTGACAGATGCACCAAAGGAGAAGAAAAATACAGTTTCTTTTTAAGCTTCGATTCTCTCTCTGAGGGGTTTATATGTGGTTAAGCTCCTTTTGCAGGGTCATTTGGGTGATTGAAATGGCTTTAAACAAAGGGTTTCAAGCTATTTTTTTAGGACAGAGCTTCCTCTACCAGCAGATCTGGAAAGAGGGAAGAATATGTGGAAAAAATGGAAAAGACAGCAAAGGGGGCGAGTTCATGATTTCAGTCTTTCCAATCCAATCCATACTAACAAGCAACCAAAAACCACAAACACGAAGTGCACAAAAGAAAGAGGACCTCTTACCCGGATATTTATAACGAAGAAATGTGCAAACGGGTCCACAAAGTGATTCGAAAGCGACAGGGGTGCGCTGACAGGTACAGAGAAAAATCATGTGATTTGCGTTGGTGACAATGACAGCGCAGACGCGCCTATTTATAGCGAGGGGCAATAAATGCGCCACCAAATTTTTCAAGTGGCGCACCAAAAGAGTTGACGACACAAGAAAACATGCGCCCTTTGGCGCACCAAAAAGCTTGCCAACACGAAGATATGTGCGCCTATGGCGCACCGAAAGTGGTGTCGACAGAGGAATATGTGCGCCCTTGGCGCAACAAAAGTTATGTTGACAGGAAGGCGCACGCGCCTTGGCGCATGCAGAAAGACTCAACATAGAGAGGCGCACCAAAACGCCTGTTGACACAAGAAAGCATGCGCCAAAGGATTAAAGGGGGCACATGAACATTTGATGTTGCATAGTCATTATATGCGCCCGTCAAAAAAAAAGACCAAAAAACGGCTAAGTTCGGAAAACTAGATTTCCCGGAAAGGGATTTTGCAACGTTCCGAACGCAAGGAATCCCTGACGAGGATCGGAACAAAATTTTGGTAGGGTTATCAGTAAAATTGCCCTTGCCAATTTTACGGGATAACACATCGCTAATTATGATTAGTCTTTGCTAATCATAATTAGTGAATTACCAAGTGATTAAGAAGTATAGAGCCTTAATCAACCACTTAGGTCAACTAAGAGGTCGGGATAAGGTTTTGAAGCTTGTTGAGACATTATGGAGGTGAATGGGGTGATTTTGAGTGGTTGGAAGAGGGGTTTGAGTAAATACTAGGGCATATTGACCAAATCAAGGGGAAAATAGACTTAATTAGCCAATAAACGCTAATTATCTTTTTGACGGGGTTTTGGCTTACAATTTGTCATGAAGTAGAATCCACGAATGTGAAAGGGGTTACGCAATCAACAACGTGGTGTTAATTGGCTAATTTGGTAAGAACATTATTTAATTAGCGAAAACCACTAATTATAACAGATTTGGAAAGAATGAGAATGATTTGTATACGTTTGGCAATAAGATTGCCAAAATGGAGTTTAGGTGTCTACATTCTCCCCTGTTTGAGGTGAAGTAAGTGACTTCTCTTGAAATATAGTAAACAATAAGCATAAGGAAGTAATTTTTTTAATAAAAATTAGTAGGATGAAGGATGCCCCCTCGAGTGTTGAGTGGTGATAGAAGAAGTCAATTGACAATCAAACATGTGATTGAAATGTAGAGAAGAAAATAGGTTGAGCAGGACACAAAACCCTTATATATTGAGAAGAAATAAGGATAGGGATAAACATGGTTTGTTTATTGCGAGAGAACTTGTTTGACAGAAGATGGGCACCTGGCAAGGTGATTTGGAAGAAAATTTAGTAGTGATAATAAAGGATAATGGAGAAAATAGGACAAGCCCAATATTTGCATCTAACCTTTCAATAAGCAACCTTGTTTATATCATTTTTCCCTAGGTCTACATTATCAACTTTTATTGAAATGAACAAAAATGTAATATAACATGAAAAGTTACATTACAAACATTTATCCATTGCTATATAACTCCATGCAACATACATAATGCAATGCAATAAGAGAAATAAAATGATATATAACTCAATGCAACATACATAATGCAATGCAATGCGATAAAGTAAACCAACTAACCTAACAAAGAAATGAGTACAATCACAAGCACTCAAACAAACAACATTCAAGACATTAGTTACACCAATGTTTTTTTTTATCAAAATGCAGTTCCTAAATTTTCATGTTGTAATGACAAGGGTTAAAAATGATGCCCCAAGCAATAACACATGTGAGGGAAAAATGGAGGACACAAGTAGTCCCATGGAAAGCATTCGTGCATTATGACACAATACCTGACAACTCACTATTGCATGAGAGTACTAACATAATAAGCAGACCTAAATTTGTTAATGGAGGTAGATCATGATGATCCACATGTCATTTGAGACAAGAACAAGAAAGAACATCAGAAAGATGGTTTTATAGGACTAATTTTGATGTTGAGGATAATGCAGGTGATACATGCTTCAACTGTATGCAATCCATTTAAAAAATGAAAAACCATAAATTTTTGATAAATTTAAAGCCAAAATTAATGTTACCATTTTTAGCTTTATTCAATATCTTTTCAATTCAAAAAAATGGAGTCGTTTCGAGGTTAGGAGCAAAAGTTATGGCCTACGAAATGATGGGTGTGCCCATGCACTCGGGGAGCACTTGTTGTAGCAAAGCATGGGCACCTTGGTGCTTATGTATTCACATATTTTTTCATTTTTTTATTTGGGTTGTAGCATGGGTGTTTGGGCACCTATATTGGCCATTTTTTGGATATTTTCCTGTAGTATGGGCGCCTGAGGCACTAGTGCTAAAAGTCTTTGACATATTGTTTTGCTTATTTTTAGTTTTACTTACAAGATATGGGAACCTAAGCACCTCTTGCTGGACAATGTTTTTCATGGGTGCTTGGGTGCCTATGTTAGCAAATGTTTAGTTTACATGGGTGCACAGGTGCACCATGTCAGGCAACACTGAATGCACTACCTATCTTCCAAAGGCCATAACTTTTGCTCCCGACCTCAAAACAACTCCATTTTTTTGCATTGGAAAGGTATCGAAGTGAAATATGAAATAATAAGATAAATTTGGTTTTTTTAATTTTCTTACCATTTTTTTGGGATTTTGATCTTTCTTTACCAATTTGTTTGGGTTTTTATGTTTATTTGGATGTTTTGAATTTTCTAACTAACATATTTGAATTTTTTTATTTTTGAGAATTTTTTTTTTTAGAAGCTATATATAGAAATGAAGAAACTTGGATGCCCTAACGATAGATGGAGATGTACAAGGGTAGAATGCCACGCGCATTTGCAAGAAAGTGAAGATGTGAAAATTCCCCTAACATTAGATGGGAATATACAAAGGTAAACTATTCATGCGCAAAAGATGGAACAAGGAAAATATGGATATGTTCAACACAATGATGAACGTAACTTGATGTCATGCTAGGAAGGAGCAAGGATGCCCCCATTATAAGTTGGCTAAAGCACATGATAGAAAGAAGTAGAAGAATGAAGATTTTGTGAAGGGGAAAAGGTGTCCACAAACATGGAAAAAAATGGAAATCTTATACACATGGATGTTCTGAATGAAGTAGAAGAACACTGTGAATGTTGTGAATGTAGCTTAGAAACATCGCGATGAAAAACAAAATTATTAGCCAAAGAAACAAATCACGAGACAAGATACACACTAGAGTAAGAGTCTGAACAAGGTTCAAAAAAGACACTTGGTAACACACTAATCCTATTTTCTCATATAAATCCAATGTGTGTACATGGAAATTTATTACCTCTTTGGTGTACAAGCACATTACGAGATGCAAGATTGATGGGAAGATTTGATAGACAACAAGTGAAGACACCTATCCAATGTGTAGGAATGATTTATTTTCCAAAGTTGATTTTTATGAATGGATTGTGAAGGAGAATCGTACATTGTTCGCTGCCACCCGAGATCCATAGCCCCGATGGAAATGCATTTGATTTAAATCAAAATATTTCTCTACTTCCTACCCAAAGTCAGCATCCATATCCCTGATAGAGATTATTGGAAATATCCCAAGAGAGAGTTATATATCAATTTGCTTTTTCTTTTAAATTTTGCTTTCAGCTTTGTGCTTTTTGATTTGATTGATTCTTTTGCCTTCTGAAAGCTTATTTCAGCTATCTTGTTTAAAAGGGGTTAAGAATCACTAGTGGCTTGATGGAAGGAGGTGAAAGTGATTATGATGATGACATTGGCTAGTGTCAACAAATACATCTAAAATTTCTTCACAACAAGTTTTTAGATATTGATTGTGATAGGATCTCTAAGAGGTCATTCATTCTTTAATTTACCAAGGTGATAAAATACCAAGGCCAAATGGATACCATAGAGATAAATTATCATAAAATGCATGTGAATAGGCTAACCAAAATATCATCAAGGATGAAAATGGTAGGAAGACTTGCAGAAGAAGAGAAGAAAGGGAAGAAAGAACATCCATGTGTATGCAATACCTAATTGTAATGTTTGATATTTGTACCTTTGATATATATATTTTAAATGTTTTCTCCTTTTTTATGTTTTATTTTTTAAAGGTGGGACCGAACAAGGTCACTTGGCATGAAAAATCCAACAACAATGTTAGACAATTTCCTTTATAAAGAAGACTAGGCATGTTTTCTTATAAAGAGTCATATTATCCCCAATCTCAATGATTGTGGTGAGCTCATGCTTAATAGATGATTGTGTTTTATCATGAAACATGGATTTTGTATCACGCGGTAGCTTGAGGTCCATATCCAAATGTTTCTACACTTATGCCATATTTGATGGGTGTGTTGATGTGCATTTTTTTGAAGTGTGTTTGATTCTGAACTTTAATATTTTTAAATTTTTGTGAGCTTTGGAGCTCTTGGAATTTTTTATCTTAGCTTGATAAGGAAAAGGTTTGGTTTTCCTATAAGTTAATACGTGACTTGTCTGATCCTGAGAAGTAGGAGAATAAAGTGGATGAATATAATTGATGTGAGTAATGACAATGGGCTTGACATAATCATTAATAGAAGGAAAATGTGATGGATGTAAAGGGTATGGTCCAAGAATTAAAGAGATGGGATACCATGAGGTGTCCCATAGAATGAAGATAAAGGACTACCAGGATGTGGCCTTAATTTCTAAGATGAGGGGTTTTAAGATGTGCCCCAGTATAGACAAAGATGGGCTACTAGGAGGTGAGCCACATACAGAAGAAGTCAGACTACCAAGAGGTGTCCCATAGACTAAAGAGGAAGGACTACTAGGAGGTGTCCCATATATAGAAGATGATGAGCTACTAGGATGTGGCCCAAGAATAGATGAAGATGGGCTACCAGGAGGTGAGCCACATATAGATGATGTGGGGCTACTTGGAGGTGGCCCACATATAGAAGAAGATGATGGGCTACCATGTGGTGACCCAAGGTAAGATTGCGATGGAGGAATCTTGATAGATAAAGAATGATTAGGTAATGAGAAGATAGGTTGTGGATCAATGCTAGACCCAGACATTTCATCACCTAATGAAGAATGTGAAGATGGAAAAATAAGAGGAGGATCAATGATATTAGGGTCTTCCTCTATTTTCTGACAAAATGCATCAATCTCTTCCTCCCAATATGTGAACATGATCTTAGGGTCTTCCTCTGTTTTCTGACAAAAGGCATCAATCTCTTCCTCCCAATATGTGAATGTATCAGTTCTAAAGAGGTTTCTTGCTCAAAAATTCTAGAGGAATGTCTTCATGTACCCTCATAAATTCTTTAATGGCTTCTTCATTCTAAAATGAATCAATCAGTGTGGGTAGTTATTCTACCACAAGAGTTTGATTGGATGAATGTGACATGGGAGTCAACTTGGATGATTGATTAGAAGGACTTTGAGTCGAGAGATCTTCGACGGAAGAAGGGGTCATCGAGGTGATTGAGAAATGGGGTCCTGTGAAGATAGGGAGGACTATGACTTAGGAGTCATATTAGAGGAATAATTCGGATTGGAATCTTCAGAAGAATTAGAAGACTTAGAATCATTGGGATTGGAATCTTTGGAAGAATTAGAAGAATCAAAATCATACCACTTACCATGAGTTGAAGATGGGGGAAGAGGTAAGTGAACGAGTTCTTTAGCGTGAAGAATCAAATGAGGTCTAGTTGTGATAGGCATCCTTTGATGGGAATGTTGAAACCTAGGTTCCTTACTATCATAAGTATGTGGAACTGCATGATAATCAGTCTTTGTTAGCACATGCCTAGACATAGATAGTCCAGGGATATCACAGGGGTTATTGTGTTGACATGTTCAACAAGTGTATCTACACAACCAATGAGAGCATCAAAATGATTTTCCTCATTAGACACATAATTATAATTATTGTCCTCATTATGTCTAGGAAAAGTCTTAGTATTGGGGGATTTTTTAAGAGTGGATGAATCCATCTCCACATTTCCACTTTCAATTAAGTCTTGGATGTAGTGTTGTAACTTCAAACACTTATCTATTTTGTGACCTTTAACACGGTGGAATTGGCAATATTCATTATCTCTAAACCATGATGGTTTAGGTGTGTTATCCTCATAAGGTGTAGTTTTAGGATATCTAACCATATTAACCACCTCTAGTTGTTTTAGTATTTATGACATTGAGTCAAATAAAGGAGTGAAATTACAAATCTTACACTCCATAGGCGGAGCTCCCTTTGCAAGCTTCAAGGGAGTGTTGTTTTGAACGACTTGTACTCATTTAGAGTCTATTATCCCATCATTAACAAATTTTTTGTTCCTATTAGGACAAAAAAAAAATTCCATTAGTTTTAAAATCATTTATGATCGTGTGAAAAGGAATTTAGGGTCCCTCTAGCTAACAATACTTTTTCAATTTGACTCCTTTTTTATTACCTCTTTGAATGTGTTTCCACAATGCATTTTCAAGTGGAACATAATGTCTAGATGGAGGTTGGGAACAAATATATTGATTAACTACTTTTCGGTATGGAGTAAGGAAAACGGCTAGCTAATCCTCTCCATCGTTGTAAAAATGCAATGAAGTTTTTGTTATTTCGTTGTTTCACATTGCAGAGATCTAACATGGTGACATCATTTTCTATATTAAAAGATAAGTGTCATACAAAACTTTCTGCTAGTTCTGGCCATGTTGATATGGATCCCTTAGGGATGTGTACAAACCATTCTAGCATCATTTCTCCTAAACTTCATGGAAAGAGGTGCATAAGATAATTATCATTGAATGCCACCTCTTGACATGCCATATAAAAATATTTAATATGGTCACGAGGGTCACCTTTTCCCTTATACTTGTCAAATTTTGGAAAATCAAAGTGTCTTGGGAAAGGTACTATAGTATGGATTTGTCAAATGGGTAGGGACATAACTCATCAAACCGGTACTTCTTGTTATTGTTACCATTTTGGCTTACTCTTGTAATGATTGAAGGAAATTCTTCATATTAGACCATTCTTGATGGAAGAGTTGGTCTTGCATGGGTGGTGTAGGTCTATACATAGGATTAAATCTAGGTGTATTCCCACCCCTATTTGCTACAATAATCTCTTCATAAGGATCTCTTTTTGCCTCCCATCGAGGAGTGTTTATTGGGAACTTGTGAAAAAAGCCTTAGGTTTTGCCTTTGGTATGGCTTGTTTCAAAACTTTGGGTTGTTCCCTTTGTATATGGGATGCCAAACTTTCCAATTGGTGAGTGAGGGCTTGGACTTGTTGCTCTAATGTCACCTCTTGAATAGGTATTTCATGATGATTTTTGTTAGGGGAGGTTGTGCATGATGAACATGTTCCTCGTTGTCTTCACAATATATTCTAACAACATGTATCCGATAATCTCCATCATTTTCAAATGGTACCTCCTCAATATTCTGTGGTGCAGAAGTAAATGCATGACATGGATTTAAAATTTTATTGATGGGATGATGAGGTCGGTCTACTTCTTCTTCTCCACGAATCATTCTGGCAATGAGATAAGGGTCTACTGTCGAAGGTAACTTAGCTCCTAGTTCCATAACATGCATAATAACCTCATGTTTGTTTTGGAAAATGTAATCATCAAAATTAGCAGGAAGATGTTCTATATTCATATGAGAAGAGTCCTCTTCTCCACCACTATGGTCAACCATGAGATTATCCTCTAAAATAGGGTTTTCACCTCCAAATATATCAGCTTCTAATCTTTAGGATCCCATTCTCGTAGTAGGCATACTCGAAATAGGAGGTACAATGTGACAAAATTCCACTAAGGTTTACTAAAAAAGGACCTTTGTCAAATTTTGACAAACATTGACGCTAATGTTGTCTCATGTTGTCTCAAAATGGTGACTATAGAATAGCCACAAACCCACTAGGTCAATGTGATCTAAGAACCAAAGAATAAACACTAATTCAACCTAGCAAGGTAATATACGACACAATCCTATCTTGAATAATACAATGATATACAACACTCAAAATTTAGTCACACTAAATAGTTTATTCCCTAAGATTTGTCTAGATAGATTTGTAACCAAACAAAGACAACACAATATCACTAGTTAGGTTAAGTTTGCAAAAAACAAGGCCTAAATGATAATGAAATGTCGACACGATCTTCTAACAAGTTATACTAAAAATAGTTTCTAAACACTTATCAAAGTCTAAGTTTTGTAAAATGGGTGATAACAATGTGAGCAACAGAATTTTTTCAATATTTGGAAAAGTGAACCAAAATTTCAATAAAGTAATATTTTCAATCAAATGATATTATCGCAATGCTAGAATGTATCCTCAACACTCAAAAAACTCAAGACAACGTTAGGATGTAAAAACTACTGGTCTAAGTATAACAAGAATTTTCTAAGCATGTGGACAACATATATCTACAATATAGAGATTTAGGCTTAATTTCACAATGGAAATAAGACGTAAATATCTCAATCAGTATGGCTATAATGTGGACAACGTAACAACGCAAAAGAAGTCCAAAGATGAAATTACCTAACTAATAATGATAATAAGTCTCAAATATGGGTATTTGAGACAAGGGAGCCTACTAGATCGTGAGTATGTACCATGCACACTATTGAGTTGTGGAGTTCAATTACTTCAGATTAGTATGTAATATGAAAATTGCTGGAAAACACAGTAACCAACATCATTTATTAAGGGACCGACATTGGTCAAGCAAGGAGGAACCGACATTGGTTAGGGATAGCCGCATCGATCGCTTACATGTGTGTGGGCGTTTTAATTAACTCATGGGAATTAGATCTATTTTAGCATTAAAGCAGATCTATTGATTGTAATTACATGGCTAAGTGCCCTAAGTTTGTATATGCCTATATAATCATGAAAGCTAGGATTTAGAAGTAAGAGTTAAGAAGAACTTGCAAAATTTGATGATTATTCTGAGAGAGAATTCTTAGAGAAGAAGCAAAAGTTTGATACAAAGAAAGTACTGTACATCTGAGAGGTGTGGAAGATTGTAAATCTTTATTGTATATCTTGTGAAAGCTTTGGATAATAGATTGGCTTGTTTCTTGGTGGACGTAGCCCACATTGAGTGAACCACGTTAAATATGGTGTTGATTTATATCTCTTGTTTTATATATTTCTTCTGGTAGAATATCCATTTTTATTTGCATGTATGCTTAGATATGATATATTATATGTACAACCAATGGTGTGTAACCCCCAATAATTGGTATCGAGCTTTTGTTTGAGGGTTTTGTGCGTTGACATATTTACTCATAGAGGATTTTCTATTGAGTGGGAGCTACAAAAATGGCAGAATAAAACAAATACAAGGTAGAGAAGTTTTACAGATGAAATTATCAATTATGGAAGATGTAGATTGAGGATTATCTGTATCAAAGAGATTTATATTTACCATTGGATGAGAAGTCTAGACCTACGAAGATGACTGATGAGGAATGGAAGATTCTTAACAAAAAGGCTTTAGGATCTATAAGATTAAGCCTGACAGATCACTGGCTTCCAATATTATAAAAGTGAATTCTACGGTAGGTTAATGAAATCTCTTGCTAGTTTATATGAAAAACCTAGTGCTTTAAATAAAGTTTATTTGATGAAGAAACTATTTAGTTCTAAGATGCATGAAGGTGGATATGCATCTAGTCATTTGAATGATTTCAGATCTATTGTAAATCAGTTAAAATTAGTTGATATACCATTTGATGATGAAGTGAAAGCACTTTTATTCTTATGTTCTTTTCCTGATAGTTGGGATAACTTGGTAATGGTTGTTAGTAATACAACATCTATTAATAATATTTTGAAGTTTGATGATGTGGTTAGTATAATCTTGAATGAATAAATTCGTAGGAAGAGTACAGAGGAATCATCATCTGGGAATGCTTTGAATGTAGAAAGTAGGGGCAGGTAGAAGGAGAGATCCAAGAGTAAGAGTAATGGGAAATCAAAGTCAAGGGATAACAGATCTAAATCCAGAGGTAAGGGAATTACTTGTTGGAAATTTGAAAAGAAAAGACATGCAAAAAAAGATTGTTGGTCAAAGGATAAAGAGAACCAACAACCAAACAAAGGTAAATAAGTAAATCTTGTTGTAGTAGAGGTAATACAAGATGCTCTTATTCTTTCTTTGGATAATATAATAGAATCATGGGTTTTAGATTCAGGAGCTTCTTTCCATGCAACCCCTAATAAGGGTTATTTCAGAAATTATGTCCAGGGAAATTTTGGGCATGTTTATTTGGGTGATGATGAACCTTGTAGTATTACTAGTAAAGGGGAAGTTCATCTAAAATTACAGAATGAAAATACATGGGTATTGAAAGATGTGAGGCATGTGTCAAGCCTCAAGAGAAATCTTATTTCTACAGGGTAACTAGGTGAAGTTGGTTGCATGGTTACATTTATAGGAGACTCTTGGAAAGTCACCAAGGGTGTTTTTGTTGTGGAAAGAGGTAAGAAGGCAGGAACATTATATTTATCTACATATGTTATTGATTCCTCCTTTTCGCATTATCTACTTTAGATTCGATGCATCTATGTGGCATAATCGTTGGGGCCATATGAGTCAAAAATGAATGCAGATCTTAAAGGCTAAGGGTAAGTTATCATATTTGAAATATTTAGATCTTGATTTCTACGAGCATTATGTCTTTTGAAAGAAAAAGAGAATGAAATTTCTTAAAGTTGGGGTAACTAAGAAGGAGCAGAAATTGGAGCTTGTACACTTAGATGTGGGGACCAAGCTTAGGTAGCTTATCATGGAGGATCCCAATATTATGTTACTTTAATTGATGATGCTACAAGAAAGGTACAGGTTTATTCTATTAACATAAATATGATGTTTTTGAAACTTTTAAAAGATGGAAAGCCCTTGTTGAGAATGAATCAAATTCAAAGTTAAAGTGTCTTAGATCTGAAAATGGTGGTGAATACTTAGTAAGGTTTTCAATGATTATTATTCACTGAATGAGATATGTAGAGAAAGAACGGTTCCAAGAACACCACAGAGAATGGTGTTGCAGAAAGAATGAACATGACAATCATAGAATGTGCTAGAAGTATGAGGATACATTCTGGATTGCCCTTGCATTTTTGGGCAGAAGCAGTTAATACAATGGTTTATTTGATTAACCATGGGCCTTCAAGTTCACTAGATGGAGGAATACCAGAGGAAGCTTGGACCGGAAAAGAGGTAGATCTATCTTTTCTTAAAAATTTTGGTTTAGAAGCTTTTGTGCATATTGATAAGGAAAATAGAAAAAAATTGGATGCAAAATCCAAGAGATGCACTTTCATTGGTTATGGATCTGGTGATTTCGGATTCTATTTTTGGGATTTAGAGAATTCTAAAATTATTAGGAGTCATGACATTAAATGGAATGAAAAGATAATGTACAAGGATCAAATTTTGGTACCCAAGGATGAACTGGTTAAGAAGTTTGTGAATGAAAATGAACTCTCGAGATTTAAAAGTAATACCGATAGGGTTACACAATAACCAATGTTGATTGACCTCGACGACCAAAAAAACCGGTTACGTAAGATCCCAAATGGCATCGGTTAGCAAACCGATGTTGGTTACAGGTGACCGACATCGGTCACACTACAATTTGGATACAAATTTCCGGAGGTCTAGAATGAGCCTCTGGTACCCCAAACTCCTATGAGAAGGTCACAAAGGGTAAGTAAACCTCCAAAAATATTTACACCTTCTCTATTTTATTTATTATTGATTGATAATGGTGAACCAAAGAGTTTTGAAGAAGCAATGCAGGATAAGACCCACATCTAGTGGGAGCATGGAATGGATGAGGAGATGAACTCCTTGGAATAAAACCAGACTTGAGATTTGGTTAAGTTACTAGTAGGTAAGAGGAAATTACAGAACAAGTTGGTTTACAGGATCAAGGAAGAAGAGGGTGAACAGAAAAGATACAAGGCAAGGCTTGTAGTAAAGGGATTTGCACAAAAATTAGGTATTGATTTTGGTGAAATATTTTCTCATGTTGTTAAGATGACTTCTATTCGTACTTGTATTGAGGTTAGCTACAGAGAGGATTTGCATTTAGAGAAACTAGATGTGAAGATGACTTTCCTTCATATTGATTTGGATGAGAGATTTATATGCAACAACCACTTGGGTATGAAGTCAAGGGTAAGGAGAAATTAGTGTGCGAGGTTGAAAAAGAGCCTATATGGGCTAAAGCAAGCTCTAAGGAAATGGTACATGGGTTTGATAGTTTTATGCATGAGCATGGTTACTTGAGATGTGAATCGACCATTGTGTTTATTTTAAGAAGCTTGAAATGGGAGCTATATCATTTTGTTATTGTATATGGACAATATGCTTATTGCAGGGATCTAATATGCAGGACATTGGGTGAGCTTAAGGGAAAGCTAGCTCACACATTTGCTATGAATTATTTAGGAGCTGAAAAATTAATCCTTGGCATGCAAATACATAGAGATAGGAAGAATAATAAATTGTATTTGTCTCGGGGTAATTATATCTACAAGGTGTTAGAAAGGTTCAAGATGCAAGAATGTAAAACTTGTTAGTACACCTATGGTGAAAACTTCAAATTGAGAAAAGATTGGTGTCCAACATCACATGAGGAGGTCAAATACATGACATGAGTGCCATATGATTCAGCGAGAATGGGAGTCTCATGTATGCTATGGTTTTTACTAGACTAGACATTACACAGTAAGTGGGAGTTGTGAGTAGATATATGGCCAATCCAGGTAAAGAGCATTGAAATTAGTCCAATGGATACTCGTATTTGAAAGGGACATCTAGCATGCAATTTTTCTATGGAGGTTTGGATATTTCATTATGTGACTATGTTGATTCGGATATGGCTGGATATCTGGATAGTAGGAGGAGCACTACTAGATATATTTTCACAGAGGTGGGATGATAGTTAGCTAAATTTCAAGATTGCGTAAGGTTGTGAATTTTTCTACTACAAAGGCCAAGTATGTTGTAGCTACAGAGGCTAGCAAGGAGATGATATTGATGAGTAGGTTCATGAAATATTTGGGAAAGGAGCAACATGATTACAAATTGTTCAATGACGGTCATAGTGTAATTCATTTGGCAAAGAACTCAGTGTTTCATTCAAGAATAAAACACATTTAATTGAGGTATCACTTCATACGGAAGGTATTGGAGGATGGGCAATTGAATCTAGAAAAGATTCATATGAGTGAGAACCCTGCAGATATGCTAACAAAGCCATTAGCAAAGGAGAAGTTGGAGTTACACTCCACTTCTATTGGAAAAGTTTAAGGAAGGATCCAAGAATGACATTGTACAGGTATGGTGTAGTAATTAATCTCCAAGTGGGAGATTGTTGAGTTGTGGAGCTCAATTACTTCAGATTAGCATGCAATATGAAACTTGTTGGAAAACACAATAACCGACATCGGTTATGGAGGGAAACATCGGTCACCTATGACCGGCATCAGTCACCTATGACTGGCATCAATCAGGCAAGGAGGAACCGACATCGGTTAGGGCTAACCGGTGTCAGTTACCTGTGTGTGGGTGTTTTAATTAACTCACGAGAATTGGATCTATTTTAATATTAAAGTAGATCTATTGATTGTAATTACATGGCTAAGTTCCTTAAGTTTGTATATGCCTATATAAGCATGAAAGCTAGGTTTTAGAAGTAATAATTAAGAATAAATTCCAAAATTTGATGATTATTATGAGAATAATTGTGAGGAGAGAATTCTTGGAGAAGAAACAAAATATTGATACAAAGGAAGTATTGTACATCTGAGAGGTGTGGAAGATTGTAAATCTTCATTGTATATCTTGTGAAAGATTTGGATAATAGATTGGCTTGTTTCTTGGTGGACATAGCCCACACTGGGTGAACCACGTTAAATCTAGTGTTGATTTATATCTCTTGATTTGTATATTTCTTTTGATAGAATATCCACTTTTATTCGTATGTATGCTTAGATCTAATATATTATATGTACAACCGGTGTGTTAACCCCGAACAAATGTTGTATTACTAACAGCCATTACCAAGTTATCCCAAATATTAGAAAATAACATAAGAATAAAAGTTATTTCACCGCATATAACAAGAATTTTCTAAGCGTGCAGTATTAACGTAACCTCTGATAATATAGATATTTTTAGGCCTAATTTCACAATGGAAACAAGACATAAATATCTCAATTGTATGGCTATAATGTGGACAAAGAATAAATCAAAAAAAGAAGCTAAATATGAAATTACCTAACTACGATGATAATAAGTCTCAAATATGGGTATTTGAGACAAGGGGGCCTACTGGATCATGAGTATGTACCATGCACACTTGCACTTCGACAGAACCTAGTCGCACAAGTAGAATACACAAGTGGTGGACACATGATATCTAGCAAGATTCGACATATGTTGTTTTCTTTTGTTAAAAAATGGGCAACAAGTAAACAAAGGTGTAAACTAAATGGTGTTGAAATAAACTTGATTTTATTTTGGTAGAGTTTCGCCCTATCTTAGGACAAGTGAAAAACTAGGAAAAAAATGACACTAAGTAGATTTCGTGATGAAATGTCACGTGGTTTTAAATTTAAGAGATTCTTTCCATTGTTCAAAAATAAGAGTTTGAATCTAACAAATTTGTCACTTTGTGAGAGATCTCAAGTACAACAACTAAGAAAAAAACAATGGCTCCAAGTCGACAAGCTTCCTAGGTGGTTCTCTCTCTAGGTGTCACAAGATATCTATGATGACAAGCTCAATTTACCTAAAAATTTGCACTAATTTTGGGATTAGCACAACTTTAATTTACCCCCTTTAGTACAATGAGCACCAAAGTGCATTCAATTATAATTTCATTGGGGTTGAAATACCGATATCTTTGACTCTAATCTCACCAAGGCGTACTAATCAAGTTGGTAGTGTGGAGCACTTTCCTATTTCATTCACAAGGTTCCCTCTTGTGTGAACTAATTTAGGGTTCACTAGACCACCCCCATTATTTTAGCTTAAGGGTTATCCCAAAGGGGTTATGTCATAGTTAAACAGATGAGCCATAGCTCTTAACCAAAACCGTAATATGATGTTTTGAATTATGTGTTGGTGTATTTTTATCTTTTGGATTAAGTATTTTAGTTTAGACCACCAATGGAAACCTACAACAAACGTGAATGTTAGAAAAATGGTTTAGGTCCTCCTTTCTTTGACTAGTGTTAGGTCAATCACACAAATGGTTAGTAGTTCAAAAAGATTCACAATATCATAAAAATATGGTAATGAAAAATGCTTGCAAATCAACTAACTACTATCAAATTTTACAAAAACAAGGTTTATTCCCAATTAATCCAAGTGCTTCTTAATGAAAGACTAAAATTTCTTTTGATTCCCAAGATCACACTAGGTGCAAGGGAAGAGCATACACAAATTTTAGTCTTGGTTCTTTATCAAATGAAAAATATCTTTAAACTAAAAGATCAAGCATATGTCAAAACATGCAAGTTTGTTCCCTTAAGCAAAAATGAAGGATGATTGTTCCTACTTACTCCCAAGAAGCAAAAAGTGGTTTAGGGGTGTTTTTGATTCTCAAGATCACACTAGGTGCAAGAGAAGAGCATACAAAAACTTATGCCAAACTCAAAACAACTTATGAAAACATATCATCTATCAAAACTCGAGCTAATTTTGTTAGGAAAATCAATAAATTGACAAAAACAACATCTAAAAACCCTTAAAAACTAACAGAATCATAAAATTGAAATTCTAGAATTTAAAAAAATTACCTTGATGCATAGGCACCCCTCTTAGTGCACATGCACTCAAAATCATGCATCGGTGCTCACATTCATGCATAGGCACCCCTATATCATTTTTCACACAATCAATGATGCATGGCACTCACGTGAATGCACAAGTGCCTTTTTCTATAGATGTTCAACCTATCTTCCTGAGGCCATAAATTTTGCTCCAACATCGAAAAGACTCCATTTTTTTGTGTTAGAAAGTTATTGAAGTGAAATACACAATGCCAACATAAACTTGGAGCAAAAAGTTACCAATAATTTAGGGTATTCATTTTTATAAAACTATTCCTTTTCTAACATATCTAAATGCTTTAATGAATGTTGTTTTGAGAAGATTTCTTGAAAAAGGTTCAATCTTTAGTATTTTGAGGGAACTTCGATAGGGATTTTCCTCCTTATATCGTACAAAGAACATGAAAACACAACCTCTACCACTAATATAGTTGAAACAACTATCAAAAAATGGAAATTGATCTATAAAACTTTGAAATTAATCTAAAAAGCTTGAGAAACTAATCTAAAAAGCTTGAAAGTAAACTAGAATAATTGAAATTAATCTAGGAAACTTGAAACTAACGTAAAACTTGAAATGAAAAACCTTGAAACTAAGTTAAAAGATTGAATACAATGGAGTATTATCCCACCGAGCGTGCCAAATAAAAGCACCCCAAACTCTACAAAGAAAATAACAAAGCTAAACAAGGAAGGCTAACACCATTGCCACCTAATTAGCTAGGGCTCTAAGTCTAGGAATGTAACATTAAGATAGAAGCTTAAAAGAATGCCTAATTAGTATGAAAACAATGCAAAAACTAACTAAACATGCCTACTAATATGATCAATTACCTAACATGGGCCTAAATAGACCTAAGGGGAAATCAAATGGTTATGGTTGCTACTCAAACAATGGTGAAATGACCTCTCCAAATGACTTGTTAAGTCACTTTAGATTATTCATCTACTAACCTTGTTGAAGGTTTTAAGCAAGGATTAGACTTGGCTTAGAAATCATATGTATTATATGAGATGCAAATCAAAGCATGGTGTGTAAAATATAAAGGAATGAGGTGCACCCTTTTTATAGTTTTCCTTTTGGGAGAAACTTGTATTTTGGTGCATGTGGGACTAAAATCCCCAAATTAGATTATAATTTCTAATCATGATTAGGCCTTGTTAATCATAATTAGTGAATTACCAAGTGATTAAGAGGTATGGAGCCTTAATCGATCGCTTAGGGTCAACTAGGAGGCCGAGATAAGATTTTGAAGCTTGTTGCGACATTGTGGAGATGAATGGGGTGATTTTGAGTGGTTGGAAAAGGGGTTTGAGTTAATACTAGGGCATATTGACCAAATCAAGGGAAAATAGGCTTAATTAGCTTATAAACGTTAATTGTTTGTTTTAAAGAGGGTTTTGGCTTACGATTCATCATAAAGTGGCATCCTGAATTTGAAAGGGGTTACACAATCAATAATGTGGTGTTAATTAGCTACTTTGTATTATTTAATTAATAAAACCACTAATTATATCAGATTTGGCAAGAATGAGAATGATTTGTGTGTGTTTGGCAATAAGATTGTAAAAGTAGAATTTAGGTGTCTACAGTTTCCTCCAATTAATAAAAAGGGACTCAAATTATTTCCTAGGAATATGAAAGGTCACATGTTGTAAAGGTTAATGAAAATTCATGTGGGGGTAGGTGAAGAGTCATTTTGAGAAACTATATATTATAATGACTTCCTCATTTCAAGGGTTGTCAATTTTGTGAGTTCATGAGTAGATAACTACAAAGAACAAGAAAATATAACACTTCTTCTATTTTCCCTTTCATATGTTTCCTCTCTCTCTCATTTGCAGCTTTGTGAACATGTCAATCTTGTATGACCAAGAAGAGTGTAAAATATTTTGATGAATGAATGAATGAATGATATTTTATGTTCATGGTTCATTTTGTCTTGTCATAACTAGAAAAGTTGTTTTTATTTCCAATTATGTGTTGATAAACTCTAGTTAATACTTGTAAGAATATGATTTAGCCTACTTGCAATATTAACCCCCTCTCTCTCTAAATTCTCACTCCCAATATCTCACCTTCCTTACAAATTCTTCCCTTGCACGAGGTGCAAACATTTTCCACAGTGTAGTGGAGTGTGTCTATTGATCCCTAGCTTATTGACAACCACAAAGTTGTTTTTTATTTACATACAATAAAGGGAGCCTCCCCTTTTCCAAGTAGGAGGGACTTAGTCCCGAATGTTGGTGAAAATCAACTAATTTGTCCTAGTGATAAATTATTTTGCCAACACTCCCAAACTTTGCAACACATGTCCTTTGTTGTTTTATGACCATGATCTCATGCCATTTGTTTTGACCTATTACACACATATTTTTGATGATATTTGATTTTTCACCTATTTTTAACACCATACCATCATGAAATCTCAACACTATGACATGACAACCATCCTATGGGCCCCTAGCTAGATGATTTATGTCTTATTTTACTAATGATCCTCTAGTGTTTCCGTTCATTTTTTCATCTCCAGGGTTCTTGCAGCATCAATTGCACCTGCACATGGTAGGACAAGTGACACTATCAGGTACACATTTGTGGGTATATTTCATTTCAGCTAGTTCTTTTAGCATTTTTATGTATTTACTTTCAAAGATCGATGTTACAGATTGTTTATTTTCACCACCCCATGCTTTGTTATTGCAGCATGTGTGTGTGATCAACTCTTGGGGTATATGTATACACCTAATTTTTCACTTTTCATATTTCATACCTATTACTAACAATTTTCTTTGTGTAGATAAGGGTCACTGATGCATCTATTTCTTGAGTGGGTGCCTTAAGGGGTCTACTGGGAATGGGGAATGGTTATTCATGTAATCATTATGGGTTAGAGACAATACACTGGAGAGAGTTTCACTATTTGGCCTTGGCCTTAGTTTTCCTTACACTAGTTATCCTTGTCCTCTTAGGTCTCACACACATTACATTCAGTAACTTCTTTCTTACATCTCACCATTTTGCACCTTGTTCATCCATATTCATGATCTATGACACATTATTTTTACTTTTCATGACACACATTCTCATTTCATCACATTTGGCCAAATCCATCGTATGTGGGTGATGGTTTCAGTGTTATATTTCCTTGTTGATTCACCCATGGGTGATGGCTTCATATATGGGTAAGTGCGAAGTGATGGACAAATTAGGGTCATATACATCATATGCAAATAACTCAATTTATTAGACATACTCAAAATTAGAAGGAAGCCATATTAATCATTCAAATCCGTTATTTCTAAAATACTAATTTTTGTAAAAATGGACAAGATTAGCTATCTTCAACACTCTTCAATGACTTGGTATTTTTTTTTAATGCTTGGATTATATCTTTTGCCCACAATTTGGATGACCAAAAATTTATATATTTTTTTCCTTGGATTAGATTAGACACTCTTCTATCTTGGATGGTTTTCTTTTGTACTTTTAGGTCACCTTTTATTTTTATGATTTTTTCTCAGAGTCTATGAAAACATAAAGAAAACGAGCACTTTTCTCCTTAACTTCATCAAAAATATTGAAATGAAATTCATCTCTTTCACCACGGTTGGGATGGTATAATTTTTATCACATTCGATAAGTGAAACAAATTTTGCTTAAACGTAGACATAAAATTCACAGAAAAAGACCTACTATTAGTAAAAAATTATAAAATGATATTTATCCTATTCTATTCACTTTAAAATCAGATGCATTATGCAATGACCACCAGCTGGTTCAAGTCTCATGATTTGATGTTTTGTTGTTTTTAATGTGAGTTCTCTAACCATCTTTTGTCATTTTTCATATATTAGTCTTCATCTCCTTCCCTCACTTTTCTTGGATTAGATTGGACACTCTTCTTCTTGGATGGTTTTCTTGCATGGTCACCTAGCTTAGTGTTACATATAGAAATTAGATGATAGATTAGCATAATAATAACCATCTTTTTGTCATTTTTCATGATTAGTTCATCTCCTTCCCTCATTGTGTTATGCTAGCTTAGTGTTACATATACTTAGATGATAGTTAGCATAATAATCGTATTTATGATCATTAGTTTTACATTATTTTCATTTCAATTATATTGTGAATGTTTTCTTTATATATTGTTAATCCATACCTCTCCTCACCCAACTATCGATATCTTAGTAGATTTCTCTCTTCTATCTTGATCACGTAGCCTTAAAACCTTATGTTGACCTAGTGTAGGGATTACGACCCTCTATATATATGACCATAGCGCTCATTGTAGCCCCCTTTAAATTTATCCATTATATGCTAGTTCATGTGTGCCTCCTACTCGTTGCCTCAATACCCTTGTAGAACGAATGATTTAGGAGTGCAAGATATCAAACACATTCTTGACTCACCATACACTTGCCACTATAGGATTCACATTTTCCTAGTGTTTCCTCGATCATTTCGGGCTTATCATTCGACACTTATACTCGTGATACCGCATTATCATCATTTGAGCCGCTTATGCACAATGATAATAACTGTAGGAGATTTAACACATATTTTAACAAAATTAATTGAGTTTAACGCACAATATTATTTCACTCTATATATTGCATGTTATTAAAATTATATAGGATATGGAATTTCTATATTTTAGGAAGTTTTTGTAACTCCTCCAAGAAATACCTCCGTCAAAACTAATTGCATGAGTTGTTAAAACTCACCTAACACATAATTTGTATATGTTGTTTTATATAAAAACTACATAACACTATATACTAACATACAATAACAAGATAATAATTACTCGTGTAATTATTATTTACAAGTACACTCATGTGGAGCACTAACATGTAATTTCCTAACATTCCCCCTTAGTGCGAACATGGGGAAAACATGCCTTTGTACTTGCACCTACTCATGATTTGGTGATTTTCACAGGATGATCACAAACCTCAAGGATGGTTTTGCAAATGGTTGACCAAAACCGAGAATGGTGGTTTTGCAATTGTTTTACCACAAACCACAAGGTGATGGTTTTGCGAATGGATTACCAATAACCAAGAATGGTGGTTTCTATTGGTTTACCACAAACCAAAAATAAAGGTTTTCAAGTGGTTTACCTATAACCACATCATGATGTGCTAAGTACTATTATCATCCCTCATCACATTTCACCACAGGGAATAACATAGGAAATTCCTGCTAAAATATATTGCTCATACACACAAAGAAAGTGCTGACATAGTGGAAATGGAACATTGTAATCCGAGAGGATCCTCACCGAGAAACACCAATCTAAAATCTTCTAAAAATAAGTTATGGTCAGTTTCCCTACGTGGAGAAAAAATTAGAGCTTTTCGGTGATATCTCGTTTGCAAAAATCGGAGCACGTATGCAAAAGTTATGGCTCTCTAAAAATTTTAGGTAATTGGCAAATTTTGGGATCAGACACGATTGAAACATGCACGCTCGCCAAGTGGACCAATGAAAATGTGACATGTGTATAATTTGAATGAAGGGTAAAAGTTTTTTTGGACGTTGTTCTTGGACACTCGGTGATGGACAAAGGGCCCCGCTTTTTATTGGCTGGGGGCCCTCAGCCAAGTTCGACACACTCAATTATGGAGGGGTGTCTTGGCCTCCTTCTCATATTACCATTACAAGGGATTTTGTATATATTTATTCCATTCTGCGATTTGGGATACATGTGGGATATTGTATTCAATGTAATTATAATGGGCTCAAAGTGGATAGCCTAGTTCCAAAGCAAGATCAACCACTATTCCATTTAGTTACCAACCCCGACCATCTCATCGGATCGATAGCCCACCAATCAGAGCACTTAGAGTGGTCCATTGGTGTTGTTGAACGGTCAGTGCAACCACTCCTCGCTGATCAAATAGATAGTTCAAGACCCAGGGATATCTCATACTTCCTAACCCAACTCCTGAAAGGCGAGGAACGAAGCGGGCGGGGGGGCAGCCATGGTGCAGCAGGACAAAGCTAGTCGGCCGTAGGGAGAGGGCCCCCCCAGATAGAGATAAGATATAGAGAGGGAGGATAGATAGCCCTCTATCTGATGTCTATTGAATTTGTATGGTTGGGAAATGTGGCCCATAGAGATCAGTGCCCCTATAGAGAGGTTGGTTGAGGAAAGGATGGTTTCGCCGACCTCCCTCTATATAGATCTCGATCTATAGCCACGCCCTATATAAATAGTTGATAGCTACCGATCTATCCATTATCATAGGTGAGGCAGAAGCACCTGACCGGGCCGCTCCGATTGATGGTTATGAACCCGGCTCACCGTTCCGATCGGCGATTGATTAGTGTCGATTGGTCTATCTAGGGAAGGCCTCAGTAGTAAACCACTCGCCATAAAGATAGATAGGGCTATATCTATACTCTATAGAGAGATAGGGGCATTAAGGGCCCCACTGTCTACCAAATATGATCTATACAGAGGGGAGGGGAGGGGAGGGGAGCCCCTCTCAATAATATCTAAGGTGGGGGGGTGGCGGTTGACTCAACTCAATCTCCGCTGCCTCTATAGTCTATTGAGGGGAAGGAGGGGTCCTTACTATCCAGGACTATATCGACTCCGTGAATAGAAATCTATGCGCATCAATGCGGATCTACCGGTGCTGGAGTCGAGATAGTTGCCGGATCGGCAGCTAGATAGATATCTATGGGGCACCATATAGATCAGATCTATATAGAGGGGAGGGGATCTATTTGGCATGACCGCCATAACTATATTGATTGCCCATCTGCCACACAAGCTTAAGTCCTAAAAGGTGGCAGGGAGCACCTGACCCACTCAACACTTCACTCAAGGGCTTCGAGTGAGCATAATAGATGGAGATAGATCCGCCCTCGCCCCATATCCATATAGAGTTCATTTCGGGGGAAGGTATCTATAGAAGGGAAGGACCCGTATTTGTATCTATATAGGGGTTCACAGATATATAGATAGGGCCGCTCTCTCTCTCGCCGCATATGGATAGATCACAACCGAGCCATGGATATGGTGAGCACCATAGGGCTTCCCGCAGGGCTCCACTATAGAGAGAGAGAGGGCCCGATTTATCTCTGCTTTTCACGAACCCGAATTGCTCCCCCTTTCCCGAACGGTCCTTAGACGCATTTTGTGTATTCTTTTCGATCATGAGACCACATGTTGCCTATTGATATGGGATACGGGGTAGAACGACATCCTCGGGCCCCCGACCACCCTCGAGTGACCACCCTCACCACTGATTGATGCTCGTCATTTGATTTGTTGATAGGGATTGGATCATGAACCTATTAATGAAGCAAATTCGATGAAACAACAACTAGTACCATAAAGAAGTGGTTGAAAATGGCATATTTCATAATACAAAAAACCAATCATGTCGTTTGAGTTGAAGGTCAGTCGATCTGGGGCTCAAGGGCACCCGCAAGTCGATCTATATAGGTGGGCTTTCACTGCTGGTGACATTTCTCTTCACTCGATCACCTTGAACTATCTATATGGTGAGATAAGATAGAATAGAGAGGGGGTGAAAATGTGATTATTGCCTTGTTGCTCCGAACTATCTATATGGTGAGATAAGATAGAATAGAGAGGAGGCTCTCCCCTGGGGAGTCGAGATAAGATAGAATAGAGAGGGGGATGAAAATGTCATTATTGCCTTGCGCCACCAAGTCGTGAGGCTTTCCCGGGGATGTTTTCCATTTGCACTCCGCCTCTGTGGGAGCATTAACCCCATTCTGTGGGCTTTTAAGGAGTGGGAGAAATTGTCGAGGTTAGTAGATGTAGATTCAGGAAGTGTAGCTATAGCTAAGGAAGGGGGAAGAATTCAGTATATTGATGCTGGAAATATAACTATCACTTCATCCGACCAACCAAGTTGTCCTATCCACCAAGCCAACCCCTTATCTCTCCACATTGGCCACCAAACTATTTTATCTCCCACACATTTTATACTCTAATCGCCACATTATATATATATATATATATATATATATATATATATATATATATATATATATATATATATATATATATATCTATATCTATATCATATCTATAAATCTATATATATTGCTACACATTTAAAACTTGCCACACATTGTCCTATCTACCAACTCTCCTTATCCTCTAGCTTACCAACTCCACACATATATCTACACAACCACTTTTAAATAATGCACAACCCACAATATTCATCCAAGCACTCCAAATTTAGTGCATTCCACATATTCCACAACAAACGGTGGTTAAAAAGACTCATAAGACAATACAAAATGAACATCGCCATGTTTAAAAATCAATCCCTCATCCAATATGCGCCAATGTGGGATTAAATCCCTAAATAGCAAACAAAATGTGCATAGGTGGGGATTGAACCTTGGTCTTCGGTACCAAAAAAATAGGCCCGAACATTGAGCTAGCTCGTGGGAAACACTATAAAGGGAGCTCAGTTTTATTTGTATGACATCCTGTCCTCCGTTGCCTCATTCCTCCGATGTAATTTTTGTAACTTATATCGAGAGTTCGAGATGGAATTTTGAGGAATCAAAAAAAGAGACTAGTGTTATTTTTGAAAATACGAGGAAGACTCAAAAATATAAAATACTTGTAGAAACCATTGGGAACTTAAGTGTTTATTTTCAAGATTATGACACAGATCGGTCCCATTATAGATGTGACCATACGTAGGCCTTAGAACATAATATCACTATTAATCACCTCTTAAAAAAATAACAATCGATACACTTAATTGACTCTGTGTGAACTTGACTAAAATCATATTTCTATATGATTATAACTAGAGCAACTTTTTAAAATATTATTAAAAATACAAAAACTATCCCTTTGTCAAAATTTCATTAAAAGAATTTTTAATGATAAATGACTCAATTTTTTTGGACCATTAAATCACAGATCAAAAATATAATACTTTGTGAAATTTCCACTTATGGGAGAGTGACACATTATTGACCTTTAGACTCGTTCACACTACAAAAATAATGTCAACCATTAGAAAAACTACTCACCGTTGCAATTTGATGAGAGTTTACTTCCTTCCTCCATTAGCAAACTCATTCCTCCGATGTGGTTGTTAACTGATAGATTCGAAAATAGAGTTACACCATAAAAACGCAAATTGACCGAAAATAGGCCTTCAAGGCAAAAATAAAATAACCCACACATACATGTGACCTAACTCTGATGATGGGAACTTAAGTGTTTGACCTTTTAGAATGACATAATATACAAAGGATGACTCATAATAACTATTTTCCTATTTTAACAATGACAAGTCTTATAATGTGATCGTACGAATATTAGAACATAATATCACTAAACTAATCACCTTTTTACAAAATAACAATCATACACTTATTATTCTACATGAACATAACGTGCTCAAAATCAAAAAATACTATAGATTATAACGCGAGCAGTGACTTTTGAAATAATATTTTAAACAACTAAAGCTTTATCCCATAAATGACCGAGAAAAATAACACAAAGATATACCTTCTAAAAAATGACAAAAGGAGTTTCCTTTCAATTTTTTAATTTAAATAAAATAAATAGGAAAAAAAATAAAACTTATTAAACATATAACATGGGATAATACACATTATTAAAATTCATTTAAATTAATGCCAATCAAAAAATAATTCAAAACCATTAGAAAATAAATAAGGGAATTTGAAACATGATTTACAAGCTTGTTAAAAGCCTAAAACAAACCTCTATTTTTAAAATAGAAAGAACAAAATAATTGTTTAAACCGTAGAGTATTTATCACCATAGAAAATTTTGCAAATTTTTTGAGATAAGCTTTTTTTAATATGATAAATAGATAACACACATGAAGTTTGAAGCCTAAGATTATTTATGATTTTATTTATTAAACCAATTTAACAAATTATAAAAAAACTTGATGCACTTACGCCAATAATGGATTTTTTTAGTAATGCAATGAAAATTTATAATATTTAATGCATATGAAAGTGAATTTTATAATTTCAAATTGAACGCCAATTACAATTTCTCATTCACCATTTTCTATGATCTAAAAGTGCTCAAATTAGAAAGAAATAATCGATCTAAAGACACACGAGGGTACAATAAAGGAATAACACTAGTTTTTATGAAGATACAAAATCATGGCCCATTAAATACTTTATTTTCCAATACTACCATTTACAGGACAACGGATACTTATAGTTGTCCCTGTAAACAATATTATTCTATCATTTAAAACAATACCAAGAACCACGCTTCCGCTACGCTGCTCTTCTAATACCAATGATAATAATTAGGAACTTTAACATAGATTTTAACAAAATTAATGGAGTATAATGCACAATATTATTTCACTTTGTATATTACAGCTATTACAATTATATTATATTTCTATATTTTAGGAAGTTGTTGTAAATCCTCCAACAAATATCCACCTCAAAACTAATTACATGAGTTGTTGAAACTCACCCTATGTTATTTTATATAACAACTATATAACAATATATACTAGCATACAATAACAAGATAATAATTACTCACATAATTATTATTTACTAGTACACTCATGTGGAGCACTAACATGTAATTTCCTAACACGCAATATCACCTTCTTTCTAGCTAGCTAGATATTATATGTTTTTTAGTACTATATGATGCCATTCCTATTTTATACATATATGCCTCTATTTCTTTTGTGTTGCTACACTTTCAACACATGATCTATTCTTCCCCATTGTTATTATCTATACTATAAACACAATTCAATAATCATACCACATTCATTTCTATATCGATATCATCATCATACTCTTATCATCACTATGCTACTATCATCACTACACTATCAACATGTCTAATCTACTTTACGATAACATCATAAAGAACAATATATAATATCCTCATTCATGACTTTAACAAACATATAATCGAATCATCGACACCTCACACATATTACACATCATCATACAAAAAAATGTTCTCATCACACACACACACACATTGAATGTTTCAATATACAAAGCTAGAGGATCGTGCCCACTACAAAATACTTCATACATCCTCATCACTACTACTAGAGGAAACTATGGGAGCTCTCAAACTCAAGGCTTCATCAATTGACCTTCATCTCTATGCTTAGGAGTGATGCTCCTCTAGCCGAGTCTATAATGATGTTGCCTCGGCCACCGCCTCTACATACCGACCCTTGAGCTCCACGTATCATGAAAACATATTCTATACTAGATCACCTCTTCCCACAACCTCCCTCACATAAACAACCTCGGCCCTCTCTTCATCACGTTTTGATCTCAATATCACATATGTGATTGCTGCCACTACTACATGATCAAATAGATGGGCACGATCACCGCTAGTAATATGATCAACCCTCTCTAATAAACCCCCTCTAATAAGTATGAATGTGGGCACATTACGTGAGTCAATGTGCATATTGAGGAGTCCACAATTAAGCTCCAACACTCATCCCCTATAAGATAAGAATCAAATTAGCACATAATATTAATATACAAAAGTCTAAATCATAATATATAATACTTACATCATGCTTACCACCACCGTTATCACACCACCCTTAGGGGAAGGTGTTTGTCTCCTATTCCCTATCCTCCCACTGTGGGCCTATCTAGTGATTTTCCTAATGCATCTACCATTTGAAATAATAAAACCCATTAGTGTTTAGCCCACCATTGAATATAAGATGATGTGTACCCTACATCATCCACATGGATCGACACTATGTCAAGGTCTACCTCATCTTCAAATAGTGGGAGTAACTGGGATCTTGTTTGACTTAACCTCGCTCCCGCTCTCCTCACTACGCATGAATCGACATCGCCATATATATGGCTCCGGAGGAACATCCTATGCTATCCCAAACTATCGTGAAACCCGCTCACACTGAAAGAGATCGTGCATACTCTCGAAAACTTATCCTCTAACCATATGGTATAATATTTACAATGAATCTTAATGTGCTCCTTTGTCCACCCACCATAGTCTCTATACAGCTTCCATATAATCGCGCCTAGCCCCATCCAATCTATCATTGATATATGTTGTGGTATCAAACCATCTACTCCTCGAGCCATCCCACCTAGCTACAAATATCTCTAGCCCCGCCTAATCTACTTGTGGCCCACTCAGGGGCCTCACAACTACAATGTGCTCATACACCCATATATGAAATTAGTTAATCACACCAATACCACCTCCATGGTCCTCTTTTGTGAAACTATAAATATCCCTGTAAAAATGTGCCAAAACACGGTGACTCCATGCATAATGAGTCCCATGTGGCTCAATCCTCACACAAATCTCATACATATGATAGGATATAATTATTCCACCTCTATCCATGACCACAAACAAATAAAGAACCAATGCAATAAAGTTCCATAATCAGGAACCTTAGATATCACTATATCATCTAAATTCATCGATTTACTCTTCATGCACACGAGAACATGTAAAATACATCCTATCTCTGCTCTTATCTCGCCACCATGCATCACTTGGGGCATCACCCGACTCTCTCCTTACCATTGACAATCGCGGGATGTTATACACACCCTCTAATGTCACTATCATATCTCTAGTAAGAAGTCAAAAGGTACATATGTTTGCACACCATCTCTCACAATTTGTTGTGATTAAATGCATATTATGGAGCACCTTCCCCAATCTAGTCACATTATATAGCCCGACTCAATCCAACACATCCCACAAATCCTATGACACTAGCACTTGGGGCGGTTCTATCCCCTTCTCAGGTGCTATTGTCCAACATATTTACAAAGCATTTTCCTCTGGATGAAGTACATACAACCTAGATCTTGTCCTGCTCCAACCTAGATCTAGTATGACATTGAGTTATCAACTAAGTCACTTTTATCTCCTTAGTGCTTGTACTTATTTTCCATTGCATGTTATATCTTGTATGTATCTAAATGTTTCGATTCATCTCGCTTCTCTTATTAAGATTTAATTTCATTTGAATCAACGAGAGGGCTCTTAGAACACCTTGTTCTCATTTTACAAGGAGAAATTGGAAGAATAGACACATAAGTGAAATCAACATTATCTCGTAAAATAGAATGGAAATTAGTTAATTCATCAAACACCAAAGAAGGATTCGAGGTTATGACGTAGCTTCCTGGGGTGTCTCTTTTTAAAGTCAAGGGTAAAACCAAAGAGGACTTGGAAGGGGTTGCCCCAACAGGCTTATCAAGGCTCTAAAAAATTGGTAATGGGCTATTTTGTGGCTTAAACAATTTAAAATGGTCGATAATGAGCTTTATTATGATTTTTTTAATGGATGACAATGGTCAAACTATTTTGGCTAGAATTTTGAGTGGGCTTAAAGATGGCTTTGTAAGAATTTTGTTTTGTGCCGATTAAAGGGCTATCCCAGATCTTGTGGTCCACATATTGGCTTTTAAAAATGTGTTAGGAAGGTTACTGTAAACCACCCTTTGTGTGTAATGGCATTCGCCCACCGATGTCAATGGTTTCTTTGAGGTCACATGATATGTCAACTTTGATGTAGAGACACTTTTTTGGCCTAACAAAGTAAAAATTTTGGGGTTCTTTTATTACGATCTGGCTTATCGAGGACGTAATGAGGTCTACAAAGTGATAGCATAGTATGGGTAGGGCGAGGAAATCTACCCAAACCGATACCTAAAGAGTTGACACAAACTCATGGGTCCACGGGGACACCACGAGTAAGGAACTTCAAGCATACTAGGTTGAGGATTTTTGCATAATCATGGTAACGTTGGAAGGGTCGAAAAAACGGAACAAAAAGAACCCCTTGGTCATATTTTGGACCGAGTCCAACTTTATGCCAAATTGGGTCCAATGTCATTTGAACCCAAGATCTTAACATGATTTCAGAGGGAATCCTCCCAAAAAATAACCTATAATGCAAAATTGTTCCAATCATTGCCAAACAATGTTAAAATCCTCAACTAGTAACAAACTATCAAGGGCAAAATTGTTATCTCGTGGAATACTTTTGGCACAAATTTCCTCAATTGCTTCTTTGAAGACACCATCACAATCTGTCACAATTTCAACAATTAGAATACGTAAGTGGGAGGCCATTATAAAAGGGCCACCCAAAGGTGAGGTTAGTTAAAAATCGAAATGAATGCAAATGAATGTGGAATACATCCGGATGTGCGAGGTATGACTAGCAATCGTACGTGAAATGTACGATGGAAATGTTGAAGGGGATCTTTTGAAGGAGTCAAATTTGAGGGAGAGAAAGAATAGCAAAGGAAGAGGGGTGAAGACGAAGGGGTTAGAGGGTGGAGAAGTGAGAGGGTGGAAAAAACGGAAAGGGGAAACAATCTAAAACTTTACCATTCAACAACGACACGTCAAATAAGTCAGAGTGCAATAACCAAATATTTTTTGACTCTAGAGTTATTATGATGCAAAAAGAATTTGGTTTTATTTGAACATTAGGTGGTCATACCCAAATTATTTGGGCCTGCAATTTTTGAAGCCTCAAAGCTCAAGCTTTTGTTCTTGGGAATGCACGTTCAACATAAATACGAATGAATGCGAAACTATATAAATCATTTTTATAAAAAAACGTTAAAATAATGTCAAAGCACCTTATCTTAGATTTGTAACAAACTTGTAATCATTGAAAATATATAATTTTTATTGTGGGTTGAAATATTGGGAAAAATACAAAATACATACAAAACTATATAGTTGTGTGTGATAGTGCATCAACATCTATCCTTGAATCTTCCACGATTTGACGATCTTCCAGATTGGGAATACGAAGCGTGGAAAGATTACTGCCCACAATATATGCATTACAATTTAAAATATTCATTTTAATAAATTAAATCTGAATACATGTTTCTTTTAATGTTTCCACGGAGATGAATAATTGTTGAAGTGTGAATGGTTGAAACTAATTATTAAATTTTATGACTATGCATGATAAAATGCAATAGAAATTGTTTTCATAAAATTTTAATCAAAATATTTAATGTAATATTATATACTATTAAGTATAAAAATATTGAATCAACATAAATATGTCAAAGCAGACAAACAAACCTCTCTCAAACTACGAGATAAACAATTAAAAGAAAGACAAAAAAAGCACTACAACATAGATCGTTACATCATTGGGTGTTTTGGGTAAGGTATCAAACACCCAAGTGATGTAATCTATATTTTGAAGTGGCATTGTGGCATTGGCCGATATATTTTAAAAAAGAGATATCGAACACGGAGGGGAAAAGGAAGATGAAGATGGATGACATTTGAGATGACTGGGTAGAAGGATTGAGAGTGCTTCTTGCAAAGAAGAAATTATATTTCTATCCAACGTATGGCCCTCACCTCGAGAGTTATGATAGCGTGGAGGTCGAAAATGCCACAAGGGATGTGTCGAAGAAGTTAAATTGAAGGAATCGAAACAATGGTAGATGAAGAGGGGTGAAGAAGAAGGGGTTTGAGGGAGGTGATGTCCAAGGGTGCAGAAAGCATTACGAAGAAGCAATGCGATACTCTTCTATGTTATGACCGTGTGCCTTTTTGTAAATTGTTTGAAGGAGAAAGGGCATGGGGTGTGCAATTCATTAAAAAGTATTTTGGAGATATTTGAAATATTCTATAACAAATGTTAGTTTAGACACTATTGAAATATTTTTCCTCAACATCGTGTTATATTTTTTAAAATTTATTTTACTTCAACCAGTTAAGTTGTCCACGTGTTGTATGCGGATTACTTTGTGTATACAAGAAGTTGATTGGTGCAAGGTACTATCTAAAGAGCTAGGAGACATATTATGGTCCGTTGAATGTGACCGCCACACCATATTTCCGCTCACCACGTGACCGCAATGGCCACAAAACCCACACCACATCAACCGCAATCGACAAAAAGGTAAACGACGTCATATCATCGTCGTTACGCAACTAAGCCCACATCACGAGTTGACTTATTTTATTTGTTAGTTGTGGCTTTGGGTGAGCCACCTCTGTTGAGCTCGCACTTAGCTCTTACATTGGCATGTGAGTTGCACCACGCATTGAGGCCGAGTCAGGCCTTCCACCACCGAGTTGGTTGGGTTCCGCGGCCATCACGGTCACATGGGTTATATGAAGTAATTTCCACCATCAGGAGCACATCCGTTTGTAGTGTCTAGTGTAGGAGGGGCCCGGGCTGGGAGATGAGGAGGAGGCGGGGGACATGCTTGGTAGGAAGGTGCCGGTGGGGAAAGAGGAGGAGGCGGGGGACATGTGGTAGGAAGTGGTGGGACTCGTGGTAGGAATTGCAGGGCCTCATCGACACCGAGGCACCATCACCGTATTCATCCTCTCTGCCTACAAACATCCCTGTAAAAATATAAACTATAAATTCAAGATCGATCTAACACATGCAACCAAAAGATGACAATATAAATATATATAAGTAGTCGCCATAATTAACAAAGGTAGTCCGTGAGGGAAAGACAAAAAAGAGAGTACATCATGATGTAACTAATTTCCAGTTAATGGCAGTAGAAATTTCATTTAATCACGGGATTAGCAAAAAGTAAAAGAGATCTAAAACAAACAGAAAAGTGTTTAATGCTATTGTAAAGCAGATCCACAGGGTTCCCTCCTCATTTTTCACTCAATTACAAAAAACAGAAAATGAAATAGATGAGCCTGATAATAAATGCAGGATTCGAACGAGGGTTTAGGGACTCTTTTTCACCTTGCGGTATGTTGTGTCATCTTCTTCGATAGTCCACCAACCTCGGGCGAGGGCCTTAAGCACTTCATTGTTTTCACAGTGCTTGGGGAGCTTGTAGTTTCCGTACATGTGCAGCCCCGGTAGATCTTAGTCGTTATTGCCCTCCTCCACCACTCCCTTCTCTCGTTGTTCTCTCGCTCCTTCCATGTCGGAAGCCTCGAACCAGACGTCATCGTCTCGTTACAGATCCCACTCAACAACAAGAAGAAGAAGAAATACTTAGGTAGGTCTGTTTAACACGAGAGATGCAAATAATACTCAGGTTGGTTGCTAAATGAGTTGAAGGGTTATTGTAGCTCATATGGAGTTGCTTGGCGAGTTCATTCTTGCATTGAGCAACGACCGAGTTGTCCCATGGGGTTGTGCAAAAATAAAACGACCTAGCCCATCGCCACTCCTCTACACTTGATCAATCCGCCAAGCCCTCATACTCAACGATTTAGCCGTCCAAAACCTCGATCGAGTGTTGCGAACATGGATGAGATTTGATGTCCACCCCTATCCGTCAGTTCAAAATTTGAAGACGGTTTGATGTTTTTACAGACCTTCCAAATACGGTTTGTGGTCAAACTTTGGGCGGTCACTTCCAAAACTCTCCCAGGTTGATCTGTATATCAAATTTTTAGAAGATTAATGTGTAGTGTATAAAAATCTATGAAAACTGACATATCAGAATCTGAGAGGTTGATCTCAATATCATTTTTTTAGAAGATTAATGTGTAATGTATTAAAAACTATACAAACTAACATATCATAACCTTAGATAATAGATTTACGAATTACAATGATGTTTATCATAACAATAGACAAACTTTACTGTGGCAACAAGAGGTGTCATAATTAGTAGGGCATTGTTTAAATTGTGTATCAACAAGGAGAAACCGTTTACAAATAGTTATTCATACTTGGGGATTCATCCCTCATCAACATTGGCATTTGCAGATTACTCTAGAGAACTTGCATATTTTAAAATATTTATTGAATTCTTTTTTGAACTCTAGAGAATTTCTATGGTATATTTTTAGAAAATACCTCGAAAATGAATTGGCACTTGTACTCAACTCCATGTAATAAACTTCTTTCACCCCTTTTTTTTTGAATATGAACTTTTTTGTTGGCATGACCATTAACACCATGCACTTGTCCCAACTCATGCCATATTAGATCCGTATAGATATAAGTATTCAACTTGAAAAAGATATTACATAAATGTAATAAACTAAATTTCGCCCTTTTTTATATTATTCTTGTCTGAGTTGTCTCTTATGATTCAAGAACCGATAAAAATTGCATTTTTATTAAATATGTTAAAATTGAATTAAGTTGCAGTTGAAATGGCATTGTAATTTCTATTTGGCGGATTGGCGACGGGAGCAAATGGAAATTTGGGACTAAAACACTAACAATAATGACGTTCGATTAATAATCGTGCACGTCAATTTGACGGTTTGATAAAAATGTTACAAGTTTAATATGACGGCTTTTCCTTCAAAGAAACTGAGTACTGAGAAACGATGATGCTGATTCAGTGCTTTGAAAAAGATAGTAAGCCACCCTCGCCACGGTAAAACCCAGTTGGAGAAACTAATTCCCTCAACCTGGCAAGCATAATGTCCACATTACTACTATTCGCAGTCTCGCTCGATATATTACAGATTTCTTCTTCACATGGCGGCTCTTCAAATTTTAACTGAATTTTCTGGTTTCGAAGGGAGCTCTGGTTTGGGACAAGGAGCCAACCGGAAACGCTCGGGACGGGCGTCAAATCTCATTTCTGGTTGCGAAAACCCTTGTACCGCGCTTTGGTAAACGTAATTATTTTGAGCCGTTAGATTTCAACGTATTCTGACAAGGTTTTTTCCACCGTTGGCCCTTGGCGTAGCGAGAGCCGAATGCCTAACGATGACACCCGTACAAAACATGAAACCCTAACTCTGAACAATTTTCAACAAGTCAAAAAAACAAAGGAAGAGAGAGAATTTCGAAGCATAAGCACTACATGCTCATAGGATGTAACATCTATACAATTGGAATTCTAACTTAGGCCTGTAAATAGTAGGGAATAGTCTCGTATGTACATACATCTACACAGAGTATCGCTAACTTTTATCTCCATTTAGCGCTGGGTATATGTGTATCCATTTTCTTTCCATATTCCAAACATTAACGAAAAATACTTGCTTAGGGTTTAGATTTTCGAAGATAATTTCAAAACTGAGCATTGGCAACCTGAAGCGGAGTCGAGCAGAGGTTAGTATTTTATCTATGCATACAATGGTGCCATCAGTTATGAATGCTAAGTAGCATTTGAGTCGTGAGTGTCATCAGTTCAAAATCAAAATCAATAGCAATGGATGATAGGTTGAGTGACTTGTCAGATAAGATACTCTGCCTCCACATTTTGTCCAAGCTTCCTCTAAAAACTGCAATCCGTTGCTCTATACTAGGGTGGAGATGGAAAGACCTGTGGACAAAATTGCCGCATCTCAACTTTTCTTGTGATTTTTTTGTAACCGGAAATAGGAAAGAGGATCGACTGAACCGAATCCAAACCCTAATCACTAGTATTTTTCATTCCCATTCAGCCCCGCTCGAAAGTCTTTGCCTTGAACTTCAGAGCCTTCCTGTTTACAATTCAAACCGTTTTTTATTTCCAAGGTCCAATTTCGGTTGCTGTAAGCGCGAAAACATCTGGCAGTGGATTCACCTTGCAGGCTTAAAAGAGTCAAAGAAATCACTCTTTCAGAAGATCCACATTGCTATTGTGGTTTACATCCATTTGAGCTGCCTAGTTCCCTCTTTTCCTGCAACTTACTAACATTCTTGTCTCTCAAAACTTTGCATTTACGAACATACCGAACTGTTTCAGTGGTTTTTCTTCCCTTACAACTTGTTCTTTGTCCTATATGACACTAAAAGATGACATATTTGACCAGTTGCTAGCAGGATGCCCTCATCTGCAAAAATTGACAGTCTCATGTTGTACAGGGCTTGATAAGTTGAGAATGTGTGCCCCAAATCTTAAAATTTTCAATTTTGAATTCACTGAAATCCCGCATTCAATGTCTCTTAACTGTCCACAGTTGATTGAAATTAGGTTAGAAAAATTCCTATTGTTTGCGACAGTGATTTTCCTAAAGACCAGAAGAAAAAGACTCCATTGCCTCTGGAACTAAATTTGCCTTCCTGTCAGCGTCTGTGTGTGGAATGCAAACTCCTACAACTCTCCGTTTTTCAAAAATGAAGCAAGTGAGAAAACTTGAACTGTTGGACGTCATACCTGGTAAAGGGCAGCCTTTTATCACCATTCTCAGCGGGTTTCTGGACATAGAAGAGCTATCTATAGACAGTGACTGTTTCCAGGTAATTAGTTATCTGCCCATATTTTTAATTTGCAATTTGAGCATTTACTTTGTGATGAAATTTTTTTAGGTTATTCATTTTTGTGGAATTTTACCCGTGTATTTAAGTTATCTCAAAATGACCTCCATGAGTATTACCAGGAAATTTATTAAGGAATGAGAGTTTTTTACCAGTTTTAATTGTAAGCAAATATTTTCAGTTTAAAAATTAAGCAACAAATGTTTTATAGGCAATTTGTAATGAAAACATAGGATTTATTATTGCTACATGTATATTTTGGCAAATATAACAACTGTATGAACAGTTTATATGAAAATTTGGTGAATTGTTTTTATAAAAATTGTCTGTTATTTTTATCCTGTATATTACCCAATTTCAACGCTTAGCATGTGTCTTGGGAATTTGAACATATGAAAGCCCCGTGCATGTCTATGAAATCTCCAATGATTTGCCACTTGAAATCGACCCATTTGACTCCAAATGAACACAATGATATTATATTTGGGGCTTTTTCTTTTGGCAGGACACTGCAACTGGGGAGGTGGCACAGACTTTGAGCCTTCCACTGGAGAAGCTGAAGAATGTGGTTATAGATGTTTCTGGTTTTGGTGAAAAGGAAATAGCGATGATTGGTTGCCTTCTTAGAAGCGCTTCTTCATTGCAAACAATGACACTTATTCTGCCAGAATGCTTAAAGGGAATTCATGACCGCAACTTTGCAAATCAAGTGTTGGATTTGAAAAGATCTTCTGCAGAAGTGAGCTTGGTCATCAAAGAAAAGAGCAGAATGTTTTTTCCTGTAGGGGATGCCCACATTCACGATATATAGTTTGTGAGTTAAAAACAGCAGAATGATTTTGGAATCACATTATGTTGGTGGTTTAAGATTTCTATGAAGTTTAACTGGGATTTGTCTTAAATTCAAGCTCCAGAATTTCATGTTTTAGAGGAACTTTCTTCTTTAAAATTCATGTTTTCTCAATCATTGCAAAACTTTGTTTTCATTTGTTGCATTCTGGTTTTTATCTAAACAAGATTCTGATAACTGGTGCATTCAATATAATAGTCTAATATGCATTTTAATCTCAGAAGCACGGAAACGCCCCAGGGGGTCATGTTTCGTGGCAGAAACATTTCCGAAACGGGAAACGGAAACGAAACGTGGTGGAAACGTGCCAGACGTTTCCAGAAACGTCTGGCACGTTTCCACCGCTTTTTTAAAGTTTAAAACATCAAAACTTTTTAAAAAATAAAAAAGTTGCATTTAATACCTGATTTAGAAAATCTGGATGATATATTCTAGAATCTAGATTATTATCATGTATATGTGAATCATTGAAATTGTAACCATGTTGAATGATGAGTCATGACTCTTTAGAAGTTCAAATTTCAATGAATACAAAATATTTTGAGTGCTTTATCAATTATCTCTTATGGTCTACAATTATAAAATGAGTATTATATATATATTGTACGGATGTTTCCGGTAACGTTTCGTATCCAAGGTTTTTTGAAAATTGCTGTTTCCGCGTTTCATATTCGTTTCCATTTTAGTGCAACGTAGATTTTAATTTCTTATGAAAGCAATATAATAATCATTAGATTCTGAAGCTGGGGAGTTCGCATTAGCATTTTGATGTTCCAACCCTTAGTTTTGAGAGACTAGTGAGAGAGATTAGTTACCCCCAAAGCACAGGATTTTGACTATTTTAATAGTGAATAAGGCTCTTTTTAGTTTGCTGTTCTAATTATAATTTTCTTTTCTTGCTAGTGATAATGGGGAAAGATAATCCATCTAGAACAAGCATTAATACACCTATTAATTTTTCCATTTCAAATGTTTGTGCACGTTTGATTGGTGATGGTATGCATTATGAAACAACATTCTTAGCTTCACATCCAGGTATCATTTACATGATAGCTACCATTCCATAGAGGCTTCATATCCACCATTAGAGGTTTGGGCACTTCACTCCATGCAATTTATTAAAATTGTTTACAATACTTTTTCTGTGATCTTAAAATTCTTCTCAGCCCTTTATTCAATTAAAATGCAATAATGTATACAAATCTCATATGTTAATACAATTTACTGGAAAGTCAAAAAAGCAATATATACCTTTTTTTTAGCCTTAAATTGTTAAACGTCATACTGGTTTAGTTCACAGGTCTGCTGCAAATAATCTCTTATAAGTGATAACTGAATTTTATAGTGGCCACTCTAGATGACGTGGGACTTGCATACCAATGCCCATTGTAACTTTATGTGACTTTTAGAGTTAGCATTGCCCACAGTTCTGTGGATAACTGTCTTTCAACAATCTGTTTTTGACATTTTGTATCTTTTATCTATATAACAAGTTCATGTCAGACCACACATTATTTTCAATAAACAGATTCATTACACATTGCAATCATCTAAAATTGGCATTGAGCTGTCACAATTGCACATAATCTGCTTTTGAAGTCCAGGTCACCTCTTTGGGTTCTTTGGCTTTCCACTTATTGTACCCTTGATTCTTGGTTGTAATGGTCTCTTTATTTAAGACATTGTCAATCTTTGTTCCCTTCCTGGATTCTGTTGGCTGCAATTTGTTGTTGATCTGCTTCCGCCTCCTCTTGCCCAGTTGAATGAAGCTCATATATATCTCCTGCATTGACAATAGGAGAGATATAAATCCCTTTAAGCAATTCCACCTTATATACTCTGTCTGAGAATTTCTTTAGATTGGTACAGAAGCCTATTTTTTTGCGTTTCACTTTCTTGCATGTCCCGGCAGGAAACCAATTTTTCTCAAGTGCACCATTACATAGTCATCAAAGGAAAACGATTTTAGCATGCTAGGCTCATCCACCTCATTGTGGAATATAACTGCTTGCTTGCACTTTGTTCTCATTTGCACTATTACTCTTAGATATTAATAAGTCTAATAAATCTGCAATACCCTGGGAGCCTCCTTTTAAACAATCTGAAATGGGGTCAGAATTGTAGGTATGCTCATTGTATTGTTGCAGGCGAAATCAGACTGAGACAAACACTGCATTCCAGTTTTTGCTTATTTCCAGCTTAGCATCAGTAATTTTTCCTAGCTTCCATAAACGAGCTCTGTGTGTCCATCTTGTCAAAGATGGCAGGCAGAACTATATTACAGATTTGTTTCCAAACTTCTTCCAAAGAGTTCACCAGAAACAACTTACATTTTGGGTCTCTTTTAGTTATATGTTCTTGGGCTATCCACGTAGTTCCCACAATCTCCTTGAATAATCTAGCCACACCTTTGCTGCAACACCAGTTGTCTTACACGGTATGAGATGTACCATCTGGAGGATCTCAACCACGAAGTTAAAGTTATTCCCTTTCTCAATTATTGGTAATATGGGCACTAGATCCATGGAAACTTCCTAACTACTGACAATGTAGTGTGTGGTGTGATCTTCTGGCCCCTTCCTTTTGCCAATTGAAAATGTTATTACCTATTACACACTTGCTGGAATCTCTTGGAATGCCTAGTTTTGTCTTGAATAAAAGTTTCATCATGTAAAAACTTAAAAAAGTAACTTACTGTTCTATCCACCAGTGATTGTGATGTGCATGTTTTCTAGACCTCTCCAAAGGCCACATCATTTTCATTTGTCTTTTATGCCTTCAAATCCAACTACCCAAATGCCTGCAAATCCAACTCCCCAAACAGACACACTTACCCACTAGCAATACTTTAGCATAGGGCGTGTAAAATCCTTTTGACTTGCTTGGCTTATGCTTTAACATAAAGCAATAAGTCTGTAAAAATTCGACCTATTTAATATGTTTTTGGTTCAATTTTGTTGGGTTGGTGGTCAGTGTTTGTTTAATAACTTATTTGTAGAAGGGGTCATGTATTTGTAACCTTTAAGATTTATAAGAAAATCCTGAGTCGCTAAAAACAAAAGTGTGAAAGCAAAGAGAATGTAATCAAGTGTTTTTGGCACGGGGAGGTGAAAAGTTAAATGTAATGGCTTCTTTAGAAAGATGAAAGGTTTAGAAATAGGGGGAAAGTACATGAGGTAGCATGTGTGTGTATAGTGCTGTGGTCCAATGCAATATGGTGGCCCACGTGTGTTCTCAATCATGGTGCTTGTCGTGCAATGTAACTTGTATTGTGATAATGGAGATCTCTCAATTGGTATTTATGACTGTATATTTTTGTGTTAATTTTTATTGTTATATTTCATGTCTTTGCCATTTGACTCTAGTTGCGAGTTGGTGTCTGTCTGTGGCAGGGACGACAGTGTGTTTAACCCAACAGTTTGTAAATTTTAATACCTGATGGTTAGTGAACAAAGAAAATTCTTTGTGAATAAATAATATCTATATTTCTTCCATACTTGCACCATGACATCGATCATAAACAAAATACAGGTAAAGACACTGGGCCTTCTCCTTTAAGATTCCAAAACACTTCTGAGCAGTTGTTCATAAGAATGCTTTTCCCTTTATACAATGTATTAGTGGGTCCATAAGAATGCTCTTCCCTTAGACAATGTATTAGTGGGGCACAAATGCCCCTAAAATTCCTGATGAACCTGCTTATATAAATTAATTAGGTCTTGAAAATTTATCAGTATGCTTCTTGAAATTGGCTCTTTGACAATGATTTTTCCTTTTCTGAGTTCTCCTTCATCCCCTTTTCAGAGATTACTAAGTCCAAATACAAATGTTATACTTTTATACAAGATGTATCTTCAAGTTAATTTGCAGCTATTATTTATCAACCTCTTGATTGCCTGCCTCAAATGTGGTAGATGCTCCACCTCTTTCTTGTTAAAGGCCGGATAATTATATCATCAAGATATACGATTACAAATTTTCCTGTTGATAAAATCTCTACAATTTATTTATCAATATCATGAAATTGTGTGGTGTGAGTCATACTTAATGAAATCATTAACTATTAATACAATCCTTTCATTTATCTTCCACTTGTTTCCCAGTTTATTAAAATTTGACAGTATGCACTCTTTAGATTTATGTTTACTAAATGGTAAGTTCCAGATGTTTAACAAATAATAAGTTCCAGCAAAACAGTCCATGATGTCAGCTATTCTGGGTAGTGTGAGTCTATACTGGATGACAATCTTGTTGATGGAATTGGAATGGGTACATATGCTTCATTCTCCTTTTTGAGTGACAATACAAGGGGTTAGGCTGTCTCTTCTTGGGCCTCTTGACAACAAACCTTGTACATGTGTATCCTCCTCATTTTCCAATGGGCTTAATTGTTGTGAAGTTTGATTTAGTAATCTAACACGTGTAATGAGATCGATGTCACCATTAAACTTCTTCAAAGCGGTAATCCGATGGGTAACCACCCTAAAATTATCCCTTTTGTTCCTCAAGGAAAGCCTTCACTTCTGGTGGCACTGATATGGCTTTTGCTTTACTTCCCTACCTTGTAATCAGAGCACAAGACATTAACACATTCTGGGTTAGTTTATATGTGAGATTTTATTCACATAAATCACTATTGCTGATATTTATTATGTCTATTCTTCTCTTATTGAAAGCTTTGGGCTTGAACTTTTTCTGATATACAATTTTAACAGAGGTTTTTCTTAGTTGCAAATTCAACATCTATTATAGTGTAGATAAATGTCTGGTAGCGGACTTATTTTGCAGATGTAAAAAGAGTCGAAAGAAATCACTCTCACAGAGCATCCAAATCAGTGTTACGTGGGGACACGTCCCCTAGATTTTGGTGACGTCCCAAATGTCCTGAATGTTTCAGGGACTTAGGGACTTGGAGGGGACGTCCCCAAAATTTTTAAATCTTTCAAAAGTTCTATGATATTTTTACTTTAAAAGATGTTATTTTTACCAAGAACATCAAATTACAATCTTGAAAGTACCTAAAATACAATTTAAATCCCTAAATATCATTGGAAAAAGTTAAAATATTGAAATATTAATTTTATTTATTATTTTAAAAGCCGTCCCTAAAATTTGGAATTTTTTTTTACCGTCTCGGAAACTCTGTCTCCCATCCCCAAGACTTAGGTAACTATGATCCAAACTGTAATTATGGGTTGCATCCTTGGAGGCCTTTCCTAAACTATCTTTTAACATTTTTGAGTTTCAAGATTTTTACATAAGTTTTGGCTGTTTTTTGAGCCTTGTTATTCGTTCTGTTCCACGTACTTTGTCTCATATCAATAATTGATGACATATTGGAGCAGTTAATAGCAAGTTGTTCATATACAGATTGTGTTTCCTCATTGCATCAAATCATGTGATATGGTTTTTTGGATTGAACGGCGTAGTTTGAAATCAATCTACACTAAAGTTGTCGAGGGGATAAATATTTGACAATCTTTCAGATCTCAAGACGTTTTTGCAAAAGTTGTGTAACAGAATTTTTGTCAATGCATTTGGATTGCAAAATTAAAAGTCCCTTTATAGAAGCGACTCTTCAGAAGAATACAAGGTCAAGTGGACTTAACAGAAAAAAAAAAAGAAAATTGGCAAGTATGTTAAATCATCCATGAGGAGTGCCAATTAAATAATTAAAAATTCCTGTTCCCTAAATCTCGTTTATTTGGAAATTTTGCCTTCAATCTCACTAAATTGCCCATAATTGATCAAAATTTGGGGTAAAAAAACACTAATATTACTCCGAATGGGGTTTATTTTACATGCATAGGAAACAATCATTTCTCGATTGTAGTTTATCTAAGAACATTTTGTGAGGGCCACTTTCGTATAAAAGTGTTAGTTATTGTCTGACATAGTTTAATTAGAATGGCGTTTATATATTACCTAGTGTTTTGTATTTAATTAAAAAATAACAAAACACGGGGTCGAAGGTTGGTGGGCGACATCGACAACGGGGTCGCAAATGACGTGGCAACGTTAGAGGGGTCGAGCCGACGGATGTGGCGGCTGAGATTACAACAGAAAACAAAAGGGATAACGTTGACACTTTGAACTGCGAACCTACCTTCAGCGAGCTAAGCGCTCCAACTGAGTTGGTTGGTGTATAGTTGGTGGATATGGCATATAAGCCCTAAACTCGGCCTGCCTAGGCCTATAAAAAGCCCCCTTCTCCATACACTAAACAACAAGCTCCTCACTCATTTGCAAGGCAATAAAGAGGAGAATAGAGAACAAGCCTCCCTTTCTCAAACGCAAGCTCGAGGCTGAAGGATATATTTGAAGGCTTTAGGAGAGAAATATTGCAAAGAGGCTCGAGTAAGTTTTAAGGCATTATTATGGAGATATAAGTCCTATATTATTATAGGCAAATATTTTGGGGGCATAAGACCCATTAATATTTTGATAGGCAAATGAAAATATGAAGACCTATTATTATTGTTAATAGACATTGATGATCTATAAGACCTATATTATTGTTATAGGTATGGTGAAAAAAGTCCTATCATTATAGGCACATTGTAAAATCGGGAGTTAGTATTTTTAACTCATCGATCAATGTAAAGACCAATTGATGCCTTATTGTCATGTGGGAGCCCAGAGACGCAATCACGAAGTCGAGGGACGTGATGGAGCCCGAGACGCCGTTCTGAGCCGAGGGTCATAATGCAACATTAAGAAGTACACTCATATTGAAGCTAAGATTCTTAGTACGCCAGCGTACCACCAAGTTAGCCGCTTGATGCAGAGGAGATTCATAATCATTGTTGAGCTCGTGGACAAGACATCAACTCGATTGTCGCTCCGCATAGAGGCTTATTGAGGTTGGGCAACGGAGTTGTAGTTGATCGTCGTTGACACCTCGACATTGGGTCGGATCTTCGCTCTGTGTAGAGGCTGATCGAGGCCGCACAACAGTAGTGGTACCTTATCGTCATCAAACATCTATAGACTTAGTACTCGTAGAGGTTATTTTGCCGTGCAACCGAGGCATGGAGGTCTTCTCGAGGTGTCAAACCGGGAGCCGTGTGCTAGAGCACCGAGCTTTCAAGATCGGGTTGGTTCTCGTCGAATCAACTCGGGTTAGGAGCCGTGTTGGAGCACCATGCTTTCTAAGATCAGTTCAAATTCATAGAATCAATCGACACCAAACTTAGCTCGTGTAGAGGCTAGAGGTCATGCAACAAAGGGAAGTCAACATCAAACATCTGGAGACTTAGCACCGTGTAAAGGTTAGTTGTCGTGCAACGGAAGCATGGAGATCTTCTCGGATATGTTGAATCAAGGAGTTGTGCTAGAACACCGAGCTTTCTAAGACCGCTTTGGATTCCGTGGAATCAACTTGGGTCTCAAGCGCTATGTCCGAGCACCGAGCTTTCCAAGACCAGTTCATAGTAAGAGAATCAACTGACACACCAGGTTTGGTTGAACGTCCATTATAGTAATATGAGTTTATTATGTACTTATATTCAAAATGTTATAATGGATTGGTTCAACTAGTTTGTGAACCCAGAGACGTAGGCATTTTTCCGAACTCCGTTATCAACCCTTATGCAATGTGGTTCTTATTTTTGCATTACATTTGATTAAAGTTGATTTAAACATGGTGAATTTGGTAAAAAATAATCTACCTATAAGGGTCCGTGGTCAAGACATTTTTTTGGCTAGTTTTCATATCACACTCATACATGTGTATTAAAAGATATAACGATTTTCTAAGTTTACGAGATACATTAGAGTTTTCTTTAAAAGTTATGACAAAAAGAATATTATACCCACACCATGTCTTCTTTTACTTTGACAAATATGCACAAGAACACATCAAGATGGGGAAAATCAAGAGATCTTAAAAAGACCCATAGGCATTTATTAGTTGTTAAATTGTATATATTTCTACAACTTTTTCCATCTATTGATTATTGGTCTAAATTAGACATTATTGAAACATTTTCTCGGCACCCTCCCATTTTCATATCCATTCTCCTCAAAGCTAATATCTTTATTCCAATGCCTTTATTTGGAGCATGTACTTATGCTCTAAGCATGTATAAAACATAAGTCTACTATCCTAATTTAAGATTTTATAAGACATTCGCAAAGTAGGCTCATCCAATATTTATGCTATCTTATTTACCTTTTAACCATTTGTATGTTAGTTTGTGCACCAATTTGGTATTAATTGGAATTCAAGTAATCTAATATACGTACATACACATTTTTGTTCATATGAATCATCTAGTAATTTGAATAGATATTTATTGAATTTGATTTTCTTTAAATAAGAATCTATTGAACCTTAAAAATCATTATCACTAGTATGTTATTGAAACATAGAAATTGATAATATAACAACATTATAGAGCAGATAATTTAAATTAGTTAATAAATTACTCCATATTTTTTTATTGTACAATATTTGAGAAACTAATAAAATAAATTTCAAGAGATGCCAATTATTCCTTATTATAACAAAAGTTTTGTTTTTTTTTTAAGGTTATTTAATTTAGTATCTCAATTAATGCAAGAAGAATTATGATATTTGATTTTGAGCAAGTGCCATGAAGGTGTGAAAATGAAGGTTGTGATATGGCGAGACATACTCGTGCTATTATATTTGTTTTATGCAAGTTTCTCAAAAGTACGATTTTTTGAGTTATATTGTGCAAAGCATAAATGCGTATGGTCTATAAAAATATTTTCAAATCACCATGAACTTTGAAAATCTTATGGTCCATACAAGGATTTTCTATATCATCTCTATGTCAACGTTGATTATTGATATCCATGACTATATCGCGAGGCACACTTTAATACTACTTGTGTAAATTTGATAACTCTTGTGTCACATGTCCTTCTAATTTTTAGCATTGAAATTAATTGTTTAAGTCCATTCTATGGTTTTACATTTAATTAAGTTCAAATAATTGTAATTGATCTATTATATGAAGCATATTGTTAGATATGTGACAACAAAGTTAAATTTTAGATTCCTTTACAACACAATTTGTAGTTCACTTCCCGAACCCCCCACCCCCGGCCCACTCTTATCGCATGGCATTTTCCACTCTAGTTTTAGGAGGACGAATCCTAACTCCATTTCACTAATTAAGTATATTTTTTTAATAAAGATCCAAAATAACTCATAACAAATTGCATGTAATTTGTTCATCTTAAATTAATAAAAACTTATATTTCGTACCATAGTTTTGCTATCAACTTTCTACTTGTTCGGTGCTCCAAAGTATATGGTTTCCAAACACATTTAATTTAAAATTAATTTATTGACAGAGTCCGTGGCGAGTCTGGCGACCTCTAAAATTAGAAGCGTATCTTTAAATAACAGTGAGTGAGCTGTCTGTTAAAGGAGTCTAAAAATTAAATATTAATACTTACCTAAAATAAGTTCAATAGAAAAAATCAAACGGCGGCAAGATGGAGTCTTTTAGGGTTCTAAATTAAATCAACTTAAAGAATGGCATCAACCATAATTTATATAAATCAGTCTAAAATAAATTCTTAGAATATAACAAAATCATTGGAGAAATCTATAGAGTTTCTATACAGTGGATATGGCTTCGGTATTTATAAGAAAGATAAGCACACGTATTGCAAGCCGAATTTCAGGAAAGAGCTCTGGTTTTCATGAAATTACGGCTTTCAACAGAGGCGAGAAAAAGATTATCTGTTTTGCAATGTGAATCTGGCAGAGGAATTTGTAATGTTTATTTGGTTGGAGTGCACCATCTCTCTTCCACTTGTTACAGAGACGTGCAACAGATTAGAGTTGTGTAAAAATAGGGATCCGAAAACATGGCCCATTTGATATAAAGAGATGCCCAGCTTTTTTGAAATAATGGAACACTTTTGGGTAAGAAAATATAATATCTATAGACTTATCAGAGCCCTGCGATATAGAATGATTTGTAAGGAACTTGAAATTGAAGGAGGCGCAGCGTTCCGCGTAGCATATGAAGAGGCAATGAAATACGGTGGTAATATTATATTGGGTGATCGTTCTTGTAATGTAACCGCCCAAAGAGTATGGGCAAAGATGAGTGTGTTTGAGAAAACAAGGTATCTTTTCCGGCATCTCAGACTCTTTACTCTGCCCTCCCACAAGTTTAAACAAGTATGTCTCAAGTGGAGTCGAGAATGGGAGAATGAACTCATATCTGATAAACGATTTCACCAGATAATTGTTGAGGAGAGGGACGAGTTTATGTGCGCTAAACTGTTGAAAGTTGCAAGTGAAAGCAAGTCAGTTGTAGCAGTTGTTGGGGCTGGGCATGTGCCTGGAATCACTGCTCTTTGGAGGAAATCTCATGTTGGTATTCCAATGGATTCAACTGTATTGGATGCACTCATTGCTTCCAAAAATTGTAATTTAACCATCCGCGTTAGATACATTTTGACCTGAAAGAGGGTCGGATTTAGGTATTGTGGTGGTCATTACATTCATTTAAGTTAATTATCGCATCTGTTAGTATTTTGGGTAGTTCATTAATTAACGTGTAAATCATATTTTTATGTGGAGATTGTTTTTTTCCATTATTTTTTAAATCAAATGTCTATTTAACAACTAAAAGGTACGACCATTTTCATATCACAATTTCTCCCAAGCTATTTAAGAGTTTTCTTTTAGAGGATAAATTAGTAGTTATTATCCGGTCCAATGGATATAAAATATATGAATACCGAAATAATGACAATTATAGTTTTGGACGAGATCCCGAGTGAGGAACAAATTTAGCTCTACTAGGTTTTTTTCCAACTTGCATGCCATACCGCGACCTCTTTGGGCGCTGCAAGATAGTACCTTTATCGGTAAGTTCAAGGGTCTCTCGCCCTCTGGGGCCCTCTAGCGCACTTGTATAATGCCTTCTTCCACCTCAAGCCCGACTATTCTTGCCGTGGATGGAGCTTGTGGAGATTCAACCAATGGCACCACCATAGAAATGCCTTCAAAGTTCATATCAAAGATCATCCACAAGGTAATAAATCTCCTTTTGATGTTATTTTATTTGTTCCTAAGTTTAATATTGCATTCCAATGGTTAGAACAATTATGCCTTGTTGGGTATTTTGTGGGTCACATCCTCCAAAGCACACTAAAGTCATGGGTTAATTTTTCCTAGACCGCTCACGACATCTAGCTCGAAAATGTATAGAACATGACCAAAGGTTTTTTCCTTTTTCATTTTTCTGACCCATCGCATGCCTCAATTATTTTGAACCATTCGGCCACTCGGTATGTGCGTAACTCCCTTTTGGTTCTTTCTCTATGGACCAAAGATTTTGTGGTGTTTGAGTATTTGAATCTCAAAGTCCCCGTTTGGGTGGAGTTTCCTAGCCTATCGTTGTCGTGTGTCCATTTTCCACACCAAATTGCTTCCTCCATAGGGCAAGTTGTTTGCATGGAACCTTAGTGTTTTTACAAACGCTTGGCCTTAGAAACACGTTTTGTTAAATTCGACCTTTCCCAAGAGTTGAAGGGGTTCGTGGAGATTGAAACGGGAGATGGTTGATACTCCCAACGTGTTTTATACATTAACCCGCCTCATACTTATTTTTGCTACCAAACCTTTGATCATAAGATCAAGGACTATCCTCTCTATGTTCCGCACAATCGCCCAACGCCTAAGGTGGTCTCTGAACTTAGAAACCCCGGGGAGAAAGGGTGGCAAACCGTTGGAGGGCGGAATATTAAGAACATAACAGACTTAACCAAGGTATCGGCGACAACAATGGATCGAATGAGCCAACCGTTAAGGAGCAAATCCTGCCAATGTCGCTCTAAGGAGCCGGTTTTTGATGGCTCGTTAGTCCCCTTGCCTAAGTTCTCCAAAGACACCCAAGGTGTCCACAATTATCATGGAATTGACAAATTCCATGTGAATTTCATCGACTCTTCCAAATTCACAGTTGTTAACAACTAGTTCACAGGGCCCATCCAAAAGGGCCCGAAGTCCTTCTCGCAACTCCATGACCATTTACGATCATATCCCAGATCATATTGTGGAATCTACAGAGGAATATAATATAGAGTATGTCGGGCGAAGGAAAGTTGAGTTGTAGGATTTCTTGAAGCACAATAATGCTCAATTTCTACAAAATCAGTTTGATGCCTTGATGGCTTGGATGCGAGATGGTATGGCCCTTGACCACCGTTTCTCATGAATTACATGTCATGGAATGTGTGGGGTCTCACAGACTCCAATCACAAGTATATCATTCGTGATGCTTGTCAAAAAATTGCCAATTTAGATGTGTTGTGTCTATAAGAAGTGAAAGTTACAGGTTTTCAATTGGCGATGGTTTGTAAATCTATCTGTCTTGATAGCCTGACATTCACTAGTAATCATGATGGGGAAGTGGGGGATTGATATCCATTTTTCTCCCAAATGGCGTCCCTTCTTTATGGACCAAAATGTCAACCCCACTAATCATGCCATCTGGAGCCTTATTTAATATTGAAAGCACCCTTTTGGCTTCATCAACATTTATGCCTCTAATTATGTGGCTGAAAGAGACGATCTTTGGCTGTAGATAACAAATGAAATTCCCGATGCTTATTGGGTCATATGTGGCAAATTTAATATGGTGGAGTTTCCCTTAGATAAGTACGAACACTTGCCTATGCGATGGAAAACTAACGAAAGGGAGGTGTGGTTCTATATGCGCAATAAATTCGGGTTTAATGACCCTAACGCCTCTCACACACCCACCTCTGAAGCTTGGTTTACTTGGTCCAATCTCTGAGGTGGATTAGATCGGGTTCTCAAATGGCTTGACAAAAATCAAGATTTTTTTGAGTTTGACAACACTTATTCTTTTCTGTGGAAGTGATGTTAGATTTCATCCTTTCTGACCACTTCCCTATCCAATTTTGTATCACTTGGCAAGATAGGTGACCTTTTTGTCATAAAGGTCAGTTTTTTCTCAATACTACCTTGATGGAACACGGGCCCACACTCAATCATATCAAACGAGTGTGGAATTTAACACCTCGGCCACATCATCTGTAAAATTATCATCCACCTCTTCATTCCAGCTTGGACCTAGTGGTGGGAGGATGTGATGACTAGGACGATCAGATTCCTTAGAATCTACAATTGACAATTAGCCAAAATTCGGTGTATATCATACGCCACTACCTCCTCCACTCTTAGCAAGGTGGTGGTGGCACTTGAAGGAAATATTTTTCGAATCTCTATAACTCTAGGTAGCAGAGCTCCATCTGAAAATTCAAATCGCAGATAACTACAATGCTTAGGGTGATCAAATTTGTTCCGTCTCCACTAGTTTAAAGTGGGGGGATTATGTTTTGAAAGAGTTTTTTCTTTTCCTCAAAGCCAAACATTCCTCTTAGCCAATTTTCCCTATATGTGATGGCGGAACTTGACTCATGGATACCTAACTTTGTTGGCCATTACAAGCTGATTTTTCATGCTCAAGCGCCCTCGGATGAATAATGACCCACCTTAGATCAATGCTTGACCACGCACCATGCAAGCTCTCTCGACCACAAAAATTATCTATGATCACATGCTCACCCTTGATGACCTTTACAAAGTCCATGCAAATGATCAATGATAAGAAACACGGTTACAATCATTTTCTCTGCAAGTTCTATAAATCTCTTTGGGATACTATTGGCCTCGGACCTCTACTGTATATATTGATGGATTTTAGAGCTAAACACTTGGTGCTTACATTAACAAAGGGAATATAAAGTTCATCCCTAATCCTGGAGACACCGAGATGATCACCAATTAGCGGTCTATTACCTTGCTCAATGTCTTCTCGTAAGATTATTTCCAAAGCTTTTACGTTTGCTCGCCACATTCTTCCAACCATTATTCATCCGGAGCAAACTGGCTTCATCTAGGGGTGCTACATTCTGGATAATATCATATACATCTGGGAGGGTATGGAATGGGCTTGAAAATCCAACCAACCATCCATGTTCATTAAAATCGAATTTGATAAATTCTATGATAGGATAGAGTGGCCCTTCATTCTTGTCATGCTTCACGCATTGGGATTTGGTCTACTATCCATACAATATGTCAAGATGCTCTTTGCCAATTCCTTGGCCCAAATCACCATTAATGGGCACAACTCAGCTCCATTTAGACTTTTTTATCCATACGATAGGGCTACCCTTTAGTTCCTACTCTTTATGTTCTTGCATGTGGAAGGTTTTGGATATTTGCTTGCAAAGCCAAATCTCTAGGGCTTGTCGGAGAATTGATTTACCTTCTTCTCCGATAATTCCCAACTTCTTAATGATCACCGTTGTCTATTTTTGCACCCCTTGTAAAAATAGAACAACTTAGATTGACACAGACTTGGAATGAAGGCCGCGAAGAGTTGGAGCTAGTTGCATGGAAGTAAAACAAAGTCAGCAAGAAAAAGAACGTAGGCCGCGAAGCATTTTAGCATGCCGCAGTGAAAAGACAATGGCATGACTAAGGAATGCATGCCGTGGAAGTTATAAAGACCACGGATTAAAGTAAAGGGTCCGCGGATGTTGAAAAATCCGCATCATGAAGATAAGTCGCGGAAACTTGAGAAGTTATAGCAGATAAAGGCAAAAAAAAAGCCACAAGGTGAAGGAAAGGAATTTTGTGGAAGTTGACACAAAACTGCGCCACATTGAGAGACATGTAATAAAGTCAAGGGAGGTAGAAACCGTGTAAGACCTGTAAGGAGAAAGCCGCATATTGAAGGAAAGTGATAGTTTTCCATGGGAAACTAAAAACGTCATAACTTTTGATTGGATGATCTGATCTTTACAAACTTGATATCAATGGAAAGGTCTTAACACCCATTGTGCAATGAAACTGGTTTTCTCAATTTTTTGAGGATTGATGGGTGTAAAAATGAATAATTCTCCAGCACAAAAATTCACTTTTCGTGTAACACAACTACCAACATTTAATGTAGTATGGTCGCTCATATTTTCTCCAACAAGGAATATGGTGTGTGACAGTGAATAACCAGAGGCGTCCTATTTTCTTAGAATATTTAATAAAGGTGGTTGTTGGTGGTTGGATTTTAAATCTGATTTCCCTCTCCTTTTCCTCTCCTTTTCTTCTCCTTCTTTCCTTAATTTTCTATAAATTTAAGAGCTTGGCTCATGAAAATAGATCTCTCTTTGTTGTAACGACACCATGTCAAAATGGTGGCCGAATTCCCATGAATTAGACCTTGTGCTTAGTTTCTGCAATGTATCTTGCTTCTTCCCATGTGTGTAATCGATTGTTCATTCCATGAGAAATAAAATTGGATTTCTATGACTCTCTCTTTCCCCGGTCTCATTTTTTTTTCTCCTTGCCTATCTATCCATGGTTTTTGCATGTTTGTGCTACTTTTACTTACAACCTCTATCTCATGTGTTGTCCGCGTGAAGGATTGCATGATCTCGCATGGTTATTGAATGTGGTTCTCATATGCTCTTTCTCCCATGTTTTCCTTCTTTCTTTCACCTTTGTGGAGAGTGGTCGACCTTTTCTTTGGTGATATCACCTTCGTAGTTGAGGATTTCCCTTTGTTGCATCTCCTTCTCCCCGGTCCCTCAAACGCTTAGATTCGGATTTTATTTTTACATCGGAGTAGTATTAGCATTAGGATAGGTAGAGGAATCCAGCCTTCTCCAGAAGTCTATCTTAGTTTACAAGTCCCAAAACTAAGAGACAGTCCCATGTTGCCTCAGAATTCATGATCCTCATCAATAATATCTAGGGTGAAATTTTGAGCTCCAAAAGTCACTTTGTTGATGACTCGTTCCTAATGCTAATTGAGGATGAAAGCAAAATTTTTAATGCCCTGGATACCTTCTCGTTTATCATTTGCTTCATCCATTCAATGGCGGAAAATGTAGTTTTACAGGTAATCCTTCCTCCTCGCACCCTTTAGATGGCTTTGTATGATTGGAAAATGATTGACCATGGTGATATGTTTAAATTTCTTGGCATTCCCTTTTCCTTTCAAGTGTCACATGTAGATATTTGGTAGTATGTTGTTTAACATGTAGTAAAAATATTGGAATATTGGATAACCAAATTGTTGTCCTTAGTGGGTAAGTTCCAGATTTGCTCCAAAGTTCTTGAAGCCACACATGTTTATTATTCCTCTTGTTGGGTCCCATCCAAAAAATATGTGTAGAAGTTGGAAAAGATTCTCAAATATTTTCTCTGGGTCAATTCTTCCTTTAACAAAGGGTTCTCGCAGTTGCATTTGAGACCTCACTGTCTGCTCAAAGAATTTGTAGGAATGGGCCTTATTGATATTTTGCATCAAGGAAATGCATTATGTGCCAAATGGATAATTCACAACATTTAAGGTCAAGAAGCTTAGAAAGTGCTTCGCACCATGGCATGGAGGAGGGCCACCCCTATGGCCATCCGGTTTTGAAGGGTTTAAGTTTTAGCAATCTTCCCATTCCTCCCGTTCATATCAAAGTGATTGAAAAATTGTTCTCAAAAGGTATTTGGAAAGCATGGGAGAAAATCAAACCTTGTCTCCAATGGAAGGGTAATGAATTTTGTAATGGACTTTCTGTTAACCATCATTCTTTGTGGTGGTCACCAGTCATCCAATCCCAAGATTAGTGCTTTGCAGAGGTCCTTGAGATTCCTACACTTAGAATTTTCAAGCATGGAATTTGTGCTATTCAGACCTTTTTTGAAAGTGTATCCAAACTTGGTGTCCTTGGAATGAGCCTAAATCTTGATTTAACCTTGCCTCACATGATCATGCTATTGGTGCTCAATTTAATCCTGCCATGTCTGCTCAAAATACGCCTCAACCCACATGGTTTGAAGTTTTTCTCTATCTCCTTATATTGATGCGTGAAAGCTTTTCCCTTCATTTGGTTGCCATGGTCAGTCCTTTCCTTTGGTCGAGGATCACATTAAGTCTAGATATTGTTTTATGTTCCTCTGTCCATGAGAAAGAATTTGTAATTTGGGTGTGAAATCGGGTTTTCCCTTCCTTATGTTTTTCCACAGTCATGTTTTCCTGTCAATTTTTGTCCCAACATATGTGGAAACATGGTCCTTTCTAATTAGATGCGGCCTGGTGGGTCTTTTTGGTGAAATTTTTCACTTTGGTCACATTTGTAAAAATTACCAAATTGGTCCCGCGACCCTGATAGTCTCTGATTAGCTATTCAGAAAATATGATGCGACATGGAAAAAGTCTTACTTTGACCCCAAAGAAGGACACGTGGCATTTTTTCATGTTACAAGCGAAGGCAGGTCGGTGGAACATTTTGAAGTTTTTTTCCTCTTTGTACGAGGGAGCAAAGTTATGAAATAACCTCGTAACTCCATTGGGCCCACATCAAAAGTTAGAAGTGGAGAGGTGGGTCGTCGGGGAATTTTGAAACTCTAAAGCCCGCTTAAACTCAAAGCTTGTCCATGTGGAGGGCCTACACTCATTTGAGGATCCACCTCTAGGTCCTACCTTAGTAGTTGTGCCAAGGAGACACGTGGAGGCTTCCGCTGGCTCCTCTCTATACTTAAACTTCTCAAGCAACTTTTTAAAGGCCTAGGACATGTGGAGGGCCCACACCTATTTGGGGACTTGCCCCTGTACTTTACTTTTGAAAGAACACCGAAGGGACACTTGGAGGTTTCCACTGGATCCTTCCCATACTTAGAATTTTCAACAAATGAAGAAAATTTCTCGGACCCTAGGCACGTGGCACCTTCCATTGGTCCTTAAAATTTTCAACAACTTTTCCAGACTGAGACACATGGTGAGTCCGCACTTGTTTAGGGTCTCCACTTTTGGGCACCATATCGAGTTGCGCCAATGAGACACGTGGAGGATTCCACTGGCTCCTCTCTATACTAAGAATTTTTCAAAGGCCAAGGCAATTTTCTTAGGCCCAGGCACGTGGAGAGCTTGCACTTGTTTGAGGTCCCGCTTCTAAACTTCATCTTTGAAGTTGTGCCAAGGAAACACATGAAGGCTTTTATTGGCTCCTCTTTGCACTTGGCCAACTCTGACTCACAACACAGTAATGTGGGATAATCCATGCGTGGAAACTCATTTCTTAGAGGCATGAATGCAGGCATCCATGTGAGGGCACTCATTTCTTAAGGTGTATTCTCGAGGGTGAAAAGAATTGCCTATCAGATCCAGCTATATAGAGCCACAGAAAATGATTAAAAGGGGAATTTATTGCATGATAGAATAAAAGAATGATTAGAAGGACTTGTTAAAATGTTGTCACATGGCATCCCATTCATTAGTTGAGTTTCTTAGAAACGTGATCAGTTCATGATTTGTCCACCTGGCGGTTTGGGTGTAAATTTGTTAAACATCACTTTCTGAGACAAATTGGTAACAAGCAAAGGATTCCTCGAATATTCTTCTTTTTGGGGAAAATTTGGGATGAGTGAGCAAGTGAAATGTATAAATGTAATGAGAATACTCTTGCAAATGGTCGGGGTTTAATTTCTACAAGAAAATTTGAGAAAGCCCATCCTCCTGAGAGACCATCCGAGAAACCTGTTAATCTCTTGTGTTTTAGATTTTATCGCGTCAAGATGGTTGCGAGTGTACAACCATTGACAAGATCTAAGTCTGTTCAAGAAACTTTCCCCTATTGATAAATCTAATAGATCTCGAATTAATTTATGTTGATCTTGGGCAAAATTGTGTCCGCTTTTATTTCATAATGTTTTCAAATGGTTTTGATGTTTTTGTTGCAATCTTGTGTTAAAATACCTCTGAATCACACATGATCTCATACATGTGATAGTTTAGTGGCATTTGCAATTTCATTATGAGAAGATCCTTCATCCTGTAATGAGATAAACAATTTAAAATCAACTTACTTTGTCATTTTATTGATAAAGATTGTCTGTAAGCCTTTGAGTGTATCTTAGGCGTAAGGAACCGGATCTTTAATGTTTAATTGAGTCTTTAGCTCGAGGCTTCATGTTGAATTCTCAAATATTGTGTGAAACTAGGTAGATATGGGGCTCTAGTGATGCACACCTTCTGGTTGAAGGAATATTTTGGTTGTTACAAGCTTTCTGTCTATTAGTCTTCCAATTATTGTAAAGGTTCTCAAAGATCTGGTAAAATCAACTCCATCTTGCTTAATCCCCCACCAAAAATCTCAAATAACCATGAATCCTACCCGAAGTACCCCTGTTTTTGTTGTGTATCCACAAATGAACAAATTCTACTGCCAAAATATACATAAGCAAGCAGGTTTTAATTGTCTTTAGTAACTTGAACCATGCTAAAAAAATATCTCCATTCTTTAGACGTGACAACTCATGAGAGTTAAATTGTGGGGTATTGATCGTATTTTATCAAGGTTCCCCTGAAAATTGTGCAAAGAAGGATCTCTTCATGTCCTTCACCAACAAAGGTTACAAAACGGGTCCTCTCACCTTGGTTGAAACGCATGACCTAAAGTAGTGAGTATATAAAATTCTCTTCTATGGTGCTATCCATTTTCTCCACCACCTGAGTGACAAAGAGCTAGCTTAATCCCTTCCTCAGCTACAAAACAAATTATGATTCGTCTGTCTCTCGAGTATCTTGTAAAATTTGTGATGCTTTGCTCGGCTTCTAAGGGAGAATCAATTTGGATACCAACACATGCCAAGATCACCGACATCCTCTCGTTTGTTCCTATTCATGTGAGTCACAAAATTTTTGTGTGTTCCTCCCGTCCATGGTGGGTGGTATGGAAGTGATTCATGAATAGCCCCTTCTGGAATTAGTCTTCTCGATAAAGGTTATGCTCGGTGTATGAATATTAAAGAAGCTAAGCATAATGAAGAGAAAATAACACCAAATAGTTTCAAATGACAAAGCTGATTTTAAACATAAACATCCTCATAAAGCTTGAAAGAGAAAGATAATCTAAATGCATCCAACATGAAAACATTAAATGCTAAGCCATCCCTTTGAAATTTGGATGTGCTTTGTATGTATGATTGCTCTTAATATGAACCTATCTTGATCATGAGCAATCAAATGAATGTTATCTCCATGAAGAGGAAAGAATCTCACCAAAATGGATTAATGGCCATGTTTGGATCTTCCTTTACTACTCTCTTATGAGAAGAATGGATGTAAGAATCAATGAGCTATTCCAAGTATAAATTCCCTTATCATGTGCATATAATATCACTAGAAAAATTGTGGTGTAAGGTGTGAAGGTAGAAGGTAGAATCTTTATATATCTTTCCAATTTGTGAGAAGCTATAAACCTAGTGAATGTGGGATAAATGATAAAATAGAATTAGAAGGGATAAGCATGTTTAGAGGGAATTAATTAGAATTACCAACTCATGGGAGTTGGAGATGATTTAATTAATAAACTAGGATTACTTAATAGTTTAGGATAAGCTTATAAAGCTATTTAGAGACAATTTAGAGGGAAATAAGTAGGATTTAGAGGGTTTATTAACTGAATACAAGGTTAAAAAAGGATTAACTAAGTAATAATAGTTAATTATTTGATTGGAGGAGGATTATAACTAATGAAGTGTCTTAATTGACATCCAAAATGGGGTAAAGGCTAGTTAATTAAAGAAGTGTTGTTAATTGACCAAAATGGAGGGGAACATTAATTAATCAACAAGAAATCACTAATTTTAACGAAATGATGGGAAAGAGGATAATTAATACAATTTTAGTACTAAAACTGCATAGGTGGATTTTAGGTGTCTACATTTGCCCCTCTTTGGGGTGGCGTAAGTGATGTCACTTCAAGTATAATAGAAAATTATAGACAAGTAAATTTTTGAATAAAAATGAGTAGAATGAAGGATGTCCCCTCGAGTGTTAATGGGGTGATGAAAGAGGTCGATCGACGATTGAAAAGAAGAAGGAAAAAAAGAGTCAACACAAGACTAGTAAGCAAGTTTGCAATGCGAGTGAGTGGGAAAGAGAAGTCGTTTAAATGGATAGAATAAACAAGGGGGGAATGGGTGGATAAATACAATCCCTATTTCCCTAGGTGATGTTGAAGAAAATTTTTGATAGAAGAAAAGTGAAGATGTAGAAAAGTGGAGATGAAGAAAAATCATATATGGAGATAACAAGCATATCAACTGGCTTAGAAACAACTTTGTCTCATCATTTTTCTTTATGATCTATGTCATCATTTATTTATTGAATATGAACATGTAAGGAATGACTCAAAGAAACATACATAACGTAATGCAATACAAGAAAGTAAACAAGCAGACCAATAAAGAAATAAGCACAAATAAATGTACTCAAACAAACAATGTTTAATACAGTTGTAACAATGTTTTTGTTATCGACTTCAGTTCCCAAATGTTTGAGTTAGCAAAAAGGGTTAAAAATGACACCCCAAGAAAGGCTACATGCAAGGTAAATAAACGAAGGACATAAAATTCCCATGAAAAAGAAATTGTGCACTATGAAAATGCCCCAAGCAACTGTTTATGCCAGGGAATACAAATATAAAAAGAAAAACAACATTTGTTATTGGAACTAGATCAAAAGGATCCGTATGTTGTGTGCAAGAACAAGTGAGGGTTGAAGAAAGATGTCTTTTAGGACAATTTTCGATGTTTCACGACGTTGTGTCATGTAAATGATTTGGATGGTGAAATGTTGTTTACCATTTTTTGTAATTTTGTGGATGCTTTACTAATGTTTTGGATTTTGATGTTTACCAATTTTTTTGGATTTTTTATATTTTAAAATTTTTAGAGTTTTTTGAAAGTTTTCCGAAGCCATGTATAGGAAAATGATGATGTAATGATGTCCACAAAGGTGAGAGGTGAGAATGTATAAGGTAAAATCCATGCATATATACAAGAGGAAGAAAATTTGGTTCAAGGCCAAGATGGATAGGTTCAACATGATGATGAACTCAAACCAATGGAGTTATAAGGAGCGAGCATGCTCGAGCACAAACTAGACAAGAAAAAATGATAGAAATAAGGACAATATTATTTATTGAAAGAAGGGACAAAATTTCCCTCAAACATGGTAAAAAGGCAATCTTATACACATGGATGTTATGAATGAAGCAAAAGAAAAAAATGTTATGAAAGGATATGGAAAATGTATCTAGAAGACTTGCGATGAAAAGGTGAGTAGCCCAACGTAAAAATGTAAGACAAAATAAGTACTAAAGTAAGAGTTTGAACAAGGTCCAAACAACACCTAGTAACATACTAGTCTTGTTTTCTCATTGAGATCCAATGTGTGCACGTGGAAATTAATTACCTCTTGCGGTGAGCATTTGATAGGAAGCAAGTGAAGACACACTAACCAATTAGTGAGGAGGAAATATGCAATAGATAGTCATGATTGGCATCATTGGGTCCAAATGCCTAGACCTAAATAATATAATTTAAATCCTTCAAATGGAAGGAAGTTACTTGTGGATTCGGGAAGCATAACAAAAACCGACTAGACAATTTTAAAATATAGGGATGCTCATTTGATTTTCCAAAGGGGATCTAAGGAAAATAAACATATTGATGATACAATTTCGACAATCCAACAAGGTTTGGACAACAAGTTGTAAGTGTAAATATCAAAATGGTTGATCAAAATTTAGCAACATAATAGCTGCAAAGGAAACTTTTCCAATGTTCAGATTGCCTCAAAAGTTTCTTGATAAGAAATGTTTTTGCTAAGGTTTGAAAATTGTCTACAAGTACTACAATGACCCTAGGAAAAATCAAACAATGTGACGGCTGAAAATAGTCACGTGAATGGCAAGGAATCTCAAAGAATCAAGGTAATTTGAATCAAATAATCAAAGAATATTCCATAGATATGAAATTGTATGATGAAAAGTACCAAGGAAAAGTCAAGTAAGTTCAAAAAAGGATCCAATCACAAAATTATCTACTCTTTACACCTTAAAAATGGTTTGGCTTAATGATGACAACACAAGGTCAATTCTTAAATTGAGTTTGGGATAAATAAGACACAAGTATTAAAATGGTGTTAACATGATTTCGATTCAAGGTATACTCAAACAAGTTTAAACAAAAATAAATTCCAAATTTTGAAAATGGAGGTTATAAATGGGACGGGTGTAACAATACAACTTATATATGTTAATTAAGATTTTAGGAAAAGAAATATATTAGTATCAAAATGGTATTGACACGATACGAGAAGTGTAACGACAATACCTTCCAAAACTCAAGGAAATTTTTAACAAAAACAAAGGTCTAGGTATAACAAGAATTTTTATTATGCGAGTAGCTTAAAAACACAATTTAGAAACTTAAATCAAGTTTTACAAAGAAATCAATTTGTAAGTATCAAAATGTTAGTGATATGATACGGGCAACATAAAAAATCAAAGGAAAATCAATGATGAAACAACCTAACTACAATGAAATAATATTAATGTGGGTATCAAGACAAGGGTTACCAAAACATGAATATGTACCAACACACTTTCAACACTTACATTCCTACTATGACATGGTCATGTAAGTGACTAAAAAAGTGGTGGAAATTATTATTTTTGGTAGTTCCGCATATTTATGATCTATTTTGTCCCAAAAGGGAAACAATAAAACAAAGGAGATAAAACAAGTGGTGATTAATATTACTTAGCCTAACTTTGGCAAAGTTTTACCTTGTTTTCAAAGAAACAAGGTAAAAATGAAACAAAGTTATGCCTTGTAAGTTTCGTGATGAATGTTAGATGGTGCCACCTTTAATGGACTCTCCCCTTGTTTGAATAACAAGGTTTTGAATATGAGAAAGTTGTTTCTTTGTGAGAGCTCTTATGAGAACAATGGATAAAGTCAAGTTTTCCCCAATGCCAAATGGCTACCTAGGCTTTTGTTCACAAAGTTGCCAATTCTTACTTAAGAGAGGTATGATTTTCTAGAATAAATCCTAGACAAAGGACCATTACCCCATAATTAAATTAATAAATGAGGCCTCATATGAGCAACTTGAAGCATTTTCTCATGGGTTTTATTTCTAATCAAGTAGGTAGTAGGGAACTTCTTGTTTTGTTCACTAGCTGCCCTCAAGGTGTGGACTATTTTGGGGTTCTTATGGTAATCTTCATGATGATTTTTATGACTTATACCAAGATACTTCCCACAATTTAAAGTGGACGGGTTTTAACCCTTATCTAAACCTCAGTAAATACAATGTTTTAAATAGTAATGTTTTTTAAATCTTTTAAACTTAATTTGGTTTAGCACACCATTGACAACCTGCAACAAACTATATTTAGTAATTGTTTGGATCCCGATTGTTTGACAAGAAAATCAGGTCATGCACTCAAAAATTTAGTAGTTTTCCAATAAACTTACAACATTTTGAAAGAGGATCAAAGGTTGTTTCTAATTCTCAAGATCATAAAAAGATGCAAGAGAAGAGCATATGTAACAATTAACCCAACTAGATAGAAAAAGAAAACTCTAAATCAAAGGACCATACAAATGATTTATAAACAATTCATTCCCTTAAGCAAAAATGAATGATGAAGTTTCCAAGTTAATCCAAATGTTGAAAAAGAAGACTAAAGCTTCTTTTGATTCTCAAGATCACCAAAAGGTGCAAGAGAAGAACATACACAAAATTTATCCTAACTTAAGTAAAACATGGAAACATAACATTCATCAAAGCATGTAAACATGTTAAAAAATGATTTTTAAACTTTAAAATTGTAAAACAGAGTTAGAAAACATGCAAAACAATAAAAACATCCAAAATCATATTCTAAAAACTTTGAAATCTGAGTCAAAAATTGACACGAATGCTAAGCTAGCAAGCCTTTTAATACAAGCCTATGAATAATAGCGCAAGCATATGAATAATAAGCGCAAGCATATTAATAGTAGCGCAAGGGTTTCGACAAAAATGCAAAGTAGTTCTCTGTATGGATAGAGAAGAAATCTAGTGCAACGCTAACGCATACAGAGAGACGTTAATGCATGGGTTTTCACAAGGATGCAAACCTATTTCAATAGTAGCGTGTGAGCTACATAGAGGAGCAGATTCTAGAGAACAAGAATGCAAGTGAGCAACACTAGCGCAAGCCTAGAAAAAATAAACACGCATGGAATAATGGTAGCACAATCCTTTCAACACTAACGTAACGGTTTTAACAAAAGTGCAAAACTCCTATACAACTTCAAAAACACAAGATTTTGACAAAAAGAATGTCAAAAAGCTCAAATATTTTCTAATTTGCTTCAAATTTGGCAGCACCTCACCTCCCTTATACTTGCAAAGAACACTAAAATCATGCAAACTCAACAAAACAAGTTAAGAAACACAAGATTTATCTAAAAATGTTAAAAAGAGGGTTAGTAAGAAAAATTGAAACTAAACTACAAAAACTTGAAAATAAGTGCATGAGACAATGGAGTAACTCCTACCGAGTATGTCAAATGTATGCATATTAAAGAAGCTAAACATAATGAAGAGAAACTAACACCAAGTAGTTTCAAATGACAAAGCTAATATAACATAAACATCATGATAAATCTTGAAAGAGAAATATATTCTAAATGCATTCAACATACAAACATTAAATGCTAAACCATCCCTTTGAAATTTGGATGTGCTTTGTATGTATGATTGCTCTTAACTATGAGCCTATCTTGATCATAAGAAATCAATTGAATGTTATCTCCATGAGGAGGAAAGAATCTAACCAAAATGGCTTTATGGTATGTTTGAATCTTCCTTTACAACTCCCATTTAAGAAGAATGGATGTAAGAATCAATGATCCATTCCAAGTAGAAATTCCCTTATCATGTGCATATAATATCACTAGCGAAATTGTGTTGTAAGGTGTGAAGGAAGAAGGTAGGTTCTTTATATATTTTTCCAATTTGGGAGAAGTTAGAAACCTAGTGAATGTGGGATAAATGATAAAATAGAATTAGAGGGATAAACATGTTTAGAGGGGAATTAATTAGAATTAACAACTCATGGGAGTTAGAGATGATTTAATTAATCAACCAAGAATAATTAATAGTCTAGGATAAGTTTAGAAAGCTATTTGGAGACAATTTAGAGGGAACTATGTAGGATTTAGAGGATTTAAAAGTTGTATTTAATTAATAAGAGGGTTTATTAATTAAATACAAGGTTAAAAAGACTTAATTAACTAATAATAGTTAATTATTTGATTGGAGGAGGATTATAACTAATGTTGTGTCGTTAATTGGCATCTGGAATGGGGTAGAGGCTAGTTAATTAATGAAGTATCGTTAATCAACCGAAATGGAGGAAAATGTTAATTAATCAATGGGAAATGACTAATTATAAATAAAATGACATGAAAGATGATAATCATTACAATTTTAGTATGAAAACTATGTGGGTGGATTTTAGGTGTCTACACCTGGCTATCTCCAATTCTTCCCATGGTTGAAAAACTCAACACTTGGTGGGGCTATATTCTTCTCCTCCTAGTTACAGAATGAGATTTGACATTGTTTGGTCCACTTGTGTGGAACCTAAAATTGCTCACTTTTTGTGGCATGTTTTCCACCAAGTTCATATGATTGGTGCCTATCTAGTTCAGTTATGTGTCTTGGCTCCCAAATGTCCCTTCAGTGGACACTTCTAAACCTCATCCCACTTATTTTGGTATTGTAGTAAAGCCCAAAATGATTGGAATTGGATTCACTCATTCTTTTTCCCTTTCTTACTTGAATGTTTCACTTGGAATAATATTATTTTAGGAGACAATCCAAGAATGCCTCACATGTTTTCCCAAATTTAGCATGATTTCAGAGGGAAAATTCTATTTGGGATTTGGAAAGAAATAAATTCTTATCTGTTTGCTAATGTTGAAGTTGATTAACATTTATCTATATATAATAAGTCGGTCGTTATCTCCAATGTACTTCTGTAGATTCAAGTGCAAGCGAAAAAGGTGGCCCTTGAGGTGGAGCACCTTCAAACCCTTCTCTGACATTGGGGTGACATCCCTTGTAATGTTTCTCAGGATCCACCTTCACCCTCTTAGCGCTTTCCTCCCTGCGCTGGTCATCCCCGAGTTGGTTTTTAGAGCCGCTCACTGCATCGCTCATTTAGCCATCCTCACCAGTTTCAGCACAATTTTCTACCGTGGAGGAGCTTCTCTCCTCTACCCCTAGCTTGCCACCAGGGTTGGGGCTCCCATATGACATCTCATCAAATAGGTTGGGGCTCGTTGGTTTCCCTCGAGTCACACACTCATGATGGGTGGAGCCTTCCACCTCCACCGATATGTTCCACGAGAATGGCTTTAGCTATCTCACCCACTCAGGATGATGTGGAAGACAATTAAGAATAAGGCCACCCGGCTCGGCTAGAAAGTGTCGAGGCGTGGTAAGGACCTTCTTAGATCCGGTTGGCAGATGATCATGATACGCCCTCTGTGTGTCAACGTTTTACAACAACGACATAATTTCATTGTCTTTGTGTTTTTCCTAAGTTGTTATAGTTGACTTTCCTAGGCATGGCCTAGTTTGTTCGTGGCTTTGGGGTGTGTTTTCATACCGCCTACTTTTTTGTTGAATTATCTTGTATCATTTTACTTAATATAATATAAGATCTTATTCATAAAAATAATGACTTTATAATTTGTGTCCTTTTGTAACTGCGAAAAACAATTGTATATTATATTCCACATTTTAAATTGTGATATTCTATGGAAAAAATGAGAATTTGATGGTGATAGTCACAACTTTAGTTCTTAATTTCCTCATTGGAATCAATTACCATCATAAGACCTGGAATCCTGGTAAGTAGCTCAATCACTATTATATCTACTTAAAAATTTCTTAGTTTTTTTATAGTAAAACTCAATGTCGGGTCCTTCTTGAATCAATTGTATAGTAATTATTTTCTTCTCAACACACTACAAATTATCACTCGGTTCAGTATGGTTAGGCTTAAAAAAACTCAATTTTTTTTACAGCTCAAATAGTTATTCTAGGGAATGTATTTAGTATCCCAAATGTAATTACTAGCCTTACGCTTTATATGATTTTCAAGAGGGCAATAAAGTCATGTTTGTTAGGGAGTGTGGGCATTATTTTCATAGTAAATGTGTTACATCCTCGTGTGTAGGAGGGTCATCCTTGCGGTTTTCCTACAGAAATGATATCTCGGTCATGCCCATAATGACAATATAGGCTTCTCATAATAATGCACAGGTTGTTTCTTCCGCAAAAATTCCAGCTAATGCTTCGTAACATTAATTCTATTACTACCGAGAATGTTGAAAGAGAGAGAAATGGAAAAAGAGACATTAATATGGATTATTAGGGCGTACCTTCATTTAGAAAATTGCTTCCATGATTATGTAAAATAAACATATAGCTTTTGTTCAAAATTTCCATCACTATTATTTTGCATGACTCTTTGAATGTTGGATGCTAATTTTTGCTCAAAGTATTTTAACAGTCTATGTGCTTAATTGCTTCTTTTCGTGTGTTTGATGTGTCTAGATTTTTTGAGAGAAAACTAGAGTTATAAATCTTCAAAAGGAAGAGTAGTTATTTTAATATTTCTAAATTTAAAGAAATAAAATCTTCATAAATATTCTATATTTGTTCAAATTAAATAAGAAATGTCTTTTTATATTCATATTTTTAAGGGTTTTTATTGATCAAATGAGGGTTTTAAAAGTGTGTATAATTTTTGTGCCCTATTTTCAAGGTTTTTGACGGTATCTTATATTTAATTTATTCTTAATAGGAAAATATCAAATTTCATCACATTGGTTAGAAAATTGTTCTACTAGGGTTTCTTGTTTGCATGTCATACTGTGACTTTGTCGGGCGTTGCGGGATCATACTTTTCTTGTCCAGGTTCTAGGTTTTATCTCCTCTCGGGATCATATATATAATTCCCCATCCACTTCAATCCTAAATATTGATGCTTTGAGGTTGGAGCTAGGAGTAATGACGCAGCTATAGAAATGTCCCCTGAAATTTGTCCCGAAGGTATTTCACGAGGTAATGTTTCTCCTTTTGATGCTATATTACTGGTTTTGAATTTAATATTTTTGGAATCACAATGGAATGGGGGGTGAATAAGTCCTACCAATTTCTTATTTTATTTACCATTAGTTTCAGCATACATTAACATTCATCCATTCACATTCATTTCTCATAAGCTTATTATGTATGTAAAATACATTCAAATAACCATAAAACATGCAAGAGAGCTCATAGACACAATATTTAAGTGGGAAACCCTCATGGGGAAGAAAAAAAACTAAAAAAATATTACATTTCCATGTTTTAAATTTAGTGAGGCACCAACTCCCTAAGGAGCACTAACCCCTAGTTTAGTAGAGCACCAACCCTACAAGGAGCACTAACCCCTAATTTAGTGAAGCACCCATTGCATAAGGAGACTACAACCCCTAAGATGACTAAGCACCAAATCAGAAACATGAATGTATTTTATCTCTAATTTTTTTTCTGCCACAACTGATGGAGATCTGTAATTCAGCTCAAAAACACTTGCTCAAACCCTAGGTCTTCGATCTTGCACAATATTCTTACTTCTCAACTTGTATTTTCTCTAAGCTCTTATACACATGCTATCTAATATTCCTCGAAATAAGAAAAACTCTATAATACTTTAATACATGTCTTCAAACTGCGCAAACAAATTTCCTCTAGGTCCCACTTTTCCCTCCAAGAGCAGCGATGGTTCAAATATTCCCCTCAAAAAATGGTGTTGATGAAAGAAAGAATATGATTGTCTTAGAAATGGCTAAGACTATGATTCATGCATCTAATGTGCCTAAGTTCTTATGGGTTGAAAATATGGAAAATTTTGTCTATATCCTTAATAGAGTTCCCACTAAATCCCTTCACCAAACTACTCCTCATGAGGTATGGACTAAGCAAAAACCAGATATTTCTCACTTAAGAATATTTGGTAGTCCTACTTCTATCTTCATTCCAAAATAAAAAATGAAGAAGCTTGATCCAACCTCTTTCTCTTGTATTTTTGTTGGATATGGCTGTAGAACTAAAGGATTGAGAGTTTATGATCCATTCAAGTATGACATTGTTGAAAATAGAAATGTTCAAGTCTTAGAGAAAACTTTCTCTGATGTTTCTCATGAACCCTCCTTTAGTGCTCTAGAAATAGATCCTGATAATCCTCCTACTAAAATTATGGAAATAGAATTTTGAGAGACTAATTATCCCGATCTAGATATGATGGAGCTTGAGGGGGAGTCATCCCAAAATGTCTTACAACCTAAGATTCATATTTGGGCTAAAACTCTTAGCCTTATAATCTTAGAAATCTAACTAGAAGTCAACATACTTATCATGCCTTAATGACCCTCTATGAGGTAGAACCACAATCCTTTGAATAAATATCTCATGATGATATATGGCTTCAATATATAAAGGATGAATACAATGATTTAATAAAAAATGATACTTGGGAATAAGTAACTCCTCCTTCCAAAAGAAACATTGTAGAATCTAGGTGGTTGTTCAAAATTAAATATAACTCTTTAGGAGAGATTGACAAGTTCAAAGCAAGGCTTGTAGCTCATGGTTTCACTCAAAAACCAGCAATTAACTATGTTGAGAATTTCTCTCCTATTGCTAAAGATGAGAACTGTTAGAATTCTTCTTGCATTGGCTGCCCAATATGGTTGGGAGATTCACCAAATGGATGTTAAAAATTCCTTTTTAAATGGTGACTTACATTAATAAAACTATATGAGTAAACATAAAGTCTCTAAAGTACACTGCAAGGAAATATTTGTATGTAAGCTTAAAAAGTCTTTTGTATGGTCTTAAGCAAGATCTTAGAGCTTGGTATGCTAAAATTAATAGTTTCTTTCAAGATCTTATTTTTTATAACTATTGTTTTGATAATGATTTATTTGTTAAAGTTGAAAACAATCATATTATCATTATTGTCTTATATGTTGATGATCTTTTGATTACTAGCGTGATAGAAATTTAATTGTGAGAATCAAAGAAAGGTTAAAGCAACGTTTTAAAATGAATGATTTAGGTTTATTAAATCATTTTCTTGGCATGATTATATTTCAAGATCATAAGTCTATTTTTCATCTCAATCTCAGTATGTTATGAATTTTCTTAGAATATTTGACAAGATTTATTGTAATCTTATTGTCATTCCTATTAAAGTTAGCGTTAAGTTAGATCCTAAATAAACATGTTCTAAATTTTATCCTACTCTATATAAGCAAATATTTGGTAGTCTAATTTATTTGACTATTACTAGACCTGATATTTTCTATGCAATAGGAATAGATTCAAGATTTATGCAAAAACCTTATGAAGATCATTGGAAAATCGAAACAATGATTTTGAGATATATTAAAGGAACAAGAATTGCGGTCTTTATTACTCTTCTTGTAATGATGCATAATTATTTGGTTATTTTCATTCAGATCATGTTGGTGATGTTGTAAATAGGAAATCTAGTTTTGGATATCTTTTCAAGTTGGGTATGGGTGTCATCACTTGGATTAGAAAGAAGCAACCAAAAGTGTCTATCTCTTCTATTGAGGCGTAATATAGAAGTACTATGGAAGCTTCTAAAGAAGTTGTGGCTGAAAATACTTGTTGTATGAGCTTCACATGGGAATTAAAGGGATTATTACTATTCTATGTGATAGTCGATATGTATTTATCTTGCAAAGAATCGAGTTCAACACCAAATTACCAAGCATATTGAATTTCATATGCACTTCATTAGAGAGAAATTCCTGAATGGTGATATTGATCTCAAGTTTTGTTTAACTGAAGATCAAGTTACAAATATCTTCACAAAATCATTGTGTTCTATCAAGTTTTTACAAATTACATGCCTTTTTCGGCGTATCATAGTTTCCCTTGAGGGGGAGTGTGCATGATAATGCCACCACTTAATGGCCTGTTGAAAAATTCCAATACTTCTTTCTATTTGTAATAAGTAAATGTGTCACATTTTCTGAAGTTAATTATAAATCCCAATGAATATTTAGTTATGGGTATGCCTTAGTTTATAAAAGGATACATCTTTTTATGTAAGTCTTCAAATTTAAAGCACTTGGCCTTAATAATTTTTGTATGGGAAGATATACGGATTTCCCTTGTTGTTATGTTATCCAAATCACCGATCCAATGTTTGTAAATCCTTTCATATAAAAAGGTAAATCTAGATTTTCTAATTTGTCTTCCCACTTAACATTAAGGGAGAGTGTTGGGGTGATAATGTCAAGTGGGATCAGCCATTGTAGTATGCCCCAACATTAAATTAAAATTTTGTTAAGAAAAATTTATTGTGAAGGTCTTTCACATTTAAGAGTGAAGCGGCTTGACCAATTCACCCACCCACATTGATTTAGGTTATCTCTATTGGGATTGGATGTCTACAACATATACATGTTGTGTAGACTAACTTAAATATTGGGATATTATTACAAGATATAGTCGATGATCATTGTGTGATCTGATCAAGAAAATAGCTCTGTAGACATTGAAAAAGACTATGAACTAGAAGTGGAAGTGTTGGGTTAAAATTGTGTGATTTCTTAATATAGACCATGATTTACTAGTGGAGTTTTTTCCTTTAGGTTTTTCCACTTAAATCTAGTATTGTCTATCTCTAATCTTATTCATTATTTTCTTTCATCTCTAGCTCGTTAAGCTCTGTTATTTACTATCTATTTCAAGTTATGCCTATGTCTAAATCGACTACATACCATAATCTAAAATATTCGACTATAATGGTGGATATGTAATCTGTGGATTATTTATCCCCTACTAAATATAACACACTCTTGGCTTGTAAGTAAACTTGACATATATCATGATTGATTTATTGCTTTATTTCATCGACTTGACTTATCTTTAAGTTCTAAACTCAACTTGTTACTAGTACTTGTTTGATTCATCAAGAACCTACTAAGTTTACTTGAAACTTTCTCTAACTCAATCTTCAAGGTTTTAATTTCTTCTTCAAGTTTGATACATGCAACACCTTTTTCTTTCAAGGCCTTTGATACATTTTCAACATATGAAGACATCTCATTTAGATCATGACTATGGTTAGCCTCCTTGAGTTTAAATTTTGGCGTTAAGTCATTTATGAGAGCTTGTGCAATTTCATACCTCTTTTTCAACACTGACTCAGCTGATTTTCCCATGCTTGTGTCTTCAGATCACCTCCAAGTTGTTAGGCTCAATTCAAGAGAACCAGGCTCTGATACCAATTGTTAGAAATTTTAGGCACTGAGAGGGGGTGAATCAGTGCTTATTAAAAATTTGATGCAATTTTCAATGATTCAATCAACCACACTTAACTATGTTAACCATGAGAGACATGATCATCCAACCATGAAAGATAAAGATAAACAAAACATAAACACATGAGGAGACATGATTTAATGTGGGAAACCCATCAAGGGACAAAAACCCACTGGAACCAAAGAACTAACTTAGACAATTATCCTATAAAGTTACAATGGTTTCACCATGTGGTGAGCACCCACTCACCTTGAAGCACCCACTCCAAATATGAAGCACCCACTCTAGTATAAAATCAAGCACCCACTTGAGAAATTTTACAAGCACCCACTTTCTAGAAGCACCCACTCCCAATTTGCTAAGCAACAACTCAGACTTCATTCATACAACAAATGTTTGATCACCTTCTTCATCTGGTTTCTTGCATCAACCTAATGTGATATCTATTTTAGTTCACTTATCTTCTCCTCTTTCTCAAAATTAGAATCATATTATTTTCAAAAACATCCATCACCAAAATGAGCTTACCTGAATCAATATAACTCATAGATGTGACCTTTGACCTTTCACTTACCATGACTCTTCAAATCACTCATTATTTTGTCTTCTAGCTCTCAAACTTGTCCAAAAGTATTCCAGATTTGTATTCACGTGGTACATGGTCCCAAAAAATCAAATAATTCTCTTATATTCTTAGAAACTTTCCACATTATCAATACATTCATTTAGGCTCATAGGTGTGCCTAAATTAGCTTCTACAAAAATAGTCCTGAAAAACCATCTAACTAGACCACTTCCACTCATCTTCATGACCAAATTAATATATAAAAATGAATCTTAGGATGTATAATTTCATTAAAATTTACCATAAATATCCAAATCAAGGCTTAACACATCAAGAAACACCACTTTGTAAGACTTTCCTGGTTGGTTTCAGCATCTCTGAATTTGGTCTTCAAAAATTGAGCTGATACATACCTCAAATATCTTCATCATGAGGAAAGTAACCTATAAATGGAAATATATTGAATTATAATAACTCACCAAATCATTTTCATGCTCCAATTCATCTCATAATGCCTTCAAAAACTTGAAACTCAGAGATTGGTCTAGCTGATCTTGAGTTCAAAAACTAGTCTTCAATGCAACATGATCAAACACCTCCAAAACACTTTTCATGGATTCATATCATATTTTAAACTTCAAATGAGATGTATATAAATTTTTCAATCACTTATAACCATGATTCAAATGGATAAACACTCACCTTCATTGCCATTCAAACATGCTTCTCAATAGGCCTAATAGGACATTTTTGACTCAATTATATTTAAGCAAGAAATGACCTTTCCAAACTGAAATATGCACTTCCACACATCATATTACACATAAAAATAATTATCAAGGAAATAAACAACATCCATACAATGCAATTCAACATGGTTACCTTCATTCTCCTTCACTAACTTCTCAAAACAAGCTCTTTTTGTTGGTAAGCTCAAATATGCAACCATTTCTCAAATTTTCTCCAAATGAGTAACCAAAGTGACTTCATGAAGTTTAATAAAACATTACCAACATCATCCACCTCAAATTTTAGCAAGTGTTCCTTTGCAAGTTTCTCTTATACACTAAAATCTTCACAAAATACTTGTTTTTCAATGGGGCCCACCACACATCATGAACTCAAAATAACATGAAAATTTTCCTTGAGGATTCATATTCATGTTAAAATATGTTTCAAGAAAAATTAATTAATTAAAACACCTATCCAACTCAATTTTCCAAAACTGGTCCAAATTGGGGTTTGGAGGGCTATAAACATGCTCACAAAAATGGATATAACTTCTAAAATAATCAACCAATAACTGAAATAATTTTGCACCATAATTTTATCCTAATTTAATCAATGTTTTTTTCTTTTGAATTTTGTTAATTATAATCCACACTTTATCTCGACTTCTAATTATTTTTGTGTTCAATTTGCATATTTTGAAAAACCCAGTTTTGGAAAAACTTGTACAACTTACAAAATATTCATCCTAAGATTCTGAAATTTTTCTCACACCTTAAGTAAACATCCCTATAACACCTAAAAGTGATATTTTTCTCTAGTTCATCCTAAATATTTCCATCCCATCTCATTTAGGTTCCCTTTGGTCTCTAATTCCCAATAGTTTAACTATGTTGACTTGTAGAAGTGCCTAAAACACTTCAATAACTACATGTGATGAATTTCACACACCATATATCATCATTCCATGATTTCACCATATTTTTTTTCATCTTCATACCTTGGTTCAACATTTCACATCTTGTTTGTTTGTGGATTAGCTCAAGAAAGCTCCGTACTAACCTATTTTAGTCTCATGAACCTGGTTTATCTCTTTTAACTCTTTCTGCACCTCTTTTTATACCTCATGGTGATTCAAAATTACTTTACCTACTTTACTTTAATCGAATTATCATTTTTCTTGATTTACACCATGTACTTGCATTATACCAAAACCTAGAATGACTTGACTTAACTCATATACTTCATGACTGGACCATGTGGACATGTTACAGATGCATTGACCCATCTCACTCACCTCATGTACCGTGTTACCTTCATACCACCTTTGAGATACTCAAACAACACATATGTATTTTTTAGACTCCTAGATCACCTAGCCAAACTCATATATCACCTAGCCAACATATCTAGATCACCTAGCTAACATACCTAGATCTAGACTATGACATCAATGAACTTGAAATCAATCAAAACACAAGTGACACATACTTCCAAAAATAAGGTTGGTAGGGTCATAATTAGGGGCATCCTCGGATGTACCTAGTTCAATGTTCTTCCCCTTTTCTTCCCTATGGTTAATTTGTTCAAATACAAATTCAAGAAGATGTTTATCAAAAAATTCCTCAAATTCATATTTGTATTGAAGATATTGGGTAAGAAACTTATGAATCTCGGAGGATGATTATAAGTAATATCATTTTGGTTTTCCTCTTCTTCGTCCTCAAATAGGCCATTATGATGGATAGGAGGGTTCTTTCTAGGGACTCCTATGACACAACATTCCATGAAGAAGGGTAATTTGGATTTAGGATTAAAATTTTCAAGAAATGTTTATACGATAGAATTAAAATACTTTAGGACTAGATATTCCATGATGAATTTATGATATGGACAAGGATAGACATTAAAAGTATGCTTACAACGTGATCAATTGTGCAATAAAATTTACACATGATCACTGGAATTGGGAGTTCAATTGACAGAAATAGACATAATTTCCCTAATCAATGACATTAGGAGTTAGATTGACATAAATAGATTAGATCAACCTTGGGTGATGGCATCTGTGTAGACTATTTTTTAGGATTTTTGGTGATTTATAATGAGATCAGATTTGATGATGGATTATTTTAACAAGATTTTCTTGACCAAGAGGTTTGTAGGATTCATGTCAGGTTCACAAGAAATATATGGTGGGTAAAAAAATGTGTCTCAAATTTTTTTACTCTTAAGTCTTTTATCCTTCTAGGGTATGAGGAAATGAATGAGTAACACACTTGAGCCACCACACAATGGATAGATTTTAAGGGGCTGCAGTGAGCACTAACGTCACATATCTAGAGGGTAGTAATCCCTACACTAGATCAACCTAGGGTTTCAAAGGCCCAAGTCATGATAAAGAAGATTACCCTATTAAGATATCGGTGAGTTAAGGATGGGTATAGATCAATGCGTAGATGGAAATACATGCACAATTTATGCTATTATAGTGTAACTAAAATATATATGAACGTAAATAGGGGAAAGCTAAGGATCTGATCAAATAAAAGTATTATGCTAACTAGCATCAATGTACATATAGCTCATTAGGATAACATAAAATAATAGGGAAGGAAAAAAACTAATCTATGTAAAATGACAAGAGGGTTAGAGAAAAGTACCTACATGGGTGGTCGTTGATGCATCTATCTCTCTAGAGAAGTAGCACATCGAAAGAGAATCACTATTGGTGGAGAAGGGGGACACCGTTCCTATCCTAGACTCACTATAGTTCACCTAATACTGCAAGCAATACAACAATCAAAAAGAGTGTCCAATCTAGGTCAACTTTAATATGAACCTAGGGAAGAGTTAGAAAATGTGAATTTGGTGCAAAAGAGTAGAGAAAATGGCTATTTCTGTGATTCTCGGCTTCCTTCCTTATGAACTTCTGGGCATGATGTGTTTATATGCCCGACAGGGATCGCTCGTAGGTGATTTTATTGGCCGAGAAAAATCCTAACATTGACATAATCACTCGTGGGTTATTATGTCAGTGAAGGATGTTAAAATTTCATATGAAGCAAAAATAGAGGTGTCGTGGACCAAGCAAGTAGGTTTTAAATGATGATCGGATGCGAGAAAGTGTTAGAGGTACTAGTGTGTGTGATATAAGGGACTGATGGAAATAAATATAACTAAGGCTAGAGAAACATAATAATTCTCTCTATGTGTATTTTCTCTAACCCATAATTATCACGTGAATACTCATACTCCATTCCCATCAAGCCCTTTAAGGCATCCACTCAAGAAATAGATGCATCAACAACCCTTATCTACACAAGGAAATTGTTTATAACATGATTAGAATATGAAAAGTTAAAAATTAAGTGTATGTAATTTCCACATATATTCATAATTCCACTAAAAAAATTTGTAAGCATCAATGAGTTACCAAAATTATGATTTATATTGGTGCTATCAAAGTTTATGTTAATTAAGAACAAACTAATTCTCAATTCAATGGGAATATTTATCTCAATATATTCAATGAACCACTTACTAGTCATCACACTTCTAAATCTAAGATAAAATTGGAGGTGTATCATGCATATAAGGCACAAACCCCTTCACCCATATACAAACTTCCATTTGAGTATCTCATTGGTAATGTTACTTATTCTCTACCTTCTATGCATCTCATTACACTTGATGATGAAGTTAATTTTCACACACATTATATTCAAGGATTTTTAATTCAACAACCTATTCAAAATGTGTCAATTGATAGTAGTTTTAAAAACATGTATACTCTCACATTAATTACTTCTTTGGGTTGTAGTAAGTAACGCATAAAATTTAATACACAATATTATAATTTGTATATTGGATAAAATATTTTCCTTTTACAATACTATCTACTAACATGGATACACCTATTTTGGTTATTTATGTTACTAGGACATGTAACATGATTTTAAGATACCCTTGGATTCATAATCCTAGGGACATTCCTAAAATTACTTATCAATGTATTAAATGCATTTATTACAATCAAGTTGTTACAATTAAGGGTGTCTCTTATGAGGCTCCTTTACCGCAACACCTATATCTTATGCTAAACTAGAGATAGTTTATACACCCATACCTACTACATATACTCATGTGATCAACCTAAAATTCATATGTTACAAATACCTTCTCCTATATGAAATCGATATCTTAAATGTGTCCCACAACATTGGCTTTAAGTGATACATACTACTCCTATTGTGCATAGTATTTCATTAAGGTCAAATCCTCGTGCACTTATTATTTCCTTATTAAGAACACTTTGGTTAGTGATTCACACTATGTTTTATATTTACTTATGGTAAATATATGTGAAGGTTAGTAAGTTAGTAAAAGTAAAATAGTAAATGTAAAAAGGGTTGTTTATGGTTTATTACATAAACAACTATGATTTGTTTTATAGTATTCGTTTAGAGGAGTGGTTGAAACCATCTATATGGTTTCAACATAAAAACAAAATATTGTTACTCCTATTTTGGAGTTAAAGCTTCCTATATAAAGAGAGCTTATTTGTATTCAACATAATAATAATTGAATGAGTACGAATAATTATTGTGTGTAAATTAATTATTCTTTTGTGATATTTTTGTAACTCCATTTGGATCATTCTCCACATCTAGTATCAAAGGTATGGATCTGTGAAGAGATCAATGAAGGGGTAGATTTTCTACAAGTTATGGTTTCCCCACCTATGTGAGTATTTATTATCTATGAGAATGAGAGCTTAGTATTTAGATTTTTTTAGTAATCTTCAAAGAATTATAGATTATTTGTGTGAGAGTGAACTGGTAAGAAGTGTGCATAGATTAAATAAAGGAGACAGAGGAGTGATTTTTTCTATATTCAAATTTGGCATCATCCTTCTTCAGAGTTGGTGTTCAGATTGCATCCAATAGCTTTGATTGTAATTCTTAAGTTATCGATTCATCTAGAAAATATTTTTCATGTTTACGTTTATCTCAATAAGTAATACAAAATTGAAAAGCTTTAAACATGTGTAAAAAAATGGATCTGGAAAGATTTTTTAAATTTTTACAGGTGATCTTTGACAATTTTGAAAATTGCCAATGGTTATATCCAATCGCCAATGATTCTAGAACTGAAATGCAACTGCAAGCTTAAGCGATTAGGAAAAATTATAATGATTTTTCTAAATCACCAATGATTCTAGAGAAATCATCGATTATTTGCACCACTAGAAATATCTTGAAACTAGATTTTTGACACATTTTATAGTTTACAAACGGAGCTTTGGTTCTCAAGTTATGATTAAAATATTAGAAGTGGGTCTTCATTAGATTAAAAGCTTCATCATCAATAATATATACATCCTTATCCTCAAATTTAAATCAGTTTGATTTAGTAGCATGACACCAAAGGTGAAGGCATCATAGGTAAGAGTTTAATCAAAGTGACATCTTATCGGTCACCTACGACGGGGCCGTATCAAAGGTTTTCTAGAACAATTTTTTTGTGTTTTCTTTCGGTTGTGTGTGGTATTTTTTTTTGTGTGTTTTCAAAGTTCCTATTTCAGTATGAGCTAGAGTGTTCAATGTTGTAAAGATATTCTAGTCTTCCTATGTCCTGAGGGGAAAATGTGATGAGTGCTAATGGATGTATTTGGCATATTGTGATGTGGTTGTTGGTAAGCCACTTAAAAACCATCACTATGTGGTTTGTGGTAAATTAATGGAAAACTATCATACTCTTGGTTTTTGGTTAGCCAAAAGAAAACCATTTTTCTTGGTTTGTGATTAGCCAATTGAAAATCACCTCATTATTGGTTTTTGGTTATCTAAAAGAAAACTATTCTATTTTTTATGTTTTCCCCATGTTCGTACTAAGGGGAGGAATGTTAGGAAAACTTTAGTTAGTGCTTCACATTATGTTTTATATTTATTTATGGTAAATATATGTGAAGGTTAGTAAGTTAGTAAAAGTAAAAGGGTTGTTTATGTTTTGTTACATAAACAACTATGATTTATTTTATATTATTATTTGAGAGGAGTGGTTGAAACCATCTGTATGGTTTCAACATAAAAACAAAATATTGTTACTCCTATTTTGGAGTTAAAGATTCCTATATATGTGGAGCTTATTTGTATTCAACATAATAAGAATTGCATGAGTACGAATAATTAATGTTTGTAAATTAATTCTTCTTTTGTGATCTTTCAACAACTCTATCCACCTCATCCTCCACATTCCTCTCCTCACCCTCGTTATTGCATCATAGGATAGCCATTTTTGCAAATATTTCTAAAACATAACCAAATCAATATATTCCAATAATACAAAATCAATACTTAAGAATTTTATTTCAATTCACTCATTCTTAATTTACATATGTTAGTTGTATTATAGTATAATAGACAACATTCCCTCCTCTTTATGGGAGAGGTTCCCTTATTCCACACACACAAACAAGAAAAACTACTTATTTACAAATTTACAAACTATTAATATTTGAATGAGGATTTTGATGTTGAAATTGTTCCCATATCAACAATATTCTCAATACAAGATATAAGAAGAGTATAAGAATTCATCATAGAGAAAACAATAGCTTTAAATAAGAAGACTTTAGTTAGAAGGAAATCCTAAGTTCACTTCTCACCTATCAAGAACATGAATGCTCTCCTTGGTTACCCAAGATTACTATTTGCAATGAAGGAGAAAGGAAGAAAGCAAACAATTTTAGGCAAATAGATGGTAGAGTGATGCCCTATTAATGCATGCATTAAGCTTTAAGAATTATATGAATTTGCATACATCCAAATAACCCATGAGATATAAATGTTTCAGACACAAATTTCTTTACACTACATCCAATAGGTTGAACAAAAATTTTCTTATTTGAATATAACAAAAACACATATACAGATCAAGGAATAAAATAAAATAAATATGAGAGAGAAAAGACAAGAGGAAATATATTCTTCTGTATTGATCAAAGTTTTGTGTATTACATTTCAATCATCAAAATCCAACCCTTTACAATGATATGGAACTTCCTTTTAATAGCCTTTAGGGAAGTAGTTACACTAAATTCCTTTTGGTTTCCTTTCTTTTAATCAAACATTAATACTTAATCAAAAGTATTATACTTTGAGTCATCTCTAATTACAAATTACATTGTCAAAAAATGCCAACTTTGAAATACATATAAAATTAAAAGAAAGGCCTATGCACTAGATGAAGGAACATTTGAGGAAGAAGTTGCCATGGTCTTCATTTTGAGAATTTGGTTCCTAACTTTACAAGTGCTCCTAGTGATCTCCATGCCCTTTGGGAATAGTTGTATTGGTTGTTGCATTAGCCCAACTGTTTAGGAAATCTTCCATGTCTTTCCAAATTTTGCATTTTGTGAAAACCTTTATTTTCCTCAATGACTATAGTTTGCAGTGCACAAACTCTTCCATCTTTTCTCTAGTTATGGTGTCATATTTGAACAAGTTTTCTTTGATAAGTGCTTTGAATTTTGCCTTAATATCTTGCACTGTATTTCTACTCATAGAGTCTTCCTTGAAGAATTGGCAACAAAGGTCCAAAATTCATCCAATACACAAGCTTTGAAGGCATCACCTTTCTAGAACATATTCTTTAATTCATCTATTGCTTCTTCTAGAAATTTTATTTTCCAATCCACACTATACACCCATTTATTTGAAAGATTATTCTTTGAGTCATCAAAGATCTTGTTTGCAATGAGAATTTGTTCATCAGTATTGCTCATTTTCTTGAGGTCTTGTATGCATTATCCATAGCTTGAGCTCCTTCTCTAGGCCTGCAATAGTTGAGGTGAATCTTTGTTAGATTGAACAAATGTTATCATATGCTTTATATGCTTCCTCAATGAAATTCAGGCTAGAAATCAACATTCCATCCACCATGGCCTCAATTTCCTTTCCATAAGATGCATGCTTATGAATATCTTTGATGTTTTGTACCTCCTCATTAGTCAAGACAAAAGGGGTGGAATTGAAGTTAGAGGAGCTAGATCCAATACTTTGTCACTTGCCAATAGAGACTTGATGAAATCAGAAAGGGTTTTCACTTGTTCTTCTAGTTGTTCTTGTGTCTGCTTCCCTTTCTCAACTCTTTCAATGAATTTTGACACAGTTTCTTTCAAGTTATGAACCTCACTTTCAGGAGTGGATTCACCCAGTGGGATCCTTGTCAGTTCTAGATCAATCAATTCAAATCCCTTTCATCTTTCTTCTCTTTGGTTTGGAAATCTCTAAAAATTGTTGTCCTTTTGAATCAGACACCAATCTTGAGGTAGTTTTAGCTTTCTTGACAGATGGAGTAGGAGTTGTGCCCAAAAGGGCAGCTACAACATCAAATTTGGGAGAAATAATTTGAGATGAAGTTTTCATTTTCTTGCTCTCAAAAAAAGGTTGAACCCAAGTGAATGTGGTACTGGAAGGAGGGTGACAAGAGGACCCAATGCAAGTGTGCTCATGGAGCCAAGATTTTGTGTAATTGATACTTCCATAGTAGATGTTTCAACACTAGAAGCAGGTATCTCCTTGACAGAGTCTCTGGATGCTCATTGTTTCAGCTTCTAATTTTACATTCTCTTGTTTATCCTCCACTTCATCCTCTTTCTTAGTGCTACCTCCTTCATAATTACTTTCTTCTCCTTGGCCTTCTGATTCCTTCCCTTCCTCTGAAAGATCAATGATTTTCTCAACTTCATGGATATCTTTGTGTCTTGGGAGAAGGAGGTTGTTTGTTTTCTTCTTCAATTAATTCTTTTGTCCTTTCAACCTTTTTAGCCTTCCCTTTCTTAGTGTATACTAGAGTTGAAGATTTAAGAGGAGAGGGAGCTGATTGAGTATGTACTTCAAGAACGAGGTAAGAATCTCTCTTTGGGATGTAGATGCTTCTTGAGAAGGGAACATCACTTTCCCATCTTATATGCTTTCATTTTTCTATCAAACCAAACCTTTGTTCTTACCATATGACTGGATTTATGATTTCTTATAGGTCATCCTTCTCTTTTTTGAACCATTCAATGGTGGCAAGAGGAGTGTTCTAATAGACTTATTGTATTCAAGAGATTTCAAATCCTCATCATCATCCTACAAATCCTCTGGTACTTTGTAGATTCCAAAATCCTTGATTTTCTGCAAGGAGAGTCTACCATAGTACCTTCTTCTTGCCTCATAATCATCTGAGAAATCTACCCAATAATCTTCTAGATTAGGAGGTGATAGAAAGACATCCTAAAATTGTTGGAAATGAAACCTTTGAGATCAAAGCAAGACCTCTTCTAAAAAGAAGTAAAAATTGAAGGCAACAATAGTCCTCTCAATATTTTGTGCATCAAGGGAAGTTCTACAGGTGTAGTTACCCAAAGTAATTGGGAATTGAATGCTAGTTATCTTCTTATCTATTGTAGGTTCTATGCAACATATCAAGTTGCCTACAAATTTCTACAAGAGAAATCTTGTCACTACAAAACATTGGGAGTTTAAGAGGTGCTCCCTCAAAGCCTACTAACTTGATGTAGGAGAACTTCTAAATTGAATGAAATAATTGTCATAGATGGAAATCAATTGCTTAGCCTCAACAGAAAACCTTTCAGTTGTGTTTCCCTCCAGAAGTCTGACAATGTACATAGTGAAAGCATCATTGAATCTCCTGAAGTGATGATTTTGTTTTCCTTAAAGTCAATTGTGGATAGTATTCATACATTGGAGCATTCTTTTTATCATCATAGAGAAAGACCCAACCATATTCTATATGTTGCAATAGTATACATCAGATAAGAGGTCATATGGAAGACTTTTCTTTGCACATTAGCCAATTGTTCACTGAGGTTTTCACAAATGATTTCCCCCCAATTCAAATTTTTTTTTCCTCACAATGATATTTAGGTAATGGGCACATCCAAAATGGAACTCATTAGTTGAAGGAAGACCCATTATTCTGGCTAGGAGGGTGATAATATCTTGAAATTTCTTCTTTAAAATCAACTCTATACATAGTCTTGGGAAACCTGGAGGCTCCTTTCTTTGGGACTTTAAACCAAGACTTGGCCACCATGTGTTTGTATTTCTCACTTTCTTGATCAAAAAACACTTGAGCTTGAGCCAAAGTAAGAGTATTTGAATCTTCTACTACAGGGAATCCCAAAAGCAACATTGATACACCTAACATCCAATTTGGAAATTACTTGGCCTTGAGGGTCTCTTAATTTCTTTTGAGTCTGGATCAAAACAAGAACCACAAGCCAAGATAATATCTACACACATTGGAACTAAGACTAGAAATCCTCCATCACATAAGCTATTCCACAATATTTGATAAGTTGAGCCATAGGAGAGGGATTATCACTATTGATTCATGCCCAAAATCATTGAAATCAATATGTTACACATCATTATCCCCTATGTTTGGTATGGAGGTCTCAAGGAGGAGAGGTGTTCATGGCCTTTAAAGTGGTACTTCATGATGGAAAATGGGGTGAAAAATAGACACTCAAGGAGAAAAAGGAGCTTTAAAAGTGATTTCTAGGAGAAGAACAATGCAATAGGGCACAAAATAAAATTAACTCCAAGTTCTCACAGAAGGCTCTGAAACCACTAACCTTGATTGCAGATGAAAGGTGATCTTCCAAGAGAATGACACACTTTGAAATTTTGAAAATGGTTGAATGCTCTTATCTAAGGCTAAAAATAGCTTGGGAGGCATGTATGAGAATGGAATGTGCAAGCTCAAGCTAATTTTTGTAATGGTGAAAATGACCAATTTCATCTATTTTATATTACCCCATTTGGGAAATTTCAATGGGATGCATTAAATGAAGGATTTAATGTTTGTGGAAAATGGGAGTGCTTTGACACTAGAATGTCATCTTAGCCTTTGAATTATGGCGGAATTTAGGCCCAATATGTGGATATGGTAAGAATGAGGCATGGAAAGGCATCTCTAAAACCACCTTGGACACACTGGGACATAAAAAGGAAAGGACAAAATATCCAAATACACCAATGTTTAATGGAATGTGGGTAAGTCGGGTGAAAGGTGTACAAAAGGCCCATGGGACATAGGAATGCAAGTTCTCCACCGACCCAAAAATTCCACGACACAAAGAAGGACTTAGAAAATTTTGAAGAAAACTTACGGGTTGGCAACATGTGTGGAATGTGGAGATGTGGGGAACTGATGGTCAGGAGGCACAAGGGCCGTGGGTTCTTCAAAAGGCTAAAACACCCTCAATACAAAGGAAAGGTAAGTCAATTGTGGAAAAGGTGGGGATGTGGGGAACAAGAAGCCCACAAGAACTTGGGACATGTGGGACATGATAAAACTTGAAATACCCACAAAAAAAAAGACCCAAAACTCAAGAAATTTTTGAAAATTGACTAACTATTGGGATCATTTTTCTTTCCCCATACTTCACAAAGGCAAACAAAGACATCATAAGAGATAACTTACCCAAAATTTTGAAAATTTGACAAAAATACACACATTTTTGGTAAGTGACAACAACTGGCTCTTTTTGGGGATTGACTGACTGACTTTTTAAAAAGGAAGAAAAAAGACCTTAGAATCTTTGGCTAATGGAAAGTGCTAAATTCATTGGGTAATAGAGTCTAGAACAAGGAAACATAGAAGACACACAAGGACAAGGAAAGGACAACACAAACCAAAAATAAGAACTATACAAGACATATTTACATGACTATACAAGGACTACTTGCTCACTCAAGACTAAAAAATTTCAAATATTGACCACTATATGGTAATGGAAGGAAGTTCCATCCATATAGCTCAAATAGTATGAATTTTCACCAAAAAATGTCTAATTTTAAAAGGACCAAGCCAAAGAGAATCAAACTTACCATGACTTCCTCGAGGTTCACACCTTTTGTCCCAGAGTAGGACAATATCTCCAACTTGGAAGTCTCTAGATCTAGGCTTTCTTATCAAAGAGTTGCTTCACCTTCTGTTGATGTGCAACAATTCTATCCACCACCTACAGCTTGTCCTCATCCAACTTTTGCAGGTACATAATTTTCTTCATAGAGCTTGTAAATTTTCATCCTCGATGGCTTTCATCAATTGCAATGTTGGAAATTCTACTATCATTAATAGCTGAGCCTTTGTTCCATATACAACTTGAAATGGGGACATTCCAATTGCTCTCTTGGGTGTGATCATGTCTCCCAAAGAGCATCATAAATATTTTTGTGCCAATTCCTTTGTGACTCATCTATAAGCTTTCTGATGATTGTCACCAAATTTTTGTTAGTTGATTCTTTTTCCCATTCCCTTGAGGATAGTAATTAGAAGAGTGTGCAAGAGAAATTCTATAGCCATAGTAGAAATCAATCAGCTCATAAGAAGAAAAATTTGGGGCATTATCAGTGATAATTTTGTTTGGGACTCCAAACTTGACTAGAATGTTTTCTTTAATGAAATTGCATACTACTTCAAAGTGGTTCTTTTGACTGGAATAGCTTCTACCCACTTTGTGAAGTAGTCAGTAGTTGTCAAGACATGTGTGTGTCCTTGCACTAGAATTAGGATTGAGAGTACCTATAAAATCCAGCCCCATTATTGAAATGGCTCCTCAATTACCACTTGGTTTGAGAGGCAGGGTGGCTAGTTTGGTCTTCCCATAAAGGTTTGACATGCTTCACATTTTGTGACCCATTTTGTTGCATCTTTGAACAATGTTGGCCAATAGTAGCCTGCACATGGAGGATTTTGTGAGTTGTTACAACAAATGAAAAATGGCCTCCATGGCTTGATCATGGAAAGCTCTCAGCAACCTTTTATATTGTTCTTTATCTACACATCTCAAAAATCTTCCATCAATTCCTCTCTTGAACAATGAGTTATCCCAGTACATATTGGGTAGATCGTAATTTAAACTCTCTTTTCTCCTTAGCACTCAAATGTGTTGGGCATTCCCATAGGTAAGAAAATGAGCAATGTCAGCATACCATTCATCTTATTGAACTAAGGAAAATACAGTTGGGATGTTAGCACCTTCTTCTTTAGATGGTTCATCCATATGGCACCATTGGCTAGTAGTTCACAAAGACCTCTACCTCGAACCAACTTAGTTGGTTTGATATCCAAGTCATATTCTTGGACTTTCACTACCCAATTTCCTTATTTTGATCCAAATTCTTGTTGTGAGGATTTATTTGACATTTATCAAGTAGGAAAAGACAAAGACAATTGAGTTGAGAGATATAGAATAGCAAAATTGCTTGACTTGACTTTTTACCACAAAAAAATCATGTTTCTCCATTTGAAATATTTCAGCTCATGGACTTTTCAGGACATAACTCATAAAAGGCTATAGGTAAATTCACATCCTTCAGGATTCTTCTGCACCAAAATGGATGCCAAGGTGTGCTAATGGCATAGTAGATTATAAAATCCTCTTCAAAATTAGGATAGGAAGAATAGGAGTATTAGAAATTTCCTTCTTAATATTTTCAAAAGCACTCTTTCCCTCAGAAGTCCAAAAAAGGATTTCTTCTCCTTCATCATCTGAGCTATGCTCTAGTTAACTCTACAAAATCAGGATAAATCTTCTTAGAAATTAATTTTTCCAAAGAAAGAGTGCACACCTTTCTTTCTTGTAGGAAGAGGAATCTTCTGAATAGCTTGGACTCTTTCTAGATCAATTTTGATTCCTTCCTTGGAAATAATGTGCCCAAGAAATTTTCCTTCTATGACACTAAAGATGGATTTCTTTGGATTCAAATAAATTCCATGATCTCTACACTTTTGGAGAACAACTTCCAGGTGTTGAAAATGATCTTCTCTTTTTTGGAAAAATAGTTAAATCATCAAGGTAAATCATAATGCATTTCCTTTCAAATCTCTGAAATCCAAATCCATTTCTCTTTGGAAAATTTCTCCACATTGATAAGGCCAAATGGCATTCTTCTATAAGCAAAGGTGCCCCAAGGAGTTGTGAAGGTTTTTGTGTTGATCTTGTACATCCACCTTTCAATCTGGTTATATCCTGAGAAACCATCAAGCATGGACAACATCTCTAAACTAGTGACAACTTGCAAGATTTGATCCATCATAGGAAGAGGGTAATTTTCCTTTAAGAATCCTAGTTTAAATTCTGAAATCTACACAGATCCAGATTTCACCACTTTTTTCCTTACATAGGCACAATATTAGCTATCTAGGTTGAATGATGAATGGGAAATATTATTCTAGCATTCAACAATTTTTAATCTCTTGATGGATTGTGTCTATGATTTTAGGATTGTATTTCCTTTTCTTTTGATGGAAATGGCTTGATTCTGGGATTTAAAGGGGATATAATGTTGCATCTCCCTTGGTTTGAAATATTTTAGATCATCATATGAATAAGCTAATACATCTACATACTTTTTTAAATTCAACCATTTTTTTCTTTTCATCTTGAGTACAACATTTTCCAATATTGACAAACTTGGGCTTCTCTTCACTTCCTATATTAACTTTCTCATGCTCATTGATTGATGGGCTCCCATGTGATACCTTAGATTTGATATATCTATCATGTTTATCAAACAAATCTTCTAAACTTACCATCCTCTAGGTATCTTGTTACCTTTCAATCTTATGCAGACATCTTTATCGAATTCTTCTTCAACTCCCTCTTCTAACATAGAGGATGAAACAGACTCCCGAGGAACAGATTCACTTCCTTTGAAATATAGTTGACTGAAATTATCCTTGAGTTTGAGGAAAGAGATCAAGTGTTGATCATCATTGAACACTTGCCAATTATTCACATTATCTGGAACACTTGGTCTATGTATCATCTCAATTGTGAACTTATCTTGAGAAAATTCTAAATGAGGAATTAGAAAAGATCCAGATACATCCAGGACATCAGATTCTAGTATTTTTCTCTCTTGGTACAACTTCAATAGAAAAGGCATAGTAATTCAATCTAATCCTAGATACCAAATTTCTATAATGCTTCAGCCTTTTATTTTTTACTTGGAACACCCCTTTGACCTGTTTGAAGATGAGTTTAGCATCTCCTCACAGCACAAAGATTCTTGATCCCCATTTCTCTTGCTACCACCAGGCCAAGAAAGAAGAGCCTCATATTCTGCTTATATTGTTTGTATTTTCAAACTGAATTTTATAAGAGAATGGGTGAGATCTTCCTTCAGAGAAGTCGAACAACACCAAACCAGCTAAAGAGCAACTACGAACTGAAGAGAACTACCATCAAATTCTAGTATTCAAATTCCATTAGGATCATCGATCACCCATTTTGGAACCTTTACTTTATCCCTAGACATGATCATATAATTACCATGGCCAATTTCTTCATATAGAATTTGGAGCTAAGAGTAGGTAATCTTTGATCCTTCCTTTTTCTTTCCATAAGTGGTGGATGATTGGCTAGGTTTGGACTTGACAAACTTGACATACTCAATTGAGTTGTAAAATTCCTCCATAAAATTTTGTGGATGAGTTTGGTAGAAGGTTTGGACTTAACTTCAAAACTTTGGATTTTGGTTTAGGTTCTTTTTTTGGTATTTTTGATATGATCAATTATATCAAAGGACCCTGAGGTGGATGGGGCGTCTAAGCTCAAGGAAGTGGAAGTCTTAGGCTTATCAACTTTTGTATATGGGGAAGCTTTGGACACATGAGTAGATGATGCATTAGCCTTAGGTGTAGAAGATGAAGAAGAAGGAGTATTAGTATTATTTACCTTTTGGGTGGCAGTGGTAGGAATAGGGGCTCCTCTCCTTGTAATAACTAGAATAGTGACTATAGTTTCCTTAGATTTCTTTATAGATGAACCACTTCCTTCTTCTTATTTAATTGATCTCTTGTCATGACAATATATGATTCATTGTTCATGTTTGTTACTATTTCATCATATTCATCATCATCATCAACTCCTCTGTGGTAAGGAAATTTACTTGAGAATCATCCACATCTTATAATGCTTCTTCCTCGATTTCCTCTTATGTTCTTCCAACTCTTCAACTCCTACTTCATCTTTAGGCTCTTGGACTTCACAGGTTGTATTGACTAGAACCTTGAGAGGTGGTGCTTCAATTTCCATCTTAGGTTGGGTAGGAGGCAGATGATTTTGGGACTAAAATTTTCTTCTTGGTAAGTTTTTATAAGGTACATTCCTTGGGATAATTGCTTTCTTTATTCTTTATAAGATCATTTGTCCAACTTGAATCAATTGATCAAAACTTAGCACCTAAAGTAGAGGCTTTAGCCTTGGAAGGTTCTTTCTTTAACTTTCTTGACATTATATAGTCATCTTCAACATTTATGGCCAAACATTGATCATCATCCAATGTAGCAAGATTATCCATTCTCAAGGCATAGCTAACTCTCTAAATTACGCATTCAGAAGAAACCCTTTTGAATTTGATACATAGAACGAATGGCTGCTTGGAATTTTATTCACTAACTTGTTAAATTTTTCCATGAACTCTCACATGGTTTTATAGGGTTCTTTATTTGAGAGATTTGAGCTAAGAGAGCACGCAAATCCTCTGTAGGCTTAAATCAATTTTCAAACTAAGTTTTCATGGTGTCCTAGTTGGTAATGATGCCAACTAGGAGGTGATAAAACTAGTCTACGAAATTTTCTTGCAATATCTCCACAAAAATCCTAACAAAGACATCTTCATGCTCAACTCCAAGCACTCCACAAGCCACAATGAATGTAACAATGTGCTCATCTAGATGTACCTTTCCATCACCTCATAATTTGGGAAATTCTTCCTATTTCCCTTTGGAAAATCATGTAGTGGTTGAGGGAGAGCCAAAGGCCCAACTCATTGACCCCAAGGCAAAGGTGCAGCAACCTTATGGGAAAATAGTTTATAAAGGGATTGTAATTCCAGCTAATACCAAGGCTTGAGCATTGGGACTCGACTAATTCTAGATATCAAAGTTTGTTGAAGATGAAGAAATCCTATCCTTTATAGGAGGAACTCTGTGATCTTTTCCTTTAGCTCCTATTTCTCGAGTCAAGTGAAAGCCATGTTCTTCCAAAGAACTAAAAATTGTGATCTTTAATATCTTTTTCTCTTTGACCTCACGTGTGTTTCTCCACTCCACTAGTTGTGTTATTGCCGCTTTGGTCTATTTGAATATTATTTTGGTGGTATGCACAAAATTTTCCCCACGGTGGGTTCCCAAAAATTTTTTGTTGAAGATTTGAATCTCAAAACAAGTAATAGTTCAAGGGACAACAAACCCTCCTATTTATGGGATAGTTTCCTTTATTCCACAAATACAAACAAGAAAAACTACTTATTTACAAATATACAAACTATTAATATTTGAATGAGGATTTTTACGATGTAATTTTTGTTGGCATAGCAATTGAATAACACAATGAAATCCCTCTCCACCATTAGTTCGAGCTTGTGGTGTGACGGTAAGTCGTGTAGCTTTGATACCAGGAAGTTAAGCGCGTTACCCCCAGAGTAGTTCTAGGATGGGTGACCTCCCGAGAAATTCCCGGTGTCACTTCCTCCTAATGTTGTTGGGTCTGATTGGGTGTATACCCGGCTCCATCGTGTAGGAGGGAAAGTTTTAGGAAAATAACATGATGAGATCCTCTCCACCATCGCTTTGAGCTTTTGGTGTGATAAGTCATTTGGTATCATAGCCAAAGTTAAGTGTGTCACCCTAGAGTAAATCTTTTGGGTGACCTCCCAAGAATTTCTAGGTGTCACTTCCTCCTAATGTTTTGGGCTTAATTGGGTGTATACCGCTCCATCGTGTGGGAGGGTATTGGTGTAGAATAGAACATGATGAGATCCCTCTCCACCATCGAGGAGCTTTTGGTGTGATCGGTAGTTCTGTGTAGCTAAATATCCCCATTAAATGTGCCACCCTTTACAATGAGTAGTTCCTTTTTATATCTATGGGTGACCTCCCTAAATTCCCGTGGTTTCCTCCCAATGTTGTTGGGCCTCATTGGGTGTATACCGACTCTTGGCGGGAGGGTGTTAGCATACAGCGAATAACACGATGAGATCCCTCTCGCCATCGGTGAGCTTTTGGTGTGTGGTAAGTCATGCATCTCTCGATACTGATTGTTAAGTGCGCCACTTCTGACCCAGGAGTAGTGCTAGGATGGGTGACCTCCCAAGAAATTCCCGGTGTCACTTCCTCCTAATGTTGTTGGGCCGATTGGGTGTATACCTGGCTCCATCGTGTGGGAGGGTATTGGCATAGCAACTGATTAACACAATGAGATCCCTCTCCACCATCAGTTTGAGCTTTTGGTGTGACGGCAAGTTGTTTAGCTCGATACCATAAAAGGAATGATAACTAGATCGTGCTGAAGCCTCGAACATAGATGCTAATCAAACATCACGATCGCGATGAAAGTAATTTACTAGAATAAATTTACATAAACCTTTGCAAACAAATGAGCAGCAATATCATATATTATTATGGAACTCATGAAATCAATGAGAATGGGCCTAACTTATATAGGCAAGGAATAACAATCTAAGAACCACGATCAAGGTCGTAGATCAAGCCATAAATCATGGAAAGAACTTGTCATCAAAGAACTAGTTAAGTCCATAGATTTATGAGAGAACTAGACATCAAGGATCCAAATTCTTACCATAGATCAAGGAAAGAACTATACCTAACAACTAGATAATATCTCCTAATATCTAAATAAATAAAATAAATATCCACACACATAAGTGGGTGAGGGTAAATACAATAAAGGTAAATAATGTACCTAGGTGAACATGAGCTAAGGTAAATACCTACTCTAACAATTTCTCCCATATTAACAATGTTCTCAATACGAGAAGCGAAGAGTATAAGCATCCATCGGAGGAAACAATAGCTTTAAATAAGAAAAATTGGTTAGAAGGAAATCCTAAGTTCACTTCTCGCCTATAAATAACACAAATCTTCTCCTTGGTTACCCAAGATTAATGACTATTGCAATGAAGGAAAAGAGAAGAAAGTAGAACTTTTAGGAAAATAGATGGTAGAGTGATGCCCTACTAATGCATGCATTAAGATTTAAGAATTATATGAATTTGCATACATCCAAATAACCCATGAGATATAAATGTTTTAGACACAAATTTCTTTGCACTACATCCAATAGGTTGAACACAAAGTTTCTTACTTAGATATAACCAAAACATATATACGGATCAAGGAATAAAACAGAAAGAAAATGAGGGACAAAAGACAAGAGGAAAGATATTCTTCTATATTGATCAAAGTTCTATGTATTACATTTCAATCATCAAAATCCAACCACTTTACAATGATATGGAGTTCCTTTTTATACCATACTAGGGAAGTTACAACTAAAGTCCTTTCAATTTCCTTACTTTTAATCAAACATTAATACTTAATCAAAATTATTATACTTTGAGTCAGCTCTAATTACAAATTACATTATCAAAACAAAGCCAACTTTGAAATACATTTAAATTAAAGAGAAAGGTTCATATGTTAGGCAAAGGAACACTTGAGGATGATAATGTTATGGATTTTACTTTAAGAATTTGATTCCTGAACTTCACAAGTGTCCCAGCAATTTTCATGCCCTTGGGAATAGTTGTATTGGTTGTTGCATTAGCCCAACTATTTAGGAAATCTTCCATATCTCTTCCAAAGTCTACATTTTTTTTAATATTCTTTATTTTCCTCAATGATTACAGTTTGCAGTGCACAGACCTCTTCCATCTTTTCTTTGGTTATGGTGTCAGATTTGAATATTTTTTCTTTGAGAGGTGATTTGAATTCTTCCTTAATATCATGCACTGTATTTATACTCATGGATTCTTCCTTGAATAATTGGAAATGAAGGTCCCAAAATTCATCCAATATACATTTGAAGACATCACCTTTCTTGAACATATTCTTCACTCATCTATTGCTTTCTTCTAGAAATTTTATTTTGCAATCTACACTATACATCCATTTATTTGAAATATTATTATTTAACTCATCAAAGATATTATTTGCAATGATAATTTTTCATCATTATTGCTCATTTTACTAAGGTCTTGTATGCATTTTGCACATATTTTTCTCCTTCTCTAGGCATGCAATAGTTGAGGTGAATCTTTGTTAGATTGAGGAAATGTTATCATAAGCTTTATATGCTTCCTCAATGAAATTCAGGATAGAAATCAACATTCCATCCACCATGGCCTCAATTACCTTTCCATAAGATACATTTTTATGAATATATTTGATGTTTTGTACCTCCTCATTAGTCAATACAGTAGGGGGAGGCATTGAAGTTAGAGGATTTGGATCCAGTACTTTCTCACTTGCCAATGCAAACTTGATGAAATCAGAAAGAGTTTGCATTTTTTCTTCCATTAGTTCTTGTGTTTGCTTCCCTTTCTCAACTCTTTCAATGACTTTTGACACAATTTATTTCAGGTTATGAACCTCACTTTCAGGAGTAGATTCACCCAGTGGGATCTTTTTTAGTTCTAGATCAATTAATGTCAAATCCCTTTAATCCTTTTCTGCCTTTGGTTTGTAAATATCTAAAAATTGTTTTCCTTTTAAATAAAACACCAATCTTGAGGTATTTTTATCTTTCTTGACAGATGGAATAGGATTTGTGCCTAAAAGGGAAGCTACAACATCAAATTTGGGAGCAACAATTTAAGATGAAGCTTTCCTTTTCTTTCTCTCAAATAAAAGGCTAAACCTAAGTGAAGATGGTACTGTATGGAGGGGTGACAAGAGGTCACAATGCAAGTGTGATCATGGAGCCCAGTTCTATGTAATTGATACTTCCACAGTAGATGTTTCAACACTATAAGTAAGTATCTCTTTGATAGGAGTTTCTAGAATGCTCACTATTTCAATTCTAATTTTTCACTCTCTTGTTTATCCTCCACTTCATCTTCTTTCTCAATGCTACCTCCTTCATGATTACTTTCTTCTCCTTGGCTTTCGATTCCTTCCCTTCCTCTGAAAGATCAATGATTTTCTCAACTTCATGGACTATCTTTGTCTTCTTGGGAGAAGGAGGTTGTTTATTTTCTTCTTCAATTAATTCTTCTATCCTCTCAACCTTTTCAACATTCAATTTCTTAGTGTATACCAGAGTTGAAGATTCAAGAGGAGAGGGAGCTGATTAGTACGTACCTTAGAAACCGAGGTAAGAATATCTCTTTGGGTTGTATATGTTTCTTGAGAAGGGGAGCTCAATCTGCCCATCTTATATGCTTTCATTTTTCTATCAAACCAGACCTTTGTTCTTACTATGATTGGATTTATGATTTCTTGTAGGTCATCCTTCTCTTTTTGAACCATTCAATGGTGACAAGAGGGATGTGCTTGATAGAATTGCTGTATTCAAGAGATTATAAATCCTCATCATCATCGTACAAATCCTCTAGTACTTTGTAGATTCAAAAATATCTGATTTGGAGCAAAGAGAATCCATAGTACCTTCATTTTTCCTCATAATCATCTAATTAATCTACTAAATAATCTTACAAATTAGAGATGTGATAGAAATACATCCTAAAATTTCTTAAAATTAAACCTTTGAGATCAAACCAAGACCTCTTCTGAAAAGAGTAGAAATTGAAGGCAAAAATAGTCCTCTCAACATTTTATGCATCAAGGGAAGTTCTAGGGTGTAGTTACCCAAAGTAATTGGGAATTGAATGTGATTTATCTTCTTATCATTTTAGGTTCTATGTAACATATCAAGTTGCCTACAAATTTCTTAAAGATCAATCTTATCACTACAAAACATTGGGATTTTAAGAGGTGCTCCCTCAAAGCCTGCTAACCTGATGTAGGAGAACTTTCTAAATTGAATAAAATAGCTACCATAGATGGAAATCAATTGCTTAGCCTCAGCAAAAAATATTTCATCTATGTTTCCCTCCAAAATTTGAACAATGTACATAGTGAAATCATCATTGACTCTCTGAAGTGAAAATTATTATTTCCTAAAAACAACTATGGATAGTATTCATACATTGGAGAATTATTTTTATCATCCATAGGTGTAAGGCCCAAACCTATTCTATATGTTACAATAATATACATTAGATAAAAGGTCATATGGAAGGATTTGGTTCTTTACACACTAGACAATTATTCACTAAGGTTTTTACAAATGATTTCACCTTAGTCTAGGATTTTTTTCCCATCGCAAATGATATTTATGTAAGGACACATTCAAAAGTGTAACTCATTAGTTGTAGGTAGACCCATGCTTCTGGCTAGGAGGGTGATAATATTTGAAAGCTCTTCTTTTAAAGAAAATCTATACATGGTCTTGGGAAACCTGGAGGCTCCTTTCTTTGGGACTTTAGACCAAGTATTGGCCACCATGTGCTTATATTTCTCTTTTCTTGATAAAAAAACACTAATATTGACCCAAACTAAGAATTTTTTAATCTCATACTTCAGAATTCTAAAATTAACATTGATACACCTCACATCTAGTTTGGCAATTACTTGGCCTTGGGGTCTCTTATTTCTTTTGAGTCTAGATCGAATAAGAACCACATGCCAAGATAGTATATGCACACTAAAATGAGACAAGAAATCCTCCAAAGATAATCTATTCCATAATATTTGATAAGTTGAGCCATAGGAGAGGGATTATCACTATTGATTCGTTCCCAAAAATCGTTGAAATCAATATGTTTCGCATCGCTATCCCCTATGTTTGGTAAGGAGGTCTTAAGGGAGGAGAGGTGCTCATGACTAGAATAATGGTACTTCATGAGAGAAAATGGGGTTAAAAATAGATGCTCGGGGAGAAAAAGGGAGCTTTGAAAGCAATTTTTGGAGAAGAACAATGCAAAGTAGGGTACAAAATAAAACCAACTCCAAGCTCTCACAAGAAGGCTCTAAAACCACCACCCTTGATTACAAGATGAAAGGTGATCCTTCCAGAGCACAACACACTTTGAAATTTTATAAATATTTGAAGAATGCTCTTACTATGGCTAGAAATAGCTTTGGATGTATAGGAACAGGATGCGTGAAGATCGATTGTAATTTGCAATGGTGAAAAGGAATGGCTTCATCTTTATTTTACTACCCCATTTAGAAAATTTTGGTGGGATGTATTAAATGAAGGGATTTAATGTTTTGTTTAAAATGGGAGTGCTCCCAACACTAGGTAATGAATTATCCTTTAGAGTGTGGATATGATAGAAGAATGAGGCACGGAAGGCCTGAACTCACACAGGGGATACATGGGACATAATGAGATGAAAGATCTATAATACACCAATGCTTAAACGAATGGTAAGTTGGTTGAAAGGTTTTCGAAAGGCCCATGGGACATAGGAACACAAGTTCTCCGCGCCCAAAAATTCCGCAACACAAGGAAGACTTATAAATTTTTGAAGAAATTTTAGTAGGTTGGCGACATGTGCGAGAGAATGTGGAGATGTGGGGAATCAATTGTCGGAGGTACAAGGGCCGTGGGTTCTTCAAAATGCTGAAATACCCAAAATACAAAGGAAAGGTAATTCATTGTGGAAAAGGTGGGGATGCGAGGAACAAGAAGCCCGCAAGAACTTGGGACATAAGGGACAATGAAACCCGAAATACCCACAAATGAAAAGACCCAAAACTCAAGGAAAAATTTAATAATTATTCAGACTTCACAAAGACATCATAAGAGGTAACTTACCCAAAATTTTGAAAATTTAGCAAAAAAATACACTCATTTTTTGGGAAGTGACAACACTTGCAAAATGAAGTAAAGGCTATTTTATAATAAATCACATGTACAAGAAGATCAAGAGACATGTCTTTGCTCGAGCTAATGATAGAATTAGATTAGGGTTTATTTATAGAGATAATCTATTATTAGCAAAGCTTGCATGCTTCGTAGTCATATTTGTATGAACGCATGGTTATTTTGAGCATGCAGCCTATTTTGAGAATGTATGGGCGATGAAGGGAAATTCCCCACCCCTATATATGTAGTTACTTTGTATAGTTTTGGAGAGGATGTGTGAGTTCTGAATTTTTATGACCATACATACTAGAGTTATGTTGGTGGTATGAACTTGCACACATGACTATTATAACATTGTTTTGATGTACTCATCTATCATTGCTTAATGAGTTAATATGATGGATAATTTTTTATGGATATTGATTTTTGATGTCTCTATTCAAGGTACTTGAATGTTAAATGTGATCTTAATTGTTATTCAAACTTCCATTTTTATTATTATGTGTGTTTCCAAACTGAGCTTATAGATCTATTTTTTATAATGGAATACACCCTTTGATTGTGGTTATTATAAATATGCATGCTAACATCTAGACAAGTTGTCATAAAGGAGGGACATGGTAGGGTTCGCGCACTTCCGTGAGTGTTCATATTTGTATGAGTGAAGTGTTAGTTTGCCTAGGCAATTGAGTATAAAATAAAGACAAAGTTTTGGTTCCATTATCGAGACTTCTTTTCAAACTATTTTACAGGATGTTGCATGTTGATAAAAAATCAATTGACTCTTGCGACCATTGAAGCCTAGGTATACGACGGAAAAGATCAATTTGCATGAAGATATGGTTATGGACCTAATTTCAATGCACGCAAGTTGGTGCAATATAATCTATATAATGAGCTCTATGAGACATTTTTTAGCTATTTTATAGTATTATTGTATGAGTGGTTGTCCGCATACGCATAAAAGAGGAACTAGAGTTAGAGATCAAGGGTTTGGATGTAGGAAGATTACCAAGATTTGTTTGATGCAGATGAACCTTGGACATGTGTTATAGATCATTAATGGGTTGGTGTTGTGTGTAATTATACTTTGAAGTACATTGTGTTGACGTATACTTGTCTAGAAGTTACTTGAATTTTAATTTTTGCGCTAGCCAAAAGTATCTTACATGCACGTCATTCCTTTGGCACTAATATCTTGATGGCGGTGTTGAGTTTAGAGCACGTACTTAAGGCTAGTTAAAAATACCACCATGCATAGGGGTAGGATAAATTTTGGAGAAATATGGTGGACCTTGAGGTAGAAAGGTAGAGAGAAGAAAGATGACTTAAGTATAATGAAGCATAGGAGAGGGAATTGGAAAAGTAGCGTGATATTGAGGAGAGCTGTGGAGCTGTAGAAAATGATGTCTCAAGATGGATTTGATGCTCACATGGAAGATGTGGAGCCGTATCATTAGGCGCTCCCCACTTGGGTAAACATGGTAGATAACCCTTCTCATCTTCAGATGAGAGTACATCATAGTAAAGTATCAAAACCACAAGCGTGAATCGATCCCACCTAGCAACCTAACCCTTGCACTTGGTGTTCCAATTCCAAAAGTAACCATTGATAAATAGGTGAGTATATGTAATCTAGTTACTTCAGGTATATATCATTTTCCTTTGAATACATAAACACATCAAATAATACATACATCTATGGAAGCACATACATCATCCTTTTTATTCAGAGGCCTGGTTGGAGGACTATTTTTTATGTGTCATCAAGATAGAGTGTGGGCATGTAGAACATTCGGAACATGTCTGGAAGTACTATACATTCACAGACTATGGGATATTATTTTAGCACTATTTTAGGACTTAATGAAGTACATCCTGGACCATTACCCATTGTAGGAGGTGGATTAGGAGGATCAGGAGGATCATGATCAAGTGGATCGGTGGTTCTTGTGGTGGATTAAATACTGGAGGGGGTTTTGGTTCTAGTTCGGATCTGGGGATCAAGTTCCACACCCTCATCAATCTCAAAGGCAAGTGCATTATGAGATGTCCCTCCACCTACCATAACATAAAGGTATTGAAGATGTTTTAGAGCATGTGGAAAAGTGTGAGTTTCTATGGCGTGCTTTGAAGGAATCATTACTTTTGATAGGAAGGTGAGTCAATTTTCTACTACTCTTTAAGGGTGTCTACATAGCTGGTATAGGAGTTTTGGCCTCGCATCATAATACGGTGGATTAAGATGTTTTGGGATCTACATTTCTAGCCAAGCTTCATATCCCTAAATTTGAGCAGAAGAGTATCAGCGTGCTTAAGGACATCAAGCATGGCTTATCAGAATGCATTCAGAATATGATGCATCATTTAAAACTTTGTTTTCCAAGTTATCTTATGGCATACATCCTCGTCATCATACACAGTGGTTTTTTGGTAGATTGTTGACTCCATTCAGAAGGTCACTATCTCATAAGACATTTATGGGCATGCACGACACTTTGAAAGTAACTCTACACACTAAGGTAGTTAAGAGTTTGGATACCGAGTGAGTCCATTTTTAGATGCATAGATTGTAGCCATGGAGAAACAATTGGAGAATCTCTCTGTTAATTCAGCTCATGAAACACACAATGTGATATGGTGTACAAATTATGAGGTTGAAGAGATACCAAGGATAGTTTTCCTCATAATTCAATGTGTACCATGTTGTTGGATTATGATATATGTCATTTGGACCATGACACGAGTAGATGTATCCTCTTACAACGTGTGATCCAATGAGAATGTATCTATGTATTGTAAGATCCGAAAACTCATACTCATGACACACATTACTATATAAAGTGATTGATCATATCCATAAGGCCATTTAAACTGGTGTGCGCTAGACTAGTATAGAAAATGGTTCTAAGGAGCAAGGTGAAATACATAATAAAGGGTGAAATAATGGGGATAACTTAAATAGAGGCTTTCGTGAAGGATATATAGTTCGAGGTCACGGCGGTGGAAAAGGAGGATTTCTTGGAGGAGCTTGTTATACATGTGGATCTCCTGATCATTATCAACATGAATTCCCTCATAATTTTATTTTCTCATGGTGTGGAAAACAACACAAGTTTGAAGAATGTCTTGATTTATATGAGAGCATGAGAAAACATCACAAGCAAGACAAGGGTGAAACTATGATTAAGATACAATGCACCAATGAAGATCAATGGATGTTAAATGTTGGACTTAATTATGAATCAAATCATGTATTGGTCACTACGTGCACCGAGGAAGTGCGTGTGTGAGGATATAAGGAATAAACCAATTATAACCAAGTAAGAAGTGATAAATTCCAAGTATCTTTATGTTGGACATCAAAAAGAAGTATACCAGGAACCTATGGACATTATCAGAGATCTACAGGGAGAGATTCATAGTTTGAAGGAGTAGGCATGTGTGATGGAACAAGAAAATAATGTTGAACTTCCATAGAAGGACGTAGATGACTTAAAGGAGGTATGTCGAATGTTGCACCAGGAGAAAATAATCCCATTGTTAGGAGATTGGCTGAGATAAAGCACATATAATGAGCATGAGAGGCAGATACTTCATGTAAATATGCCTCCCCATAATCATGAGTATGATAAATAGATTACACTAAATGTGGTCATATATGGATGGCTCTTGAGAAATATATAGATAGATACATGTGTAGAAGTTAATGAACTCACATTAGATGCATGGAGTCAAATGGGCAGACCACCATTACAGCCTTCTTCAAATGTGTTGTATATGGAAAATAGAACTAGGGATAATCCTATTGGGGTACTAAAATATGTGACTATTATGATTCAAGGAGACAAGTTTACTAGGGAATTTGAAGTATTGAATTTAGTGAAGCAAGTAGCTTCCCATGATTACTTGGGTACCCTTGGTGTTATGCAAATAATGTGGATTTGTGCTTCAACAAGGGGTACATTAGATTTTATAATAAATAATATCATGTCATTATACCTTTGACAAATGTAAATGTTGCTCTGTATGTTGAGGCTCGATTGTAAAATACTTGAAATGGATTTATACGCGCACAACCAAGGACCACGAGGTAAATTTTCCATCTAAGGAAGGAGTGATACAGTGGGATGATGCTCGTTCATTTAGTGATAACACAAGTATTGCATGTGATAACTAGGTGTATGAAACATATGAATTAGTTTGGCAAGAGATTAAGAACACGAGTTACTCATGTTATCGGCCACACACCATTCGGTGTTTGAGTTATAACCAAGTACCTCGGTACACTAGTGAAGGGAATCCTAAAATATTTCTGTGTGTAATGGAAACCTTGTGGAAGAAGGAAGGAGACATGAGAAATATGCTTGTAAATACTTTTGCGTGGGATAATAATGCATTGGTGGGATACACACAAAGACAACTTATTAGAATGATGAGTGGTGAGGATCACCTTTTCCACTAGGTTCTTAAGAAGTAATGTAACTTCTAAGATATGTAAATTCCATGGGAAGTCCCCTACTTCATATCATATTTAGAATTATTAGAGACTTTGGACGGAGGTAAGAGTCCTTGCCACCATCACTCTAGGTACATAAGTTCTACACCACCCTAGCAAGATGCGTGCATGCATGGTATGTTCATGTAGAGTTACCAAGAGTAAAAACTAATTGGAAAGAGATGACCTCAAGTATGATTCATACTTTTTATTATTTTTCTACTAAGACATTGATTAATGGAGCACAACAGATTATGAAGTGCCTTACTTTGGGAAATAGCACTAAGGTTGAGGACCTCCTATTAGATATGTTTGGAGATTTGGATATAGAGGCATACCTTGACCTTGAAGAAACTAAAGAAGAAGAAATGGTTTATGCCTAGGAAGTAAAATAAAATGGTAAGCTAGTATGCATGATCTATGGTAAGGATGATGAGGATAAAAACATGGATGTTAACCACACTTTGAAGGTATGCACGAAGTAATGGAAATAAAAAAATGAGAATTCATGCATGTATCATGATCCTATGAAGACAAAGAAGTTTAATATTAGAACATATGTAGATCCTAAAGAGGCCATTATTGGTGACTACTTGTCGGAGAGGGAAGTGGAGAATATTATTGAACTATTGTGTGACTTCTAGGACTTATTCTTGAGGCTTTGTCATGAATTGAAAGGGGTACACCATTATTTAGATGAGATGAGAATAAATCTTAAATAAGGTGTGCCCTTAGATTAGGAAGTTTCCTTACAAGGTATGAATCATAATCTACGTGTCAAGGTATAATAATAAATTGATAAAATTCTCAATTCTGGTATAATTGAGCCCGATCAAGAATTTGAATGGGTAAGTCTCGTGGTCATTATTATTAAAAAGGATGGGAGGATAAGGATCTGTGTGGATTATAGGGAGTTTAATTCTTCATGTTTTATTGATCCTTTTCTCACCGCATTTACAAAGGATATCCTTGAAGGAGTTGTAAGATGCGATATCTACTCTTTTACATATGGGTTTTCTTGTTATCATTAATTGTGCATAGCAAAGGAAGATCAATAAAAGACAAATTTCACCATTGAATGGGGGACTTTCTTGTACACAATGATGCCCTTTGGATTGAATAATGTGCCATAGTTTTCTCATGTATTATGGTACATGCATTTCAAGACTTCATTCATAAGTTTTTATAGGTGTATCTGGATGATTGGATAGTGTATGGTTTAGTTAAAGATCATTGTGAAAATTTAAGAATATTTTTTGATAGGTGTAGATAGTTGAGAATCTCTCTAAATATTAAGAAGTGCATCTTTGCAACACCTTTTGGCACTTTTTGGGGCATATTATTTGTAAGGAAGGGTTATTGGTAGACCTAGACAAGGTTGATGTTATTTTTGGTTTGGAAGAACCTAATAATTAGAGTGAAGTGCATGGATTCTTGGGACATACAGGGTATTACACAGAAATTCATTAAGGGATATGAAAATATTTTCATGCCCTTATAAGAATTATTGAATGTTGAAGGAAATTATATTGGTATGAAGTACAACACCATGCATTTGAAACATTGATGGAAATTCCACCACCGCACCTATTTTACGTTTTCCTTCATGGGACAAACCATTTCATGTACATGTCGATGCTTCTAGGATGGCAATTAGCGCAGTGTTAGAACAACTAGGAGAGGAATTATAGACAACCCCATTTTATTTTCTAGTAGGAAGCTGAGACCAACCGAACAAAATTATAAAACTAGTGAGCGTGAGGCTTTGTCTATGATTTACGTACTACATAAGTTTAGATAATACCTATTGGCGACACCATTTATTTTCTTTACGATCATATGGAACTTATATATTTAGTCAACAATTTTTTTTTTTGAAAGGGTGCATATGCAGTGGATATTGTTATTTCAAGAGTTTCATTTTACATTTGTTGTAAAACCAGGTAAAAATAACTCAATACCTAACAACTTTTCAAGGATAAATTCCAGTGAGGATGTGCGGAGCATTGAGGACATAATGTTGGATATACTGACTCTTTAGATTAAATCACACACCCACAAAATAGAGGACTTTACGGTATTCTTGTGTACTAGATAGGTGTCCGAGGGAATGAATACTTTAGAAAAGAAGAAACTTGCAATACACGTTGCGACCTATTAGTTGATAGGTGGGGATTTGTATAAACTAAGCCATGATGAATTTTTGCATTGGCGTGTTCTATAGCATGAGCGTGAGGCTATTATGGATGAATCGCATGGTGGAATTGTTCGAGGTCATTATGCTATAGATGCCACCACACGCAAGATTCTAATGGCTTTCCTTTGGTGGGAAACTTTTTATAAGGATATTAAAGAATATGTTAAGGCGTATGACCATTATTAGTGCATTGGGAAGTCTAGAACCAAAGATGAAATGCCTTTAAGGCCGATTACAAGTGCTTAAAAATTTTGAGAAATGGGATATTGAATTTGTAGGCCCTATTTCCCCACCCGTGCGTAGGACTGGCATGTGTTATATTATAACTTGTACAGATTATCTAACAAGGTGGACAGAAGAAGAAGCACCTATAAAGGATTGCAAAACTACTATAGAAGCTAAATTTTTATGGGAGAACATTATCAATATAAATGGATGTCCTTTAAGTTTAACAAGAGATAGGGTCACTCATTTCTTAAATGAGACCATTAAAATTCTTTTGGCTGAGTTTATGGAGGAACACCATAAGAAAACACCCTATCACCCACATGACAATGGTATTTTTGAAGCTTTCAACAAAATTTTAGGACAAACATTGACAAAAACATGTAATGTTGGAAGAAAAATTGGGATGATAAATTATCTGTTGTACTTTGGGCATACATGACCCTTACAAGAGGTTGAATAAGGCCACACCATTTTATTTGGTGTTCGGAATTGAGGCTATATTTATTTTGTATTTTATGTTACCATCCATGTGTATTGTGCATACGTAGGAGGGCTCGGTGATGAAACATTTGTTGAAGAGAACATAGCCAAACTTATACGATTAGATGAGAGGCATGTTCTTTCCTAGTGGAGCTAGAAGATAGAAAAATCAAGATAGAAATCCTAACATGATAGGTGTATCAAGAATAAGACATTTTAGGTGGTTAATATGGTTATTCTATGTGATTCAAAGTTTGCACACCACCCAAGGAAACTCAAATTTCATTGATTGTGACCATTTGTAGTAAAGAAGCTACTTGATTCGTGCACTTTCGTCGATTATAGGCCTTGGATGGCACACTATTTCCTAGTTACTTCAATGGGAGTAAGTTAAATCCATACTATAAATAAGGATTCTTTGTGTTTGTAATAAATAATTCTTTCCATTTAGATTATATTTCCCTTTTATGCATTTCCCTTAATTTGTTTCCTTTCATCGTTGTTCTGCCTTGTAAATTTAGTTTTGTGTTTTGTTGTAATAAGCATGTTTGCGCGCTAGTATATGATCACTATCTATTGATTCATGCGCACAGGACCGTATATACTTTTAGTGTGTGGTGTATTATAAAGAAGAAGTGATTGGTGCTATGTTGTAGTTTTTATGCCCAGAGAAAAGGTGTTATGGGTGTTATGGATAAGGGTGTTTTAAAGAAAATTTATGTGATTAAAGACCACGTGGGAAAGATGATCACACAATGTAATGAAAGGTAGGTAGTGGCATGAGGAGGTAATTGGGATATGACACAATGGTTATGTACTTCATCGTAGGTAGGCGCATGGAGGAGGTTTGTGGCTGAAAATTAGTATAGCGCGCCATAAGGTTACAATTGCACCACGCGAAAGGTAGTTACGGAAGTAAGTAAAGATAGAAAAGGTAATTTATTAGAAATGTGACTTAATTATGGGTCAAAAGGACAATGTGGGTCATTGGAAAAGTATAAATAGGGGTAAGGGGTAGTCATTTTGCTACCTTTCCTTCGAAGAAAACTTTGAGCAAAGAAGCTATCGAGCATTCTAGTGTGAGAAAAATCAAAGTGAAGTTTAAACCAGATTTGTGTGGGGAGATGTGTGTATATCCTTTTTATATCCTTAAGGAGATGAATTTTGGAACTAGAAGTAGAGCACAAGAAGAAATGGTTTTTGTATAATTTAAGTAATTAGGTTTTACAACACTTGGGTAGAATAGAAGGTTGTGTCACAGAGCACCTAGGGCACGTGAATTTACAGAAATATGGCCTCAAAAGGATGAAATGTTAGAATGAAAATGATCGAGGTAGTAGTGGAGGAACCCTTAGAGGATATCTATTTAGAAATGTAGTATCCCCTGGTGTGCATAGGGTGGAAATATGAAAGTATACAAGTGCCAAATTTTAAGATAAGTGAATATAATCATAGAATTGATAAGCACAAGAAAATCTTGAAGGAATATTTAGAGAAGGTACTTCTAGGAATAGATGAAGAAGGAAACCATAAAATTGAAAACTCTATGAGAAGAAGTCTAGAGAAGAATGGATTTTTGTAACTTTATGAGATTCCATTTTTCATGAAGCTAACGTATTTGTACCAATGCTTGATGTTGAGGGTACGCAAAGATTTATTCTATTTCACTAGAAGAAGAATGAGAATTACTACTCAGTTGATTAGGCGAGTTACATGCCTTTAGAGTATGGGAGAATATGTGGGGTTATATCTTATCACTAATGCAAATATAGATGGATTGGACGTAGAATTAATCCACGAGAAGGGAGGCAAGGAAATGAAAATTACAGATTTGGATGATCTTGCAATTAGGGTTTCCTACAGACTGGTGAGTTGTAAATTGGGTGCTTCTGAATGATGGATGGAAGTCAATAAGATATTCCTATATGTGGCACATATAATGGCACATAGGGCACACTATAACATCACGCAGTTCATTGCAAAATGAGATTATAGAAGAAGCGTGAGTGTAGAATGATGAGGGTGCCAAGATAATGTGGGGGTTGATTCTACTCCTCATAGTGTTTTGGGAGATTGGATTATTAGACGGACTAGAGGAAAACATGTGGGTTTACCCACCTATGCATAAATCTCCCATAATGTAATTCACAAGATACACTTGTGATGGGACTATTACAAGTACATACAAGGCACAAATGAATAAGTGGTATGACAAGTTAAGAGGGGAATTTTAGAACTAATGGTGCATTTTGTGCTAACTTCCCAAAGTGTGGTTAGGGAAAAAATGAAATTTCTAGTGATGCATCACTATAGTTTTGCATACTTCAGGATGTTGAATGGGGAGATGAGCCTTTGGTGCAAGATTCTATTTTCCTTCACTACACAATACCTTAAGTATTCAAGTGAATGAATAAAAGATGTACAAAAGTTGATCTTTGGTTCATACAAGGTCGAATCATATTTACACACCTTATGTGTGACATATAGGTATGATTTGAGGCTCATATACTTAGAGGTGTTGGAGCCTAATACGTTGGACTTGTATCCCCAACGTGTTGTCACCATTAAAGGCATGATTTTTAGAGTATTTATACAGTTGAGGCCAAAAACTTAAGGAGGGATTAAGATGGATGTTGCATATTCCACATTTCCACAACCTGAATGACAATTATACCACCGCTAAAATGGTGCGCGAGGAGGAATCTGTGGAAGGAGATGTAGAGGAGAGGAAACTAGACCACTCACAAAAGAAAATGTATTATTCTTGGAAAAGCAACAGGTGGTGTTAGAACCTCACAAAGCGATAAAAGCATGAAACATGAAAAGAGTAAACATGTGAAGGCTACATTGTCTCTAGTATGGAGATAAATGAGGAGTCCAATTTGGAAAAGGTAGGAACCTCATTGAGAGAAGAGTTAGAACAAGAATTTTTTTGAGTGGTTGAAAAGGGAAAAGGAGAAATCCAAAGGAGAAACAAAAGGCTCCCATAAAAGGAGAAGAGAGTAGTAAGAGTCCACTTTGAAGAAATACTCACCTATCATGAGGAGCATATGGAAGAAGGATCTAGTGATGCTTTTGTCATTCAGGAGGACACGGGTTTAGGAGTAAGCACAAGTAGAAAGACTCATACTCCTAAAAATAGAGGACAAAGAGAAAAGAGAAAAGGAAGTGATGAACACCAAGGTCACCTCACATGGATTATGTGGATGACCACAAGAAGGTATTGTGAGTGTAATTTCAAAGCATAGTGGTAATGGAGAAATGTTATGCTTGTGATCTAATGGATCGAAGGGAGGGGTGTCATGAAAAAGAAAATGATAAGTTGTAATCTGCATAACCGCAAAGGAGCTATAATTTGAAGTAAGTGAGAACTCCATCAAAACAATGATGCTAAAGATTCATCCCGGGAGGAAGTATAATGCAATAGATCTAAATCATTTTACTTGATGAGAAGGCAAGCAATACCATCAATAAGTGTTCCTCATAAGTAGTGCACAAGAACTTAGAAGCTAGCACTATTGTTAAAACTTTGGTCACTAATAAGAGAGAGAAAACATGAAAAGGATTGGTTGAAGAAAGGCATGTAGGGGAGCATAAGAGAACAAAGAAAGCATACGATAGGGCTAGTGCTCTAGTGAAATAGATTTTAGGACAGCGCCCATTATTAGTAAGTTAGGTCGGGATTGATTATGACGATGAAATGGAGTACTTAGAAGATTTAGTCGGGATGTTTCTTGAGAATATAAAAAGTGGTGCAGAGCATTTAGAAGAAGAAATCTGCGAAGGAGAAGGAGAATACTTGAGTTTTTATTGAGGTGTTAATCACTGAGTTGGAGTATTTTTTTCACCAAGCGTAAAGAAGCAAGTGCAAAAGCTGATATAGCCTTCAACAGATGTCATAAGTGTGATCCTTTCATTGATACATGGTTGGTGGATGAGGAATCATTGTTGAATATAATTCAAGAGAGTAACCTAACTAACAAGGCCAAGAACACACAGTGTGATAATAGAAACTCGCCACATGAAAGGATTAGATAAATATAAAGAGGAATAAGTTGGAGTCAGTAAATAGGAAAGTTCTAGAAAATGATACTAGACCATGTGGACTTGATTAATGGAGCATGCACAAAATAATCGATGCATTTTTTTAGCTCAAGGGAAGAGTTGAGGAAATTACTCCCGACCAAGTACCATGGATTTTAAGGTCTACATCCGAGAAATATTTACAAGAGCTTGAGTAATGTAAGAAGGTGGTGGATGAAATGGATGCATAATTTCCAGATATATTCCACCCAACTCCATCTTGAGATAATTTTTGGGCATAAAATCACTTTTTGGACATCAAAGTTTTGTTATATCCTTCATCAATTTTGTGCTTAAGATGATCAAAGAATTTTCGGAGACGGTAATCCAATAATTGTGGGCTAATGTTGCACCCACGAAATGGTATAAGGATAAGTGAGGCACAATATTTTTGGACATGTGAGAGGAAGGTGCAAAGGAAAATTTAGAAGTAGGATAGGACACATGTGGAGGTTCGCGCCCGGTAGAATATATTCGGTACTTAGTCTACTTTTGAGCCATAGGAAAAACATAGACAATGGACAGTTGGAGTGGCATTCAAGCAACATTTTGAGAATATATTAGTGCATGGAGACTTGAAAAATGAAGTAAAGGATATTTTGGGATAAAGAACATGCACGAGAAGATCAAGAGACATGCATATTTTTAGCTAATAATAGGATTAAATTAGGGTTTATTTATAGAGATTATATATTATTAGAAAATATTTCATGCTTCATAGTTATCTATGTATGAACATATGACTATTTTGAGCATGTAGTCTATTTTTATAATGAATGGGTAGTGAAGGGCAAGTATCCACCCCCTATATATGTAGTTTCTTTGTATATTTTTGGAGAGGATGCATGAGTTCTAAGTTTTGATGATTGTAGGTACTAGAGTTATGTTGTTTGTATGTACATGTAATTTCATTTCCTTCGCCTTTCTAAGATTTTGGAAGTGGATTCAGCTATACCATGGAAGTGGAATCCAAGTTGATTTTAGGTGGAAATTGACTAGGAAAATAGATGTATTTTCCATTTAAATAACTATTTTAATTATTTATAAAATGTGAGGAGAATAATTAATAATTTATTTAATAAATGTTATGTTAGTGTAGGTTATTATTTATCCTTTTATTTATTTATCGTGGATAATTCTTACACTTGTATTAGCCCTACACTTGTTGGGTTAGCTTGCTTAGGTGAACTAGTTGTGTCGAGTTAGCTTCTCAGTTATGTGGAGTTAGCTTACTAGTCTTTTGGAGTTAACTTAACTACCAATATTAGTTAGTGGGATTTCTTCACCATTGATTTAGGTAGTAGTTGCACTTCTCTCCTCCTATATGTACATCTTTCTTATTGAATAATTAAAGTCATTCTATTGTAATGTATTGAGCATTATGGATTATGATGGATTTCCATATATGGTATTTTAGCTCTTTTGTTTTAAAAATCTAATGTGGTGTGCTATTATCATCTGAGATCATGGCTTGGAACAATCTTCTTATCGTTCCTTTCATGGTATCAGAGTAATAGATGATGTAGACATCCATCTGTAAGTTTTTCTTTGCAAATAAGGGTTTATTATTTTCATGTATTTGGAATTTGTTAGAAATTTTTGCAACATGCATTTTTATGCAAAATGGAGTGCAGCATTGGATTTGGAAGGTGCCAAAACCCTAAAATCGATCAAACTTGACCATGTTTTGAGACAGTCAAAACTAGATGCAGATCTATACCTTCTGGGTGCATTCTTTTATCCATTGGATATAAGCGTGTACCTTTTCGGATGCATTCTTTTACCCTCTAGATATATTTCAATTTTGGATGTAGTCTTTTATCCACTGGACATAGATTTGTACCCTCTGGGTGCATTCTTTTATCCATTGGATATAAGCGTGTACCTTTTGGATGCATTCTTTTACCCTCTGGATATTTCGGTTTTGGATGTAGTCTTTTATCCACTGGACGCAGATCTGTACCCTCTGGGTGCATTCTTTTATCCATTAGATATAAGTGTGTACCTTCTAGATGCATTATTTTACCCTATGGATTTTTTTTTTGGATGCAGTCTTTTATCCATTGGACATAGATCTGCACCCTCTGGGTGCATTCTTTTATCCATTGGATATTGGCATGTACCCTCTGGACACAATGATTTATCCTCTGGACATTTTAGGTTTTGGGCGCAAGATTTTATCCTTTGGTCGCAAGCATGTATCATGTGGATGCACTCTTTTACCCTTTGGACATTTGGGTGTCACGTGTACCTTTTTTAAAAATATCAACATTAAAATATTATTTTAATAGTAAAACCTTCTAGAGCTCATAACTTTTGATCCGTAGCTCAGATTAAGGTGATCTTTTTTTGAAATTGTGTATTTTTTGAGATCTACACATTGGTGAAATTTTTATACACATATTTCAAATGTAAAAGGCACTATTACTCATTTTAATATTTACATGCACTCAATTATAAAGTGCCAAATTCGGGAGGGTGTTGTGATCACTTGTGGATGCAATTTTGGTTGAGCCCGACGTCCTAAACTTTTGGGTATTACATTCTTGTATCTATGGGTGTATACATTTATATCTCTCTTGTTTGTTGAGATATTTTGGATCTGTATTTTTGACACTTTTTTTGGCATGTTGACAGTCTCTCTTGTGAGGTAGTTATTCTGGTGGAGCCCAATGTTAGTTTGTCAGTGTTTGAGTAGTTGATTTTGACAACTCATACAGATTGTCGGTTTCACTCTACCCATTCTATAGTATGGGAGGGTATGGTGTTAATACTGCTTCTTCGGGTTTCATGTCCTTGCCTTGTTACCTTGGATTTTCTTGGATGGTGGCACTCCTATTTATTTGGATCTCATGTTCGCCTTGTTGCCTTGGTTGTTCTTGGATCGTGGCACACTTATTTGTAGCAATTGATCAAACTATGTTTGGTGTTTTTTTTTCACTTTTGACATCACTCCATTGACAGTCTCCTTACATGGAGCTATTCTGGTGAAGCCCAATGTTAGTTGTTTTCGAGTTCTATGATCGAACAGTGGATTTAGACCACAGTGCGCACCACACTTCTTCAGCATTATACGCATTTTTGGAGACGAGCTTTTGAGGATATCTTGCAGCAGATTTTTCTCTCTACTTTGTTATTATTGGTTTTGGTACCTTGTGGTGTCCATTTTTCCTAATTGTTGTAAGTGGGTACCTCATCAAGCCTTGTTGCCGGAACCCACCTTCTTTTCTACCACCTAAGCTATGCTTACGGGAGGGTGTTATTGTAGGTTATTATTTATCCTTTTATTTATTTATCAGGATAATTCTTACACTTGTGTTAGCCCTACACTTGGTGGGTTAGCTTGCTTAGGTGTACTAGTTGTGTGGAGTTAGCTTACTAGTTGTGTTGAGTTAGCTTCTCGGTTATGAGGAGTTATCTTACTAGTCTTTTGGAGTTAACTTAACTACCAAGTATCGCTTAGTGGGAGTTCTTCACCACCGATTTAGGTAGTAGTTGCAATTCCTCCTCCTCCTATATGTACATCTTTCTTATTGAATAATTAAAGTCATTCTATTGTAATGTATTGAGTATTATGGATTATGATGGATTTTCATATATGGTATTTTAGCTCTTTTTTACAAATCTAATGTGGTGTGCTATTATCATCTCGAGATCGTGGCTTGGAACAATCTTCTTATCATTCATTCATGTTAATTAAGCTAGCTAATGTGTGTTAGGAATTAATTTAATTAATCCCAAAATGTGTGAATCAATTACTTTAATTAATCAATTCTAAAAGGGAATGTGAAATAGGATAAGCGGGAAACAAGTATGTAGTTATGAGGTGTCTACATTTGTCCCTCTTTAAATTGTTGTTATGAATTAATAGTATTTTAAAGATAGTAGCCATATGAAGATCGGTAAGCATATGACATGGAAAGATGGTATATGTTTATATTTTCCCCAGTGAAGCATTTAGATGCCCCAAAGAAGTATGATGGTAATGGAATTCCCACTCAAACAGATGGGTGACATAACAAAGTGGTGGACACCACTTGTTAGGAAGAAAGAAAGAATATGAAGGATTGTGATTGTAGCATGAGTGTCATTTAGAGAGTGAAATTTAGAGCAACCTTATTTCTATGTTGAATGATAGAGTTGTCACCATGGTCATGAAATAATCATGATGTGTAACCCAGATGCACATAAAAAACCCACATGCAAAGAAAATATAAAAAGGAAAACAAACCCAATACACATTATGCACCATAGCTATGAAGAAGCCAAAATGGTAACGAAATATGTGAAATTGGTATTAAAATAAAATATTAAGAATGCAACATAACTTCAAAAAAGACAATTAAATATGCCCCTAATATGTGCCACAGTGATGATTAAGCAGATGCAAATTCACCCAAGAACTAAACTTATGAAATGCATTACGATAGGTTCGGATCAAGAGTGGAGTGGTCTTATATACTCCTAATGGGACTCTTTTTTAATCCGCATTGAAGATTTATTTGAGCGTTGAAAAGGGATAATTTCCCCCAATCAATAAACTTATGAATTACATGAGAGGTAAAATAAGAGTCAAAATTTCTCTAGCTGAAGTTAGATCACAAAGGGAAAACACTTGATTTCACTTACCCCGAGCATAGATATTAACATGTAAAGGGAAGAATGTAGCATGACAGTTGTAAGAATCAAACGATCACTAGGGTAGTAGTTAAAAGTATGATCTTATCAAGATTGTCTTAAATTTTTGAAATATTTTCATTTATTTGCAAATTTTTAGGATTTTACAAATATTTGATTTTTTTGGACTTTATTTTTTAAAAAAAATTGCAAGTATTTTGTTTTGAATTTTTTGAATATTTGGATGATCTTATGTGTGTGATAATGTCAATAAAGTACTTACAAATAACAAAAATATAAAGAAATATTTAAAAAAATGAACTACACAATAAAACTAAAAACACACCATGGCTTATTTAATAAACCGGGATGATAACACAACACATTCAAGTGACTTGAAGACACAAAACAAGCATGTCAAACAAACCCAAAGATGAGCAGGATTTAACTACACAAAAGTTAGATGTTAATAATTCATTTGCTATTGGTATACAATAACAAAGTACAACAAAATAACAAACTAAAAAAGTAAGAGCATTGTCACAATGTTAATAAACTACAACAATATAACATAATTTGCAATAACGACACCTAATGACACTCCTAATGTGTTCCACATTAAATAATTAGAAAAATATGAATATTCCCTAATCGATAGCTTAGAACATGAGAGGATTGGTTCAGAAGAAGAGTGAAGTGATTATTAGATACTCCAAAAATACTTTTTTCATATCCTATTAAAGTGTGATATGTATTGATTAAATTGAAATCCAAGTGTGCCCTAAAAAAGCTATATTATAAAACGATAATTGATTTTTTTCCTCAAGCATATATATATACACCATGGGAAAGAAAAGATATTATCGTAAGATGGTCTCGAATGATTAGTATTATTTTCATCAAATGACGTTATTCTTGAAGTATGTTATGTAGTTGCTGAAATTTTGTCATTGTAAAATTTTCTAAATGTCTTTATTTTTTTGATAGTTTGAGCAGTTTTGGTTTTGGACATATTTCAATGTTTTTGGTTTTGAAATATATTCGAATGTTTTTTTAAACATACTTTATTGTATTTTTATTTTGAACATTTTTTAATATTTTTATTTTTGAAACATATCTCAATGTTTTTGTGTTTTTAACTCGATAAATGCTTTGCACTATTTGAACTCATGTTCAAACAATTGTAATCATTTCATTCCATTGGCATAATGTAGATGATATAGTGATAGGATGTCTCACTCCACTCATGACTCCACACAACTAGGAAGATGTGAGGGCTCACCACCAAGAGCCAAGAAGGACGTGAGAACTAGGAGAATAGTGATATGAAAATGAAGATGATGGATACCAAGACACAAGGTGTAATAATGGTCCATTCGGGAAAATGTGACTCATCTCTAGTCAAGATTATCTCGACCAATTCCAATATTATTTAATGTAGCCTAGATTATACCAATGAAATCCCAAGTCGCATTGACACATCACTCATCCTAAACTGGGCATTCACTCAAGCACGCAAGAGTACCAAGTCCCTCTTTATGGAAGCTTTCTCAAGAAGTTAGCATGATTATACATATATTCCAGATCCATAACAGATAATTAATTATATTATAGTGCATAAACTAGATCTAGATCTTAACCAATAAGTATGAACAATCAAACAAGAACCAAGATTAACTTTACCATACATGAACCAGTCACAGATGTGTCTACAATCAATATCCAAACCCAAAGTTCCATTATAATAATTGATATAATACACGAAGCTTCATACATACTTATCAATGTCACCATAGTCATACACATTAACTAACTCATAACATAACACTAACAATAATTGGATTCTCTAAAATCGTGCAAATCAATACATATTTAAAGGGGTGGGGACATTCCCTTCACTTTGCCCATGCACCTTCAAAAGTAGGATACATGTTAATAATAGCCATGTGCCCTTACATGGTAAATACAATAGCATGCAAACTCATTAATAATAGATTACCTAAAAATACTACAACACTATAATCCTATTATTAGATATAATACTATGCATGGCACTTGATCTTATACTTGTCCAAAATATCCTTTATGCGATCTTTAAGTATTCTTCAAATTATGATCTGCACTCTATGTTCAAAATTATCCCCAAACTGCAAAATGACTAAGTCTTGATTTCATGTTGTTCTGGACGCACCCTATTTTCCAATAGTTTTGTGTGCATCTACATGCCATGTGTCTCATGCACAAAATCCTTCCGCTCCTTCATACTTAGGTTGTATTTCATCATATCAACATTACCCCACACTAATTTCATTGTTGCACTGGAATTGGGTAATCACAACTTATCTCTCCATAAATAATGAAAGAATGAAATAATTCCACTACAAAGATCGAAAGAATGCCTAGCGCCCTCTACATCCGAAGTAGAAATTAGCTCTGGATATCATTTTTCTATATGTGCCTCTAGTTTGTTCCAATCATTCAATGCTTGATAAGATTTATCTAGAATGTCTGTAACCATAACTTCCATTTCATCAAGGGTCATATTTTCACCTTCATTCTACAAGACCACTGAGAACATTAGCCATGCTCGAGACCATTCCTTCCATCATATCCATCCTCTACGTGATGATTTTTCCAATCTCCTTTATTCATTCCTTGTGTGGGTCATGGGTTTTTGCACGTGTCTCACACTTTTCCTATACTAAATTAACCCTCTCCACACATCCAAGTGTTTCATTCTTCATCACATTAAAGACATCGTCTTCCTTAGCCATGGTCCTTGTCTTGATTATCACATCGGCACCGCACGCTTATTCAATGTTATATCTACTTTTGATGCAGCCTAGAATTTCCTAGATAACACCCTAGATGCGCTAGCACATCACTCAAATTCTATACTAAGCATTCACCCAAAGCACACAAAGGTACCAGTCCCTCTTTAGGGTTGTTGTTATAGGAGTTAGCATGATGAAGGAAGAAACATATAGATTCATAACTAATCCATCATTCTACAATGCATGTCATATTCATATTTATGAAAGAACAAGATTAAACAATAATCATGATTAAATAAAGAACATGCAATACTCAATTACACACAGGAATGACACTTAGGTTCACCAATATCTTAAATCTATTAATAAACACATAAGCTCCTTACAGTAATGTCAATCTATACCAATGCGTGCATGGATCTGATATAGTAATTCAGTCATATGTATATATCTCTATACCTCCATACATCCATCTCTCCACCACACATATATTACTACTATGTGATTCTTATCATATATATAGGGTGGGGACTTGCCCTTCACCACTTATCTATTCCAAAAATAGGCTACATGTTATTAATAGCCATGCATCATTTACAGGCATAGCCACACATGTAAGTGTGTTATCTATAGACCTTTTACAATTAACTAAAATGACAATTCTATTCTTATCTCATCTCCATTCAAAACACTTCATTCCGATCCTCCAAAGATAGAAAATGCATGGCATGCACATCTCTGCATCATTGGTGTGTTATGCACGCCATCTTCTAAAAATAGGTCTTCATGCTCAAAATCGGCTAAGTCCTGAATGTTGAACTTTCCCTCGTGTGTAAGTTCTTCCTATCCCTCTGCACCCTTGATCTTGGCCTTCTCTCCCATGCAGACTTCTTGTGTGATCTCTAACAAGTATTCTCTAATCAACATTACCCCACACTAATCTCATTGTCATCCCGAAAATGGGTATCTCCAAAAATTGAAGTAAAGAATAGAAGAATGGAAAGAATAAGAATGAAATAATGTAGATAAAGAATTTTTATGAGGCTATGAGGCAGCCTCCTATGTATCAGTTTGAAGTATCAACTCTAGATACTCCTCCTTTATTTCGGCCTCCAAGGTTTTCCATTCAACGAGTGCTTGTTCTACTTTTTCTGGAATGTCCATAGCAATGGACTCCAATTCATCCCTCACAATCTCCCCTTTTTCATTTTGCAGAACCAACACAACGTTGGACATCGAGGTCATTCTTCTTTCTAGAAGATCCATCTTCTGCGCAATGAGCTTCCCAAGCTCTTCTAGCCGAGTCTTGTGTTTACGCCAGGTCACGCACTTCAGCTTAACCATTGACAATCTTTCTGCGTGGCCCAATGTCTCATCCTTCGTTTCTTTCTGGACCTCATTGTTTTCTTCTAGGGTCTTTGTATTGATAATAACCTCTAGAGTTGTGTATATGTTCAAAGCCTGCTCTACTTTCTTCAATACTTCCTATGGCACTTGTAGCAGCCCCTCATAGGATGCAATCTTTTGCATCACGAAAGCTTTCAATTATTCTACCTCTTACTCGAATTCCTTGCACTACCATATACATAGGTTCATCTTCAAGTATCGGTCCACCAACTTTCCTACGTAATGTATCACTTTGAGCGAAACATTTGTGGCACCTTGGCCTCCAAGTGTGGCCTAGCTCTTATAACATTGTCCCCAATCTCCTCTACGAAGCTGATAAATAATTCATACTTATTCTACGCCAAGTCCCTCTCTTGTGTTATGTGCACTATATCTACATCCTTTGTCTTTAACTCCTCACACAATTTTCTTATTGTTGCATATTTATCCATGTTTCTTCTAGAAACCTTCACCAATGCGTTGTTGACCTACTCATTTGACATGACAGTAGGATTTACCATCATATGTCTAGCTTGTGGTGCCTTCTTCAACCGTCTTGAAATGCATGACTCTTCACATACATAAAATTCAAGCTCATCCATGTGGGTGTGCATTGACCATGATAGTTACTTTCGAGTGCACACAATCACCATATCCTCATCCATTAGCTCCCAGCTGAATAAATCCTTCTATGCTATCATGCTTTGGAAGTGGGCGCGGAAAATTTTACATGCATCCTCTGCATACCCCATGGTTGGTGGAATGTATTATCTACTCATCCTCTCGATCTAGGACCCTTGGAAATTGTAGCTTTAAGGTTAAGAGCCTATCTGTTACATCTTGAGCAATCACATACGTGGATCTGGAAGTTTCCTTTTCTTTTTCTTCTCCATCCTTCATCTCTTCATATTTTTACTCTTACTCATTTTGTGGCTCATCTTCTAGCTCGAGTGGGGTTGGAGATGCATGCTCACTCTCCCCTGATTCCTCCGCTTCTTCATCCAACTTCAACTTTCTTCTCTTCTTTGGTTTAGTGGTCTCCTTGTGAGGAGAGAGACAATGTGATTTCCTTACTATTTGTGTGGTTCCACTTTGAGTCCTTGTGTGTCTGAACACTTTCTTAAACCTATGCTCCCCCTTCTCAACCTCTCGAATCTTCCTCTTCATCCTATCCTTGAGGTGGTGTTGTCGCCAAATCACTGCACCCCCCGAAATGGCCAGGATGTGAATAGGACATTCGGTGTGATTGGGACACATGGGATCACCTCTCAAGCTGTGGGACTTGGGCTTGAGGTGAACCTCCGGAGAAGGCCGGCTTCCTCTTCCTAAACTAAGTGTTGTACTACTCCTAGTGTAACAAAAATGATTATCTAGTCCTATGCTAACATTTTCATGGGGTTTTAGGGAAAGAGATTTACAGAAATGAAACTATACTAGGGATGGTGATGCACCGAATAAAGGGTGTCTTCAGATTCAGGAAGGGTTAATTTGAAGAGGGTGTGTGCACCACAGGTCAACTTCACCTACTGTAACTTAGAGAGGGTACAGGATACCACAGACTAAGAGACACGCATTCCCTTTGTTAAACTTTATCAGACCGAGAAATATACTAGTTTCCCAGTGAAGAAGGATGAACTCAAGAAGGGTGAACAGACACCACAACTCAACTGCATGCAATACTTCACCACTCGATAAGCACGTAACTCCAAGAACTGCAATAGAACTTAAACTTGCACGGTGTACCTGCAAAGTATGAGAAAGGCACAAAGAAACACAAGGATGAAAGGACCGAGATTAGTCACAAAACACACACTTTTATTGCTTCATAACATGCACAATGCATCATACATTCGTAAGACGCAATAGTTGCCATTACGGTCTTGAAGAGGAGGCTTGAAAGTTCTCTCAACACACAAGAACAACTTGCAGAAGAGAGAGGATTCTTGAAAAGTATACACTCTTGCCTGAGATATCTAACTGTCCAACTTGTCTGAACTGTTGGAACCCTTTGAAATGAGCTTCCAACTTACATTTATAGAAAAATATGTGAGAAAGAAGAGGAAATGGTCATAATTACATTCCTAAAATGAAGGCCCATGATGTATTTATTGCAGTTAGTTGAACTACCTGAGAAGGTTCCATCATGGGTCATTAATTGCCTGATGACCAAGTCTTCTCAATTAATTAAAAGAATATTTAAATAATAATAATAAATATTATTATTAAAATATTTAAATAAAAATATTAATTTAATTAACATAATGTTGAGACCCCCCCGTTGACCCGTTTGACTTGAAGAGGAGGGGGGTCCATGTGGATAGAGTCTGCACAAATCTCAACTCGGTGAGCTTCGAATCCTCTAACTCGGTGTTGCAATTGATTTTGAACCCCACACCAACTCTTTCCTCGTCTTGGCAATCGGGCTCTTTTGCATTGAGTCCTCCGAATGGTGGGCTATCAAACTTGATTCTTATCATTTTGCTCTGTTAACTCGAAGCCATTTATGCATTCCACGTTCAAACTTCATGAAACATCACCACGAGCTCCCTGCGAAGTCACCTAGCTCTTCATCCAGCAAACGATCTTACCTTTCCTGGGCTCAAACTCACTTGAATACCGAGCTTAACCCGAAATCTCTAAAAAGAATGGTTTTACCACAATGCTCAGGATTCTTCCTCATCATATAACACTTGTAGTAAGAATGTTTTAGCTTTTCCATAATAAGCACAATTGTACCCTCCAAACGATGAGAAAATGCCATTAACAATAAAGACCTAATGCTGCCATGATGATGACCTAGGCTTATGCCCATAACATGTCGATAGACACCCTTGAGACTGATTTTTTGGCCAAAGAGCCCTTCGGTATTTTGGCAGTGCACTCAGCAATCTCGGCTCCAATCAACAATTATGCCACTATTGGGATCTTAGTATGGCATAGGTAGCTGTGAGCTACACAATATACCCATTTTTCAGAAACTAAAAAGATCCTTCATGTTACAATTTTCAACACATAAAAGGAGCCCTTCAAAAAATACATTGAACAACTGGGGCAGCCAAGAGGACCTTGGAAAAATGTACAGGTAACAACCATATGAATTCTTCCTTAGTCATGGATCAAAGCTAATAGAAATAAAGCTAGATAAAATTAGCTTGAAACTACAGTATAATCGTCCCGTCCATTATAAACAAACACAGCTTTTCTGATCCTGGTAAAAGAATACTGTTATTGTCTGATTGGACGTACATAATGGAAGGGTATAAATATTGCTTCTGCCCTCAGAGTTTCTCAAAGAGACCATTTACACGTAACAAGGATGCAGCATGCAAAACGGCCGACTAGGTATTTTAGAGTTGACCTTCACATTCAATTCGTTTCTAGGAGAAGGAATGCTGAGCAATATGAATCGTTTCATTCTGCACCGTTTTAAACCTTCATCTCCTGGTTCGGGCAAATTTTATGAAGCCTTGAACAGCGTGACTCCAATCCATCGTACACGGCAGTGAATATTTGTTTCCTGCAGTGCTTGCTGGAAGCGTTCAAAAGACTTCTACTGTGCTGCACGTGCCTGCTGCCTGTGCGTGGGAGTTTCTCGCGACCACCGAATGTTCAGAATTGTACGCTGGCAAGGGTGAACTAATCAGGTCAGGCATCTGTTCACTGCATTCGGTGAAACAGTATGAACGCCTCGTGAGGAAAACCGTGTCTGTTGGAAGCGCTCAAAAGAAGGCTTCTTCTTTATTGCAACACGCTTGGTTTGATCTCCATGCACTCGCCGCTCCACTCGGCGTTTGACTCGTTCCTCCATCTGATCCTATTTACATGGCCTGCGCGGAAGTCTGATGATGGTTTTCCACCTTAATATTTCCGCGCTTGGCAGTGTTTGCCCGAATCTCCCCTTCACGGAAGTTTGGTCATGGTTTGCCAAACCAATATCTCCACACCTGGCAGTTTGACCGGATTTCTCCCATTTTTTGGCAATAGACTCAAACTTCTCCCACGTAACGGCTCGGCCACACCAATCCACGGGCCCCGGCCTTAGCTTTGCCGCGCAACCTTGGCAAGATGAAACTCGGGACCCCCTTTACGCGAAAACCTTGTGTTGGCTTTCCACTGCAAATTTTCCACCATAGAAATCGGGATGAAGATATCCTATGTGGGGAAATACTGATTTGGCTTGCCATCATCAAAGTTATGACCTTGGCAATATACTGAAATATTTCCCATGTGGGAATCTTACAATGGCTTGCCATCATCAAGGTCCAACCCGACAAAAGGGATGAAATTCTCCCAAGCCAATGCCTTAGCACGGATTTGAACCCCAACTTTTCCTTCTCGACTTACAATCGAACCAAACAAAACTCTGGATGCTCACGACCTTGTCTGGCTCGACTGAGTGAGCCAATGCTACCACGTCTGAGCTCCATCCTCAAATGATCGATTCTTTTCCATTGGCCAAGCCATACACGAATGTTCAGGTGATCGGGGTGATCAGGTGTTCATTGCATTTCATGAAATAGTTTGAATGCATGTATAGGATGTCCATGCCTTCTGTAAGCTACAATTACCATATTCCATGAGAAGAGATCTGGATCAGTCATGCAGTTGAAGACTTTACGAGCATCCATCAAACTTCCACACTTGTCATACATGTAGATAAGTTTATTTGGTAATAGTGTGAGTCTTCCAAATGTGTGTCCCCTATTATTGATGTGAGAGTGGATTTGCTTGGCCTCCGCAAGGGCTTTCTTAGTAATGCAAGCCTGTAGTAGATGAAGATATGTTAAAGAATTTACAGATGGATTATGTGTTGTAAGAAGAACGTGTAGTGCCTCCTTCAAGCGACCCTCTCCATAGAGTGCTACGAGATTTTGATTGAGATGTATTTGGTTGCTTGGTTGCAAACATTTTTTCATTCAAACACTACCAGATGACCTCATCGTCATATCTGCATAATCTCATATCATCTTGGTCAAACAAGATAATTTTCCCAAGTGGTTGGTCGAGCACTGTCTAATGGATTAGACCTGGCCTCATGTTAACTTGGCTTTCCTTGACTCGGCCTTCAGATCTTTTTGCATCGATCTCCACCGGGATCCTTGTACAGTTCCTTTCATTCGTCAATTTTCAACGAGCTATATTTTGCATTAACAAGACCATCGTCGAGCTCTTACAACTGAGAGTCTCCACTGAGATGATTTCTGAGATGATTATCAATTTGACACCGGGTTCTTTATCAACTCGACCCTGAACTCTCCACTGAGTTGAGATCAACTGGGTGCCTTTCGATGCTAGGTGATCTCTTCATATGCAATTTAGGAATTATTTTTAATTATTGCATTTCGATAATAACCGAAGGTGGGTTCCTGGGACTATTATTTTATTTTGAACGTGATAGGACCCCGTTGTCCAATCTTGCCAGGTGTGCAAAATTGGATAACAGGTGGATTGGCCACGCAGCGTTGTGACTCTTCCCCGTCATAAGGTTGCTTTCTTCTCGCACTCCAAGCCTCCACTATCTTCACGCTCCTCTTCCTCATCCACTACTTCAATAACTTCGTGGACCTTTTCACCGGTATGTTTTCCATTATGTGCTTACCCTTCGTTGGCCCTAGGAGTATGAGTTCATTCTCCACATACTTATTATTCTCCATCCTAGGCTTCAATGAAGATACACTAATGTTGTCCCTACATCTGCTATAGCCAAACTTACTCGACTTAGTATTCAACAACTTCAAAATGATCCTCTTGGTATAGTAACTTCTTCCAGGATACACATAATTCTTCCTCAATGTGTGGTAGTTACAGTCTACCTTATCTGCATTGAATACTAGTCGGTGCGTGTCTTTGAATCTATGAACAAATTCTTGGAAATACCTTGCAGTGAATGTGTAAGGAAATTTACACTAAGGGCTCCAGAATCCATCTCTCATTGGGAAGCGCGCGATGTAGAAATGTTGATATACAACAAACTAAACTTGTTTCCCTACTACTAATGGTAGGTCCTTTGGGATGCACCACTCTTCTCCAAATGTCACACGCAGAGCCTATCGTACCATTTCTCTACCCTTTTCTTGACGTCATCTATCATGGCCCCTTTACATAGGTACTTGCTAAACCTTTCAACTGGTGATTTATTCTCCATGGGGTATTCCCATACCTTTTCCTTCGGCCCATCTGGTACTCCAATTTCCATGAATACTAGTGATAGTAGAACAACCCCAAAGTTGATCTTCCCTCTTATGCACACTTCCTCGACTATTTGTTCTATAATGTAGCCTACAATATTGTAGATTTATCCTTATGACATCTTACGCATAACGTGTAACCACATAGTATTTACCTGTGACCATCGCTCCTGATCATTCAACTTTGTAACAAGGTGTGTTGTTGCTTGCACAACCGAGACAGTTCTTTAATTTGTCTATATCCATACCGCGTGGACCCTTCAGGTACCCCAACTCCTATCTGGTCTTTAAGATAAAAAATTTATCTGTTAAATCATTATTTATATCCTCTCTTGTGGCATTCAAACCTATAATCAAGAGATAAGTGCATATGCGATTCTAACTCTATGTCTGCGAAGTAGAAGAAGTCCTCATGCATTCTCGCTCATGAGCCACCGATACAGGGCTCATAATTCCCAAAATATGGAAGCTCATATAATTGGTAGACCTAATTCTTTTGAAGCTTCTCACCCGCATCATCATAAACCAAAGATGTCATTTGTCATACATTTTATCATCCTAGAAGTGAGCAAGGAATCAAGAAATTTCTTATTCTCTGAGGTCCCGTTATTATATTCGCTCACTTTGATCTTTATGATGGGTGAATCCCATTCTTAGTTGATGATGATGCCTTCTAGATATTACATTTCTAAAAAATCACTTTCGGGTGCCATCTCTTCCTCCTCAACAACCACCTTCTTCTTTCTTTTTGTTGCTATTGCAGCTACCTTCTTGGGTGTCATTTCTACCTTGCAATCATCTCCTCTTTGACTCTGTAACTTGTGAATCAAACCCTATCTTGATTCAATCATGCCCTAGGTGGAAACTTTGTGCCCTAACTCCTCTCTGTCTCCTTACTTCACTCAATCCATTCACCATCGAGGACGAGCTTCTTTTTCACAGATCTGCTTTCACGCTTGGTTTCACACCCTTCACACCTTATCCTAATCACTTGGCTCATTGCACTTAGCTATTTTCTCAAATTCTCTTATTTGCAATGGTAAAAATGAATCCACATCCCATCCTTATATAATTTTTCAAATTTTGATGCATTTATTTCTCCTTCACCTACCAAATATCCTCTCATTCATTGACCAAATTTGTTCATTCCATGTACATCTTCGTGCCCTAGCTATAACCTTCTAGCATGCCTTCCTACCCTCTAGTCACAGACTTCTCTTTAACGTGCACCCTTGCACCCAAGTACCTCATCATTGTACCTTCTCTTGGTAGTTATCACGGCCTCTCGCTTACCTTACGTTATATTTTCCTTTCATTCATCTCCATTTCTGGTCACCTTTGAGAAGCAATCTTCTTTTGACTTAAAGCACACCCAGCAACTTATTCCTTTCACCTTTCAATTCCCACTATCTTTTACTTGGATAACTACAACCACCCCACACTAAAAGTATGTGCAGTCCATTACCATTGCACATAAACATTCTTCACATAGTAATTAGCTTCATGTGTGCAAGTGTGCTTCTTACACAAGAACAACAACTAAATTGACAAAGCATAGCGAAAAATGAAGGAAATACATAATGGAAACCTAATCTAAATGGAAATACTACCTTATTAAAAGCACCAAGAAGTCTTATTTATAGTAGGGCATCATCTTACTCCCATTAAAGTAACTTAGGGTAGCCGTGTTCCATCAAGTTCTTCTAACTGGTAAGCACCTTACTCAAGTATGTAAGTGATGACATACGGCCGCAACCAATGTACCTTAAGTTTTCCTAGATGGTGCAAGAACTTAGAGTCATAAAGAAGTACCATTTTTCCAATTTCAAACTTCTTATCCCTTATGTTTTTTTCATGCCATGCCTTTTTCCTTGCCTTTTCCTGCTTCTAACTCCATCATGCTATGGCTCATCACCGATCCAGTTGAATCATTTTCCCGATACGTTCTTCTAAAGCATGCTGATTAGCTAGACCTCCACACTTGCACAATGCATAAAGAAGGTAACATAAATTCCATAGGAGAGCGGCTTCATGCTGAACACCAACTCGAAATGGTTTGGCTTTATTCAACCTATTATAAGTTGTTCTATATGCCTAAAGAATAGGCGACACTTTGTCATCCCAAACCTTTCTTCCAACATCATAAATTTTTGTCAAAGTCTCGGCTCAAAATATTTTTGAAATCCTTAGCGAGTTCCATTTACTCGAGGTTGGCGGGTGTAGTTTTATGGTGTGCAACCATAAACTCATCTAATAGGATCTTGATTGTCTCATTCAAAAAGTATGTACCCCTATCACTTGTCAAGCTTAAATTACATCCATATCTTGTAAGAACATTCTCCCATAGAAACCTAGCTACTATACTTGTTGTACATTCCTTCGTAGGTGTTGCTTCTGCCCACCGTGTGAGATAATATGTGCAAGTAATAATATAGCGTGATCCAGTCCTACGCACGGCTAGTAAAATAGGTCCTACAAATTTAATGTCCCATTTCTCAAATGGTTCAGCACTAGTAATTGGTCTCAAAGGCATCTCATCTCTTTGCCCTAGTTTTCCTAGGTGCTGACAATGATCACATGCCTTATAATATTCTTTATAGTCTTTATACAATGTCTCCCACCATAATCCAATAAGTAGGATCTTCGGCAGTCACATCACCTGCATAATGACCTCCTGTAATACCACCATGGGATTCTTCCATAATATCCTTACGCTCATGCTCTAATACACAATGGTGTAATACTTCATCTTTGCCTAACTTGTAGAGGTCACCACTGATTAACATAAATGGTGCCATGCGTATAGCAAGTTGTTTCTTTTCTAATGCCTTCATTCCTTCTGGTGCCACACTAGTCCATAGAAATACAACAATGTCTTCTAATTCTAATGGCATGCATTATAACCTATATAATTTTACATCTGGCATGGTTTCTTCAATTGTCTATGCTTCCTCTCCTGAGTTGATTCTAGATAAATGGTCTGGTCCAGAGTTACTTTTCCTTGGCTTCACCACAATTGTGAAATCAAACTCTTGAAATAAGAGTACCCATCTCGTATATGTGCCCCTTTAAGATGGTCTTGTTTACCAAGTACTTCAATACCATGTGATCTATATAAAACACAAATGGTGTTGCTAACAAGTACTATCAAACCTTGTGCAATGCATAGATCATTAACAAAGATTTGCGCTCTTTAGTTATATAATTTTTTTCAATATGAGTCAACTTCCTACTAGCAAAACAAATTGGATGATCAACAATACCTTCTCTAGGTTGACCTAACACCATACCAATGGCCATGCCACAGGGCATCCATATGCACATGAAATGGTTTATCCCATGAGAGAAAGCACATAATGGATGTGGTAGTAAGTTTCTCCTTTAGTATCTCAAACGTGCGTTATATCTTTTTCTCCCAATAAAATGTACCTTTAACCATAAGTAACTCTTCTAAGGGTACAGAAACTTTGGCATATCCTTTGATGAATTTTCTATAATATCTTGTATGACCTAAAAATCCTCACACCTCGCCTTGACCGGTAGGTTCTTCCAAGCCTAGAATGACTGCAACCTTAACCGGATCAGCCAATAAACATTCCTTACATATTATATGTCCTAACAAAGATTCCAAATGGTGTAGCAAATATGCACTTCTTGATGTTCAAATAGATACTAAATTTTCTGCCTTTGTTGCTCGCACAATAAGCACATATTGCCACAATGATCTTTCACAAGCCCATTTATTATCCAATCATCAAGGTAGACCTATAAGAAGTTATGAATAAAATATTTTAATACTCCGAACAAATATGCACGAGAATATAGTAGGTGCATTTTTCAATCTAAAAGGCATCACGGATAGGAAAAACTACCCCATTCAATAGTAAAATTTATCTTTTCTTGATCCTCCCGAGCAATCCTAACTCGATGATACCTGAAAACCCATCGTGAAACAATATATTTCACACCCTTCCATTCCTTCCAGTATTTCCTCATTGAATGGCATAGGGAATGGATCTATGATGCATGTAACATTCATTTCCCCTGTAGTCCACACATATTCTAATTCATCCATCCTTTTGATCTTGAACACCATTGGGCTAACACATTTTGACTCATCAAGGGCTTTATAATTCCATATTTCAACATTACATCAATTTCTTATTTTACCTTTTCACGTAAATTGGGGTTCATTCTATAAGGTTGCTTCCTAACTAGTCTGGAACATTCATTAATATTTATCTTCATTTCCCAAGTGATTTATGTACACCTTTAATTTCATGATACCCTCGAGGGAATAAGTCCCGATAATCCTTGAGTAACTCAATGATCTTGGATAACTCCGAGTCTAACCAAAGTCTCCAATTATGGCCTCCTTAGGCTCAGCCTATGAACCTATATTCATCATCTTTGTCTTCATGGGTTTGTGATAGTCTTACGTATCCTTTTATGTCTTGTCCAAGACCTAGCGCACCCCTTGTGAATGTTCACTATCCAAGTTCTCAACTTCCTCATCATCCATGATGTAAACCATCTTTCCTTTCTCTTTCTCAAGGCAAGTACATTCAAGTAGTATGGAGTCCATTTCTTCTTCCCTTTCAAAATAAGCTCCGGACTCTGTCTCACAAAATAATTCTTGAATATTCTCTTATGCTTTTGCACTATCTCCCATAGTTAAGCACTTGACAAATTTTAATGTCTCTTCGATTGGAGGTTGGGAAGAAAATTATGAAAAGGTCTGGATCATTCCTACAATCAAATTTTTCCAGTTCCCAGTCTCTCAATGTAGTTCTACATATACATACCAGGCGCGTGCACATACTTGTAGAGTAGAGTACAATCTATGCACCCATAGTGAAGGTGGTAATGCTTTATGTCCTCTTCGTCCGATTCTCTCACACTATTGAATGTGATGTTGAATAGTTTGATCACCATGATAAGTGCAAATCTGCGTAGGTGCATTGTTCCTTATAAACCTAATAGATAAGGTGACTCCAATATCTTCCCATTTTATAATATTATCTCTATGGACTACCCACCAGCGCGTTGTTGTCCCACACAAGGTATATACTAACATATCTCTTCTCTTAATTTGATCTGTCCACTATGTTTCCATGGCTTTCAAAAATACAGGAAGATATTTTTCCCCTGTATACCAAGGTACTATGTTACCTATCTGTCAAACCGAACGAAGTCCATTCTTGCATGTAACCATGCTTTTTACCTCATGCCCTACTAGTTCATATGTACCATGAGCCCAATTTTCACAAGAAATACTCGTAGTATCACTAATAGAATGAGAATCCTCCCACTGTAGGATGCCTTCTTTTGATGGCTCATTGACCTCTGGGTCCTGAATAGTGCATATATAAATTATGTTTAAGTCATATGCCAATTTTTTTCCTCACAAACTTGTCATGGATAATGGAAAATCCTTCAAAAACAAGGATGTTAAGAAACTTTGTGACACCTTCAACATCAAACATAGTTTTTCATCACCATACTATCCCCATGCAAATGGACAGCTGAAGACTCTAACATGACACTTAATAAGATCCTCATGAATATAGTAGAGGAAGCAAGTGAAAATTAACATCTCCAAATCTTGTTAGCTCTTTGGCCTTATCAAACTCGCATCTGTACCCCTACAAGTGTTACGCCCTTTTCACTAGTCTACAACTCTGAGGTGGTTCTACCCCTTAAAGTTCAAATTTCATCACTCTATCTATCCATCATATACTTTATACCTAAAAAATAATGTAGACAATACCACCTAGCACAATTAGAGTTATTAGATGAAAAAATTTAACAACCCTTTGACATCATCAAGTCTATCAAGAATGCATCAAACGTGCATATAATAAACATGTAAAAGAGTGTGACTTCAAAATTTGTGATCTCATTCTCAAATGAAATCAAAATGTCACTACTTTAGAATAGAGTAAATGTAGAAATTTTACCCCTAATTGGATCAGTCCATATGTCATTACTCACAAAAATGGTTTGGAGGGTATCGCTTAGTCTCCTCGATGGTATACCCAAAAAGGAACCTATGAATGCCTTACACTTGGGACCTTTCTACTGTTAACTTTTGATCATCATAATAGTCATTACATCAAAGATCTTAATCCTTCATTAACCAGCCCTTTTCTCATCGTAATGATTTGAAAGTATGTGGTCTTCCGTCACTTTCCTTACAAACCTTAAAAATGAGCACCACAGATCTATTCATCACATCTTTCATTTGGACAAGTTCCTCCTTAAGCAAGAACCTAGAAATCATTATATCCACCTACCTTGTACCAACTAAAAACATTTCATGGGGCACATGTGTGTAGGTTGTATACACATCTCTTTCCCTCCTTGAAACAATCTATTAGGGTTTTCCTCACTTTCGAAATAAAATTCAAAAATATCTATGGATGCTTCCTATCAAAAATTCAATAATACAATATACTGATCCCTTGAATGACAGCTATTCAAAATATCAAAATCATATTTTCAAAATAAAAGTAGACTCATCCCTTGAAGGACATCTACCCATCAATATATAGATTGATCCTCGAAGGACAACTATTTCTCAGTAAATCAAAAATCAAAGTTAAAATCATAGAAAACTCCTTCGAAGGGTGGCTACCCATGTAAAAAGGCTTCCCACATAGATCAGCCTTCAAAAATTCAAAGTATCAAAAGAATTCTAGTAAATTTTCCTACATCGATCAGCTTTCCCATCAAAGAAAACTTTCTGCATCAATCACTTTGTGTTAAAAATCAAAATATGTATAGTTGGGGCATTTCTCTATGAAAATTTTGAAAAGGATAACCCTCTCTCCCACATCAATCCACACATACCAAACCCCTTTCATGTATTAGGAAGGTACATCTTATCACTTCATCTCTATAGCTAAGATCCCATGTGTAATTACCCACTGATAGTCTCATTTTAACATTGTTAAAGGCTAAAAGTGTAAGTGCTTTCACATTTTCTATACCCATCACGTATGTATCAAATCCATATTAAAGTAATCATTCCATTTTTACTCCTATATTTTTTAGATACATTTTGATAAAATTTTGGATCACATTTAAGTCACATCAATCATACATCATCATCTAAATCATGTAAAAATCCAAATCACATAAATTTTTCATATTCAAATCCCATGAGCATCAAATGTAACATTAAACACGTGAAGAAACACATACATCATAATCAACACATAAATCATACGCCAAACCACATCATATATATAATCAAAGTCTCAAAATACATCATCAAGGTGAGTCTTTGTCCTCCACATATCACAAACTATACATAAAAGGATTCATAAGAGGCATATACCAATCCAAACACAAGTACAATATATAACAACTCGCCATAAACTAGACACCTCCAAGAAACTTGCTAGCACAAACAACACTCCCATCACCTCCCTACGCGCCACCGTCACTGCTAGCTCCTCCATCAAGTCCTTGAGGTGCCTGACCCACACTAACCGCACTAGCACTAGGATATGCCCCTCGTTACACCAAGTGATCGGTATAAATAACTACATTGGGAAAGTTATGTATCACCATATCCTCATAATAAGCTAACTCTTCTCGTAAATACCGATAATGAGAAAAGCTAATCATTCTGGTGCACTCATCTAACTACTAGCATGGGCATGAGCTACTAACTTTGCACATGATACTCAAGATCATGTAATACCGAGATTCCTTTTCAGGGCATCTCATTGTTATCTATATCGATCTTGATCGGTAGTGTCCCACACCAACTACACTCTAAGTCCATCCCACTTAGCAATAACACCATCTCTCTTACCAATAAAAGTGTCCCTCACTCCAACCAAATCATCTCTCTCCTTCTACAAACTATCTCTCTTGACCTCCACTTTAGCCTTCTCATTCGTCAACTATACAATTGTGGACTCTAGGTCCTCCTCATCACCATCACCCTCCTCATCATCACTAATATCAATAACCTCTTATTCCTCATCTACTCGGGACCGCACCTTCCTCACTTTCCAAACCAATCAATATCTCTCAAACTCCACATATGCACCAATCCGCCACCGCTATAATTGGCATTCACTTTAGCATCATCAATAGGCACAAGGTCACCATTCTAATCTAAACCCATGGCTCCCTACTCATAACTATAATAGGATTTTGTCCCACAACTTCCTTGGAAGTATTTGCATCTCCCTCATCTCATCTATAAAGTACTAAATCCTTAGGTACATTCTCAGTATCAAACCAAACTGCTGTCTAACATGGCTAAACTTGATGAGCTCCTACTCTCACCCCCATATCCCCTACACCCAAAGACTCTCGATGTAAACCATAAATCTCACACTCATAACTTTTCCACACTAGAAAATCAATATACAATTTCAACACTACATCCCCCACCCAGTAACCCTATAAGGAGCTCCTTGTAATGATCCTCCCTCCTCTTCCCCCTTGACCATTCTACATCCCCTCACCATCTCATAAATCTAGTTGATTTTCAATCATATCTAAACCTCCCCATGGAAAAATCTACGGACAAGTTACATCAATATGCTCAAAATCCCAACATTGTAATAAAAATGCTACATCAATACGAAATCTCTTGTGGAATCTCCAAGCACACATCTTCATGTATGTCTATGCTTATAACATAGGGGCCCGAGAAAATATAGTATGCTGCTCCATCATCTTTACAACCACTCTTTTCATCATCCATGGGAATCTCCCTCCTCTCGGAATTAGGAAAAACAAAACACAAAATACCAATCATCGGCATAGTTATCCATGTGCATCCCTTTGTCTGTGTAAAATACATAGACTAGTAACAAAAACCACAAGTATATCAAATATCATGTACGTCATCTCCATGCAATATCCTCATCACATCATCTCCCTCCATCTCATCAATACAATAGATACCCTCTCCATGGATTGGGAGTCTCGTAATCCTATGGGTATCCTCCATAGTGATCATAATCTCACCTATTGGTAAGTAAAATGTATAGGTGGGTGGATCACATCTCTCCATCATCTTAATAATAACCCTAAAATTTGTGAATGTGTCTATAATCACGCATCCCTATAAAACCAACCTCCTTTACATCACTCCAATCATCACCTAACATATCCTCTCATACCTCTGCTAGGATTAATGGAATCCTATCTCAAATAGTCAATTTTGCATTCACATGCAACCATAAACATACAAAATAACCCATTAAAATCCATATTTATTACAAAACTCATTAAAAATTCATCAAAATACACGGTCACTAACTAATAAACCTTGTCACGCAGAAAACACGAAAAATATCCTGTGATTCACTTGAATCACTGGCAATTGACCAAAATCGTTGATGATTCCAGTGATTTTAAAACTAAACCATCCATACCCTTGAAAATGAAAAAAACAAAAATAGCTAAAAATCATCAAAATTAGGTGCTCACCTCTACGTGTGTGAGTTTCCTCTTCCTTGTCGATGACGCCATTTCTCCAAACCATCATTTTTACCCAATCACTCTCTCCAATTGTAAAAACCAAGTCACAAAAATGAATTGTGCACCACCAATTAGGGATTTTATAGCCTCCCCCAACTTTCATAGAATCGTTGACTATTCACCTAAATCATCATTGGTTGTTATGAATAGCTAGCGATTCTTCTTATTTTTAACCTCAATCAATATTTTTCAAAACAACACCGGTTTATCACATTTTTCAACAAATTGTCTCATTTACAGGACCCCCAATCCTTGAAAAATTAAATCTCCAAAATCAATTCCTTTGGGATATGTCATATGTTTATGTGACGCGAGCCCTTTGGCCCCCATCACTTGACTTACCTATCTTTGCAGCCTACCCTTATGAATCATATGTACATAGGAAATGAACCCTTTGACTGATTCATGGTAGCATTTATTGTTTTGATACCCCATCGTGGGAATTTTTTTAGCAAAATGCATGTCAAAATTATCTAGAACCAACTTTGGCAAACTAGTGTTCCTTACACTACGTTGCATTCACCCCATTTTGAGGGGATCACCCATACAAATCAATCTATCGCAAATCATTTTTTTCTAGCACTTTGCCTACACCAAACTACTCAACAAAAGGGGGCAAATGTAGACACTCAAAATTCGCACCACTAATTTCCCTCATCCTATACACTATCTTCACAACTATATTAATCAAAACAAATTCACTATTTAATTCACACATATTGTATCCTAATTCTTAAACCCCACAATATTTACCCCATGTAAATATTCCTCCCACAACATGTAAAAAGCATTTCACAACTATTAAATCTCATTTTAACTCTCTTAAAACCACTTAGAAACTAAAATTGAAAAAGACAAAAAAAATCAACAATCTTACAATCTTCTTAACATCCTCACCTCATCCCTCAACATCCACTTAGTCATTTACCCATATTTTAGTCTCCTTTTACCTCTTGCTTCACCAATCAAACCCCAAACACGTTGGCACATAATCCAGGGCAGTCAGAAGCTCACTCGAGGCATGCGCAGTGTCGAGCCCCTCTTTTATGTGAGCTTCATGAGAATGTTCTCCCTTAATAAGCGGATGTTTGCACAAATAGAGAATGAACACACCCATTCTTGGAATCAATATCAAGAAGTAAATAATATTCTAATGCACCAGAACACATAATAGTATGATCACACTACAATAGAAGTAGAACTAAATCATGATTAGCAAGAAGAATACTAGTATTACACCCATGAACATAAAATAAAATTCAAAGATCAAGATCCATTACATGATGTTCTAATCATTCCATTATATTCATTCATCAAATTATAGTAGCCAAGATTACATCAAAAGAGTTCCATGGATGGAGATATTACAAAGAAAGAGCTTCAACATTTTCTCTATCATTTCTTCATTACAGAGCTTACAATTACATATTAAATATTTTCATTAGGTTTTTGTCTCTCTATTCATCCTCTATACCCTTCTCCTATCCATATATGTCTCTCTCACACCCCACTCCTAATGTCATGCAAAACCATCTATAAAGAGGAATTCAAGAAATATCTTATAACCGCTCATCATTACAAGAGAAGGCCTAAAGGAATATTTTATGATCACCCTACCATTACCCAAGAACATGCAAAATTTCATCATGCATCTCCCCGATAGAGTATCCTTAGCATATAAGTGCCAAAAATCCATAACAAACTCAGCTCCTTATCCCTTCATGATAAAAGTGTTGATGCCCAAGAATATCCTTTTCTTGAGTTACGAGTCTCCATAGCTTATACATAATTGTATCTGGTCACTTTTCCATTCATTCCCTAAATGCATCTTTACCTATCGCCCAAAATCAACTAAGTCTTGAATCCATTCTTCTTGGGCATGATCCCTCACGCATCCCCAAAATTTACTTCATGCATGCCTTCGTGCCCTAATTTTGTGTGCCACAACCTTCAAACCTCAAGTACTTATTTAATTTAGGGGTCCAACATCACCCCACACTAATTCGATTGCCACCCTGAATCCTTTGTGTTTCCCGAATAAATTCTTGATGACCAAAATTTTTCTAAGGCAAAATGTTTCTCCTTCAAAGAATAAAGAATAGTAGAATTGAAATAATCTAAATAAATAATGGAAGAATGGAAGAATATGCTATGTGGTCAACCCACTATGTGACCAATTGGAGGAGTTCAGGGAACTTCGTGTCTATTTCACCCCTCATTTTCTTCCATGCCTTCAATTATTCTAAATTGGTTCTTCTCCCACAATGTTGGGCACTTGGTCTAGGGTGAACTCATCCACCTTTCCCTTGATCTCATTAATAGATACCAATAGCTCTATGTAGATACCTTCGAACTCGTCCATCCGCTCATGATGTAATCCCGAGTTTGTTAATCCTAAAATCCATCTTCTCATTCTTTATTTTTATCTTATCTTTCTAAGTTGTGGTGTTAACAACCAACTAGACATGCTCATCCTTATTGGTGAGGATCCTCTCCTATAAATCCTTGAGGTCAGACTCCTCTTCTTTCACCCATGCTTCAATGATGGGCTCGCACTTTCTGCAACTATTGAAACCCTTATCTGCCAATATGTTTTCCTCCTTGAGTTGAGTGAGTAAGTCCTTCAACTCAGTGATCCGGGATTCAACAGAAACTTTACTTTCTTCTTTCTCATTGGTGAGATCTTCAACCGTAGGCCTTACGCCATCCTTGATGTTCACCAGGAACATCCCTAAAAGGTCTTTGAAATACTCCATCTCATCCTTGTAATCCATCCTGGCCTGGCTCACCAATGCCAAGCATTTCCCCAAAATGCTTTTAACGAGGGAATCAGCTGGTTCATAAGCCTCCTTAGTTCACACATGTTCACCCTTTAGTCCTCTGGCGTAATACATCTATCTCCTTTTCCTTGTCCTTCTTATCTCGAGACGAGGGTCCAAACAATGGCTCTTGCATCTAAGTTGCATGAAATCACCTTTGAGGAAATATTCTAGAGTGCATTTCATGCCTTCTCATCTGTTAGGTGGTTAGGATCCACCAATTTGTATGTCTCTCATCCCTTCTTCTTTAAATGAATGGTCTCAATCACATGATCATTGACCTCAAATTAAGGCTCTTCGGAGTGGCAATGCATGTTCCAACTTAACATTTTGTGGTCCTAATCATGCCCCCTTCTTGATCCATCAGATCCCAACCATGTATTTTTTCCAGTGGGAGGGTGGCCTAGAACATTCCACGTAATACCTTTGTGGGTTCATCCATGAAATATATATGGGGGCATAGGTGTCCACTTCTTCATTGTTTCATTGCGCTTCGACCACTACTTCTTTGACCTTGGGGTGAATCCTTTATCCTTTTTTATAGTAAAGGATTCCCCCTTATATTTTCCCTTGGGTGGCGGCAGTCGAGGAGGCCTTGTGCATTGGACTCTTCTTTGGTCCTATAGAATGCTCCTTCCCTTCCTCGCATGCCTCACCCACATTCATGGCTTCAGCTTCACATCCTATTCTTCAATCTCTACTTCCAACTCCACCTAGAGGTAGAGTGATCCTCTTATTCTCCTTCCTCCGAGCCTATCACAGCCTCGATGCATCATGTTTTTTTGCTTCTTCTCTTCTAGCTCTTCCTCCTCCTACTTCTCTCCCTTACGCTCTAGCAGTGAAGCCTTGGCACCACCTTGTTGAGAAGTGCTCACAACCTTGCTCTACCATTACGGATTGTGTAATACTTCATTTTCGTGAGGTATCCAACTTTCCTTCGCTCTATTATTTTTCTTCCTCTCCCTCAAATCGGATTATTTTCATTAGAGGGATTATCACCTCCTTGGCTTTGGAAAAGGGAGTCTATAATATCCACCTCAATCCCTCCTTGTGTCTTGGGGTGCAGCTACACAAACACCCGATGGACGTATCCCTTGATGGTGACACTAACTTGTGGGTGCAAGTCTAGAAAATCCAGCTCCAAAACCTCAACATAGGCCGGTTGAGTGCCATACTTGTATGTCATGTGCAAGGTATGGACATCAGGATATACTTTATCTACATCAAAAACCATATTCTATGCATATTTCAATCATTTTATGGTGCACTTAAGGTATTTAACGGTAAAGGTGAATAGGATCTTGCACCATGGCCCCATCTCTCCTTGGCCATCATAAACTTTGCCAAGAAAAAGTGTTGTGTAACCGTGAACATAACTTGATCCCCAACAACTTTCAGCAATTCATGGGGGATGCACCACTTGTTCTCAAAGGCCTTGTATAACCGTTCATACCACATGTTCATTAAAGCCTTGTAGGCACTCGAGATGGTCCCATCAAGTGAACTTCACAAATTGTATGCGGGAGATGAGTGCGCCGGTGGGTGGACCCATATGTTCCCATCTCGGTCCCATCTGGGACACCAATCTCCCATAATACTATCAATATAAGTATGGAGTCCCATGTGATTTTTTCTCCTACCTCATTTTGCACTCGTGTCTCCTCAATAATGTTATTTGCAACAAATTGTGCAAAATTGTAATGTTCCCATTTGGGCACTCTATAGGCCACGTAAAAGAACCTCTTATTGATGTTTTTCCACCTTTCTGATGTGCCCAATTTGTAACTAATGATTTGGGAGGTGACTCTCAACATTGGGTCTAAAATATATGCAATCACATGCACCTTTCCCCTTCTCATAGTTCAATTTCTTTGTTAGCTCTTTAATCTTCGCAATGGCACATAAGTCAAGTGTCATGTGTTTGTTATTTTTTTGCATGCCTATAACCATCCTAATCAAGTGGTTTGTAATCCGCATCCTTCTTCGAGAAATTATAAGTCCTCATATGCCCACGACATTAGCCACCTGAATAGGCGGGAAGGTTTTACAAAGAATGGAAGCTCCCATAATCTGCAAAACTCTAGTCTTTTATAACTCTTGTTGTCAGACCGATTCATCAACCTTATGGCTTCCAAGCTCATCTACTATTGTAGTGTTTAAAACCAAATCCTCCCGCATCATTTTTTTTTCACTTGTTTTATGGTTATATTCATTGATCTTGCATTTGTACAACTTCTAACTCCACTTCTCTACCTTGATAATCCTTGGGGATACTTCATTTTTGAATAGATCTCCACAGGATATTCCTTTTCTTCCACCGGTCTCTTTGTATATGCCTTCTTGGGTGCCATCTCCTTTATTCTTCTTTCTTTCGTGCCCTAAGTGCTTTGAAATTCTCCTTCAGCTGCCCAAACTTGATGACTTCCACGCTTCTCTCTCACTCACCCGTCTTGATCTTTGCCTCATTTCCCTTCTTGTTATGCAACAAGATCATGCCACAACTTACACAATTTTACTAGTTCATGAAAAGTACCTCGCTCCTCTTCACAAACCCTCGTCACACTTTAAGTAGGGAGCACAAAACTTTGTTAAGGAAAAGTAGTTGAAATGACTACCTTTACCCTTCTATTTATACTTTTCCAATGCCTTAAGGTTCCTCTAACCACGTGTCTTAACGTCTCTTTTTAATAAAGCATTTTATTTCACTTAAATCAACTTTCGTGACTTCCCTTCATGCATCACAGTTATAACCTTTTGGCACTCCAACACTACTTTACTACCACAGACCTCCTTCACGTGTGTCACCATGCCAAAGTACATAACCTCTGCATTGTCCACTAAGTAGTTCCCTATGGTGCTGCCTACCTTATGTTATATTGTGCGGTCGTTATCTCTCTCCTACACAGCTTTTAAATAACTTTTGCAACACCCATTTATAACCACACGAATTCAAACACCTTAACCATCATACCGCTCATTCTTCTACCTTTTTGCTAATCGTTCGAATGAGTTTCCTAATAGTCAATTATCTCAAAGGATTTGTCAATTATATCTAAGCATATATGTCACTTCACCCCACACAAAATGTATGTGCGGTTAGAATCACTTACAATATAATTAGCTACTAGCGCACCAATGCGCAAAACAACACCAAAAAATGACGACAAAGGAAACAAACAAAAGGGAAAAGCATTAACAAAAACCTAATCTAATTGGAAATATTACCTTATTCATAGACACATAGAAGCCTTATTTATAGTAGTGCTTCAACCTACTCCCATTGAAATAACCTAGCAACCTTGTCCCATCCAAAGGTTTGCATCGGTCGTGCGTGCCTAAATCAAGGATGTAAGAGATAATATACAGCCTTAACCAATGGACTTTGAGTTTCCTAGGATGGTGCAGAAACTTAGAAACCTAAAGTAAAGCCATTTTCCTAACCTCAAATTGTTTATTATTAATGTGACGATCGTGTCATGATTTTTGTCTCACCTTCTCAATATTATGACTCCATCTAGAAAGTGATCACCTTTCTTCCAACAGTATTAACTTATCCACACGCTCTTCTAACACTTTTTCATTGGCCAATCCTCATGTGCATGTAATACATAGAAAGGTAGCATAAATTCTACCGTAAAAATAGCTTATGTGCAAGCACCAATTGAAATGGTGTGGCTTTATTCAATCTCTTGTAGGTTATTCTATACACCCATAATACAAATGCTAAGACTTTTTCATCCCAATCTTGTCTCCCAACATCACAAATATTGGTCAATGTGTGACTTAGTATCTTGTTAAATGCCTCAGCAGTCCCATTAGCTTGAGGGTGATAAGGGGTAGTCTTTTGATGAGCCACCATGAACTCTACCAACAAAATCCTGACTGTCTCATTCAAAAATGAGTACCCCTATCACTAGTCAAACTCAAAGGGCACCCATACTTGCTGATTATATTTTCCCACATGAATCTTGTTATTGTGCTTGTGTAATCCCTCTTAAGAATTTCCTATGCCCACCATGTTAAGTAATCAGTACAAGTAATGATATAGCGTGAACCAGTCCTTCACGCGGTAGGTGAAATAGGGCCTACAAAGTCAACCGTCCACTTCTCAAATGGTTCACTTACTTTGGATTAGCATGCAATGTGAAACTTGCGTAAGAAAACATAGTAACCATCATCGGTTAAGAAGGGACCGGCATCGGTCACCTATGATCGGCATCGATCGGGGAAAGGAGGAACCGACATTGGTTAGGGCTAATCGGCATCGATTACCTATGTATGATTGTTTTTATTAACTTGTGGGAATTAGATCTATTTATTACTTTTCAAGAAGATATATTGATTTTAATTGCATGGCTAAGTTCCCTAAGTTTATATACGCCTATATAAGCATGAAATCTAGGGTTTAAAAGTAAGAATTAAGAAAACCTTGTAAAAGTTGATGATTATTGTGAGAGAGAGAATTCTTGGAGAAGAAGCAAAAGCATGAAGGAAAGAAAATATTATACATCCGAGAGGTGTGGAAGATTGTAAATCTTCATTGTATATCTTGTCAAATATTTGGATAATAGATTGGATTATTTCTTAGTGGACGTAGCCCACACTTTGGGTGAACCATGTTAAATCTGGTGTTGATTTATGTCTCTTATTTTGTATATTTCTTTTGGTAGAATATCTGGTTTTTTTTTGCATGTATACTTAGATATGAAATATTATCTGTCTGACCAGGTGTGATAACCACAACAACTGGGTATTAGATATTTGTTTTAGGGTTTTGTGTGTTGTGATTTACTCACAGAGGGTTTTCTGATTGGGTGGGAGATACAAAGAATGGCAAAAGAAAACAAATACAATGTAGAGAATTTTGGCGAAATTATCAATTATGGAAGATGTAGATTGAGGATTATCTCGTATCAAAGAGATTTGTATTTACCATTGGATGATAAGTCTATAACTACAAAGATGACTGATGAAGAATGGAAAATTCTTGATAGAAAGGCTTTGGGATCTATAAGATTGATCCTAGCGGCATCCATGACTTCTAATATTACAGAAGTAACTTCTACGATAAGGTTAATTAAATCTCTTGCTAATTTATATGAAAACCCTAGTGCTTCAAATAAAATTTATTTGATGAAGATACTATTTAGTTCTAAGATGCATGAAGGTGGATCTACATCTAGTCATTTGAATGATTTCAGATCTATTGTAAATCAATTAAAATTGGTTGATATACCATTTGATAATGAATTGAAAGCATTTTTATTCTTATGTTCTTTCCCTGATAGTTGGAATAAGTTGGTAATTTTTTTTTAGTAATACAGCATCTACCAATAATGTTTTGAAATTTGATGATGTGGTTAGTATAATCTTGAATGAATAAATTTGTAGGAAGAGTATTGTACGTACCCAAAAATGTAGGTATTGTACTACCCCAAAGAGGTTACGAAAATCCCAATGATGATTCAGATCTCTTCACAAGGTGTTTGAAATACAGAAAAGCTCACCAAGTATACATTTGCATCCTAGAAAGCCTTGTCTAGCTTTTGCATGTTTTGTTCTAACCTCTGCCCCATTTTCTTTGCATTTTTGTCTTTAAGTTACAGGATCGCCAATCTACCTGGCGATAGTCTTGTGACCACCGCCTAGATAGGGTAGCAATCCTGTAATCACCGCCATGCACATGGTGGCGGTCCTATGCATGTTTTCCAAAACGTTCCGACGATTTCGTCAAACGTAAAAATTTAAATTGCATCCGCATTTCTCAACCACTAAAGCTTGCATTTATGTTTTGGCCGTTGGTAAATAGTGATTTCTCTTTGTTTATATTAGAAGAGATCAATTCAAACTTACCCTTTGGTAAATCCAAATGCTATAAATACCTAGCTTGTTCACAAGCAAATGGCCTCTCTCCCTCTATGAATTATTATTATGTGTTACTCAAGTTCTTCTATGAGTTTCAATAGGTTTAGATTTTGCATGAATTCTCAGCTTCTCCTTTCTACACTAGAGATCATTTGATCCTCATACTTTCATTTTACTCCATTGTTGTCCCACACAGTCAGCTTAGTATAAGGTAGTTTCAGTTCTAGATTAGAATCCATTTGATAATCTTAGAATTGCAAGTTTTGTTTTGTCACAAGAAATAGATCCCAGAATTCTCGGTATATATTTGTGTTGTATCCCAATAAATCTTGCTAGGAATTACATAGTTAAGCTCTATTCACCTGAATATCCATCTCTTACTTGCATTGTATCCGGTTTATATCTAAAGTTGTCATTTTTCGAGTATTTTCTTCTGCTGATGCTATCACATTCACACTTTTTCTGGATTCACAAGAACACAAAGGAACGCGGATATCACACTAAGGGCACAAGTCACGACATAACCGGGATTTACCACTTTGCTTTTGTAAACTCCAAGTTTGAGCTATAAAAGTTGTGAATTACAATATATCAAAGGGAGTAACAAATCATTTTATTTTAGTTAAAGTTCGCTTTCAATATTGCTAGGGAAGCTGTGGGGAATGATAGTTTCTGAGAAACTATCATTCATTCCTCACTTTTGAGGTAAGATTGGAAGTCTTTTGATTAAACTAGTTAGTTATTTAAATATTTAGGATAAATTCACAAGTGCACAAGCAAATAGCTATACCAAGCTAACTTGCTTGTTTTAATTTTTTTATTAGATTAATTGTCCATTATCTGAATATATTATAATAGTTGTTCTTTTAATTTCATTCAAATACGCATCATTGAAAATAAAAAAAATAAGAGAGATATAATTATAGTGTAGATATATCTTTCATAGTTAGTTTACTTGTTTCATTTAAAGTTGAATCATCTTTTACATGACAATTATGGGACCCAGAGAACCCAAGGAATATGTATTCAAACCAGTAGTACCTCAGCCAAATCTCTTCACAACGTTAATAGATATAGATCAAGGGCTTAGGATTTAGGTCTTTCAAATGAAAATAAACCCACAATAAATTAGTGAACAATGAGACAATTGAATATTGAAGACAACAAAGCATACACATTCTGGTCAAATCAACCCAACTATAGATTTCCTTGATAGGATATCCACATGACCATACAAGAACCCAAAAGAGAACAAATATTTGGCTGTGATCCATTAATTCCATAACCGGGCGTAGGATACCTTCTCATCGACATAGACACGGGGCTACGTATACAAGTTGCCAAAACACCAAAAGGTATTTTGAGAAGATTGCATAACTCCCGATCTCGAATATAGAAGCTAAAAAGGCTTATGACCATTGGATAGTCAGAAGAAGAGATTGATTCTTCACATGACCATAACAGTCCACAACAACCACGAACTCATGGTTGTGATCCCGAGTCCCACACCCAATGGCCCTACAAGTCGGTTAAATATTGACACCGGTTTACGTGCGTTGGTATTCGATCCTCACCACTCCCACAAGATATCATAACACAATTTTTCACATTAAACGTAGAAGACAATCAATTCAACATTTTCTGGGTTAGACCAGAAAACCACCCATAGTTTCTACAAATCCACTACACCTCTCACTACCATCTTCCATGACCTTGTCAGGAAATATACACAAAGAACCTCCGGTCACTTTCCACGTGTCCAACGGCCCGATAGATAGGATCTCGGTGAGAGCTCAACATTGATTGGAGCCTTCGAGAAGCTATTATATTTGAATGATCCATTACACCAATTCAGGTTAGGAGAGATTTCTTTGCCTTAGATTTGTAGATTCCATTATTGCGCATTGAGGATATAAGATTGCCCAACTAGTTTTTGTTCCTGATCCACAAATATTCCATTTCCACCAGTTGTCTCAACACACCTCGGGAGGTCGGGTATGAAGAAGGGCTACTTGTATATTTTCATACTCGCATGTCACTTTTCTATCGTACAAAATTGGTGAACCCAATGTGAAACAAACAAGCTGTTCCCCTTTTATTTTCATTTATTTCATCCACCTTCACTCTTTCCCATTATTATGTGGGTATTTATATACCCCGAATATTTCGGGATACGACACATATGAAAAACCTCTCTCAGGTCTTGAAGTGCATTACGGTCAAACAAATAGACAATTGTCAACCTTTCTTTCTGCATGGGTGACAACTATTCAAGTAACTACTTGTCATCACAAATTCCTCCTCAAATAACTAGTTCTAATTCTTCATTCTCGAATTGAGGAGTTGGATCAGCTCACACAAACACAACAACCAAAGCCCTCGATGTATCTAACAATATGACATTTACTGGAGAGTCCATTTCATCTCCTTGGGTTTTGTTCGGACCAAAAATCGATAGACGATCAGATCCACTCCCATTTTTGGATGAGGATTATTTAGCGCACTACGCTAGAAGAAAACAACGCTTCCAAAACATGTACCCACCTATAGGAAGTTTGCAAACACAACACGATACCTTGTTCCAAGAAAACACCCCCATTCCTCCACCTAAGGAAATACTCTCGGTGAAGCTTGGTAGGGTAATGATCAATTCATAGCAGGTACCATACCCTTTACAACCTCAAGGTGTACAACTACTACCATTAAGGAAAAACACTATGTCTTCACCAATCAAGGTCATCTCACCTTAGTTGAAAATGTTAGAGGATTAGAACTTGGTCAAGAAAATCAAAACTCACATTTCGAAAAAAGCAAGAATTCCCAACCCTCCACATCATCCCACCAAGTTGACCTCCTCATAGGAATGTGGCACATTAGGCATGCCTTCTCAACATTCATATAACTATCCACAAGAAACACCAACTCATTTTCAAACACTTTGCTCCAGTTGAAGGTATGATACCACCCACTTAGCACCAAATAATCCATACCAGAGCAATGTTCCTCCCTACTTAAACATTTATTCAAAATCACCACAGGGAGACATGTTCTCCTCTCCCAGGGATGTTCACTCAACCACAAGGATTTCCTTATGTCCCTACAAATGCATATGCTATGCCATATCAACAACCCATTCCACCTCCACCCCCTCAACAGGCACCATCGATGGTTGAAACCTATGCGGTAGGAACTTACTCAGAATATTTAAAAGAGCCTCTAGATTTCACCATACAAAGTGTCATGCTACCAAGACCTCATCCTGATTTTCCCAAATACAAAGGGGAGAGAGATCCAAATGCACATATCAAGGCCTATGCCATGGCCATTCAAGAATTGATCCTTGGGATGCGGTTATTCTTAAGATATTTCCTAAAAGCTTAGAAGGTATTTCCCTTGATTGGTATTACAGAATACCTTACGCCTCGATACACTCATTCAAATAACTTATGTCGATTTTATCAAAGCTTTTGATATGAACATATTGTTAAGAACATGAATCAGGGAATTCTTATATATTAAACAAGAGCACAATGAATCCACTGCTCATTTTATTCAAAGATGGCATACAGTCCTCTACTCATCAGCAAGTGCTCCAAACATGGATCAAATGGAACTATGTGACTTATTCCTTCATTATCTCAATAGAGAGATAAAAGAAGAAGTCCAGAAGTTCCCACTAAGGACTTATGATGAATTACTTGAGAGTGCCCTCCTATAGATCAATCCATAATAGATAGTGGTCGTAAGACATATGGAACAAATGATAAATTAATCACTCCCAATCAAAACACTACGACCTACCCTAATGTCAAGAATACCAATCAAGGACTCAATATCCTTAACAAAAACTACGAGGTTACAACAAATGGAGTAATGAGACCGGGTTAAAAGGGTGAACATCGTAAACGCTTCACCACCCATTAATAATCAGTGAAATAACAACTTTACTCCAACAATCACGACAAAAATGGAAAATCTAGACACAAGGTCCAAATTGAAACCCAATTGGATATCAAAATCAAAACCAAAGGCAGAGCCTCAAAATTTTAACTCTAATAGCCAAGTAACCTAATTAGGGTTTTGGACCATAGCGAGTTTCAAATCAACAACCTCGAAACTATAATCCCAACTTGTATTGTGTTTTCCACAAGATTCAAGGTCATGATACTAGGACTTGCCGCTGAATACGATAAATTTATGCAACATTTTCCAAAAGACCAAAGACAACTCTTTATAGATATATTTTTGGCAAATTATATAGTACTGCGCTAAACATGTATACGGGCGATTCCCCTCAAAATGCACCCCTCAAGATTTTTAATGATCTGCTCCCAAATCATTCTAGCAATAATAGGTTGGATCCAAATGGAATGAATAAGGGTGTTATGACAGGAAATAACGATCATGAAGCCTCAACTTCATTAAATCCACCGATCGCACCCCAATTAGGAACTCAACCAAAAAATAAGATAGTTGGATTAGTAGAATTAGACAATGAGTTACCAGTAGAAACTATAACAAGAACATGAAACTACTCTTCTCAGCCAGTTCTAACCTATTTGCTAATACTAGAAAATGCTCAGTAAATGCCAGTAAAACCCATAGGTGCTTACAATCTAATTAATGGCCTAACAAATACCTTCTCTCACATTTCCTTCTTGGATTTGTTGAAGAACTCTCCTGCCCATATGACTGCTCTCTTAGAAGCATTAGGCCTTGGTCATTTAATTAACATCACTCCTCCTAATATGCAAGTGAACCATGTAGACTTTGATGTCTACCCTCCATGGCAGCCAGATAGGGATACTTTGAGTTTATCTTTGATATAAGCAAGATGCCAACGATGTTGAAATTGCGTGTAAGCGGTGACCTGACCTTACATTTATAGGTATGGGTTTATAATAATTATGTTAAGCACGCAATGATTGACAATGGGGCAGCAGTTAACATAGTCCCCTTCTCTTTTCTTCAAAAGCTAGGATATGGAGAAACAAATTGTTTCACAACATGAAATACACTAAGAGGTTAGGATAGCCTCAAGGCCACTTCATTGGGACCATAGTTTTACCAGTCACCTTAGGACCCAAGACAGTCCTCACTGAATTTTATATTATAGATTGGGAAACCAACGATAATATGATCCTTGTTCGAACATGGATACACCGCATGAAGGCAATCCCTTCCATGTTATTCCGAAATAATATTTTTATACCTAGAGAAAATATTTGTGGCGCTTGAAGGTGACCCAAAACTATTCGATATACACCTAGCAGACTTGAAGAAAAGACTAGATGTTCACTCTGAATTTGAACTCCCAATGAATGAACTTAACAAACCAATCAATTCAAAACCAAAATAAAAATTGATACCTCTGACAAAATTAGAAATTACGAATCTAGTCAAGGGTATTCCAACACTCAAAAATGAGACTAACGTCATAGAAAACAAGATCATTAGCGACTACCGCAAAAATTGTCAAGTTATTAGAGAAAGATCTACCCATTCTCCTACCATTTGATGCCATGGGTATGGGATACACCCTAGGAATTGGTTCCCTTCCATCGACAAATTTTGTATGGAATAAGTAACTTAGGCGTAAGAAATAGACATGAGGAATGTCCCAACGTCCATTTTCCAAGCAAATATTGGACCCTCTACTTCAATGGAGCTAGATGTCATTTTGGAGTTGGGCGGTATGATCTTTACTTCTCCCAAGGGAAATATCCTACCTTTTTCCTTTAAGTTGAACTTTGAATGTACAAATAACGGGGCTGAATATGAAGCCCTCCTCCTTGGTGTCATCATAGCCAAAAGGATGGGTGTTGATAACATTAGAGTACTAGGAGACTCGTAACTAGTTACAAACCAAGTCTCTCAAGTATATGAGACTAGAGTGAGCATTTACAACTCTATAAAATGGCGGTATTAGATCTAACCAAAGGATTCAACTTCATATCAATCGAAGCAATCCCATGAGATAAGAACCTTCTCAGATTCAATAAGCAACCTCGGCTTCCCATTTCACCCCAAATAGTGAGTTGGAAAATACAAGTTTCATGGTATCACTTAAATCTTGAACCATTAGTGTGTAAAATACCAACAAACCCACTCCCGACACATATAGAAACCGAGAATGAGTTTTCTATCCTGGATTACTTTGACAAAGTGATAGAGTCACTCTATAATATCTATAAACCTATGTGGAGCTACATCTCGCTCATCACATAGTGGATATTTCCTTAATCCCATATTCCTCTTCCTATTTTGGAAATCCCATGATAGAATCTCTTCTGCAAAAGGATCTTGATATCTACGAGGTAGAGAATGGAGAAATTTTGGAACTACCTCCGGCCCCACCTAAATTTGAAGAAGGCAACACTTCCTTAATCAAAGAAACAATTGACATAAACATTGGAATGGAGGAAGAACCAAAGATTTTGAAGTTGGGATCCTCATTAACTCCAGAGGAGATAGAAATACACACCCAAATCCTCAAGGAACATCAAAAGGATTTCACATTTAATTACAAAGAAATGACAAGAATTACACCACATATCATGGTACATAATCTTGTCACCAAACCAGATGTAAAGCCAATTAAACAAAAGTTGAGACCAATGAAACCAAAAGTGGCTCTCATGGTGAAAGAAGAAGTAATGAAACTTCTCTAGGTGGGATTCATCAAACTAGTTGACTATTCACAATGGGTATCTAATATCATCCCTATTCTCAAAAAGAATGGGAAGATACGCATTTGCATAGACTTTCGGGACATTAACAAAGCTTGTCCCAAAGATGACTTCTTGTTACCATCCATCGACGTTATTGTTGATGCAACTGCTGGATTTGAACTGTTTGTCCCTCATGGATGAGTTCTCAGGGTATAATCAAATTAAAATATCTGAGGAAGATCAAGCCAAGACCACCTTTATAACTCCTTAGGGAAATTATTATTACTGCTGTCATGCCATTCAGTCTTAAGAATCTTTGGCGCTACATACCAATGGAAAATGACATACATATTCCATGATCTTATTCATAAAATTGTGGAATCCTACATGGATGACTCATTGGCCAAGGCCAAGAAGTGTTGTGATCACCTAGAGGTACTTTGTATCAATCTCTCATGATTGATTGAATACGGTGTCACATTGAACCTAGAGAAATGTGTATTTGGCATGATGGGAGGAAAGCTTCGGGTTGTATTATATCCTCACGAGGGATTGATGTCGATCCACCAAAATCAGGCTATTCTTGAAATGATTCCACCATCAAACGAGTGCAGTATCGATCATTTCTTGGGAAAATCGGTGCAATTCGAAGGTTCATTACGGACTTAATTTTTGTTTTTCATCCAATCAACAATCTATTAAAGAAAGATTATAGCATTGATTGGGCCACAAGAAGAATGAAACAAGGCCTTGAAGCATTTAAACACTTCTTGTTTTCTCCTCCCACCCTAATGCCTCCTAGACCAAATCATCCTTTGATCCTTTATTCGCAAGCTACGATGTCTCACTAGCTTTGCATGTTGGCTCAAGAAGACAATGATAAATGAGAACGTGTAGTCTATTTCATTAGTGTTATCTCGGTTTGAGTTTACTCCAAACTATCAGATAACCCCTACGAAATTTTTAAAGCTGGTTTTGCAAAATTACCTTTATTAGAGAAAGTCGGGTTTTCGGGTTTCACCAACAGGTCAACATGTGTTTTGAATGCTTTATGTCTTGTGTTTCCCAAAACCCGAAACCGCTTAATTGAGTCGAGTCGGGTTTTAGACCTTGAACGCATCGGAACATGCCTTGTCCAAAGCATGTATTGTGTCGCTTTGTCTCCCGATACCCAAGTCCGATTTAGTCTCTCATGTCGGGTTTTTGGAATGTTGAAGCATCTAAACATCTCATGCTCTGTGTCGATTGTTTCCCGCAACCCGAAACCTGAATTACTCTACGCGCCTTTGTGTCGGGTTTTCGGGCCTCGAGCATGCTGACATGGCGTTGAATGTCGAGTTGTCGGGTGAGTTGGCACGTGTCAGCCGAGGTGTATTAATTACGATTTTTCTTATAAATATGCGGATTTACACGTCATTTTTACCGGACGTGTTTTTAACTCGTGGATTTTTGTACATGCTCTTCCAACCTCGAAACCTGAAAGCTTGCCTGTGCCCGATTGAATCACCTGTTTTCGATCTTTCCTTTCTCTGGTTGAAGGTATTTCTCTCTCCATTCTTTGTTCCTAGTTTTTATGGATTGATTGCGCGTGGGTTCGTCTCATTTTCTTACCGGGTTTTGTGGGATTTTTATTCTTCTTCTTCCTAGAGTTGTTTTCTAAACGGGGTTTAGGTTTTAGGGTCTATCTTTTCAAATTACCCCTTGGTGTTATTTCCTTAGATTTTTCTTGTAATCAAATGTGCTTGGTACATGAATGGTAAAAAAAAGAGATTGCATGTTTGAAATTCAACAAAAAAACCATGTTTTTCTCTTCTTGGGTTTTGAAGGGTGTTGTGCGGTGTCAAAGACCCGAAGTATTTTGGAAGGTTTGGCGTGTCGGACTTTCCAGAGTTTCCGACATCATCACAAGTGCCGGACTTTCCAGAGTTTCCGACATTCTCAGTGCATCGGGTTTTCTGGATTCCCTGACATACTCCTCAGTGTGTCGGATTCTTCCGTTCTTCCGGCATATCCAGTAGGTCAGATTTTTAGTGTGCGACATCCCCTGATCTTCGAAACTTTCTTCCTTCGACATCCTTCATGTCGGACCCTGGTCCATCTCAAGAAAAGACTGAGAAGTCGGGAAGAATGAAATACAAGTTTAGAAAGGTGGAGTCTCCATCATATATTGATTGCAACTACGACATCCGAGATACAGAGCTCGGAATATAGATGTTGAAGATTTCTGGAGTAGGGTAAGGAGTTCCTCCCAAACTCCGTGGATGAAAGCAATAGCCGATAGTGGCTTACCCCTTGTAGCAGGTTTTCCCATGGCCGCTCAGTGTCCTGAATTCATTTTGGCCTGTGCCTCCAGTTATGACTCGGCTTCTCGTTCTGTGAGGAGTCAGGCAGGAGAAGTAGTGATCAAATTGGACGGAGGTTACTTTGATGACCTCCTCATTGCCCAATTTTGAAGAGTATGGAGACTTAGACATGAAGTTAGCTCAGAAAGCCTGGGATAATGATCAAGAAAATTGTATCAAGCATGTAAACAAGAAGTTTCTGATCAAGGCCAAACCGGCTGTGTCCAGATTCCCGAAACTTATCCCGAGGAGTGATTTCATCCAAGAGATCAATGACGTCATCACTTTGTTGAGTCGGGTTTTCGGTTTACTGAATCAAATATGTTCCAAGGGTGGATGTATCAATTCATGATCACCATCAAGAAGAATCAATAAGGGATTGACTAGGGCACTCTCATTAGCAATGAGATAGATTCCCAGCTGACAACAGTCTTGTCCACAGGGAAATTTTATATGTCTTCATATGTCACATATGCGGCGACCAAGATGAGGAATTATCCGGATTGGATACCAGGGAAGCACAACGGGGAGTCATGTGTATCAATACTTCCCTCAACCGACAAGAAAGGGATCCCAAGACCAATTCAAAAGGGTGAATGACGCCTTCTTCTATGAAACATATGCGAGGCTAAACCCTGGATTGAGGAAGACAAGAGTCTCAGATGAGGCTTGGGCTGAAGTTTCCAAATGGGGATGTGTCTTCTTATAGTTCAAGAAGTTCACATATCTACGGGTGGTCATGTACTCGGGGGATCCTTTTTGCCTGCCCTGATATCTAGGAGATAAACTGATATTGATGGAATTGGTTAGGCAGATTTGTTGGATTTCCATAAATTCCAACAAAGTAAACATAAGGCTGTTGTATCCTTCCCAATTTCTATTGGGAGATACACTTGCTCAACAGTGGTGAAGGCTAAAAATGTTATCCATGAGCTTCAGGACAAGCTGAGGAAGCATATGAAACCTCGAGATGGTTTTGACATCCGAGGAGTGCTCAGGGCGTATGGAACCCTGCATCTGCACAGGCCAAACATAGAGGATATTTGGATTGATCTGCGTAATGAGGTTGCTGTTCGCAGAAAGGATAATAGCAGATTGACAATTGCTGAGATTCAAACACTTGAGCTTGCTGATTTACCCGAAGGTACCAGTGACAATGAAAGTGTTTTGGATCTTTCCTATGATGGACTAAATGAAGATCAATATGTTTTCCCACCTATTGATTGGTCAATCAGTGAAAAAGCCTCCATTACAGATAGGTCGGCTCCAATTCTTGCACGCACCAAAGCATGGCTCTCCTCTTGGGGAATGAATTTTAAAGATGATAAGTTTTCAAAGTTGGCTACGCTTTAGAGGGTGGGGCCCTCCAAAAAGGAAAAGGACAAAAATCTTCTAGGGGGCCTATAAAGGTCAAGATTGTCAAAAAGAGGAAAGAAAGAGAAATCTCTTCAATTGTTTCTCCAGTTGAAACGGTGAATGTGCCAGAATCACCAACACCACCAGAAATAGGAGAAATTACTTTGGAAGGAGAAGGAAGCCAGCCTCTGGTTTCACCATTTGCTGATTGCTCAACTGAAGAGACCTTATCTCTTGCATCCAAGGCTTTGGAGTCTGAATCTGTGCCTCTTTCCTCACAACCACTCCTACCTCCTTATTCTCCATCAACTTCTTCAGTAATGGCCAGTATTTTCTCTGGACTTTCACCCCTCTCTGCTGGGACCCAAGTGATCACCAACACGCCCCCTCCTGTGCCTCTTTTTATTGGATCTACTACCACGTTGGTAACTATTCCTCCTCCACTAGTAGAATCTTCTCCCCTTGAGAGTATGATACCAACTTCTACAACCGTGGCAACTCCTCTCGATATGCCGCATGGCTACTACTCGAGCAAACTCCGAGGAAGAGGAAGGTGATTGTGCCCCTACCAGCCTTTGATTTCAGCTCACTCAAGGCTCCTACTGCTAAATCAGTCAAGAAACCCAAAACAGTTTCAAGGGTTTTGGTGGACGCTTCAGGAGATAAGTTCGCAGAGATAGCCACTCCCGCGACTGACAAAACTAAAGAGGACATAACAGCCTCTGATTATCAGATAACCAGGGTGGCTCTAGGAAGAGTGACAAAGGGGCACAACAAGATGTGTGGGATGCCACAAACGTGTTGTGCCAGAAGTTGAAAGAAACAAAAGACAGCAGAGATGAGCTTAAAGGAAAAGTGGAGCAGTTGACTGAGGTTTTTCTTAAACTCTCAAAACCCCTTGAATCCATACCATCTTCTTCTGTCCCTGTCGGATTCGATTTCTCATCAGTACCTACAATTGAGAAGATTGCTAAAAAAGGAAGAGTGGTTGATGAATGGATCCAAAGGTTACTCCAACAGGGGAAGGAAGTGATACAAGACGTTGTGAAAGTTCATCAATCTATGGGGGATATTCAGAAGGATGGAGAGAAGATGGATGATGAGTTTTCTCAAGAAATTGGACATCTTGATTTGACTTATGAAGCTCTCCAAGTATTAAAGCAAATACCAGCACATCTCTTGGTAGAAGAAGGCGTTATCCCACATACGGATAAGCATTTTCAGCTGACTAAAGCCATCAGGTTCAGGGTGAGGATTCTCAACGAAGCCTACGCTAAGTTGAGAGAATCAAGGGATAAATTGATTGATGGAAAAAGTGATTTGGAAGAAGATTTGCTGAAGATTTGTCCAAAGGTGTCAGTTGGAAACTCAAGAGTCCTATCAGCAGATGATCTTTTCAAACAAGTCCAAGAGTTTGTTCAACATGAACCAACGCATGGATTTGGTATTGAGGTCATTGATCGGTTTGTAAGAATTGAACATTCTTTTGAGTCCTTGAGAAAGCTCAGCAAAGGATTGAAAAAGCTTCCCGAATGCCAGCGATATTCATGAAACCTGTGAAATTTGGAATGATCATTCCACTGCGCCTGATGAGAACGAAATGCAAGGCATAATTCGAAAGTTTCAAGAATTTCGGAACAAACAGTCTCAGCTGGAGGAAGAAAAAGATGAAGGAGCAAAGGATGATGATTCAGATTGAGTCCCAACGTTTCATGTCATTTCAATCTTGAAATTGACATGTCTTTTTCATTTCTGTTTCGTCATGTAGGAAGCAAATTTTGACTTGGTCTCCTGCGTGAGATTCAAGCAAAATAGAACACTATTTTCTGGGATTTATCATATTTTCTCTCATTCCCTTTTATTATAAATAAGGGATGCTTATGCATTCCAAAGGGTCGAGATTTTTGTAATATTCGGAGCTATTGGAAAGAAGAAAAACTTTGTGTTTTCGTTCTATCATTTCAAAGAATAGGAGTTGATATTATTTCGCAAACTTTGTGTTGTGTGATATATCTTTCTTAAGACATTGTTCTTACGTTCATGATCTTAAGCTATTCTTTGCATAGCGTCTTAGTGTTTCTAATCATCTTAGACATTATATTTATGATCTAAAGCTCGTATGATTATTTCGTGCTCTGCGTTTACTCGGAAGAAAATACGTTTCTCTCATTTCTTTTCCATTGTACTTCTTTCATTGTAATAGTTTTTCAACCCAGTTCATTTACGAAAGCAATACCTTTGAATCATGTGAATGTGGATTTCGGGATTTTATCCCAACCCCCAATGGTTAGATTAGTGTGAATACTGTATATATTGTTTTCGCTGAGTTTTAGATTAGTAGCAAGCAGGCAGCCTCACCTGTCTTTGAGGAGGGATTTAATCCCATATACTGTGGTTGAACCTCATATTTTGGGTTGACAAAATATCCAACCAACAATTAGTCAAAATTTTCTTGATTATGAAACACGTTATACACAAGAAGAAAGAGAATTCCTTGCCATAGTCTTCACAATGAAATGATTAAGACATTACATGTTAAATCAAGAAACAAGGGTCATTGTAAAGATAGATCATTTACAGACATTTCTCACGCAAGGGTCTTTATCTATAAATGTTGGACGATTCATAACCTTAATGGGTGAATTTGAATTAACATTTATAAACCAAAAATCCATTAAAGGATAAATCATTATAGACTCGTTAGGTGACAATCCGTTAGATGGAGGCAATCGGTAGATCTAGACTTTCTGATGAATGCATATACTTTGTCGAAACTAGACCCCCATCTCTACATGCCCTTGGTAAACCGACATCATCAATTTTATCATGGATCATACATACCCGAAAGGTGCCACATCATAACAAAGAATGCGGTTACGCATTATCACTTATAAATATGTTATCTTAGAGCAAGTGCTCTATCGTAAAGCCTTCGATGGAATGCTTTTAAGATGCGTTGACACCGAAGAAACCAAAAAGATTATTTACGAATCCCACGGTGGGATATGTGGAGGACACTTTGGTGGCCATGCCACTACTCGCAAAATACATCGATGGGATATTTCTAGCCCACTCTGAACATGACACAGAGAATTTGTGCGCAAGTGCCATAAATGCCAAGAATCCTCCCACGAGATTCACATGTTAGCACGAGCTCTAACCAATCACAACCCCATGGCCCTTTTCCATGTGGGGCCTAGATTTGATAGGGAAATTCTCTCCCTCGTCAACAAATGGCCATAAATTTATAATCACAGCCACAAAATATTTTACCAAATGGGTAGAGGCCATGCCTCTCACCACTGTACTGTGTTCTCTAATCGCTAAGTTCATTTTGAATCAAATCATTTGCAAGTATAATGTCCCACAAGTCATTATCTTAGATAATGACACATCCTTTAAGAATGATGAGGTCCATGAATTATGCAGTAAATTCAAGATAAACCATCACACGGCCTCTCTTTACTACCCTCAAGCCAATGGACAAGCTAAAGTGACAAATAAAACATTAAAATCCATTCTCCTCAAAATAGTTAAGGAGAACAAATGAGATTTGCATTTAAAATTATACCCATCCTTGTGCACCCATTGAACCTCAATAAGAAAACCAACCGGGCAGCCCCTTTCTCATTGGTATTTGGGGCGGAAGTTCTCCCACTTGAGGTTGAAATACCCACCTCTCTGCATCTCATTACAAGGGATTTTGGGAGAAGAAGTCTATAGAGAGGAATGCCTCTCTCAACTAGAAAGCCTTGATGAGGCCGGGATAAACACCGAACAATGGCACGATCCTATGCTTGACCAGATGTGTCGGAAATATAACAAAAAGGTCTACAAATGAGAAATATACAAGGAGATCCAGTTCTAAGACTAAATAGCTTGATTGATAAGAAAACCGGCAAAGGAAGGAAGGAAATTCGGCCCAAGTGGTTGGGCCCATACTTGAGTCATGAAAGACTACGAAATGGTGTGTATCTCTTGTGTACACTAGAAGGTGAGGAGTTCAATGAAACTATCAACTCCTTACATCTTAAACGGTTTTATGCATAGGTCATCAACATCGCCATTTGTATATTATATCTACCTACATTGCATTAGTCACTTAGTTGTTTCATTTTGTTCACTCGTTTAAGTAAATATTGTGGTCAAGGAACTTATTCTTAAGCAATTCATTACAAGCTTCTGAAAACATTGGAAAAAGCATTCAAATCATATCTCTTCAAATCTTCATGATATCATCAAATGGTTCCAAAATCATTTCATCAATTCGACAGACAAATTCTTGACAAAAACAATACCAAGGCCTACATACTTGGTCATACTCATTCTTTTCTACTTGGTTAGGTTGTTCTTACCTACAGTATATTCTAGAAGCTTCTTGGTGTCACATCTATCCTTCTTACATCTCTTTGAAACAATGATACTCCAAATTCACGGATCATAAATGTCAAGTTAAATCAATATACTAAACAAAATAGAATATTTTATTTTTACACACCTCTTTACCCCACCAACCTTCGGTGATGAGCCCGCATCTCTTACTAGTGATATGAGGTTGAGAAAGGAAAGAAGTGCCCTTATTCACCTATGTCCTCGCCTTCAGTGATGAGCCCATGCTTCTTACTAGTAGCATGGGCAAGGTGTAGGGGTTCTATTCACGCAAATTAGTGAATATTAATATTTTAAAGTGAAGTGTATTAAGTGAAATTAAGTGTCTAAATTCCAAAGAGATCAAATCCTCAAAAACTAGATTTTGTCAACCAAGTTTCCATCCATGGATCTAAGTCTAGATAAACTAGAAAATAAGTTGCATTCTAAACAATGTAGTAATTTCGAGTAAGAGTAAGAACACAAGTCTAAATTTGATTTACAAAACCTTGTCTTTCTCTCATCATTTCCATTCATTCAAACTCATACAATTTGCGCCCTTCCCAACTCTTGGTGTTGATCCCTAGCATCTTACTAGTTGCGTGGAGTTAGGAGTGGGGTAAGTTCATCTCATTATCACTATGTATTCATCACATTTTGCCAAAACAAGAAGAAGCAATGAACATTTCCCAAAGAAGCCAAAAGTTTAGTACTACAATATGTTTTCATCATCATGTGTCAGCATTACAAAAGCAAATAAAAGAGAAACATAATGTTCAACATTTGTTATCACTTGTCATCCATTGCATACATTATGAAAAACATATAAAAACAAAGATTCTAAAAACATCTAGTGTACACATGGGAAACGAATCACAAAATTTTAGATACAAGAAGATCTAGATCCAAATATATATATATATATATATATATATATATATATATATATCATGTTTTATATACAATGCCATCATGCACTAGGTATGGTCAAAACGCTCAATAAGCCCGGAAAATACAAAAACACTCATATAAACATCTCGACAAAATCACTACAAAAAGACACCATGAAATCTCAATCCATGTGGGATCCCTCAAAGGGTGCATTACCGCGTATAGGAATCCCGCTACTACACAATGCTCTAAATGAACCGAGGTCTCACAATCACAACCGAGGCTTTGTGGTCTCACTATGAGAATGGCTCCTCCTCATCAAGTGCTCAGTAGTCCTATATCCAACCAGCTCAGTATGAAGAGAGGTCACTAACTTCGCCGCATTCCGCATACGGGGTAAACACATCAATATGTCTACCGATGCTTGAAGGCTATCCCTCGTCCATAGTAAGCTCACCGTGTACTCTCTGAAGGGAGTAACAAGGTGTCTGGACACACTCGGCAAATCAAGTCTCACCATCCCTTAGCAGTCGCTGCAAATAAAAAGAGAAATAACAAGTTAGAAAATCACCAAAAATAAAGTAAAAAACAAACGAAACAACAAAAGAGAAATATCAACTAAACATTTCTAGCTAAAACAAAATCAAGAAAAGAGTAGTAACTCACTCGGATCTCCAAGCATCCGTGGGGATCTCTAGGATCTACACCTACCACCGATGATGTCGCTATTTATGGAACCTCCCCAAATCTGGAAAGAACGACGTCCCGCCATGGACTCATCATCTCCCCAATGTCCCGAGAAGGCAACTCCGCCGAGATCGGGGTCACCTTCTCTGCACTCTCCTCCATCCTCTTGGCCCTCAAGATATCCTAAGTTTCGTGCCACTCGAGTCACTCTCATCCTCCTCGATCATCCCACCTGTCTTGCCTCCCTCTGTCTCCTCCTCTGTCTCTTCTCCTATGAACTCCTCAAATTCTGAGTCCACATCAATGGGCTAATCCCCTCTCCACTATGAGCAAGAGTGGCTCTGATCTGAAGTAAAGGTGCTCGAGGAGCACTAGTTGCCCCTTAGGCACGAACCACCCGCCTAGCTGTAATGGGAACTTCAGGGTAACCATGGTCTAACCTCGGCCTATAAGACCTCCCTGGTCTCACGAATGCACTGTATCTTTGGCCCCGCTAGAGGAAACATATCAATATAGGGGAGGACAAACTATTGTGGTACTCTGTCAAAGGGGTGGATCTCCAACTTCCCCATCATGTCTATTAGCTGACTTGTAGTATAGCAGGCGATCAGTGTATGTGTCTCCTCTCCCCATAGCCCTGCCATGGCTTGATAAGGAGTGGCCTCCATGTTTACAATAGTCAAAGAATCCACTGGCTGGTGTGGCATCCTAAGTACAGTCATCCTTGTCCACCTCGTTGCCCTGACAACCCCGGGATCCTCTTCTTGTACACCTCTCCCATAGGGAATGATGCGCTCATACACCCAACTCATAACTAGAGTAGGGTGACTCAATGACTGCCCCTGTAATTTGACCACCCTATATAAATCATGATAGGTGGTCCCAAGAATGTCTACTCCTCAAGTGTAAACATGGCCATGGGCCTTAATCTAAGCAATAATGGGATCCCAGCAATATAAGAGAGTATCCTCTCCTTGTCCCCAATTAATAGCCTAGCGGAGCACGGGGGATAGGAGAATCAAGAATGGAATGGACCTTCACCCCCTTCTTCGAGCCCATGGAGACAACAACATCCATGTAGGTAGCCCACTAAACCATCTCGAGACACGGATACCATTGTCTTAAGAGACAACCACCTCCCAAGAATCGAAACACCCAGTATGCGATAGACATCCTCCAAGGTGATAGTCCACTCACCCCTAACATTTGGAAATCGGAAAGTGTTCCGATCTACATCCCAATATGAAAATAAGTCACACAATATGTGACTAGCAGGCACAACATGAGGAACATGTGCAATCCTCCAAATACCGGCCCTCTGTAGAGTATCTCGCTCTACCTGGGTCAGTGCCTCTAACACTGCTAGGAGCCAATCACACTCCCTCTCTCTACTCCACTTGATATACTCCTCCTTATTCTACATCCACCCAAAACAAAGGAAAAAATTAAGTAACACAATCCAACTGGAAAATTCATCAAGAACATATAAAAATGTCGAAAATGCAAAAATAATTAAAAACTACATCTTTTTTTGCATTCTGTTAGAAACCGCCACCCTGTGCAGAGTGGTAGTTTCCTAATCTGCCTTACCGAGGTGGTGGTCCTGTAACCACCACCATCATAGGGCAGCGGTCCCATGACTACCACCCTGTGCAGGGTGGCGGTCCTGTCCCGAATCGGTGAACACCCCCAAAGCCCTAAAAACACTTAAAAAGGCAAAAATACATCGTTTTTGACAAAATAAAGACCTACCCTATGGGTGCCCCCCCTAGAGACTCATTTAAAACTAACATTTCCAAAAATGATTCCCCCAGGACAAATTTTTCAACATTTCTATATTTTAGGTTTAAAAACAATAAATTGAGAAGAACTAACTTTGAAACTTTGCAAGGGTCGATGTCTCCGCTCTCAAAGGCATGATAACAATCTCACAACGAACGTTTGACTATACTCTCATCGAAAATGGTCACCATGGGTCCCAGAGCTCAAAAAAACCACCAAATCGACAAGCACAAATGAATAGTAAAATGAGCTCGTTATATATATATATATATATATATATATATATATATATATATATATATAGTATTATAATTTTGTTTTGAGTGTTCTTACGTAGAGTTAGAGCGCCGACGGAGGTAAGTTCTCATCCCCGCACAAATGGTAAGTCCTCATTTCATGTTAATTTAGTATTGATTTTTCAATTTATTTTATCTATCTCGCACTTAAGTCCTCTTTTCATTTTACGAGATAGTGGGAATTTGGATGGCGACATTTCGACACACGAGCGTGTCGTAAAGCTTCTAACTCCCCATTTTAGGACCTGTCATACTCGGACTCCACCGTTTTACGCCTCTTCCTGGCTAAAACACTTCTCTAAGGGGGAAATATGTATGTACCCAAAAATGTAGGTATTGCACTACTAGAAAGAGGTTACGAAATCCCCAATGATGATTCAGATCTCTTCGCAAGGTGTTCAAATCCATAAAAGCTCGCCAAGTATACATTTGCATCCTAGAAAGCCTTGTCTAGCTTTTGCATGTTTTGTTCTAACCTCTGCCCCCTTTCCCTTACATTTTTGTCTTTAAGTTACAGGACGTGGTGGCGGTCCTATAATCACCACCCCGCATACGGGCGGCGATCTGTGCACATTTTCTAGAATGTTCTGATGATTTCGTCAAATGTAAAAATTCAAATTGCATCCGCATTTCTCAACCACTAAAGCTTGCATTTATGTTTTGGCCACCTGGTAAATAGTGATTTCTCTTTGTTTATATTAGAAGAGATCAATTCAAACTTACCCTCTGGTAAATCCAAATGCTATAAATACCTAGCTTGTTCACAAGCAAATGGCCCCTCTCCCTCTATGAATTATTATTCTATGTGTTCTGAAGTTCTTCTATGAGTTTCAATAGGTTTAGATTTTCCATGAATTCTCAGCTTCTCCTTTCTGCTCTAGAGATCATTTGATCCTCATACTTTCATTTTACTCCATTGTTGTCCCACACAGTTAGCTTAGTATAAGGTAGTTTCAGTTCTAGATTAGAATCCATTTGATAATCTTAGAATTGCAAGTTTTTTTATCACAAGAAATAGATCCTGCATTCTCGGATATATTTACGTTGTATCCCCACAATAAATCCTGCTAGGAATTGCATAGTCAAGCTCTGTTCACTTGCACTATCCCTCTCTTACTTACATTGTATTCGGTTTATATCCAAAGTTGCCATTGTTCGAGTATCTTCTTCTGCTAACGCTATCACATTCACACTTTTTTTGGATTCACGAGAACACAAAGGAACAAGGAGATCACACTGAGGGGACAAGTCATGACACAGCTAGATTTACCATTGTTCTATAAACTCCGTGTTTGAGCTATCAAAGTTGTATTTACAATATATCAAATAGAGTAACAAATCATTTTATTTCAATTAAAGCTCGCTTCCAATATTGCTAGGAAGGTGTGGGGAATGATAGTTTCGAGAAACTATGATTTGTTCCTCACTTCGAGGTAAGATTGGAAGTTTTTCGATTAAAATAGTTAGTTTATTAAATATTTAGGATAAATTCAAAAGTGTACAGAAAATAGCTATACCAAGGCTAACTTGCTTGTTTTAATTTTGTTATTAGATTAATGTCCATTATCTCGAATATATTAGAATAGCTTCTCTTTTAATTTCATTCAAATACGCATCATTGAAAATAAAAAAATAAGAGAAATATAAGCATAGTGTAGATATATATTTCATAGTTAGTTCACTTATTTCAGTTAAAGTTGAATCATCTTTTGCATGACAATTACGAGACCCGAGAGCCCAGGGAATACGTATTCGAACCAAAGTAGTACCTCACCCAAATCTCTTCACAATGTTAATAGCTATAGATCAAGGGCTTAGGATTCAGGTCTTTCAAATGACAATAAACCCACAATAAATTAGTGAACAACTGAGACAATTGAATATTGAAGATGACAAAGCATACATACTCTAGTCAAATCAGCCTAACTATAGATTGCCTTGATAGGATATCCGCATGACCATACAAGAACCCGAAAGAGAACAAATATTTGGTTGTGATCCATTAATTTTGTAACTGGGCACGTAGGAGACCTTCTCATCGACATAGACATGGGGTTACATATACAAGTTGCTAGAACACCCATAAGGTATTCGAGAAGATCGCACAACTCCCGCTTACTAAACGCATGCCGAAAAGGCTTATGACCATTGGATAGTCAAGAAGAGATTGATTCTTCACATGACCATAACAGTCCACAACAACCATGAACTCATGGTTGTGATCCCCAGTGCCCCACAACCCAACGGGCCTACAAGTCGATTAAATATTGACACCGCCTTTACGTACACCGGTATTCGATCCTCACCACTCCCGAGATATCATAACACAATTTTTCACATTAAACGTAGAAGCCAATCAATCCAACATTTTCTAGGCTAGACTAGAAAACCACCCATAGTTTCTACAAATCCACCGCACCTCTCACTACCATCTTCCATGACCTTGTCAGAAATATACACGAAGAACCTACGGTGTCACTTTCCATGTGTCCAACAACTAAAAGATAGGATCTTGGCAAAGCTTGACATTGATTGGAGCCTTCAAGAAGCTATTATATCTCGAACGATCCATTACACCAATTCAGGTTAGGAGAGATTTCTTTGCCTTAAATTCACAGATTCCATTATTGCGCATTGAGGATATAAGATTGCCTAACTAGTTTTCCCGTATCCACAAATATTCCATTTCCACCACTGTGTCTCGGCATGACCTCGGGAGGTCAGTGCGACGAAGAAGGGATACTTGTAGATTTTCATACTTGCATGTCACTTTTCTATCGTACAATTACGGAGGAATCATCATCCGGGAATGCTTTGAATGTAGAAAGTAGGGGCATGTAGAAGGAGAGATTGAAGAGTAAGAGTAATGGGAAATCAAATTCAAGGGATAGAAGATCTAAATCCGAGGTAAGGGAATTACTTGTTGAAAATGTGGAAAGAAAAGACATGTAAAGAAAGATTGTTGGTCAACGGATAAAGAGAATCAAAGCAACCAAACAAAGGTAAAGAAGTAAATCTTGTTGTAGCAGAGGTAATGTAAGATGCTCTTATTCTTTCTTCGAGATAATATAATTGAATCATGGGTTTTAGATTCAAGAGCTTCTTTCCATGCAACCCCTAATAAGGGTTATTTCCAAAATTATGTCCAAGGAAATTTTGGGCATGTTTATTTGAGTGATGATGAACCTTGCAATATCGCTTGGTAAAGGGAAGTTCATCTAAAATTGTAGAATGGAAATACATGGGTATTGATAGATGTGAGGCATGTGCAAAGCCTTGGGACAAATCTTATTTATGCAGTCAAATAGGTGAAGTTGGTTACATGGTTACTTTTACAGAGACTCTTGCAAAGTCACCAAGGGTGCTTTTGTTGTGGAAATAGGTAAGAAGGTAGGAACGTTATATTTATCTATATGTGTTACTGATTCCTTTTTTTGTATTATCTACTTTAGATTCGGATGCATGTATGTGGCATAATTGGTTGGGCCATATAATTCAAAAAGGAATGCATATCTTAAATGCTAAGGGTAAGTTATCATATTTGAAAGATTTAGATCTTGATTTTTGTGAGCATTGTGTCTTTGGAAAGCAAAAGAGAGTGAGATTTTTCATAGTTGGGACAACTAAGAAAGAGTAGAAATTGGAGCTTGTACACTCGGATGTGTGGGAGCCAACTCGGGTAGCTTCTCATGGAGGATCTCGGTATTATGTTACTTTCATTGATGATGCTACAAGAAAGGTATGGATTTATTATATTAAACATAAATTTGATGTTTTCAAAAAATTAAAAGATGGAAAGCCCTTGTTGAGAATGAATCAAATTCAAATTTAAAGTGTCTTAGATCTAACAATGGTGGTAAATATTGTAGTAAGGCTTTTAATGATTATTGTTTAGTGAATGGGATACGTAGAGAAAGAACGGTTCCAAGAATGCCACGGGAGAATGGAGTTACAAAGAGAATGAATAGGAAAATCATGGAACATGTTATAAGTATGACGATACATTATGGATTTCCCTTTTGTAGTCATTTTTACACCCATCACAAAGGAAATAAATCCCATGTGTGCCGGCCTATCACCCAGCGGGCATTGGGCGCTCACCGAGGCACGCGCGGGCGTCGAGTCTCTCTTTTATGTGAGTTAAGTGGGAAACCATCATCTATGTCATGAACTTAATGAATAAAGGTGGAAATGAGACATATAATCATCATAGGGCTCAGAACGGCCTCTAGACAAATGTATTCATTCCAAACAGAGGGTACTTATAGATAACAGATAAAACTACAACAGAAAGGAAAATACATAAGGATTTACATCTATTCCATAACATCCATGAACAGAAATGAAAATATATAGATATGAACTCGAATAAATTACACTCATACTCATTCATGTTTGTAATCTCATTACATTCAATGGATCCATTAGACTACCACAGCTTGACCAGACCAAAGTCATACATCACAACAGGGATCATGTCCTTTATGCATACAAAGAAAAATTTATATCCCAACCCCTTAATACATTACTCCCTTATATAGCCTCTACCCAATCCCACAGAGTTCTCATATTATTTCGCATAGCTCTACTCTCTATATTCTCCTCCCATCTATCCAATATATATCTATTATCCTTCCTTTTTCTCTTGTGTGCGGTCGCATATATAGGCATCCCAAAGTGCCAATTCATCCTTCTGGCCTCAGATCCAATGCCAAGTGTCTGAATGTGGTCCTCCATGGGAGCATGCTCCTCCAAGCCTGAGCTCTCCACTTTTTTCCATGATGTCTTCTAGAACCTTCTATCATAGGGCATATTCCTTTCATGGGCATCACGTTGCCAGGATGGCACCTTATCCACTCCACATGTGCATTCGGGTCATGTTTTTCTCATGTCCTACCCAAAATGCCCAATATGGATAAGTCTCTGAAACCTTGACTTTTTCCACACGCGTGCCATAGGTTTTCTTAAACCCTTCCTTAAACCTTGTCCTGTGTGCCTTCTCCTTGCACACCCTTCTTCAACTAGGCCTTGTGCGCCTACACGCCTTTTGTACTTAGCCAATATTTTGGGGTCCCAACATCACCCCACACTATGCATGTTCTCCGTCTGTAGGAACACTTCTCCATTGAATAAATAATTACAGTAGCCTTACATCCGAGAAAAATAATAAGGGGATGAAGAATTTGGGAAAGAAGAAAGAATGGGGAAGTGATGGCATTATTTCAACAAGCTAGGAAAATCTTTCTGCAAGTCAGCCTCCAACTTGTTCCAGGCATCAACTTCGTTCTACACTCTCTAACAGAGGTTGCCGACTAGGTGCTTACCTCCCCAAAACTTATTCCATCTCCTTGAGCATTCATAGTGTCAAAAATTTTCTCTAACTCCTTGCTCATGTCTTCAAGTGCATCCATCCTTCTAGTAATTTGTGGGTACAGTTCCTTCAACTGGTTTTTTATTGAACCCCTTAAGGTTTCAATGGCCTTGGATTTCTTTTTTACCTCGGCAAGTATTTTGTCCCTTTCTTCCATATTTCCCTTATTCTTCTCTTGAAAATCCTTTATCAATGCTTCGTGAGTGGTAACCAAAATGCTCACCACTCTATCCCTATCTGATGTAATTATCGTACGTGGCCTCAACAGATTGGGTAGCAATCTTGACATCCACAAGTACCTTGTTATACTCAGCAAACATTTCTACCACTTTCAATTTGTCCTCCTTCTCCAAGCATGCTATCACTTGTTCTACGGACTCCAGGGCCAACGGCTGTCTCTACATGGTGAGTATGTGTGTCAAATCTTCTAAGCACTCAAGAGTGGACCCATACCTCTACATGGGTGGCATTAGGTCTATATGCTTCAGTATAATGGTGCTTGTGATAGTCTCCATATTTTTGTATATTTCATGAACCTTCACCTTCTCATCCCTTAGTTCATGCTTCAGCTACACGCTGATCAACTCTTCTTGTTTCAAGCCCTTAGTTTTCTCAGCCAACTCCTCTTCCTTCTTTTCTAGATTTTCCTCTATAAATCTTACTATGTCATTTCTTCCAAAGAGCCTAGCCTCAGTCTCGACCGCGACCTTGTTCAGCGCATTACATAACTACTCATCCGAGAGTTTTGGGAATTTACCAAGGGGTTGGTTCCCTTAGAATCTGGTACTGGTATGATTTCCCCTTGGTATATTTTTAACTCTGGCTCATCAACTGGGACTCAAACGCCCAAGATAGCATCTTCCTTATTCTATGGTATGCGCCTCTTCATCAAATGACTCCATAGCTAGAATTTCTTCGGTGGGTATAGTGGTCTCTGAAGTGCGTGTGTAACACCTTCCTTTGGTCATCAACATAGCCCATGACCTGTCTTCATTCTATATCAAGGATCTTCCTTCCCGAGCACACGCCTTTAGGGAAACTCACCATTAGACTGGGATCTCCTCACAAACTAACTTGTTCTTTCTCAACACTTTCCTCTTTACCCTCTTCCATCACTATGTCTGTGCTACACTCTAATTCTTATTCTACCAAGGCCTCGATTATTTTCGTTGCTTCTCTTTCTGCCACCTCGTTTACTTGTTCCTGTGTAAGGCTTGGAGCTTTCTTCTTCTATGTGCCAACCTCCTCACTTCTTCCCATGTCCTAGGTGCCTTCCCCTCTTGGCTACCCTTGTGCCACATGAAAAGGAACTCATGTTCTTCTTCTCTGCCCTCTTCTTTTGAATCGTGCACGCTAAAGATAGGTGGCTCTTGATCTTTTCAAGATCATCTTCTTCATCGTCATCATCCCTTTCGCCTATGTATTTCTCCAAGCTCTCAGTTTCTTCCGAGTCAACTTCCTCTTCTATCCTCTACTTCTTTCTAAGAGGTGACTCTTCCGCAGGGATCCAACCTTCTCTACTTCCTCTGCGACTTCTCCTTGGTGAGGGGTTGCTCTAGCACCTCTTCTTCTGGGGTCTTCTCCTTTACTGAGGATTTCTTCCTGTGCGTATAGGTGCTAGGTTTGGCGCTTGCCACTAGCGCACTTACTGGCTGGGTAGTCTACACACTTGGTGCTTTTTCTTCTTCTCTCTCCCTTTTCTTGGGTGTGGGCTTTCTTCTACCCATGGGATCTTCAGGTATGGAGACATCATTCTCCAGGTATGTGCCTTTCTTGAATTTTTGCCTACGAACTTATATATACGCTACGGACTTTCCTACAATTTTTAGGGTCGGGGTTTCATCATTCTCACTTCATGTGCTACATACTTTTCCATGTACGTGTGCTTATTGGGGTAGACCAAATCCTACGCAACTCCATGTGGTCCTGATCAACTTCACTAAGGTCAAACCTTAGTCTCTTTGCTTCTTTGAACCTATTAACTCCCGCTTGGAAGTACTGGGTGGTGAAGGAGAATGGGATTTTACACCATGGGCTCATGGTTTCATCCACCATCATGAACCTACCTATGCAGAAGTGTTGGTACATAGAAAACTCAACTTCTCCCTTTGTAAGCACCGGTAGTTGCTTTGGGATTCTCCACTCTACCCCAGAACGCATCCCTTAAGTGCTTATACCACTTGTCTAGGCACGCCTTGTGGGAGGCTGTCATTGTTTCACATGTATACTTTGAAAAAAATTCATGAGCGAGGATATTCAATCGATACTCCCAAAAAAACTTGTTTGTTACGTCAGGCACTCCTATCTCCAAAAATACAATTGTCAGGAGGACATTTCCAAAGAGTATCTTGTCTCCTTCCTGGGTGTTATTGATTATCTCATCTGCAATGAAGGCCGATAAGTTGTAGATTGTGCCCTCTGATATTTTTCGCATACATTCAACCAGGCCTTATTCACCTGTGTCCACCTTTCTTGATCATTTAACTTTGTGACCACATGCGTGGCCATTCTCATGATGAGATCTGGGATTTCCGCAATGTCAAAATATCTTGATTCCTTGTAATCATATGCAGTGACAGTTTCTTTGATGGCTTCCTTATCACTCAAGTCATCATCTATGTTGTCTCCCTCATAGATGAGGCCTGTAAACTTCAAAATCAGCTGAGGGGTTATGTGCATCTTGCACCCCATGAAGTAAAAGTGATCCTCATGCACACACGACATCAGCCATTGATAGAGGTTCTCAAGCTTTCCAAAGTAAGGCAACTCATAGAGTTGCAATAACCCTAACTTCTCTAACTTCATTTTTACATCATTGTTATAGATGGGAAAACCCTCTGGTGTCCTTTTGTTCATCAAGCACACTAACTCCAGCACCATTTCCTTCTCTGTTGTGCTTTTGCAATGGTTATAATCACTCACCACCATCTTTCTCAAATGGGATTCCCACTCCTTCCTCAAAGCAAAACTCCATCTCGGGTGATGCATTTCTGCATACCACTCCTCATTCATGTTTGTGGTGGTTATTGTTGGCTCTCTGCCCTTGCCCTTGCCCTTTGGCTTCTTAGGTGACACAGGTTGGTTTCTTGGGTGCCATTGTCTAGGTCCTCTTATCACTTTAATCTCTTCTTGTTACTCTGCTCTTCCACTCCTTCCAACCTTAGATCCCAAACTTGTGAAGAAAACCCCTTAAACTCGTGCCCTAGTTCCTCAAACCCTAACTGGGATAATTCCTTCACAAGATGGCACCTTCTCACAACTTCTCTTACGCCCGTGAAATCCCTTCCTTCTAGTTTGCAAATCCAAACTAGTTACTCACGCTCAAACTCTTCAAATTTTTCTTCACATGAATCAGTTCTGGAAGCCCTAGTTTGCAAAGATGTAAAAGCACTTATTTCTTCGTATATGTAAAGTGAATAATGAAATTCCTCAACCCTCTATTTATAGATTTTTCCGCTTTATAACATTAAATGCTACCTTACCTACCACCATAATTTAACACTTAATGCATATTTTTCAAACAAACATGACTTTAGCGCTTTAACTCACATGCCCAACCTTGCGCGGATAATTCTCCAACCTTCTGGTGTGCAACCAATCCATCTTGATAGGAGACTCTTGCGCATGCATAACCAGCACCGAAGGCACTTCTTCTGTCATGATTTTTTCTCTTGCCTACCTTGTGTTGCTTATGTGCTTCTTCCTCTCTTGTATGTGGATCCCCAATGTAGCCTTATCCTGACACCAACCATCCTTTTTCACCTTTCCTTGCATGTACTTTCTTCACAGGGCCATTCAACCAGGCTTTCCAATGCAATCCTTCCTGTGCTTCACACTTCAATTTTTACCACCTTACTCCAAATTTTACACACTAAAATGATGTTTTGTCCTCTGTGTAGTTACAACTTCAAAAATTAATGAGATTATTGGCACCCAAGGTGTAACACAAAAAACAACAACGAGAAATGGAAACACAAGAAAGGAAAATGCATTAAATAAAATTCTAAACTAACTAGCAATGTTGCCTTATTTACAAAAACCAGGAAGACTTATTTATAGTAGGGCTTCAGCCTACTCCCATTAAAGTGTCCTGGAAATCTCATCCCATCCAACACTTGTAACTGTCATGCGCCCAAGTAAAGGATGTACAAGATGGTGTAGGGACCCAACCAATGCACTTTTAACTTCCCAAGATGGCGTAGAAACTTAGAATCATACAGTAAGACCATCTGCCCAACCTCAAACTTCTTGTTCTTAATGTGGCAATCATGTCATGCTTTTTACTTTGATTTTTCTATTGTTTGGCTCTATTTGGCCAATGATCACCTTTCATCTAGCTTCATTAATTTATCAATCCTTTCTTGCATGCTTGCTCATTAGCCAACCCTCCTGCGCACATTATTCGCAGAGAAGGTAACGTGAACTCAACTAGTAAAATAGCTTCCGTGCCAAACACTAATTGAAACGGTGTGGCTTTGTTCATCCTTTTATAAGTTGTCATATAAGCCCATAATATGGCTGATACCTTGTCATCCCAATCTTGTCTTCCGACATCACAAATCTTTGTCAGGGTATGACTCAGTATTTTGTTAAATGCTTCTACGGTTCCATTTGCTTGTGGGTGATAAGGTGTAGTTTTGTGATGAGCCACCATGAACTCTGCTAACAGGATCCTCACAATCTCATTCAAGAAATTTGTACCCCTATCATTGGTTAAAATTAAAGGGCATCCATACCTTATGATAATGTTCTCCCACAAAAATATTTCTGTTGTAGCTATTATACAGTCTTTAGTTGGGGTTTCCTCTGCCCACCTTGTCAAATAGTCTATGTAAGTGATTACATAGCGTGATCCAGTCTTACGCATTTCTGTGCAATAGGTCCTACAAAGTCTATTTCCCATTTATCAAAAGGTTTAGCACTAGGGATAGGGTGCAAAGTTATTTCATCTCTCCTTCAAGGCTTGCCAACGCGCTACCGACAATGGTCGACACTTTACAATATTCCTTGCAATCCTTATACAGAGTTTCCCACCACAATCCCACCATTAATATTTTATGTGCGGTGGCGTTTCCTGCATAATGTCCACCCGCACTTCCTTCATGTACTTCCTCTATGATGGTGAGGTGTTCATGCTTTAGTACACATCTCGCACAAAACTTCATCACGCCCTAGTTTGCATAAGTCCCCACTGATCAACATGTAGGGTGTGGCGTGTATGACTAGTTGCTTTTTCTCTAATGTCTTCATCCCTTCTGGTGCCATACCCATTTTAAGGAACACAACAATATCCTCCAAGTCTAAGGGTGCGCGTCGTAACCTAAACAACTGCACATCCGACATGGTATCTTTAATGATCTGTGTTTCCTCCCTGAATCACCCTAAACAAATGGTCAGGTCTAGAATTACTCTTGCCTAGTTTGAAAACTACGGTGAACTTGAATTCTTGGAATAATAGCACCCACCGACATATGCGCCCTTGTAGGATGGGCTTGTTCACCAAATATTTTAATGTCATGTGGTTAGTGTAGAAGATAAAGGAAGTTGCTAGCAGATATTTCCTGAAATTATGAAGCACGTAGATCATAGACAATGCCTCACGCTCGAGTCGTAGTATAATTTTGTTCTGTTGGTGTCAAATTCCTTTACAAAGCATATGGGGTCATCAACAATTCCCTCACCAAGTTGTGTAAGCACTTCCACAATGGTCGTTCCGGAGGCATCCACATGAACATGGAAGGGCTTGTCCCAAGAAGGAAAACGTAATATAGGCACGGTGACAAGCCTATCCTTCAATGTGTCGAATGCCTTATGTTGCGCCTCTCCCCAATGAAAGGCACTTTTATGTCTAAGCAACTCTTCTAAAGGTGTAGCGATCTTGGCATACCCCTTGATGAACTTCTGATAGTATCTCGCATGTCCAAGAAACCCACGCACTGTGCTTTGACTAGTTAGCTCCCCCAATCCCACAATCACTGCAATTTTGGCAGGATCCACCAGCAAGCCTTCTTTGCATATGATGTGTCCCAACAGGGTCCCAAACGGGGTAGAAAATACACACTTCTTGATGTTGAGGGATATCCTCAACTTCGACACCTTTCAAACATCAATCTTAGATTGTCACAATGGTCCTTGACCAGTCCATACATGGTCCAATCATCAAGGTAGACTTGGAGAAACTTGTGGATGAAATCCTAGAAGGCCTACACTACAATGTGTGAGAATATAACAGGCACATTCTTCAACCCAAAAGGCATGACAATGTATAGGAAAAAATTCCCCACTCGGTGGCGAAGGTTGTCTTCCTCTGGTCTTCCTTTGCAATCCTCACCTAGTGATAGCCTGAGAACCCATTCGTGAAAGAGTAGATTTCGCGCCTGCCACTCCTTTCAATATTTCTTCAGTGAACGGGGTTGGGAAGGGATCAATGACACACACTACATTCAGATCCCTATAATCAACACATATCCTTATCCTTTCATCCTTTTTGATACTAATCACCATTGGACTTATCCACTCTGACTCCTCCACAACCTCTATGATTCTTGACGCTATCATCTTGTCTATTTCCTCCTTGACCTTCACGCACAGATTAGGATTCATTCGGTATGGTCTCTTCCAGACTGGGTGTGCACCTTCCTTCAACTTAATTTTCATTTCCCCCAAGGAATGGTGAATTCCTTTGAGTTCATGATACCCACGTGGGAATAAATCCTCAAACTCACGTAAAAGATCAATGATCTTAGAGACTTCCTTCTCCGACCAATAATCTCCAATGATAGCTTCCTTGGGTTCCACCTCCGACCCAATATTAACCTTTTTGTCTTTAAAGGCTCATGATAGGTGTGCATTATTTCATCAGCACTATCCATCACCTCGTTTGAGCCTAGAGAATGGTTAACCTCTAAATTTTCCATCTCTTCACTGTCTATGACATAGACCATCTTTCCCTTTTCTTTCTCTATGCACACGCACTCAAACTATATCTCTTATGTCTTATTCCTCAAAGCACACCTCCAGGCCAGGTTCACCTAGCAACTCCAATAGCCTATCTTCTACTATGGCACTATCCCTAATGGTAAGGCATTTGACAACCTACAAAACCTTATCCACCAAGGGTTTTGTACTCTGATACTCGAATGTTTGAATGATATCAGCCGCTAACTCTTGCCAATTCCCTATTTGGCGGCATGTCTCAGAGTGGATGTACCATGCACGTGTGCAACCCTACAGTGTAGAATATAGTTTGTGTACCTAGAGGGATGGTGGCAAAGCTTCCGTGCCTTCCCTCCAGGCTCTCTCACAGGCTTGGATGTGGAAAGAGGTAGGATCCTTACCATGGTAGTCCTTGATGGTGGTGGGCACGTTACTTCTAGAGAAATGAACAGAGAAGGAAATTCTCACTTCACGCCATTCCAAGATATTATCGATACGCTGCCCACCAAAGTGTCCAGTAGTTCCTAGTAGGATGTAACTTAACATCCCCTTCTTTCATTTTCCTCCTTCCACTGAGCTTCCATATTCTGCAAAAATACCTCAGGGGAGGCTCCTCCTAAGTACTTAGGTAGCTCCTTTCCTCCTAGGTGCCAAATTGTGTGTGCCTTTATCACCTTTGTCACCGATCCTCTCAAATGTTGTTTGATTAACTCATAGGTTCTATGCGCCCAATTATCACATGCTATACTAGTGGTGTCACTTACCGACTGAGCATCCTCAAACTAGATAATTTCTTTGTAGGATGGATTATCTCTGGATCCCTGATTGAGTGCACATATATTCTATCTAGGACCTCTTCTCCCAAAGGTTCAGTTTAGGGTGTTGACTTCCCATTAGCCAAGGGTATGATGACCCATTCCTACTCATTTTCAAAGCTTATGTGCCCATTGTTGAACCAAAGATCCGCATTGTTCTTATAACACCATGGGTGCCTAAGTAGTCTTTGGGAAATTGTCTTCCTCGATGAGTGCCAAAACTTTGAAGTCCCCAATAAACTTAGCTCCTGAATGGTGATAGCTACACCTTTAAGACAACGATGGGCATTGCCTTTGTTTTGTTTGTCATATACATCACATTCGAATATGGTTGTAATGTAGGCCTTCCTATCTCGATGTCATGCATTCAAGGTGAGAACATTGACCTCCGTGCATGTGTCGACGAGTTGAGGCTATTGAGGAGTCATCCATCCATGACCGCATTTAATGTGATCTCCCTATCATAGTCAATGTTGTGAGGGGGAAGGTTTTCATGCAGTACCTACCTCTCGCGCTCTTCTCCAACAAGTGGTACCTTCTCTCTCAACCATGCTCCTAGCAAGGGAATAATATTCTCTTGCCTTAGCATTTTACATACTTCCTTAACCTCATCCAAGTCATATCTTGGTGCCTCAACCTTCCTTCTTTTATCCTCCCTCCTGGACTACTCCTTTAGACACTGGATTTGTCCCTGTAAACTCCGAATGACATCCATGGTATCTTGATATACCTCTTTTTGATGCGCAGGTCTAGGTACTTCCCATGTACCACTTCTTCCTTGAAACCAAGTTCTTCTACCTTGGTATTTCCTTTGCACGCACGGCCTCTGCTCTTGTTGTTACCATAACAGGTTCTAATCCTGCATCACGTGTTACCTATGGCATCCATTGTGTGTATGTATTCTTAATTCTTACCATTGCAATGCCCTTGTCTTTCCGGTGTTGTTGATTCATGTGCTCAAACAACTCAGGGAACTCCTCATACTTGTGTTTCTTCCCACACCATGAGCACTGCAATAGGTCTAGGGAACTCTCATTTGTAATGCTCTGTAGACCCACAATTAAAACAGGTTCCACATGGGAAATCACTTATTCCTCCTCTGCGGTTACCACGACCATGGAATCCTCTCGTGAAATCCCCTTCCGTGCGTGCCTCCATCTACGTGCTCCTCATAATGGCGATCATCACCTTTAGAACTACTGGTAATGTTGGTCTAGTACACCTCATGATCAATGGCCTCATGGATCTGGAAGATAAGCCTACAATCCTTAGTATCATGGGTCGTAGAGGTACAAATATTATAGTGGCAAGACACATTCTTTTGAATTATGCATTGTAATAAGGGACATCTACTTGCATCATGGTCCCCATGAAAATTTTAGTCTCTTCATTACGATGCGTACCACCTCTCCTGGGGCAACTATCCTTGAAATTCCCTCTACTTCACAATTTGTACACCATATACTACTACAAGTCTCAGGGGCTAAGTTTTGAAAACTTCTCCACTCTAGCTTAGCTATAGCAGCAATTTGAGCCTCCAGAAATGGGCTACCACTAGTATTAACACTTACATGCAATAGCCTCGGTGCGTAGAGCGGCTTCTAATGCCTCACATGAGTCTATGAAATTTTTATAAGATAAATCTCTTCTAAATGGAGTTATCAACCCCCCAAAAAACCATTGAGCATGTTGTGAAGGGTGAATGCCATATGACAATTTGATAGGAGGGTCTTGAACCGTGCATCATACTCCCACACACTCTCTATCATTCCCTATTGGATCTCCTTCAGGGAATTGATGCTCTTATGTTCAAACTCAAGGATGTGTAATTCTTCCAAGAATGAGTTCTTTAAAGTAGTATAATCCACCACCGTTTGATGAGGATCATATTTCCTATACCAGTTATGTGCACATCCTTGCAACGTCCTTGCAAACTGACTAGCCTTCTGCTTTCCGGGGTTGTGATCCCCTTTGCATGCCATAGTAGTTCACACTTGTGAACATGTTTTGTAGCATCTTCAATACCTCTATAATCTGGAAAATGTAAAGACATCTCAAAGAATACTTGAGGGGGTAGTTGGGGCCCTTGTCCTCTTGAGCCAGAGCCTTGGTTCCCTCTGGTGTTTCCTCCGTCACTTTGGATCCACCGAGTCCTGTGCCTCTTAAGCCACCAGATCCTCCCGATCCACCAGAGTCCTGTTCCTCTTGACCCACCAGATCCACCAAATCCACCAGGTCCTGTAGTGGTCATGCCAACATCCCCAAAGTTCCACCGAACTAGATGCTTTGATGGTCTATGATAATGCCCCACTACCAAGTGTACCCCGTGCCACTCTCGGATGCAAGACCGAAGGCTTGTGTACTTTGTCTCCTTTTACAAAAACTCCTCTAATACTAGAATAGTATGCATAGCCATAGAAGTGGGAAATGAAAAATTATATCTCTTGGGCGTAGATCTATCACTTCCACCGATACCAACTAGGTCAATGATACTCCTTGATCTGGAAAACCAAGCGCAAAGGTTTGGTCACTAGGTGGGTTCAGATACGTGCCAACGACTCTTCTCTCTCCATGTGACAAACTCTCATCAGAATCCAAAGGGTCTCTCTTACGTGCTTGCCAAGATGGGGTAGCATAGACTGCTTAGGTTCCATGTCCTTTGCGTGAACCTCAACTCCTTCTTGAAATGTTTACCTCCATAGATCCATCACACTTGTAACCTCACGTTGTCTAGAAATCTCCCTTTCACATGCTTCACTATACTTGATTTTCCTCTCCTCCCTTTCTTTCTCCGTTGTAATATCTATGCCATCTTCCTCCACCCTAGCTTCCTCACCCAACACTCAGAACGGTTTAGCCGGCCATTGGAAATGCCTCTAAACTCAAGGTAACAATCAAGATCTTCATTTCCAGAGGGATAGCATGTAGAAATGATCCTCTGGGATCCCACAGAAACTCAAACTCAGCAACTTCCGAATAAGAATATGTAGAAATAGCGTACTCCAGAGTGTAGCTAGCCAACACACCTTTCCACTAATGATCCACAGCACAAGTCCATGTCAAATCTACATCCTGCAACCTCTAGTATTCTTCTTGGTTCCACACGCATGATCTATATTACCAACTTGATCTAGACACATATGTCGAGAGCCATTCATACAGCTCTACTGGGAAGCAACAGAAAAAAGTTTCATACAAATCATGGTAGAGGTTCTCTTCTACCCATCTATGTGCATCAAACTTAGATCCAGTGTTGAATCTCTGAGCAAATTCATCCTTCGTGCTCTTGAACCATGATTCAACACTTTCCAAAGTTAAACACTCTGTCATCACTCATTATATAGATCATGATGAATTTTATTTCCCACTAAAACTTCAAAAGAGGTCTTGCAATGGAACCAAGATGTAGTCATTTTTACACCCATCACAAAGGAAAGAAATCCCATGTGCATCGGCCTATCACCCAACAGGTGGGCATTGGGCACTCACCCGAGGCACGCGCAGTGCCGAGTCTCTCTTTTATGTGAGTTAAGTGGGAAACCATCATCTATGTCATGAACTTAATGAATAAAGGTGGAAATGAGACATACAATCATCATAGGGCTCAAAACGGCCTCTAGAAAAATGTATTCATTCCAAACAGAGGGTACTTACAGATAACAGATAGAACTATAGCAGAAAGGAAAATACATAAGGATTTACATCTATTCCATAACATCCATGAACAGAAATGAAAAGATATAGATATGAACCGAATCAATTACACTCATACTCATTCATGTTTGTAATCTCATTACATTCAATGGATCCATTAGACTACCACGCTTGACCAGGACCAAGTCATATAACATAGCAGGATCATGTCCTTCATCCATACAAAGAAAAATTTATATCCTAGCCCCTTAATACATTACTCCTTTATATAGCCTCTACCCAATCCCACAGAGTTCTCATAGTATTTCTACAAAGCTCTGCTCTCTATATTCTCCTCTCGTTTATCTTATCTATATCTACTATCCTTCCTTTTTCTCCTATAGGCACTCGCATATATAGGAATCCCAAAGTGCCAACTCATCCTTCTACAACCTTAGATTTGATGCCAAGTGTCTAAATGTGGTCCTCCATGTGACCATGCTCCTTCGTGCTGAGCTCTCCACTTTTACCATGATGTCTTCTAGAACCTTCTATCGCAGGGCATATTCCTTTCATGGGCATCACATTGCCAGGCTGGCACCTTATCCACTCCGCATGCGTAGTTGGGTCATGCTTTTCTTGTGTCCTACCCAAAATGCCCAATATGGCTAAGTCCTAAAACCTTGGCTCTGTCCATGTGTGTGCCACGGGTTTTCTTAAACCCTTCCTTAAACCTTGTCCTGGGCACCTTCTCGTTGCGCGCCCTTCTTATACTAGGCCTTGCATGCCTACGCGCATTTTTGTACTTAGCCAATATTTTAGGGTCCCAACACCTTGAAATTTTGGGTAGAAGAATTTGATCTGATGTTTATTTGATTAACCATGGACCTTCAAGTTCACTAGATAGAGGAATACCAGAGGAAGCTTGGACCAAAAAAGAGGTAGATCTTTCTTTTCTTAAATTTTTTGGTTCAGAAGCTTTTGTGCATATTGATAAGGAAAATAGGAAAAAGTTAGATGTAAAATCCAAGAGATGTACTTTCATTGGTTAAAGAATTCTAAAATTATTAGGAGTAATGATATTGAATGGAATGAAAATAGAATGTATAGGGATCAAATTTTGGTATCCAAGGATGAACCGGTTGAAAATTTTGTGAATGAAAATCAAATCTCATATTTAAAAGCAATACCAATAGGGTTACACAAGAACTTGATTTCGGTTGACCCCGACCGTATCATTGGTTAGCGGGCGACGTCGATTACGCTACATGACCCGGCATCGATCCCCAAAATATTTGGATACAAATTTCCAGGAGGTCCAAAATGTGCCTCTGGTACCCCAAACTCCTGTGAGAAGGTCACAAAGGGTAAGTAAACCTCCAGAAAGATTTACACCTTCTCTATTTTATTTATTATTGATTGATAATGGTGAACCAGAGATTTTTGAAGAAGCAATGTAGGATAAGACCCACGTGTAGTGGGAGCATGGCATGGATGAGGAATGGACTCCTTAGAACGGAGAACCGAGAATTGGGATTTTGTTAAGTTGCCAACATGTAAGAGGACATTGCAAAACAAGTGGGTTTACTGGGATCAAGGAAGAAGAGCATGGAGTGAAAAGGTTCAAGGTAAGGCTTGTAGTAAAGGGATTTGCACGAGAAGTAGGTATTGATTTTGGTGAAATATTTTCTCTTGTTGTTAAGATGACTTCTATTTGTTCTGTATTGAGTTTAGTTGCATAGTAGAGGATATGCATGTAGAGAAACTAGATGTGAAAAAGGCTTTCCTTCATGGTGATTTAGATGAAGATATTTATATGCGGCATCTGCTTGGGTATGAAGTCAAGGGTAAGGAGAAATTAGTGTGCGAGGTTGAAAAAGAGCCTATATGGGCTCAAGAAAGCTCCAAGGCAATGGTACATGAGGTTTGATAGTTTTATGCATGAGCATGGTTACTTGAGATGTGAATCGACCATTTTTTTTTAATAAGCTTGGAAATTGGAGCTATATTGTTTTTTACTATATGTGGATGATATGCTTATTATAGAATCTAGTATACTGAAAAATTGGTGAGCTTAAGGGAAAGCTAGGTCACACATTTTCTATGAAGGATTTAGGAGCTGCAAAAGAATCCTTGGCATGCAAATACACAGAGATAGGAGGAATAAAAAATTGTATTTTTCTCGGGAAGATTATATCTACGGGGTGTTAGAAAGGTTCAAGATGTAAAATGCAAAACCTATTAGCACACCTATGGCGGGAAACTTCAAATTAAGCAAAGATCAGTGTCCTTCATCACATGAGGAGTTCGAATACATGACACAATTACCATATGCTTCAGCAGTTGGGAGTCTCATGTATGTTATGGTTTGTACCAGACCATACATTGCACAGGCAGTGGGAGTTGTGAGTAGATATATGGCCAATCCAGGTAAAGATCATTAGAAATCAGTCCAATGGATACTCAGGTATTTGAAAGGGACATCTAGCATGTAGTTATGTTATGAAAGTTTGGATATTTCATTATGTGGCTATGTTGATTTAGATATGGCTCGAGATTTAGATGGTAGGAGGAGCACTATTGGATATCTTTTCACAAAGTAGGTGGGACGACAGATTAGCTAGATTTCAAGATTGCAGAAGGTTGTGGCTTTGTCTATTACATAGGTAGAGTATGTTACAACTACATAGGCTAGCAAAGCGATGATATGGATGAGTATGTTCATGAAAGAGTTGGGAAAGGGGCAAGATGATTGCAAATTATTCAATGACATTCAGAGTGCAATTCATTTGGAAAATAACTTAGCATTTCATTTGAGAACAAAACACATTCAGTTGAGGTATCACTTCATACGGCAGGTATTGGAGGATGGACAGTTGAATCTGGAAAATATTCATACGAGTGAGAACCCTGCGGATATGCTAACAAATTCGTTAGCAAAGGAGAAGTTGGAGCTACACTCCACTTCTATTGGTCTTCAAGTTTGAGACTTGAAGAGGAAGAAACAAATCTAAGGAGGGATCCAAGAATGACGTTATATAGGTATGGTGCAGTAATTAATCTCCAAGTGGGATATTGTTGAGTTGTGGAGCTCAATTACTTCGGATTAGCATGTAATGTGAAACTTGCTGGAAAACACGATGCTGTCATCGATTATGGAGGGACCGGCATCAGTCACCAATGACCGGCATTAGTCAGGCAAGGAGGAACCAACATCAGTTAGGGTTAATCGGTGTCGATTACACATGTATGAATGTTTTTATTAACTCATGGTAATTAGATCTATTTTTAGTTTTAAAGCACATCTATTGATTTTAATTACATGGCTAAGTACCTAAGTTTATATACACCTATATAAGAATGAAATCTAGGGTTTAAAAGTAAAAATTAAAAAGAACTTGCAAAAGTTGATGATTATTGTGAGAATGATTGTGAGAGAGAGAATTCTTGGAGAAAAAGAAAAAGCATGAAGGAAAGAAAGTATTATACATCGAGAGATGTGGAAGATTGTAAATCTTCATTGTATATCTTGTCAAATATTTGGATAATAGATTGGCTTGTTTTTTGGTGGACATAGCCCACTCTAAGTGAAACATGTTAAATCTGGTGTTGATTTATGTCTCTTGTTTTGTATATTTCTTCTGGTAGAATATCCACTTTTATTTGCATGTATGCTTAGATCGATATATTATCATGTACAACCGGTGTGCTGACCCCAACACCAAACCTTCACATGGCGGTGAAATAGGGCCTACAAAGTCAATCGTCCACTTCTAAAATAGTTCGAAGTCTAGCTATCAACCTCAAGGGCATTTCATCTCTCCTTCCCGGCTTGCTAAGGCACTGAAATGATCACGAGCCTTGCAAAACTTGATACAATCCTTGTAAATTGTTTCCCACCAAAGACTTGCTAGTAAAATCTTCCGTGCGGTGGAATTTCTTGCATAGTGTCCTCCTGAAATTCCACCATGTGCTTCCTCTATGATTGTAGCACACTCATGCTCTAACACACAATGGCACAAGATCTCATCACGACCTAACTTGTATAAGTCTCCATTAGTTAACATGTAAGGTGTGGCACATATAGCTAATTGTTTTCTCTCCAAAGTCTTCATTCCCTCCGACATCATGTCCATTTTGAGAAACACAGCAATATATTCCAAGTCAGAGGGTGTGCGTTGTAATCTAAATAGTTGTGCATCTTGCATTCTATCCGTAATGCTCTTCGTGTCCTCTCCTGATTAAATCCTTGATAAATTCTCAGGCCCCAAATTACTCTTCCCCAATTTTACAACAACCATAAACTCAAACTCTTGAAACCATAAGACCCACTGCATATGCATATGTGCCCTTGTAAAATGGGCTTGTTTACCGAGTATTTCAATGTCATGTGGTCTATGTAGAATATAAAGGGTGTTGCTTTAGCATATACTACCCGAATTTTTATAGCACGTAGATCATCGACAATTTCTCATGCTCGGTATTAGTATAGTTCTTCTCTGCTGGTGTCAACTTCCTTCTTGCAAAACAAAGAGGGTGATTAACAGTCCCCTCACTAGGTTGTGTCAATACCACTCCGATTTTCATCCCTGATGCATCAACATGTACATGGAATGGTTTATCCCAAGAAGGAAAGCGTAATATGGGCGCAATGATAAGTTAATTCTTGATGTGTCAAACGCCATCTAATGCGCCTCTCCCCAATGAAATGTGCTTTTATGCTTCAGAAATCCCTCCAACGGCACAGGGATCTTGGCATATCCCTTAATAAATTTCTGATAGTACCCTTTATGCCCAAGGAATCCATGCACCGCGCTCTGGTTGGTAGGTTCCCCCAATCCCACAATAATGGAAACTTTGGAAAGATCCACAAGCAAGCATTCCTTACATATGATATGCCCCAACAGGTTCTAAATGGAGTAGCGAAAACACATTTCTTAATGTTGAGAGATATACTCAATTGTTAGAATCTCTCAAAAATCAACTATAAATTTTTGTAATGGTCTTTTACTAGTCCATAAACCATCCAATCATCAAGGTATACTTGAAGAAACTTATGGATGATGAAATGCTTGAACCACAATATGTGAAAACATAGTAGGTGCGTTCTTTAGTCCAAAAGGCATGATCGTGTAGGAAAAACTTCCCCATTCAATGGTGAAATTTGTCTTTTCTTGCTCCTCCTTGGTAATTCTAACCTAATGATATCCTAAGAATCCATCCGTAAAAGAATCGATCTCGTGCCCATTCTCCTTCCGGGATCTCCTCATTGAAGGGGGTTGGAAAAGGTTCAATGACACACACTGCATTCAAACCTCTATAAGATCAAGAAGCTATAGTCTGCACCCCTCCTAGTTCAGATTAGATATATGGCGACGGGCTCGACCCATATCGTCATAGGGGCATCCGGGGATGGACTCGACCAACTCTCCATAGTATCCATCTATAGTATATGCACTTCAATCAATCAAGGAAAATCCTTATCCTCCCATCCTTCTTGGTGTTGATGACCATTGGGCTTATCCATTATGATTCCTCAAAGCAACCTCGGTGATGCACGATGCGATCATCTTTCAATCTCCTCCTTGACCCTGACACATAGATTTGGATTCATTCAATAAGGTCTCTTCCGAATTTGGTGTGTGCCCTCCTTCAATTTGATCTCGCATCTCTCCTAAAGAGTGGTGAACTCCCTTAAGCTCATGGTACCCATGCGGAAATAAATCTTGAAATTCATGTAAACAAATCAATAATCTTTGAAACCTCCCTTTCTGACTAGTAATCCCCAATAGTAGCTTCCTTAGGTTTCGCATCCGAGCCAATGTTAACCTTTTTAGTTTTCAAGGGTTCATGGTAGGCACACGCTTTCTCATCAACATTATCCATTACCTCGTGTGTACCCACAGTATGGTTAACATCCAAGTTCTCCACTTCTTCACCATCTATCACATAGACTAACTTTCCTTTCTCTTTTTCCATGCAAGCATGCTCAAGTTGTACTTCCTCTGCTCTTCCTCATCAAAGCGTGCTTCCAAATCGGAGCTCTCCCAACAACTCCAAAGATTATTATATCCTCCACTGTGGCATTATCTCACATAGTTAGGTTCTTAATAACCTGCAGTGCCTCATGCACCAATGGCTTTATACTTCAATACTCAAAGGTTTGAATCAAGTCATCTATCAACTCCCGCCAATTTCCTATCTGATGACATAGTTTTGAATGAATGTACCATGTGCATGTGCAGCCTTATAAGGTGGAATAAATCCTATGCACCCACAATGATGGTAACAAGGCTTCTTTTCCTTCCATCTAGGCCTTCTCACATCCCTAGATGTGAAACAAGGCAGGTTCCTTTCCATGATAGTATTGTATAGTAGTAGGGGCATTGCTTCGAGAGAAACCTAACAGATTACATGATTATCACCTCACGCCATTCTATAAGGTTATCCTAATGGGTCACCCACCAATGTGCTACGGTCTGCACAAAGTGTAGATAATCATACTTCTCCTTTTGATTGCGCATCTCCACTGGGTCTCCATTGCTCACAGGAAAACATCAGGGTTGCCTTCCCTAGTGTAACTTGGCAAGTGTTTTCCTCCCATGTACCGAGTGGGTGCGCCTTTATTTACTCTTATGTAAGAACCTCTTAATTGCCTCCCAATTAACTCATGCCACACTAGTGGTATCACTTACAGATTGAGTGTCTTCCCACTAAATAACTTCTTTTGTTGGATGCACAACCTCTGGGTCTCTTATAGTGCACACATAGATTTTGTCTATGTCTTCTTCTCCTAAGGGTTCAGTATAGTGAGTTGACTTTTCATTTGTCAAAGGGATGATAACATGTTCCTCTTAGTTCTCAAAACATATATATCCCTTATTGAAACGTAAGTCAGCATTGTTCTTAGAGCACCAAGGGCACCTAAGTAATGCTAGAAAGTTGTTTTCCTCAGCAAGCACTAAGACTTCAAAGTCTCCAATGAATTCTGTCCCTTGGATAACAATAGCATCATCCTTTAAAAAGGGTCTTGGCACTTGTGCACACCTCAGTGAGCTTACTAGACCAGGTTTGGATGATGTGCCGACGCGTTGGGGTTTGACTAATGAAGCGAGAGGTAAACAGAGACTACATTTTGGTTCCATTATAGTCTAGTTGGTTAGGATACTCGGCTCTCACCCAAGATACCCAAGTTCAAGTCCTAAAAATGGAACCAAAATGTATTCTTTGTTTACCTGTTGCTTCCCCAATCAAACCCCAAACGCATCGGCACATCGTCCAAATCTGTCTGAAGCTCACCCAGGTGCGCGTGAGGTGCTTTGAACCCCTCTTTCATGTGAGCTTCATGAGAATTTTCTCCCCCTTAATAAGGGGATGTTTGCATAAACAGATAATGAATACACCCATTCTTGGAATCAAGATTAAGAACTAAATCCTAGTCTAATGCACTAGAACACGGAATAACATGATCACACTACAATAGAAGTAGAACTAAATCACGATTAGCATCAAGAATACCAATATTACACCCATGAACATAAAATAAAATTCACAAATCAAGATCCATCACACAGATGTTCAGAATCATTCCATTATATTCATTCATCAAATTATAGTAGCCAAGATTACATCAAAAGATTTCCATGGATGGAGATATTAGAACAACAGAGCTTCAACATGCTCTCTATCATTGCTTCATTACAGAGCTTACAATTACATATTACACATTTTCACTATGTTGTTGTCTCTCTATTCATCCTCTAAACCCTTCTCTTATCCATATTTGTCTCTGTCACACCCTCTCTAATGTCATGCAAGATCATCCATAAAGAGGAATTTGAAGGAATCTCTTATAACCGCTCATCATTACAAGAGAAGGCCTAAAGGAATATTTCATGATCACCCTACCACTACCCAAGAACATGCCAAATGTCATCATGCATCTCCCCAATCGAGTATCCTTAGCATGCAAGTGTCAACTAATCCATAACAAACTCGGCTCCTTATCCCTTCATGATAACCGTATTAATGCCCTGGAATATCCTTTTCTTGAGCTGTAAGTCTCCATAGCTTATCCATAATTGTATCTGGTCACTTTTACATTCATTCCCTAAACACGTCTTTACTACTGCCCCAAAATTGACTAAGTCCTGAATCCATTCTTCACAGGCACGAGGCCCTCGCGCATCCCCATAAGCTACTTCCACGCGTGCCTCTCGCACCCTACTTACGCACACCACAAACCTTCGCACCTCCAAAGATTTTAGTTAATTTAGGGGTCCAACACGTTCTAAAACCAAAAACTCCTTATTATAATTGTTTTTAACCACTTTTGTAGTTGTTTCCCCATAAAAAGTGGATCGACGGTGATTTAACTGAATCGCTAGCGATTATAAATAGTGCTTTTGTACTCTCCTTGTGGGATCTTAAATCTCTAATCTTGTACCTTATTTTTGATCTTGCACTTCATTTTTTGATACTACATCATCCAAGACATCTTTAAGCATTACCAGGCATCAACACTAATCATTTTCAAGCATTTTAGTGGTCGTTTTCATCACTCAAACTTTAAGCAACGTCACAAGACAACTTATCCACTCAAATCCTTCTCACTAAAGATTTGAGGCATGATTTAGATCCAAATCAACTCAAAGGTATTCCTCAATCTGTGTTTGTCCTTTTCTAGTCATAACAAACTCTTAAATCAATCAAAACATCATTTTAGAACTCCAAACTCCCATTTTTGTCAAAATGTCAAAATCACAATGTCGCTAGCAATTCACCTAATCGACAAATATTGGCCTAAATCGTTGGTGATTCTGTCAAAATGATCATTTTATCAATGTATCATCTTTTTATCATATTTTATCAAATCCTTTGCATTTAAATTGTTGTTCCAAGTATGGTTCTCTGTTAGATGGCATTTCTTGGTCGCTCACATCCAATTATCAGCATTTACAATCTTCCTATAGTCCAAAGACCCTTTCTTTTGAGAACAATATAATATCTTGTATAAGTGACACTTTGCACTATATGATTCATTGTCGACAAAGAGGACATTGAGGATCAGTTTGAATTCCTTCACGAAATCCAACAGGAGACTAAGGATTTCTAGTAAGACTACTTTGAATGTGTACAAATTACATCTTCCCTTGCTTGGGCCACCTTTGAAGTTGCACAAGACTTACCTTTCAACTTGGAGTTCTAGGATTTTCATCTGCTATCCATATATCTATATTGATCATATATCTTTTTCTTTATCTATATCATTATCAATTCACTTAATTGTTACAAAACGAGCTGACATCCTCCAAGGAAGTCCTTTGGATTCTGGAATTGGCCTTTTCCGAGCAGCTCATCTATCTATTTGTCTAATCCTTTATGTTTAGTGTCTTTGAGTGCAAGTTGCTATGTAGAACATGAGGATTCATACTTTCATTCGAGACTCGATAACTTCAATCGAACATCATCTTCAACATCCATCATCACAAGTATCGGTAAACCCCACCATCTTCTGAGGTCGGTTTTGTTTTTATTATTTCACTTCATTAATTTAAAGTAGGAAATTAAAAACATCTATGAACAACTTCCTAATGCATCCATAAGTTATTTTGTAGTCTTTTCCTTTGAAACATTAAATAATACCGAAGATGCAAGACATAACCGAATTGTCCCAAGTGTCTTCCTATCCAACAAATGTCAATCTGCATCTAACATGCTAAAGGTTTTGGTCCCTTTTCCAGATAGTGAAATATAAAGATCCTTCTAATAAAGGTAATCTTCCATCTGCATCTTCCAAAGACTAAAATTCTACCCATTGAATTTATCAACCTTTGATCTTCCATCATCTACCATAGCTCCCACTCAAGCTAAAACTTTCCCTGTGATTCAACACTTTAGCAAACCAATCCAGACTCTGATACCAATTTTTAGGAAATAAGGGATAATAGTACGGAACAATCCCACATAGAATCAATAGTAGAAACTAATATGCAAAATAATATCACATATTTGAAATAAAAGTGTATAAAATAAAAGAACACAACACAAGGATAGTATTTAATGTGGTTCATTCAATTTGGGCTACGTCCACCAAGAATCACTTGCTCATATTTTATTACAAGCCACGTCTTTCTCTCACTACAATACTCGTGAGTGTTTGGGTGCCGTGCTCAACAAACTCTCCTTAATTCACACTTGAAGTCACGCATATCTACAATGTTCACACACCACCCTACCATATGCCCAAAAGCACATCAAATAGGCAATTGCTTAAGCACCTTTGCAATACCATGGGTATCAAAACTATGGGCCAAAACCGCTCCATAAACCTATGGGTCAAAATACCGTCCATGAAAACAGGGTTCACAACATAATAGTGGTTTAATGGACAAAAAAACAATTTTTTTGTGGATTATTTTTTCCGTCATTAATAAAAAGGAATGTGGATGTATCTTTATTTCTATTTTTGGAAAATGTATTGAGTTTCGTTTGAAGTACCATGTATTTAGAATTTTATGGATGTCCATACAAGGATATTTTTGTATCGCTAATAATGTTTCGAGTTTATTAAAATTCATTCATTCTCTTGAATTTATCGATTGAGGTGTCCATTTTTTCTATATAAAAGTATATAATATTTGTATTTAATTAAAATGAATTAATACTTTTTTAATTTTAAGATATGATAGTTTCAAAATTAATCACATAACTAAGTATGTATCTTCTTGTATGATAAGAAAGTCAGTTTGTAAATCTAAAGATTATTGATAGAAAGATATAGAGATTAACTTTGTTTATTTCATTTAAAATTTTCAAATTTAGGTACATATTTAAAAAGTTACGTTGCAAATCAAAAGACTTAGAAAGATATGGAAATCAACTTAACATTCTTTTCGAGAATAATTTTAAGCAAGTAGTAATGGAAATTTTGATAGTAGATATTCTATAAGTTTATTAGAAACTCTTGTATAATAGTGGTATCTTTACCCCTAAAGTGTTAAGAGTGTTTTTATAGAAATACGTTTTCTAAGGATTGTATTTGAACATCATGACTTGAGCCATTTTGGAATTCTCTTTGGCGATATAAGCTTTGGCATTATTTGTTGCTAAGGATTGTTTCTAGTTTACAAGTAGATGTTCACAAATGCTAATGATAACGACAAAGAAACACAATAAATAGAATAATACCGTATAAAATTTTGAATCATGACTAAAAACCTCACTATGCAATTTACAATAGCAGGTAGTTTGGTGTTTTACCAGTGAAATCGGAACATGATCTTGCATCCAAGGTTATGTTAATCAGCTTTTCTATTTGACATGTTACGAGGACATAATTAAAGGTACACATGAAAATAATATTTTGAGCCCAACGATCTATTTTGATGTTTTACATTCTACTTTAAACTTCAAAATATAATCGGACACGTTACAAGGACATAATTTTAGGTACAGATAAAAATATGGTGCAAATTTTGATTTGGATGGAAGTGTCCACCAAAAGATTCAACCATCTACACGGTACTGCCCTGGGCAGCTTTTGACATCCACTTTCAAAATTTTCGAACAAATTCAGATCTTTTTCATAGGTCTCTTATACATGTTCACAAACAAATACACAGTTTTGGTACAAAATTCGCTACATTTTGGTACAAAATGTAGACCATGATGATAATTTAAACAAGACTCCAGTATCAAGTTGCGCATTTCCTATTTGGCATGCATTTGCATTCTCATATTGGCATGGCAAGGGCATGAGCATGAGCATCATTGTTTTTGTGTTTTCAAAGTTTTAAAAGCATTAATATAATGCATGGCAGTGGCATGAATATACTTCATTCCCTTTCGCCTTTGCACATTTGCAATGTACATCTATCTACAGTAATGGGAAACCATGGGTGGATGGTTTTATGATGGGTTTAGTGACACCTTTAGTACATATGTGTTTAGTGACACATTGGGACACCATTCAGTCCACCCTTTTTAGGATGGTTGGGCTTCAACATCCCCAACCTCACTCCTCAATTTATTCGAGTGTTGGTTCAAGTGACAGCCAACCTCTTTTGTTACTTCTATGTTGGGTTAAGTGACACACGACTTCTTTAGTTACTTTTTGTTGGGTAAAATGACACCCAACTCCTTTGGTTACATCTATCTTGTGTAAATGGCACCAAGCTCCTTCGATTATTTCTATGTTAGGTTAAGTGACACCTAACCCTTTTTGGTTCTTACTACTTCTACTAATTAGGAACTGATTTCAATCATTCTCTTTGTGTGCTTCACCAAGAAGCTCCTATCCTCATAAGGTAAATACACGTACTTATTCCATGATTTGATCAATTTCAATTTGCAAATATTCAATTTCAATTTTCAAGTTTCAAGTTTAGTTTCAATTTAGAGTTAAAGTTCAATTATTTCTTTATGGACATTGACTACACTCTATATTACACATTTCACTATGATGCTCTTGCAGCGACTCAAACATCTCAAGGAATGAATGTAGACACCCAAATTTAGTAATTTCACACTCGATAATGTCCATATTGACTTAATTCCTTTAATCATGACTTGTACACCTATTTTGAGCTAAATTATGATATCCTAGTCCACCATCCTTAATTGTATTACAAGGCTTTCTCTCCTCATTGCATTGTTTAGAGTTACAAAATGCACATATCGATCAAAAGCAATCCATTACTCTTGATTATTGTGCACATAGCTCCACAAAGATCATCCCTCATTGTTGGACCAAACCATCTAATAGGATTGAACCGTTCAATGGTCTAGTCCTAGACAAATCGGTCCCCTCCTTTGCTATCTAACAGCTTATTTTTCCAATTTATATATCTTTTATGGGTTGACTTCCCTACTATAGGTTGGCCTTAACAAGAATTATATCCATATAACCCTATATGAAGAAGTCTAAGACACTCATTTACTCACCTTGCATTTTCAAGAGCTCCTCAATTACAAATCACTAAAGGAAAGAAAAGTTTTTCTATAAAATGCAAAAGCACACACTAGAGGCAACATGTACACATGTCTAGAGCACTCTAAACCAAGTCCAAGAGTCAAGTTTCTCAAATCAAGAGCCTACAAAGCCAAGTCAAGCACAAGCAAGCTAAGTCAATACAAAGCAATTATCAAGTGTTCAAGTTATCAAATATAATTGCATCCATGCAATATTATGTCGCATCTCTATGTAGAGAACTATGTGTAGTTTGAGGCCTCTTCGAGCATTGTGAACATAGATCACGTACAAAATGTGTTTCAACCCAATTGCTTATCTTTTGCAGGATTTTTAATCAAATATAAGGGATTTGGATCAAGCTAACGTATTTAAGAGGATTTCACAGGTTGAGGAGTTGATATTTCACAAAGATCCATATACCAAATGTTTGCAAAGCTATTGGAAGTTGGAGAGTTTCATTTGCAACCAAGACAAAACTTCCCGGAAGACGAAGACGTCAAATGGTTTAGACTCTAGTCTTGTACCAAAACAATTTTTCCTTAAACACAATACGCCCCAAATTCGAGGTAAAGCATTTGCATAAGATTTCCACATTGTTCGTACCCTTGTCACACCCAGATCAACTTCCATACCCAACAAAAAAATGAAGTACATTATTATTTATATATGGATCTATATTCAACACATTCTAATTGATTTATATTTTTATATTTTATGTATATACTCATATTTGAATGTTAATCTTTATTTAATAATTGAATATACATTTTGTTTCTAACCCTAACCCAAATATAAATGAGTAAGAACTACCACACTCATATTTATTCATTTTGTAAATCACAAGATCAAATATTATAATACCCAAAGTGAAATGTATCACCTATATATGCAAGCAGGATACTCTAGTACTTACGCAATATAATATATTTTTGAAGTATAATTGGATACGAAGAATATGCTCGAACTAGATAAACATGTGATGGCATTATGGCATAGCACGCGGTTAAAATAATAAAAATAGACCCTGAAGTATTGGCACGAAAAACAATTTCAATGAACTTTTAAGATTGGAGCTCTATTAATGAGATATAATGAGTGGAGCAAAACTAAACCAAGTCATTTTCAATAATGTCGCTTAGACCATTTAATATTAAGGAGATCCCAAAAAACGGAGCAATCGTGTTGGAATGTTTGGTCTGAACCCGACCATAGTTAAGGATACATTGAAAAGTGTGAAGCTAATAAGCCAGAGGTTATCCTAGCAAAGGATCACATGACCCCATGTGATAGCCCCTATAAATCAATTTAGGGCATAAAGCATCAAATCATTGACATCAATGTCACTTCGATGCATGAACAATAAATAAATCGAGACAAATCAAGGTACAAACAAAGTCTATGAAAATTTTAAAAATAATTTAAAAGTATATGTGGCTCTACTAAGTTCTGCTACAAGCTAACTAATTTGGGTCCCACATGTTCAACTTTAAAAACATCTTATATGCTCGTCACTAAAAATACGACCCATGCAAGTTGCAACCACTTATAGCACCCAACACCAAACCACTGAACCGACCCTTTAAACATCTTACCCTTTCCCTTGAATGTTGATATTGTCACTAGTTACGCTCAAGATTAAACCGAACCATGCCCACCTACGGTATGTTGTGCCCTTCTATGCCCTCAACAAATTCCTAACTTGTACGCCCATAGTGGCATGAGTGTTCAATCCTAGACATAAGGGCAACATCCTCTTAAACATTTACTACCGATAAAACATCTCGTAGATGTTGAACACCCCTCATATACTTGAAGCTTCAATTTTAAACATCACCCCCATAGTGTGCATGAATCTTCAATGTTAAATGTCCCCTTGGTTGGAATGCTCCTCCCTAAACATTACACCATTACCATACACCCCATTACTGTTGAACCCTCATTTTCTCCCAAAGGTTTGCCCTCATGTTGTTGAACGCCAACCCTTAATGATCATACATGTCCCGAATGTCCTATGGACCATATACATTCATGCATCCAACCATACACTAACGTAACAAACAACAAATCACTTAAGCATGCAACACCATATGGTTGATTGAAAATTAAGTGTTTTGCTTCCAAGAGCAAAAGACAATTTAGCAATTTAGTACATAGCCCTATGTCTTTTAGTGTTATTAACCAACAACATTTTTTCGGAAAAAAATTGGTTTACATTAGGACCTTCCAACGGTTGCAAAATGAACAAATTGCACTAGGCTATGAGGGTGTTGCCGCGTTGCGCCCCAAACTCTCATTTGATTTTAAAGGAAGATTAAAAATGGTGGAGAATCTCACCAAGAAAAACATGTTTTTCCGACTCTATAGCCAATGGATGCAACAACTATGGTGTGATGGATAATAAGGAAACTTCTCTGAGAGCTACCAAAAATGATGCATAATCCCTACATCACCATCACAACTCCCTCGAAATATTTGTCTTTTCTCTTTATCTCATTTTTATTAGATTAAATATGAATTGTGTCGAAATGGTTGACTTGTTTAAAAGGGTATAATATAGATAGACATATTAGTATTGTTATGGTTATCAATGTAATTACATATTTTAGTTTGTAATGACTCTTTTTGGTTGTGTTTGAGTGCCAACAATTGCGCAACTAACAACCATAAGTCATTTGTCTTATAAATTAGAGGATATACATCGAAAAAGCATACTTATATCAAGTCCTCCTGTATTGTACAAAAGGTGTCAAGAGTTACATTTTATAAATACAAGCTACCATTATTATAATCCTCTACTTTTCTATGGTAGGTTATGCAATTATTATCCTATGCACACTATTATTGGTAGTTTAATATCTCAATAAACATTAAATAGTTTACAATGTTTAGATAGCTAAAGAATAAAAAATTGTAGGTAATGGTCCACCTTCACATGAGAATGTGAATCAAGACCTCCATATATTGTACTTAATGTATTAAGACTTATATTTTATGAATATAGGCTACTATTATTATAATTACTTGTTCTCTCATGGTAGGTTATGCAATTACCACACTATTATTGACTAATATCGAATAGACATTAAGAAGTCTACATTGTTTGGGTAGCTAAGGAATAAATAAATAGGTAATGATCCACCTTCAAGTGAGAGTCGTAATATATAGTCTTTAGGGTTAAATGGCCAAGCCTAACACCAACGTGTTAACTCATTTTTGCCAATTAAGATGTATATAAAGCAAGTAAAAATGTCTCACCACCAACGAAAATATATATCGATTACAAATATTGAAGCAAAGAATGTTGGATACATGGCGACTCTAGATATAGAGAAATCGCCGCATCACTATAATCTCAAACGAACGGTTGATATGGTGTACACGTCACTATTATTAAGTCGAAGGTGTTCCCCTATGGGAAAGGCACTTCCGGACGTTTCTACAACTGTGCTAAATTTGACGTTTTTACAACTGTTTGGACGTTTTTCAAAATTTCGGCCGTTTGGACTTTTTTCAAAAAAATTGGCCCTTCTGATCTGGTTCATGTCAAGTACCATATGGGCCCTGTGCTAACTGGCGACATTACCGTCCATGTTATCTGGTATGGCGACTGGAACCCCAACAACAAGCGAATAATAAAGGATTTCTTGCTTTCCATCTCGGAAACTAGGTCTCCTTCTCCCTCTGTGAGCGAGTGGTGGAAGACGGTTCGGATGTACACTGACCAAACGAGAAAAAATATCAGCAAAAATGTGGTTTTGGGCTCCGAGTTCATCGATGATTACTCCCACGGGAAGCTGCTCACTCATCTGATGGTCCAGTCTATGATAAAAAAAAATGCCGCGTCGGTGCGGGTTTGAATCCCCTACATGTAGATCACAAGAATGGGGTCTATCTCCTGCTGACGTCAGAGGACGTGGGCATGCAAGACTTCTGCCGGGCGGTCTGTGGGTTTCATTATTTCACTTTCCCCTCCATCGTTGGCTCCACGCTGCCCTACGCGTGGGTGGGGAAACTGTGCGCTGACGTGTGCACCTTCTCATTCGCTTGTGCCGTCCTACGTGGTGAAAACCGGCTTCAAAGCGTTTAGGTCGCCCAACGGCGACATCGGCGTGGAGGGGATGGTGAGTGTGATTGGCCACGAGCTAGCTGAGTTGTCGTCAAACCCGCTTGTGAACGCGTGGTATGCAGGTGAAGACCCCACGTCGCCGACGGAAATTGCCGACCTGTGCGTCGGCGTGTATGGCACCGGCGGCAGAGGGGGACTACGCGGGCCAGTCTTTGAATGACGCGACAGGGGCATCCTACAATTTGAACGGCATAAGACGGAAATTTTTGGTGATGTGGATTTGGAATCCCACGTTAAATGCTTGCTATGGTCCCAATGCCATTGACAACTAGGATTGGTTTACTAAATTAAATTAGGTTTGGAAATGAGCATTCATAAAGTTACATTTATTTTTACTAATTTAGCTAGGTATAAACTGTAAATGATGGGTAAACTATTGAATACAAATGAGTTAAAATGATTTTTTAATACTCGGATATATCTAAATAATTGCAAAAATTTGAAATCACCGGCTCTCCCTCCTTTATTTATAATATCACCATCAATTTTTAATTAATTTATATATTAAGTATATCAATATTTTTGAGAACTGTAATTTCACCTGGTGGCTTTCAAAAACCAATTCAGTTTTTTGTAAATAATAAATGACTAATTTATTATAATTTTACATGCACCATATATACCACTTCATTGATGTATCATGTATGTCCTTATATTTGTCATAAACACTTATTTCCTCCAAATTTTAGGAGTGCACGTCAATTAGTTTCATAATTGATCAAATTGATGTCCAATATGTTGATCGAAGTGACATCCAATGACAAATTTTAAGTTAATTATGGTTTATAACTGTGACACCTTATAAAGTAAGGTTATTGAGTTTATATATGTTCGTGATGCATGCAATCATTAAGTCAGTTTCTAAATGTGTTTCAGATTTTTTGAGGATGTTATAGGCAACCTTGATATGTGTAAGGATGTATGGATGATCTTGATATGTAAGAATTGTACGACAATCCTGGTTATAGATGACGATGGGCATGAGGTAGATGTGAGGGTTGTATGGAGATATAGGGATGTTATTTCAAGACTTAAACATCGTTATAATGGTTCAATAATGTCAAATATGGACCATTCACCCATACGTAGACAAATAATATGAAATAAATGTTAAGGTCATTTTTGAGTGTCTATATTTTACCCCACTTTGATGTGTATGCTTAACCATCCAAAGTACGTGGTGTGGACATACACTTCAAATTAGAACATCTAGAAAGGGATCCAAATGTTGCTCCAAATCTAAGTTCTCAAATCTGGGATGTTATATTATGGATACTACAAAACCATACTTACCTTTCCCATGCAATCATGGGTGAGTGGGAAACACAATGTTAGAAGCAAAGTCAATTGTTAGTTAGTTCTTTGTCTTCAGAATGCAATGGAATTCCTATGGGTTTTTTCATACCATTGAAGTAAATAGAAGGTTGAGTGGAGTTGAACCCCATTTGTCATTAGGCAACCAACCCCCTCATCCGAACATGAATTTGCATAACTGGGTATGATAGGTCACATCTCCCTTTGCCTCGTTATGTAATGGAATTCCCACTACAACATTTGGCCCAATTTGTGACATTCATATTGACATGCATTCGTACAACAATGTTATCCCTTTTAAACTAAATTTGACACACACACACATATCACGTATCATGAATACCACATAAAATTTTGATTTATTGCTTGCATTTTTTTAAAAGATGTATGACATCAAAATTTCAATGTATATATGACAACATAATTACAAAAAAGGCAAGGGGTCTCTTACTTCCGTAGGAAAATAAAAACAATAGAAGAAATGGACATCTGCAATGAGAATTTGGCAGAGGAAAACATTAGAGGAGGGAGTGGATATGACAAGTAGGGAGTCAATTTGACAAAGGACGAACCCATCCGAGAGATACCATCATTCACGCCATTTATAAAAACAATAGAAGAAATTTGTGTTTGCAAGGAGCATTTGCCAGAGTAAAATGGCAAAGGGGGGAGTTAGTGTTCCAGATACTGAGGGCATGCATTGACAACTATCACCATGCCGTCATAGGAAAGGGCACAAACTCTCACTTTATAAATTAAATGTTTTTCATTTACATTTAGATTTACTTGGACGAAGCTTCTCTATGAGAAAGGCTCTCATTTTTTGTTCACATTGTAGTTAAAAATCTTATGTGTGTATGTGTCATTTATATTTTTGAAAATAAAGTTAAAATTTGATAACTAGCGATGTGAGTGGTTAGATAAGAGATGTTCAAAGCATACATAAAATGAAAATATTCTACATTTCTTTGACTCGAATCATGTGTTTTTGCTTACATTTCGCTGCGACATAGAAACATGCCCAAACATGCTAGGATTCATAGAGCATCACAACATTTAAGGCAATGGAGACAGGCATAATTGTTTTTGCTTCAGTTGGCAACAATGGACCCATCCCACCCTATATTAAAACTCTACACCCTAGATGCCTATGGTTGGTGCCAACAATATGGACAAACAATTCCCGGTTGTTGTCATACTTGGCAACCTTGAGACCTACACAAGTGTCTCATTTGATAAGGTTGTAGTTGTTGGAAAAGTAATTAGATCTTATATTGTAGCTATCTTCTCTACAAGGGGACATAAATGTTGTGTCCTTAGAGCATTGATAGATTGACATGTTTAGTTGCAAAGTTTCGTATTATCATCATTGTAATCAATCCAATTCCATTCCTCTCGGCCAAGTTTGCCACATCAGTACGATTCAACACATGCAACGTGTTTGCCTGGTGATTTTGGGTTCAAAGAAGATTAACAAAATACCGGTTGATCCATACAAATGCAAGATTCGCAGGGGCATCACAACATTTAAGGCAATTGAGGGGGTGTAATTATTTTTGCTTCAGTTGGCAACAATGGACCTACTCCATCCTCTTTTGAAAACACAATACCCTAGATGCCTTTGGTTGGTGCTAACGATATGGACAAACAACTCTTGGTTGTTGTCATACTTGGCAAGCTCGAGACTTACACAAGTGTCTCATTTGATAAGGTTGGAGTTGTTGGAAAAGCAATTAGATCTTAAATTGTAGCTATCTTATGTGCAATGTGAACGCTGAATGGTATATGTTATTTGATTTAGAGGAATAATTATTGCTTTTGTAGTTGATGTTGATAAGGGGTGTGATTGATTTTGTAAGTGTAAGAATATAGATGAAGCATTACATAATCTATATTCTTACACTTACAAAATCAATCAGCCCCCTTATCAACATCAACTACTGAAATCAATAATTATCCCTCTAAATCAAATTACATATACCATTCGGCATTCACATTGCATTGTACACATGCGATTGCCAAGTATTTCATTATTCTTGAAGAAAAGAATACCGAGGATGTGAAGAACAATCCCATGGGTAAAGAACTAGCTGTCTACGAGAATACAAAAACAAGTATGGGAGATAACCTCTAACTTGGATGCGAGAATCTTCAGGGAAGAAAGGGTACGCGTTTACATAAAATTTCAAGAAAATAGGAGGAAAACATACAAACTCACCAAGACATTTCGGCATTAACAAATATTTCATAGTACCATTCCATTTACACGGAAAGCTTGGCATGGGAACAGTTAATGTTTTTCAAGTTCATGGATCTTAATAGAGAGAATAGCCGAGAAATTTTACTTTTAGTTATTTCAAAATGTATGCCAAATGTAGTGCATAGATATCAATTAAATATGAAATGTTACAAATTGTATGAAAATGTCATCAAAATGCTTAAAACATCTCAATCAGCCTTATGTAACCATTAAACACCCTATACATTTTCGAATAAATGGAACTTCTTGGCTTCCACATGTATAAAAATACTCTTTAAATTACATTGAATTGTTTTTCTTTAACATGGGATTGACTTTTGTATTGTACATGACATGGCGGTGACAATCGGGGAAAATGCCAAAGCTTCTTCCAAAAGGAAACCTTAATAGCTATTATCGGGTAAAAGTTATGAATATAATCATTGTCTTGAAATACTACTTCCTCTCTGTCATTTAATGGTTTTAAGGCTCTTTACAACACCTAGTCAAAATGTTTTTAGTCTTTCTCCGTTCTTGCCTCTTGGCTCCCAAACGAATTTGGAACATTGTTTCAATTTCTCTAAAAGACACTTATTTTTGTCGAAAGCAGTTGTATTACCAATTCTTGCATTTTGACACACCAAATGAATTTTGAACATTCTTTCAATTTCTCTAAAAGATAGTAATTTCTCTTTGGTTACATATTGGATTACCAAATGAATGTTGCATGCAGATTATGTCATAATTTTGTATTTTGCCTTTGGCCTTATTAAAAAAATAATTAAGGGCGAACTCGCAAAAACAAAATTGGCACACCAAAACAAACCGTTATTACAAATTATTAGAATGTAAGGCTTAATATAAGGCTTATTTATTAGTGTTAGTTTAATATTGGCTAAATATTAACTAATAAACAGTTGAAAATACTTCAACCACTTTGTAACCATCTTTCACAAGATAAAATGACAGACACGCAATGCTAATGTATGCATTCCGATTTTGTCCATTTTATTCTTTCTTTATTCTCTCTCTGCTGTTCTAACATTGGTGTCGAGCAAAATAAAGAATAGAAAACATCATTCTTAGCAAATCAAAAGGGCATGAAAGCACGTCATTCACAAGTCAAAAAGGGCATGAAAGCACATGCAAAAATTGCGAGTTTCTAAAAATCACACATTTTAGGAGCGAGTTTCGAAAAGGGCACTCCATTTCCGCTCACGAATTTCAGAGGTGAGTTTCGAAGGGCACTCCATTTCCGCCATTAATACACACTAGTGAGGGCTGGAACAAGGTCGCAAAAACTATTTTACCTGTGCTAGGGCGCGAATCTCCGTCATTACCAGTCACGAATCCTGCACTAGGTCATGAATCTCAGTCATTACCAGTTGTGAATCAGGGGAATAAACAACTGATTTAAATAATACTAAATCAAGGGAAAAAATAGAGAGTTTCAGATTGTGATAAGTTGAAACAAGGGAAAAATACATATACAGTGAAAAAAGGGCAAACATACAATCAACTAGGGCAAAATACACATGCTTTGAAACCCTGAGGCACATTTTTTAGTTGCATTTTTCAAATATCAAGGGCACGGGAATGATTGGACTGTGAATCTTGAATTTTGTGACAAGCCAAAGATGTTACTCTTGGAGCCAATGATAAAGAATTGTGAAGAAAGTTTATATTATCAAGTTATTGAAAGAAATATTTTTCAAGAGACGATAAGATCGCGAGGAAAAAGATGAAGGGAAAATTCCAAGACAAACCAAATGAAGCCATTGTTGAAAATCCATTGGATGCTGAAATTGATGAACTCACTGATAGAGAATGTGTATTTTAAAAGAATCGCAACACTTTGAAGACATGAAGGAATCTAGTGTAGGTAAAACTTGGCATGGATGGTTGTCCAGATAGTTCGGAGTCTATGGATCTTAGGAATTTACCCTTACGAGAGTCATGAGACAACTTGATGGAGCATTGTGGGAGTAGCTCAGTATGGATAGTTGTCCAACAATTTGGGAGATTGTGTGATTCAGGTGTTTGGGGAAGAGAAATTTGAGAACTCGGGAATTCAACTTGGGAACTACACTTTTATGTGGGTTAAGGAGGCAACTTGATGGAGTTCTATCTAGTCAAAGCATTGTTTTCAAAGGGGAAAGCTTCTGAAGAATGTGTGGTCTTGTTTGGTTCTATTATTTTAATCTTCTGTCAATATGTTCTATAGTGTAAGCCTTAAGAGGGGGTATTAGAATATAAGGCTTATTTATTAATGTTAGTTTAATATTAGTTAAATATTAACTAATAAACGGTTGAAACTACTTCAACCACTTTGTAACCATCTTTCACATAATAAAATGACGGACACACAATGATAATGTGTGCATTCCAATTTCTCTTCATTTGTTTTTTGTACATTCTATTCTTTCTTTATTCTCTCTCTCTCTCTACATGTTCTAACACAATTTTGTAAATAGTGAATCAAGCATCAAAAATTTTCAGATATTGAAGCACAATAACATTTCTCCATATTACCGTTAAACATTCTCTGCCATCGCGATTATAAGGATCTCAATTTAGTGTTGGACTAGACACCATGCAGTCTGACATGATATGTTTGTTGCAATTTGTTTAATGTTAGACAAAAAATAAAATGATGCAAAAGCAATGCAATAAATTAGTATCATCCAACTTATTGTCTCAGACTCCCTGATAAGAGGATTGGTAGAAATCTAAGATACTTATATGGGGGGAGGGCGGGTACCGTGCAAACGTATCCAATACAAATACGGCACGGAAACGTGCCTAGGAGTGGCCAAGGTATGGTCAGGACCCCAAGTACATCCGGGTACATCTGTTTCCATGCCAAAAGCGAGTTTTTGTTTTGTTTTTTAACACCTTTTAAAAACATTTAATAATAAAAAATATAAGTTTCTTTTATTTAAAACCCTAAAAGTTAAATAGAAACAATAAAACAAAAGTAAAACACAAAAACAAAACATAAAAGCAAAGAAACTTACCTCTCCTTCCTCATTTCATCTTTGCCTCTCTAAACTTTCATTTTGCTTGTCTAGGGTTTGATACTTCATCAACAAGCATTGCAAGTATTTTCCTAAGCTAGTAGGAGTGTGTATTCGTTGTCAAGGCCATTGAGGAGCTTCAAAGGAGGAGGATTTGTGGATTATTGAGTGAAGGTAAGGTTTTAAGTTTTATTATTTAACTTTTAAGTTTGTTTTTTTTTGTTATTTAATCTTTCACACACTTCATGTTTTTGCTTATGTTCATTACTTTATTTTTTTCAATTGAAATTTCAATTGTTAAACCATTTTTCATTTTAATTTTTGAAATTTTCGATACATGCTATCATGTTATGCCCTAGGGCAAAGAGTTTAACTTTTAAGTTTTATTTTAACCATATTTTTCTTCATTTATGTTGTTGGTTTTGAAACTTGTAGGTAGAAGTACAATGGCAACAAACTCCACCTCTTTTGAGCAATATTTGTTCAAGGAATTTGACTCGAATTCACTATTATGGAGGCATGTCACAATTCTTAAACAGCGTACAGATGGTGGGTGTTTTGTTTGGAAATGCAACGAGCGTGAAACAGTATTCAAAGGCTCTTATAGTCAGTGAAAAGCCACTTGTGTGCAATATCGAGTCATGGTATAAGAACATGCAAGAGGAAAAATAATGTAGGGGTGCCAAAAGCACAAGTTTTGGCATATATCAAAGAAAAAGAAGATGCAGAGACAAAATTGGTTTTGAAAAGCGGGTCATTCATTGTCCAAAAAAACTTCGTCTCGATCAACGAGGCCTCCTATTGCCCCATCAAGTATTGGATCCTCAATTGTGACCATGTCACATCCATTTGTGACACCTACCTACATGCATGATGAGAATTCACCTTTTTCACGAAAGAGAAGTAAGACAAAAGGGCCATTGGAAAAGGCCTTCCAAAATGAGAGCATGTTCATTACATATGAGTACATTACAAGATGTATGTATGCAAATGCATTGTTATTTAATGTTGTGAGGTCACCTTATTGGCAAAAGATGGTGAAAGCAATCAATGAGGACCCAAAATGGTACAAATCAGGCATGCTATGAAAAGATCTGCACCACCCCGTTGGAAAAACAAATAAAATATGTGAAAACCTTATTATAGCCAATTAGAGACTCATGGGCCAAAACAAGGGTGTCCATTGTTTATGATGGATAGAAAAATGCAAAAAATTGTCCTTTGATCAATGTGGTTGCAGTATGCCCTAAAAGGACTATTTTTAAAGCGATTGATTGTGCATGGCAAGTGAATGATGTCCAATTCATTGTCAACATCCTCTTCAAAGCCATTGAGGCGGTGGGGCCTCAAAATGTTGTCCAAATCATAACAAACAACACCAAGAACGGCAAAGCCACGAGTATGTTAGTTGAGGCAAGGCATAGGTATTTTTTTGGACACCATGTGTTGTCCATTCACTCAATTTAATGCTAAAAAGATTGGCCAACAAAATAGGGTGGATTCAACAAATGTACGCAAATGGTGTAGAGATCCAAATGTTTGTGACTAACCATCACCAATCGCAAGGCATCTTTAGATCCTACTCGCATTTGGAGCTATTGAAGATAAAGGAAGCTACCTTTCTTTTTCTTTATAAATAATATAAGTTTTTATTTTTAAAATATAGTATAATTACTATTCAAAAGTTTTCAAATTTCTTTTTAATTTTTATTTATCATTCTTATTTGGTTGTCGAAACTCGGTTCATATCACACGCAATCGTCTTGAGACAACTTGTGAAGATGCGAGAGGCACTCGGCATGATGGTAACTTCCAACCTATGGCTCAGTATGGAAACAATCAAACATTGTACGAGACTTAAGAAGTGAAGACGGTGATCATATATGACACTTGGTGGGATCAAGTAGAATATTTGTTGAGTTTTACCGAGCCCATTATGAGCATAATCTTTTTTATTGACATGGATCAATGATGTCTAGGACAGATATATGATGGTATCGACTCAATGATTGAAAAGATAAAAGACGTCATAAATGCAAAAGAATAAGATTATGAAAAAAGAAGATAAAAGACGTCATAAATGCAAAAGAATAAGATCCTGAAAAAAAAATCAAGTACCGTCAATCCCCATTGAGCGGTGGAACAAATTGACCACCCCACTACATCTACTTGTTTTTGCATTAATTCTTAGATTCTACAACACAGAGATCATTTCCTTGTTGGGGAGGATGGCACCATAAAAGGAGGGATATATGACGGCATTATATAGGCTCTTCCTTGATCCCGAGGCCGAGGACATAGTTGTGATAGAGTTTACAAATTTCATAGTAGACTCGGGTCATATCATTCTCACTCTTCGAAGCAAATACAAGATTGGATGCTCATTTGTAATGGTACCTCCATGGTCATACATCAGTTTATTTGCAACCTCTTACAATCAAGGTCTTGACACAGGTAAAAAAAAATTATTCTCTTTCCTTTTTTTGTTGTAACTTTTAGTTTTTTAAAAATTAAGTTCGAGTGTTTAAATTTAAACTTTGCATTGACTTTGCATTGTCTCGATAGATTGCAAGTTCATCTTCTTCTAAGCGCAACTAAAATACATATAGTTTCATCCACTCACGAAACACAACAAGTTGAGAACTAAAAAAGATGTAAATTTTGCATATATACATTCCAACTTGCCCTTTTATCCCACAAACAATCGGAGTACAAGGATGGGTCAACAAAACATTGGAATATTGATCAAGAAATAGTTAACATAGATGCTTCAATTTTCCACCTACCATTAAATGATGCTGGATTGAAGACTTCTTTGGCACCACAAGACCTACATGCACAAAGGGGTGCAACTAGTAGTGGCCCTAGTGGTTATGCAATGGAGTTTTCCAAGATTTCCAAAGTCGAGCAATGCTAATATATTTTGAAAACCTTGATATTTCATCAAACATGTTACTTAGGGGACTAACAATTGCGAGAATCCGAAGGATGGACTCAATTGATCTTTGGAAAGGGACTCAATGATTGTTAAAAATACAACCAAGTTGTTATTAATAGAATCAAAATAAGAGGCCACCCCAAACTGGGATTTGGACAAAATCAAAGTTGTCCGGAACCTAGTATTGCAATTCTTGATCAAATATGTATGTCATTTAAGACGTGGTAACAAGTGGCAGACCATCTAGTAAACATAGAAGAGCATGTTGGTAATATTGACTGTAAGTTGGTGATTGCCATGTATAAGCTCATGGACCTTATGGCTCTCAAAGCTTGTTATAAAGGATAAAGATTAAACGTATGGGTATCCCATTAGCTGTCAATGGGAGGAAATGAAATTAACTCAAACCAGCCCCTCAGAGAAAATCCCACCCCACTAGAGTAAGAAACCCATCTCAGCTGGTGATAGATTGTGATGCCTTCTTTGAGGCTAACCCAAACATGGTGGTAGGGGAATCTGAGGCAAAATCATGTCTATAAAAGTATAATGTGTACGGGACCAAAAGCAAACAGAGAGAAAACTCCTTTGCCACAGGTTGTCATGCCAATGTCTGTTGATGCATCCTTTGAGGGCTAAGAAGTAAAAAGGCAGTGTGGGGGCAGGAGGGAAGGCAGATTTAATGAGCCATTGACCGTCCCCAATTTCGGCTGTTATTCTGCCAATATTATGGCAGAATCTATATCTATAGTTCATGTTAAATGGTATAATTTTTTTAGCAGTTTTTCCTTCCAGTATGCTTAAGAATTAAGACACTATCTATCTGATGGCTAGTGGAGCAATCAGGAACCCTATTTTGACACTAGACTCTACAAATTTTATTTGGGGTTCAGTTGATCTGGCACTATGATAAATGTGGTATGTGGATCAACTCGAATGGAGGTGGCTTCTGTAGATCAAAACCCAAAAAGGCAACATGGGGGCAGGAGAGAATGGGGGATTTAATGAGTTATTGACCTTCCCCAATTTCAGCTCTTATTCTGCCAATATTATTTCAAAATCTATGTCTGCAGTTGATGTCAAATGGTATAATTACTAACAGGCTTTCCTTATAGTATGCTTAAGAATTAAGACACTATATATCTGAAGGCTAGCGGAGCAACCAGGTGGTCCCTATTTTAATACTAGACTCTACAAATTGTATTTGGGGTTCAGATAATCTGTTGCTATGATTAATGTGGTGTATGGCTCAACTTGAATTGAAGCTTATGAGGAGGTTGCTTCTGTAGATCAAAACCCAAAGATGAGTCCTCGTGATGATCAGGGTTGCAGGCTTTAGAAAATTGTGGCAGATAACCTCAATCCAAGCAGTTAGAGAACCTTTACATCCATTTAAGATTCTAGTTTGAGTCCACCATAAGTTTCTGTTTTGATTCTGTACTGTTTAAACCTGTTATTGTTTTGATTTAGTTCTCTCAAACCCTATCAATACAAACAGTCTAATGTAGACAGTTTTAGATGTGCCTACAGGGTGATATCTAAACGAAATTTAATATGGATGAGATGCCAAGGCTTGGGAGTTCCAGTTCCAAATGTGTCACCTGTATTGCTTGATTGTTCTGATGAGTTATAATGCCTTCTGAATATGGAACTCTCGGGATGATGAATTAGTATAATATTTGTATGACCACTATAGGGGCATCATAGCATGTAGCAGGTATATAATAATATAAATTTGGGGATGTCCATCTGTGCTACTGGATGAAAGGACTGGAAAAGTATCAGAAACGGTCGACGAGTTCAAATTCACCAAGAATTGGGCAACACATCAGGGGATGGAGAAATCTACCATTTCGCTCTTCATATTAGATGGTACTTTCACATTTTGTTTTTGTATCCACCCCAATAGTGGCTTTAGGGTTTGCAATAAGGAATATGTGAAGATCTGAATGTATAACTCTATAGTAATACATTGTTAAGTCTCTATTTTCATGTGTGATGAATGAAACTTATGTAATTGTATATAAACAATTTGTTTGGGGGCTTACTATTGGCAACTTGTCTCGCATGAGTGGTTGGCTTCGACCCATGAGAGGCAGTCCTATTTTTTTCTGTCTGTAGCTGGAGCATTGTCACTCTTTTCTATATTTACCTGTTACAAGAGAGTGACGTTTTTGTCTCAAACCTCAATAATTATTTTGTTCTGCAACATTAACTAAGTTGTAATCCATTGGTTAACAGCAATGAATCATCTATGCATTATGAACACCCTCAGTTTCTGGACCATGCAGGATATTTCCCTCCTTCTGGACCAGCTTTGTTTAAACCTCAATGTTAAAAGAACACTTTCAAAATGCAGAACTTCAGCCAAGTTCAATGTTTGTAGTTGCAAACATTTAAAGAACTGCAGTTTAATTTTCTTTTTTACCAGGGCTCATAGATCCAAACTCTAAATTAAGATTCTTTGATGAGGATGAACCAAATCTAGGATATTAATTTCATTTATATAATTTAAACAATTAAATATCACTGCTGTTGACTTGACCCAGACACAGTTGACCACATTCTCATTAGTGCCGCAAGTTTTCCACGACATACGACGCATAAAGGTCCCTGCACAAAAATACATCAGAAAATTGAGTCAAAAACACAAGCAAATTCGAAAGACAAAATATTCATGTAATTTCATTACAAAAGAACTTGACAATAGTAAGTAAGAAAGAAATGAAAAGCCATAAATGAAGAAACTGACATGGAGTACTTAATGGCTTTTTCAGCATCTTCCGCTGGAAGGAAATCATTTACAGCCACTTCCTTATTTTCATTCTTTTTGTCTGTGCCACAAGTTAAGGTCCCTCCCAAATAAAACCACAAAACAAAACTTTCCAATGTGCAAATTATCATCAAAATACAAAACGGAAATAACTCTAGACTTCCAGCATTCCAAGTGGACCACCAGCTAAAGCTCCAGATATATGTTCACTAATAATGCATGAAATTAAACCAAGGGGTTATAGTGTGATTATACTCAATAAGTGATTCAAGTTCAATTCCCCCAGGGTGGCATGTACTCTAGCTCACCCAAGGGTGGGACCCCATCTGTGTCCCAATAGTTGTGGGATCCACTTTAAAAACCCTCATTTACTAATGAAAAAAGTATAATGAATGAAATTAATTTACTACTACACCGATCACTGTCTTCCATACAACAATGATTTCTAATTACCCAACCATATGCTTAAGATAATAATTTGCAAACCATGGACAAAAAAATATGAGATTAATTTGTATGGTAGAAAGAAATTATATTAGTGCCACAAATGACCAAAAGTAGGTCAATGGGACTTGAGGATACAACAGTCAAGGAAATGATTTACTAAATATTCACTGCCTTCAGATGAACATATGTGATAAATCTAGCCCAACCAATCTAAGTGGATGCTCTGGCTATTGCATCAGAAATGAGTTCATGCTTCCACCAGAAGATGCCATATGCACTCGCCAAAACCTAAAACTCTCACAGTGATAGATAAAATGAGGCATTGTCGTATCTAGGGCTCCATATTTTGCTAGCTGCAAAAATTACCTGAATGTAACAAACGGCAATGATTTACTTCACTTACAAGAAGAGCATTTGTAAGGCTGATCATGCAAGCCCATGGTATGACTGCTAATGTTAAGAATAGCTATATGTATTTACATTCTAGCAACAAATGCAAGACCTGGTTACAATTCTTGTTGTATTGGATAAATATGACAGAAACAATAGATTGGCTAATGAAAGAAGAGTGGGATGTCTATACTCTGCTCGTTTAATGTTAATCTTCAATCAGCATACACTTTGATGGGGCAGGATTGAGGTTTGTCCAATTCTGTTCTTTACCTGCCCACTTCTTATTGGTTAAAGATGGTTTCCATAAAATTCACAATCAAAGCAATGTATTTGAACAGAAAACATTCCCTCAAGATAAGTCCCATTCGACTGCTCCTGCAAGCGAACAAAGCTTAAGAAACAATGCTCTCGGAAAGAAGGGCCATGGGTCTATTGAAAACCTGCCACTATTGAGAACATTTTCGTTTGCCATAGTGTGACAAAGAGAAAATAGAACATAAAGGGATAGCCATAGCTCTAGCCCAAACTAACAGCCAAATCATACATCACATTCAAAAAAGTTTATGACCTTGCATGGTTAAATAATGAATGAACAAGGTCAAACTGAGAAGATGGGCTAACTGAGTGCGTAAAAATTGGTGGCATGGCCATAGTATACCATATAAATTCAACGACATAAACAACAAAGCACACAATATCCAATACTGTGAAGAAACAACAGAATTCAGCAAGCCAATATGGAGCAAGCTCATTGATACCTCGTAATGACTAGCAAGGAGTTTATTCCAAATGAATATTTCTGAAAGCATCAATTTCATTACCGTCAAGGATGGCAAGAGAAACTAACTTCCTGCTTTGTTTAACAGAGCAGCTTTTCAAATCTTCCTGAATGCCAAGGGATTCAAAAACTATATTTTGAAAGATACATCATATTGATACAAAAATACTTACAAAGAGCTATACAAAGCAAAGATGGGTACATACAATGACAATTATAACTTCATCCTAAAGGCAACAAGAGCAGAGATCAAATCAGAATATAGCTTAAGATCCGAGGAGCGAGCATCCTTGATCACCTTTGGTGAAAAGCTGAACACGCGCTTCATCTTTCCACATGGAGCGAACGGCAGACAGAGAACCATCCACTTCAGCAAACACATTCTTGCATCTATTCTTCCAAAGGACGAACAGGGCCGGGATCCACGAGCAGTGCCATAGCCCAGCAAACACAGACCGTATCTAATCTTCCAACACTGTCTAGCAAACTAACACTCCCAAAGGATATCTTTCACAGTTTTGGGACGCTGGCAAAAGCGGGGCAAAGGCACTCTTGGCCAGCTGGGCTTTGACAAGAATCCCCTGATAAATGACAAGCCAAGCAAACACTCAACTAGTAGGAAAGCCGAAACAACCAAACACTGTGAAGACAATGAATCCATCTATCTTCTGTAGAGAGCCAACGAGCATTAAGGACTAAGGATAAGGAGTGTCTCTAATGAAGACTCAAGTACCACCTCCTCCATCCAAAGCACCACCTGCAATCCCTCCAAATCAGACCACCAGCCATCCCAATATTCATTTTGAAAAATTCTTATTCAGGAATAAGACTTTTCAGCTCTAGGATCGAGGGCCGGATTGAGGCCAAAAGGCAATACTGTAATATCCCCTTCCCAGTCGCAGACCCTTAGCCCAATTCTGTTTCCAGACGGCTAAAGGGTGATAAAAAGGGAAACTATAGTCTTAATAAATTATTATAAAATGCATTAAAAAAGAAGTTAATAAAAAGTATTTAGATTAATTTACTGACTTAATAAAAAATAAAAGAGAAAAAGAAAAGAAAAGATAAAGTGAAATTAGAAAGAAAAGGGAAAGAGGTCGTTTTATGTTTTTATCCCCCAAGGAAAAATGCGACCCATGTTGGGGATGATACAAGGCCAAAAAGAATTAAATGTGGGCCAAAGGATGTGATTGGTGCTTGTGGGTGGCTACTAAGCCAAGATTGCTTATAAAAGCAAGTGTACTTGGCTTTGTAAAGCATCTCTTTTATTTTATACAAATTCTTATTTTTGTCTGATTGCAAAATTACTTCAAAGGACGAAAACCCATTGAAGTCTTCTCTAGAGGACGAAAACCCTCTTGAGATCTAGAAGGAGAACGAAAACTCTTCTTCTATGTTGTGAGGATTCTCCATTCAGGGGTTTCCATTGAGGATCAAAGAGTTATTTGTGTTTTCTAGTAGTTTCCAGCAATTGTTGAAGACTTATTGCTGTCGGTTCGTGAGTGGTTTGAAGACCTACAAGGGCTGAATATTGCATGTTTGTTGGGAGTGTTGTTGAAACTTCCATTTCCAATTTTTGCATTGTTAGGGCATCGATTTCAAGCTAAATTCAAGGAGAGATCAAATTTGAAGTGTTTGATCAATTTTGAGGTGTTTTTAGACTGTCCTAAGTGGGGTGAAATTGTATTTCCAGCTTTCATTTACAGCTAAGGTTTATGTACATTGTTTTAGAATTGCAGATCTCTCTGATGTCTTCCAACCATTGAAAATTCTGATTTTGGGTTCATTGGAAAGCTTATTTTTCAAGCTTCAGTATGAGCTATCATTTGCCTAGAAATTTGGAGTATTTTGCAAGTTATTGAATTTACAAGTTCTGCTGCGTTTTTGCCCTAATAAATTCCAAAATTAATATTTTTTGAATTTGATTGGAGATCCTATTTTGATTATTCATTATCTACTTGCAAACAAATTTTCATAATTTTTGGAGGTATTTTGAGGTGGAAAAGCTATTTTTGCTAAATTGTTGGCCTAGGGCAGCAAACTAGGGTTTTTGGAAAATATTCAGTTTGTGGCCTAATTTCATTTTGAATTTCAGTTTGATAGTAATTGAGATTTTTGGCTTTTTGGATTAATCAGATTTGGCCCTAGTGGGAATTGCAGGAAATCCATCTAGGGTAAGAATATGTCCATTTGGGGACATTACAGTGGTATCAGAGCAATGATTATCCCGATCTGTGAAGAAGAAAATCAGATTTGAATGCAAAAAGGAACAATGGATGAGAAGGATCAAAGAGCTCCTCCTACAAAGAAGCTAAGTTACATGCATGAAGTAATCACAATAAGTCGAGAGAGCAGCAGCAGTCTATGAGAGAGCCAAAGAGATATGCATCATGTTTTGAGAGAATCTCAAAGGGAAATGCATGAAGCATTGACCGGATCCATCGAGATTTAACAAAGATTCCACAAGGGCAAAATGTTTTCTACAAATCAAGGATCTACCAACAATGGTGAAGGGAGCTCTCTTGGACCGGTGAGGACACTCACCAAGCCTCCAAAACAAACTTGCAGAGCCAATTTTCTCCAAAAGGACCAAAAGGAGGAACAACCAGTTGAGGATGATGACATGGAGACAAGGGTAAAGAGTATGCAACACTCAGTTCCAAGGTAAGAGCTATGTTGACCTTTGAAGAATTTTGTGAGCTGAAAGATAGTAAAGGCACTAGAAAAAATAGAAGATCTCAACAGGTGAAAACCACCATGCAAAAAATTTGAGAGGAAGCAGCCCATAGAGTATTCCACCATGCAAATTGAAGGAGAAGAAGCTTCTAGAGAAAAGGTATGACTTCCAATGAGCAAAATATTTGTATTAGTGGGGAAGGCAAAGAGGAACAAACAATACTTGATGGATGCAAAATTGGAAAAAATGTTTGAGTCCAAAAACAGCGAATAACACCTTTGGGGCAGCCAAAGGGATCATTTGGGCAGCCAAAGACTTCTTCAACTAGTGGGCAGCAAGGTATGAGGAATGGTATTCCTCAAGTTGTGGCAGCCAAGAACATGGAAAGTTCTTTCCAAGGAGGGCAGATTTCACGAAATGAGGATTGTGTGGAAGAAGGCATGTCATCTTGTTTATTGCAGCAGTTATATCATGAGGATATTCAATCCATTGTTGACAAGAATGCTAAGGAATTGGTACAACAAAATCAAGATATCATGAGGGCAAGAAGAAATGAAGATCGTGATGACATTGTAAGGTATGGAATGAATGAGATAACCACATATTTATTACTGCATATTCAGATTTATTTTCCTCTTGAGAAAAATGATGAGTTCAAATCTGCAATATAAAGTATGTGATACCCTTGATGCAAATTTGTGTATATGATCATCATGAGAGCAGTGTATGGTGGCAAGATCTATCTCACTTGACAAGTACAAGAGCTCGAATTTTGGAGCACTATAGCATGTTTTGCCTCGTGCACATAGCACTCGGACAGATGAGTTACAATTGTTTGAGGGAAAGCAATTTGGGGAAGGGAGGATTGGAATATACCCTCCCAGTCAAAGACCCTTAGCCCAATTTGTTTCTGACAGCTAAGTGGTGATAAAAGAGAAATTATAGTCTTAATACATTATTATAAAGTGCATTAAAAAAGAACTTTATACAAAACACTTAATATTAATTTATTAAAGAATTAGTAAAAAAATAAAGAGAAAAGAAAAGGGAAAGAGGTCATTTTATGTTTTTATTCCCCTAGGGAAAAATGTGACCCATGTTGGGGATGATACAAGGCCAAAAAAGAATTAAATGTGGGCCAAAGGATGTGATTGGTGCTTGTGGGTGGCTACTAAGCCAAGATTGCTTATAAAAGCAAGTGTACTTGGCTTTGTAAAGCATCTCTTTTATTTTATACAAATTCTGATTTTTGTCTGAGCTTGAGAGCTTGCAAAATTACTTGAAAGAATGAAAACCCATTGAAGTCTTCTCTAGAGGATAAAAACTCTCTTGAAATCTAGAAGGAGAACGAAAACTCTTCTTCTATGTTGTGAGGATTCTTCATTCAAGGGTTTCCATTGAGGATCAAAGAGTTATTTGTGTTTTCCAGTAGTTTTCTAGCAGTTGAAGACTTATTGTTGTCGGTTCGTGAGTGGTTTGAAGACCTACAAGGGCTGAATATTGCATGTTTGTTGGGAGTGTTGTTGAAACTTCCATTTCCAGTTTTTGCATTGTTAGGGCATCGATTTCAAGCTAAATTCAAGGAGAGATCAAATCTGAAGTGTTTGATCAGTTTTGAGGTGTTTTTGGGCCTTTCCTAAGTGGGGCAAAATTGTATTTCCAGCTTTCACTTACAACTATTGAATATCGCATGTTTGTTGGGTGTGTTGTTGAAACTTCCATTTCAAGTTTTTGCATTGTAAGGGCATCGATTTCAAGCTAAATTCAAGGAGAGATCAAATCTGAAGTGTTTGATCAGTTTTGAGGTGTTTTTGGGTCTTTCCTAAGTGGGGCAAAATTGTATTTCCAGCTTTCACTTACAACTAGGGTTTATCTACATTGTTCCAAAATTGTAGATCCATTTTGGATGTCTTCCCGCCATTGAAAATTTTTGATTTTGGGTTCATTGGAAAGCTTATTTTTCAAGCTTCAATATGAGCTATCATTTGCCTAGAAATTTGGAGTATTTTGCAAGTTATTGAATTTACAAGTTCTGCTGCATTTTTCCCTAATAAATTCCAGAATTAATATTTTTCAAATCTGATTGGAGATCTTATTTTGATTATTCATTATCTACTTGCAAACAAATTTTCATAATTTTTGGAGGTATTTTGAGGTGGAAAAGCTATTTAGCTAAATTGTTGGCCTAGGGCAACGAACTAGGGTTTTCTTAAAAATATGCAGTTTGTGGCCTAATTACATTTTGAATTTCAGTTTGATAGTAATTGAGAATTTTGGATTAATCAGATTTGGCCCTAGTGGAAATTGCGTAAAATCCATCTGGAGTAAGAATATGTCCAATTGGGGACATTACAAATACTCCTACATAAGGGCATACCACTCCTTCCAAGGGCCAATAGCAACATTCCAAAGGTCTCTCCAAACAAAAATGCCCTTCTTGCTCAATCGTGAGCCTGAAAACAAGGCAGCTCCGCCACACGTGAGTTTTGAGTCCTCTTAACACTAGAGAGGGCAAGAAGCAAGATCCTAGCCAGCTCTACTACCCTTTAATGCTAGCAAACCAAAGAAGCAACAAAATTCCAAGCAGCGCGATGTTTTTAAAGATGAGAGAGCCTGACACCTTAAAGAGGTGAGGTACCAAAGTAATATCGCATAAGCCAAAGACTCCATGAACTTTGCAAACATGCCGTGCTGAGCTCATCCAATGTTGAAACAAAATCTGCCAAGGTGCAAAGCCCTCAAGAGCACACACCACCCACTTAGCTAAAAGAATGCTACCTTGAGTGACAACATCAATAAGACCCAAGACCTCCCTCATCTTTGGGAATGGTACAAACACTCCAAGGAACAAGGGGGAGGCCTCTCTCTCCTGCAAATTTGGACCACAAATATGCTCTCAGAATCTGCTCAAGGCCCCAAAATTGGGTCCTACTAGATAACCGGCAAGACGCATAGTATATGTGAGAAGCTTCAAGAATACGGCTATTCACTATCAACTTTCCAGCAAATGACAAATCCTTATGGTGCCAAATGTGAAGCTTCTGAATGCACCAATCCTACATGGAAACTGGAGAGAAGCTAACACCAATGGGGATGCCTAAATAGCGAACAATATGGCGAATAAAGGACCAAATAGTAAGAATCGAATGTGGAGGGGTGTCCAACCCCACAAGCCAGAAATTCATTTTATGGTCTCTCACAACAGCACCCGAAGCAATGCAAAAGGTGGCTTAGGCAAGAGAAGACCCCATCAATCAGCTCCTGATCCACCTCACCAAAAGAAGGGAGTCATCAACAAAATGATTATTAAACATCTCTGAAACATCAGGAAGCCTGATACCACGAATTTGCCCAACAACCCGAGCAGCCTCAAGCAGGTGACACAAAGTGTCAGATGTCAGAACAAATAAAATGGGAGCCAAAGGACACCCCTGATGAATGGACCAGTGCAGGAAATTCCGAGGAGACAAGGAACTGTTAACAGAGACGAAAGCTGCTGTATTGGTGAAGAGGTTGGACACCATAGCAACACGCCAATGGCCAAAGCCTAGGCAGCCCAGCATCTCACAGATAAAAGACCAGTCAATCTGATCATATGCTTTGTCGAAATCAATTTTCAAAAACAAAGACTGCTGACCAGTCTCTCTAGCCCATTCCAAGGCTTCAAAATCATCAACCACGGTATCAAGAATGAACCTTCCCTATACAAATCCAGTCTACTCTCGGAAAAATGCATACTTAGGAACCCAACGAATCCTAAGAGCCAACACCTTAGCCATGATTTTATACCCAACAGTGAGGAATGTAATAGGCCACTGCCAACCCCAAATAGTGTCCCTGGGAGCATTCTTAGGAATCAACTTGATCAGTCCCTGATTGGGAGACTCAGAAAGCCAACAAGAGATGAACACCTCCGAGGCCAGAGAACAGAAGTCATCTCCAACAGTGTCCCACAAGGCCTTGTAGAAGTCACAAGGAAGACCATCCATGCCAGGGGACTAGCCATTCTCCATTGAACATAAAGCAGAGTGCAGCTCCTCCTTCGAGATGTCCCTATGCAGTCTATCCCTATCCCCACTAGAAACCTTGCAAGGAACCACTTTGTAACAGGAGTCACTAGCAGCCCCAACCCTCTGTCAACGGATAGGGGCAAGAATATTTTGAAAATGGTGCCTAAACATACTTCTGACTTTTGAAGGATCCTTGGCCAAGGAGCCATCAGACCGGTAAAGGCCATGCACTTTTTCTGCGGAAACCTTCCTCTTGAGGAAGAAGTTTATGAGAGGATGGGGTAGGATGATTACTCAGAAGCAGAGGAGGCAGTGTCTTGAGGTTGCCAAGGGATTCAAGTTCACGCATCACAGGGAAACACAAACACAGTGCTTTTATTAAGAAAAAAATGAATCATGTCATATGTTACTTGGATAACAAAATCCGCCATCCCAGATATGCATTTCCTCATATCTACTATGTATTTGGAGTTGGATACATACAGGTACGTATCCAGTCCATATCTATATACAGATACAGCCTGGGTAAGAGCATAAAGTATCAGATCTATACAGAGAAAAATACCAGCCATATTTAATAATAATAAAACAAAAAAGTCAGAGAGACAAAAATTAAAAAATTAAAAATAGCATACCCATTGTAAATAGAGGCAAAATGCCTCTCTTTTCACAGGCGCCACTCATCTTTGAGTTCATATTTTGATGATTTTAACTGCTTTATGTCAGAAAGCATTCTTTGAGCTTCCGAGAGGGTTTCTGTAGCTGATTCTTTGGTATTTAAATACTCTCTTTTCAGTTACATATTTATCATAGATATATATTGCTGCTATTTCTTCCTTCCCATAAGCCAATATGAGTGGAAAATCAAAGACTCGGTCATATTCCAAAACGATGAATGGAATTCTTAATTTCGCATGTCTGTGCTATTACTTTGCATCTGTGTGGTATTTAAATCTATGTCATATCCCATCCACCATCTTATCCAAGAGGTTTCTAAATTTTAGAATATCCATATAAGATACTTTACCCTTATCTGTATGGGTGTCCATATCTAGATTCTACACGACTTAGATAGTATGCTGCCATGATCAGACTAAAATATGTACACGCTAATTATAGCTTTGATGAAAAAAATTCAAATATCTTGAAAGCAAAGGATACAGTCTTCAAAGAAACGACGTATTTCAGCAAGCCGATGGGGAGGAAGCTCCTTAATATCTCGATAATGACGGAACTCGGGATCATCGGCACATACTGCAATAATCTTGTCATCCTTTTCGCCCTGCAATTGTGATACAAATGAAGGATATGATAAGAGATCCTGATATAATGTGAAATAATAATCTGAAATAATTTTCAGTAGAATAGCCCTGAAAGCAAAAGCAAAATCCATACCTAGAAATCAACTCGCACTAGCAATATAATTTGGTTTTTAATAGGTCTAATATTACTTTAACTTTGACTTTTGTGTCACTGTCTATGATAATATATTACTAGGATTTACAAGGAAGATATAAACACATTGTTTCACAACTTCTTGTGTACAAGAGCCAATTTGATCATATTTAAGACCTTATCCTCTAACAATCAAATCACAATGCACACAACTTATGCTGGGAAAATGTAGACATGGATGTCCAAAACTTTTTTAATATCGTTTAACATGAGCCCCAATTATAACCTGCGGGATATGGGAAATATGCGCCAGCAAAAAGGATTGTTTAATACAAGTATAGTTCCCATAAAGGGTAAAGGTCTCCGGAGTCCATGCCAAATTTAGTAGAGCACTGATGTCAAAACTGCCATGGCCTTTGGAGACCCCACTAACACAATGAGGACTCACAAGTCAGCTGGAGCATCAAAAGAATAGATTAAATACAGGGTACTGCACAAATATTTTACTAATAGAACTAGAGTTCCTGAAAGAGGGCCAAGTATGTCTTCCTTTGTAATTTAATCTATACAGTACAACATTTAAGTAAAGCTGATAACAACAAATACCTGATCAATCATAGGCATCAGCCCAATAGCCCTGGCTCTAAGAAAACAACCTGGCAGTACCGGTTCCTACACATGAGGACTCATAATTAATTTTGCAAATAACCAATCATAAATTAAGCACTCTACTGTTTGAAAAATACCGCCAACAAACATTATGCATGTATTATATCTACCTGCATCAAGACTAGCACATCCATGGGATCGCTATCTTCACAAATAGTACGAGGATAAACCCATAGTTGTGAGGATATACAACCGACGAGTACAAAACACGATCAATCTGGATTCCAAAAAAAATATTAACAAACAAAACATAAAGTTACCTTGCAATAACTCTTTCACAATGCCAAATAGATGCTTGCAAAGTAATTGATGACAGGCTTAACATTATTTTGTTAACCTTTCATTAAAAATGTCAATTGTTGAAGAGATAGTCATTACTCATTCCATTCGGTGGTTTCTAAATCTTGTCTCATACGTGACAGAAAGCCTTTCTTATATTCTTCAACTCCTTACCTTTATGAGTCCAGTTTTCTTGTCAAGCTCATACTTGACCTTGCTACCCTTCGAAATCTCCACAACCTGCACACAGCACCTTCAGGGCCTTCAATATGTGTCAGTGCAACTGCACTGCTAATGTTGAAGTACGAAACAAAAAATCACACAGCTACAAGACGGATATTTCTTAAAAAATAAAATTTCAGAGAACAAAGCTAAAGAAGTAAAAGACGCATTTATCAACCTACTTGTGTATTAGTTTTATGCAATCCTTTATGTGGTGCATCAAGGTTTTAATGTTCAGCTGATGCTTGACTATAAATAAGACTGTCTGTAAGAAGAGTTCCTAATCAAAGGCTGCACATTGGAGAATTCAAGTGAAACAGATACTAAAGCTGGTTAGGGTGTTATAAACTCAGTGAAGTGACCAAGAAATACTTGATATGGTGTAGCATTCTCAACCGTATGTGCTGCTTGGTTTGCTTTGAAATTTTTCTTAATGAACACTCAGAATGCATACCATAATAAGAACTTCTCATCATATTTGTAGCCTAAAGGTCCGGAATTATAATAAAAATACATATATTTTAACATCGGTCAACAAAAAATAAATCATGTCAAGTCAAGCATTCTCAGCAGATCTTCATTTCTGAAAATGGAAATTTTGTTTTGTAGCCATTCAAGATCATGCATTGATTTCAGATATAACGAATATCATAGCCTGAGAAAACACAGAGACCCAAAATCCCCGACTGATGCCTACCCTTGTCCTTTACTATTTACTTGGCAATCCCATCCATTTACATGATACTGAGATAAAAATGGAATGGGTACAAAATAAACTCACACAATTGAAAACTGCTGGAGCTCCTGGTCCTGCAAGTTAGCCACACAATACCACATGTTAGTAAGCGAATAAGAACACTAATTTATGAGAACAGAGGAAATGCATTTCAGTTGGAACAGAAAAACCATGTAGGGTCCAATAGATAAGAGAAACAAAAGTATGGTCACTCTCCAATCTCTACAGTAGTATAAACTTCTGCAAGAGATAGTTACAGAAATTCCTTTAAAGATATTCCCAAAGCATATTTTCTTAATACTGCCCACAAAAATCCTGTCTACAACTGTCCATTTATTACAGATTTTCAAGATAGAAATCACCTTAACTACATTTTATTGAAAACACATACAAAAATAGACTACAGAGTTTGAAAAATTAACACAATAAAAAGCATAGGCCAGGGATGAAAAGAAATTATCATTAATGAAATGGGACTTGGCCAGCCTTCCAAGAGACTGGGGAGGACTTGTTATCAGGATCAACAGGAGGATGAATATTGTCTTTGGAGCAAAATTGGCTTGGAGATTGTACTGTGAGAATAAGTCACCTTGGAGACATGTTCTTAGGAAAACATACCTTTTACTCAATGTACCCAGAAAGGATCTTCACAGTCGGTGATCATATTGAAGGTCACATATCCAGAACGTGATAAATAAGGCCATTATGATTCTCAAGTCACTGCTCAGATGGATTGTTGGAAAAGCAATCAAGGTAAATTTCTGGACTGAAGCTTGGATCTACCCTCAACCACTAACGGATTTAAACCAATTTCAAAATCTGCAAATCTGGTGCCTTGACAGATTTGGAGACAAAGTTTCTGACTATTAAAATGCTGAAAAGAATGGTTCACATATCTGGAACCTGTAAAATTCTGGACTGAAGCTTGGATTTACCCTCAACCACTGGCGGATTTAAACCAATTTCAAAATCTGCAAATCTGGTGCCTTGACAGATTTGGAGACAAAGTTGCTAACTATTAAAATGCTGAAAAGAATGGTTGGATAGACTTTCCTGCATTTCCTCATCTGCAACTGGAAGTCAGGCAGTTGGAAGGATTACTAAGATCCTCCCACTTCTCAAGTGAGGAAGACAGTCTTATTTGGATAGGATCTAAACCTGAAGCCTACAACATCAAAGATGGCTAGAAGGCAGCCTTAGCTATGGAAGCCCCTCATGCTTATCTTTTCCCAGCCAAGCTAATTTGGAACAAGAATGGACTCCCCAAGGTGAATGCTTTCTTATGGTTAGTGGTCTGGGACAAAATTTTAACTCAAACAAATCTAAGGAAAAAGGGGTTTCAAGGTCCTTGCCACTTGGAGTGAACCATGCAAGAACAGCAAGGCAGACACAGATCATATCTTGTTGCACTGACCCTTTGCTTGGGAAGTTTGGTCCTCTTTTCTCAAAAAACTCAATTTTTCAGCTGCTTTTTCCATGCCACCTTCAGCCTGGCTGAAGGTGTAAGTGTAATGGTCCTAGCCTGGCTGAAGGTGCAAGTGTAATGGTCCTAGCCTGGCTAAAGGTGTTGTTATTTTGGCTTTGTATGTCATGAATTGGTTATGCTCTTTCCAGTTTTGTTCGGCTTCCATGTGGTTATCGCCCCTATTGTGAGGCTTGCTCTGCTGTATTTTCATTCTCCTACTTTGAAGCAGCATGATTTATGTAATTTTCTAGACTGTTTCAGTATGGGTACGGATACGGGTTCGGTACACTGAAATGGCACATTTTTTAAAACCTCGGGTATGGTACGCTTTTGGGTACGTTTTATATATATATATACAATTAGAAATTTTAAGAAGCATTTGCATACGTATTGAAATTTAATACTCATACATTGCATACTTATTGAAATTTATTATTTAATACTCATACAACTTAAAATCATTCATAGAACATGAAAACAAATTTCCAATACTTTGAGAATTGAGACTTGAATTTGTATTGATTCATAATGTTCAAAACATAATACTTAATAGCATAGAATGTATTATAGATTTGATAATTCATTATTAATGCCTTAAACTTGAGTTAGACGTCTCATCCTCCATAATTAGTCCAGTAGAGGGAGCTGTGAAAGAATTTCTGAGCATTTTATACATTCTGAACTGAGATTGAGGAAGCTTATAGAAAGCTTTAAGGTCTATCCATTCCATCCACTTCCCAAATCTGTACAAGTCATGAAATATTTTAATTCCTTTCTCAAACCAAAGGAGGGCAGAAAAGCCTCTTGTCAAGGCAAGGATCTTGTCATTATATTTCTGATTCGACGAAATCGATTTGTAGGCTTGGCACCCAATGTCAAATGAAGAGAAGATAGGCTGCCCAACCACCAAGTGTTTCACTTGTTCTCAGCCTTCCAAATTGACTGAAGAATAAAGGACCCATGAGGAACAACAAGAAAGCCCCCAAATAGTAAGTCAACCAAATGAAGTCCTTTTCATCTCTCTTGACCCTTCAGAGCCTACTGGCAATATTGAATCTCACACGAACTTTCCAAGATTCAATTCCAGTCAAAGCCCTCAAGTTTTATTTATTTTTGCACTTAAAAATTTAAAAAAACCATGTGGGTACATACCCACAGGCCCTGGGTACATCCCAGGTACAGTTTCGTACCTAGGACGTACTCAGGGCCTGTGGGTACGTACCCACAGAGTACCCACAGCGTACCAGTACCAGTACCCGGTACGTACCAAGCCTGGTACGATGGGGTCTAGGGCATTTCCGTGCAGTGTAGGTAATCTTATTAAAGAAAATCTCAAAAAAGGGGGGGTTTCCTAATTTGCAAAGCAGGGGATTACTGTTTTCCTTGATTCTCTTGGGTTATGCATACTCTGCCTGAGTGGGCAGCCCCTCCTTGTTCGCTTGTATGTGCGAGTCTCTTAGGCTGCCCCCATAGACATTGATAATGAGGGCTCCAGCTCTTGTCATAGCTTCAGGTTAGGAAAAGGGAAGGTGTCTTCTCAAAAGATAATTGCAAAGCAGAATATAACAATGGAGACAATATCTCTGTTGAAGAGGTCCACTCTTTCTTTCAGCATTTGGTTAAAGACCTGAAACTTAAGCAGCTCAAGAACAATGGGTTGATGTTAGATAAGTTTACCAAGATGTCTGCTGAACAAACCTTGGATTTCTAGAAATCTGCTTTGAAGGACAGAATTAAGGGTGAGAAGTTCCTGAATGGACTACCACAAATTTATTTCAAACCCAACTCTCTGCCAGGTTGGGGAAGGAGCCTCTGTAGATTGTGTTCTCCATGCCATGGAGGACCCTGGACAATCTACCCCAAGGCTCGACACTCTAAAGGTGGCGCAACTGATTGATCGGTGTCCAAACTATAATATTCAGGGCTAGTAACACATGGTCATTCAGACGCCAGTCACAGCAGAGGAAACTGTGCAGGGAAAGAAGCATATGATGCCATTTGCGGCAAGCTATGCATCAACCCTTCTTGATGTGTTGGTCTTGGAAGCAGGGACATACTGACTTAAGTGAGGATGTTGGGGCTCATGATGCCTAGCTGTTGTTGTGCTGCTGCTATGTGCCCTGGTGGCTTTGTTAGTTTTCTGCTTTATTCAGTTGGCTGTGTAAACTGTGACTAAAGTTGGTAGATGGTAAACAATACTTCTATCTGAACTTTCCTGATTTACTCAGGCTTTTGTTTATTATAAGTGGGGCCGGTGTCCATTATTTGAGCTTATCGGTAAAAATTGAAAGGGCAGCATGGACGAACAACCCCAAGGGAAAGGAATAGAGCCCACATCCCAAATCATACAAGTTCCATACTACATAACATCATTCGTACTAAGAGCCTCCTGCCCAGAATTCCGCATGAACAGAATAGTTCTAATTATTAATGGAAACAAAGGTCCAAAAACAGGACCACATAGACAGTCGGGTAGCTGTTTAACATAGAGGTTTTCTGAGAAAATCTAAGTTTCTTATATTTCTCCATTAACCATTTTGATGGTTTGCAGTGACTTCCTGTAATTACCAAATCAAAACTAAGAACATTGAGGATTTGTAAAGTACTCCTACGTAATTTTGTGAAGATACCTGTAGTATTTGATTGCATTTTTTTGACAGATAGCTGTTTTGAAGAGAAACAGTTACTCCATTCACAGAACCACAATTTTTACCAGATTAAAAGAATCGCCCAAATTCAAAGGATCCTGGATGGATATTTCAAGTCATCCCGTTGACATAGTCAAAATATTACCATCATCCTAGCGTTCTCTCAAAATAAATCAAACATATAATTCACATTATGTGTCTTAACAAGGCCAAAGCATGTATTACTTAGAAACATAACTGTTTTAAACATGACATTAAGGACAAACGTCAACAAAACTATGGCCTGCTATGTGGCACGCATTCGGAGATCTTGTAGCTAACCAGAGGTCCACATGTGGCACCACTCACACGCGGTTGGGTATCAGGTAAGGTAGAGACCGAACCAAGGGACCACATGCGTGCCACATGGTGAACCGTAATTGTCTACGGACTCTCTGCACTACCTAATTGTTGGTGCCATGTGGCGGCTTCGTATTGGATAAGGGATTTTTGCATAGGTGTCGCATGACAGCTTCTCATTGGCTACAAGCTCTTTGCATGGGTTCCACGTAGCGTCTTCTCATTTGTTAGGGGCTTTTCATATTGGTGTCATGTGGTAGGATGTGATTGGCAACGAATCCATGCCACATGGCACACGTTCGTGCTTCTGGTTCCTAGACCATCCTCTGCTTTGTTCCAAGTTTCATTCAATTCGCCCGATCACCCGTGAGTGGTGCCACGTGGCCGCCTCTCATTGGTTACACGCTTTCTGCCTTAATGCCACATGGCGAGCCATGATTGGCTCCTAATTGGCTCCTAATCTGTGCCACATGGCATTTCGTACTCTTGGATCCCAAACCATCTTCTCTTAGCCATTTTTTTCCTTGTGCTCGGCTCGACTTATGACTTCCGACTTTCAAAGATTGCCCCACGTGGCGCAATCCTAAGTTTTCAATCTTTCGGGCTATAGGCTGAATTTCCATCAATCCAAGGCCAATACTTGTTGATTTTGCACTTTGCAAAAGCATTGAGTGGGTGGAGCTTGTGCTCCTATATAATAGCAAAGTGTTTTTTTATGTAAACCCCTTGAGGCCTTCTCATGGAAAATGTGGGACTAATCCCTCAAGGTAAAACCAAAAGCAGCTGCCATTGTTGAAGCTTAGCAGGTGCAATAGCGAACCAGGGGCAAACAAAGCTCATACTAAGGCTTCCTCCCAACTGTAAAGGCACTAAAATCACTTGGCCCATTCACAAACAAAAGGAGAGGCTCAAACTTCGTCCCAAGGCCAACTGCTACACCATGGAAAGTGCTCAAAACGTGATTGTGTCGATCCAAAACCAATAAGAGTTCTGCCCAATGCTCCATTTGACTATAAGTGCAATGAAGAGGCAACAAACACTTAAAACACGATTGTTAAGGCATTGAAAAGCCTATTTCCATCAGAACACCAATGCACATATTGCTAGAAGCTCTATAGACCATGAAACACCGGAAAAGAGATGTGAAAGCTTTTGAAAGCAGGTGAAATGTGATCTAGTTGCTCAAAATGAAGCATGAGGCTTATTTTGGCATCACTTTGCAAGTTTGCACTGCAATATACTCTGTTTTTACCGAACTTTGTTCTATTTTTATCATATCCAATAGCAAGTAGGGTGTATACTAATCTTCCATCCAATTATTGGGCAATGAAGGAGTGCCCTAGTGTTCACCAAGATTTTTGAAAATGTTAACTATTCAGCCATATCTTAAGGCAATGACACAAATAGCCTGATTAATATAAAAAATCATTTCAACCAAGTTGAGTAATGTGTATATATATCTAACCTCAATAAATCCCACTTCATATATCGACTTCAGACCTGCCAAAGCATTGTTTAATTCAAAAACACAGAACAAGATCAAGATGCTCTCAAACAAAACATGGGAATGACTTTGCATGGGAGTATGGGTAGATCTCAAAGAGAAAACCCAAAGACTGCATGCAAGAACATGGAGGAGACTCAACCGTTTTAGAGGAGAATCCACTTGCAAAATCACCCAGGACATCATGCAAGGATGCACACAAAGGCAAAGGAGAAAAATAGATACCCCTAAAGGAGGATTCACCAATAACTTTCCCCGAGCTTACTAAGGTTGCATGCAAGAGCTTTGAAGGAGAGAAGCCTCACGTTAATCCTTGTTCAACGAGGCTACATTGAAACCAAAGCAATCGATCGCCAAAAGGAATCATGAGCAACACAAAGAACAACCCCATTGTTGGCATGTGCGTCCAGCGCTCCCCGTGAGTTTCGTGACATGGACTAACCGCCTCTTGTGGATCCTAACTCTAGCAATTGCTGCGGAGATTAACACCTGCGGGTTTTGGTCTAACAAAAATCGTGGTCCAACAAATGGTATCAGAGCAACAAGTCTCGAGTTCGAAACTCACTCGGGTAACGTTGGGGATTGTTGGCATGTGCATCCAGCGCTCCTCGTGAGTTTCGTGACATGGACTAACCACCTCTCGTGGATCCTAACTTTGGCGATTGTAGCAGAGATTAACACCTACGGGTTTGGGTCTAACGGCAATCGTGGTCCAACACCCATATGGGTTTCCATAAAAATCATGGATTTGTTAACATCTCCCTTCCTTCTCTTAGGCAAGGATTTATTGTTGAAAAGGCTTCTTCTCCTCTTTTTGTTTGTCCAAAAGTTGAAATCTTTGGATTTGGGATGTGTTTAGCAAGCAAAGATTAATTTTAGGTTTAATTGATTTTGACCAACTCTTCTTGGTCTACATGAGAGCATTGGCCAATACTGGACTCCTCTCATTTTGATGACGAAGAAATTTACCCTTGTGCCCAAGGGCTTTTTATTGTGCTTTTTCTTGAAGTAGAGGATTGGGGTGTGATCTACAATAAGAGGCCTTGATTCCACTCGGGGTCGGATTACACATGAAGCCACGGTATTCTCAATTTCATCCTTTACTAGAAACCCTTTCTTTTGTTCCTATACAGGTGAGGTTACCAAATGTACCCTTGCATTTTTAGACGCCTTTGACCCTAAAACAAATCGGTAATGCGATTGGGAAATTCATTTCCACGAATTTGGCAATGAACCAAAGAAAAAACATGTCCCGAGAATATGAATAGAGGTAGATCTCGAGTAAAGGCCTCCTGTCGATTTTGCCATGGTTTGGGAGGTTCATCAAGAACTCCAAAAAAATCATGAAAACATTGCTTTTAGATGCATGGAATGTTTTGAATATAAACATTTGGTTGTTTCGTGCCCACACGATAATGTTCCCTTTTCAAAGTTAATTAATTCGAATACATGAAGCCTATTTTTATTATTTTCCGTGGGCGAAGGGGAAATTAAAAGAGGAAAATAAATTAATTTAAGGTCCAAGGATATTTTTATATTTTAATTGGAAAAGTAATGTAGCCAAACTTTAAACACACACTAAATACACCGCAAAATACCTTGAACAAAATACCTTAAACACACACTAAAGACAATAAATTCTCTTCTTCGTTATTGAATAATGAAATACAATGCGTCTTAAATAAGAAAACAACCCCCAACTCGAGTTGTCATGCAAACTCTAACTTCAATTAAATCTACTCTAGGTGGCGAAATTTACTATTTTTAGCAGTTTATTAGAACTGTTATTTTTAGTAAGTTTTGCGTGCTTATTCGCATGGGCATAAAAATTGCCACTTATTTTCTACATGCCTAAATTAGAGGAATTGCCAACTTTCTAACCTACTATGCATGCAAGAGACTAAAAATAACTAATGCCCAAAAATAGGAAAAAACGAATTGAAACTTAAATCCTAATTTTTGGCCCCCAGATGGTGGATTTCGGCCCCAAAAATTTGTCGAAAATGGCTCCAACCGGCAGGGCAAGTTGACCGGTGTGTTCGTCTCATCAAAACAAGTGGTTTCAAAAAAAGGGCTCAAACGAACACCGGATCAAAAGTTATGACCATTTTAAGTTTTTGCTAAAAATAGTGCATCATTCTCCTTGCTTAAAAACGTAGCTCTTGCAAGTTGTCTTCTTCAAATTTCTACCATTTATCTTTATCTAGCTTCTTAATCTCCCACTTTGTGACCCATGTGTTGTCCTCTTGTTCCAATCCTTTCCAATGTACCAAATATTTACTATATTGTCCATGTCACGTGTTCACAGTTTTCTTGTCTAAAATCTGATCTACTTCTTTCTTTTTCACTGGAACCTGACCTCCAATCTACTACTTCTTCAATAACATCCCCTTCTTCACTATCTCCATGAAAATAATATAAATCTGAAACATTAAATACTGGAGAAATATCAAAATTTCCTGGCAATTCTACCTCATAAGCATTATCATTTATCTTTTTCACGATCTTGCAGGACCAATCTTCTTGTACTTCAGCTTGTTATAGGTTCCTTTTGGAAACCTTTCCTTATGAAGGTATACCAATTCACCACTGTAAACACCTTTCTCCTTCTGTGCACATATGTTATTTCCTTATACTTATCATTACTATTTTGCAGCTTCTTCTACACTTCTTCCTACAATTGTTGTATATGTTCGCAAATGCTTCTGCATCATCACTGACTTTGCCATCAATTGGTAGTTGCACCAAATCTAACACCCCTTTTGGATTACTCCCATACACAATATAAAATGGAGACTTTCCTATGGATCTATTTATTGAGCTATTATAAGCAAACTCAACTTGTGGTAATGCTAAGTCCCATTGTTTTGGCTTTTCCCCAACTATGCACCTTAATAAGTTTCCCAAACTCCTATTTACCACCTCTGTTTGCCCATCAATTTAAGGATGATAGGCACTTTGTTGAACTGTAGTTTAGTTCCCAACTTCTTCCATAAAGTCCTCTAGAAATGACTTAAGAACCTTGTATCCCTATTTGAAGTAATGGTTTTTGGAACACCATGCAACCTAACAACTTCTCTGAAAAACAAATCTGCTACTCTTGTTGCATCACTAGTTTTCTTACAGGTGCAATAAAATGAACCATCTTAGAGAACCTATCAATAACCACAAAAATTGAGTCATTACCTCGTGTGTTTGGTAATCCCAAAACAAAATCCATACTCAAATATGTCCATGGTCCTTTGGGAACATGCAATGGCATATACAACCCTGTATTTTGTGCATGACCTTTTGAGACTTGGCAAATTCTACACCTCTCCACATATCTTACCACATCTCTTTTCATCTTTGGCCAATAGTATTTCTCTTCTACCAAAGCTATAGTCTTATCCTTACCAAAGTGCCCAGCCAATCCTCCGCTATGCAGCTCTTTCACTATATTGTCTCTCATAGACCCAACTAGAATACATAGTTGTCGTCCCTTAAATAGATAGCCATCCTACAAAAGGTACTCATCCTGACATCACCTACATCACCTGACAATGGACTACTTAACCTTTCAACAATATCCTTAAAATCAAAATCAGAAAAATACAAATCCTTTATTGCTTCAAAACCAACCACCTCATTCTCCATAGTTGTAAATAGAGTCACACGCCTACTCAATGCATCCGCAACTTGGTTTTGTTTTCCTGATTTATGCTTTAGAGAAAAGGTATAACCTTGCAAAAATGATACCCACTTTGCATGCCTATTATTCAACTTCTTTTGTGTATTCACATACTTGAGGCTATGTGGTCTGTAAATAACACAAACTCCTTAAGCATTAAGTAATGCCTCCAATGCCTCAATGCTTGTACAATTGCATAAAATTCCACATCATAAGTAGATAAAGATAAGGATAAATATATTAATGTCCAACGAATGACCACAAAAATAGAGTAGTTCTTTCTTACCTCATTTAATTTCTCACTAAAGAAAGCTATTGGCTTCCCACCTTGACTTAGGACAGCACCAATACCCACATGTGAGGCGTCACAATCAACCTTGAACACCTTATCAAAATCTGGTAGTGCCAAAATAGGAGCTTCTGTCACCTTCTTCTTCAAGAACTTAAAGCTATCCTCAACTGCCTTTGTCCACAAAAACTCCCCTCCTTTTGTGCAATCTGTAAATGATACTAAACCATAAAAGCTTCTTACCTTTGTTATACTCCGTGGAGTAGGTCATTCAATAATTGTCTTTATCTTCTCTAAGTCCATCTTTACCCCATCTACCTGAAATAATAAAACCCAAAAATACCAAACTCTCTTGCATAAATGTGCACTTCTTCAAATTTGCATAGAGCTTCTCTTTCCTTAACACTTCAAATATCACCCTCAGATGCCTCAAATGTTCTTCTTTAGTTAAACTAAAAATCTGTCACAACCCGCAAATTCAGTTGTGTTTTGAAAGGATAATTCATTAACTCGGTGCTTTCGGTGCTTGATGTTCTGTGAGATTCCTCTAGCTTGAGTAAACTTGTTCATTGGATGATCATACTTATTTTATAGGCATTGTTGAGTTAATCTAACCCTTTTCGACGGTATGGCGGTCAAGGGTCGTAAATTGTAATAATGGCCCAGCAATGTACATGTGAAGTTAAATAATCATGATATTATTTCAATTTGCATTTTGAAATATATATATATAGTCGATTTCATATCATGCTATGAATGACTATTATGAGGTCTTGTTGTAATTACATTCTATTTGCTAAGGTTTATAGACATTAAGTTGATAGGTCTTATATTGACCTCGTGACATATCATTGACTGATTATGATAATAGCTTATGATCATACTCCTTGTGGGAATGACCACCTGGTCTTTGACCATGTGGCAAGGTTAATATAATTTGTTGTTGAATTACGATTGTTTTTTGTACAATTAAAAGAGGGTTAACATGGTCGTCTCACCGGGAAATTGGGTCGGCTAAGTCGGTCTCAGACCCCAACAACAAACTAAAGATTGTTGGTCGATTCTAAAAGTACATTGGATGTGTTATGCACATATGTTGTAATTTCTTACTTGATAGGTAATACATGTCAAAGACCTTAATTTACAAAAGGATAGTATTGTGGTTGATCACCTCTATGATATTATTTTACATCATAGCCTTCAACCTTGTGTTCTATTAAACTTTGATTAAGATAATGATTTAATGGCCATGATTAGGGCAAGAATAATTGTTGCCCTTAGTTGTATATATAAAAATGAAATATTGCTTTGTTAAGCAATCTGGTCTTAGATCATTCTTTAGGCTTACAATACAAAAATCCTATGGCACTTTACCATATTAGAGGATTATGATTAATGGAGGGGGGGACCATGATGGTCATTGACCCGACCTATAACGTGAAAATTATTGAATGATTGGGGATTGAATGAGAGTTTGACAGCCTAAATTGAATATTTATCAACATGCAAATGGTCACCAAGTTAAGTTCCGCCAAATTTGGAGGCGGTGGTAAAGTTTTGAAAGGCCACCGCCATGGCATTTAAGGAATTTAAGGCATTTAATTCTAGGGTACATATTCTTGTTATTCAGTGAAGCTTCATGGAGAAGCTACCGCCATACAAGGCTAAGTTCATTTTGTTGCATTGCTTTGTGAAGCTCGAATAGAGAGCTCTGCATGAAGGAAGTTTTCCCCTATTATCGAGTTAATTGTTTATTCTTATGAATTTGTTGCATACAATTGCAATTGTGAGTGGATATATTTGCATGGTCCGATAAGCCCATTAGGCGAGTTGAGCAAGGTTCCTTTTGATCTGTCCCTGCAATTTTGAATAGCTAGTTACGATTTTCCCGTGTGAGGATAATGATGTTTTCTATTTATTTATATTGGGGTTTGGCCGTTTCTTCGACGGATGCTCGCTTTTGGATTAAAAACTTTTTATGGTCTTCATGGGAAATGTTGTGAGAAATCTCACTCTACTCGCTCAAATCTAGGGGGAAAGTAAGAAAAAATCAAGAAGGAGATTGGGATTCCTTTTCGGCATGAATCGTTCTTTTTCTCCCTTAATCGCTTACTTCATTTCATATTTGCATGAATGAATTTCTGCAGCAAAGTTTTGTTGTATGAACTAGTTAAATTGGGTGTTGGGTGTGCGAATGCTATCGGGGTTTGTGATTGCATTTCGTAGTTTAAATCCGGGCATGTCTGTGATTTCGATTATTATTGTAATGTTTGAAAAAGGTTGTGTTATGCTATTTCAAGGGATATAAGCAAACCCTCTTTTGGGTTCTGTGTTTTCTACAATTATGAATACCCATTATAAATGTGGGTATGAACTTGTTCCTGAAAATTGTAGTAATAAGCTCAGAATCGTGGTTATTATGGGTTTTCAATAGTTTGTATTATGCGGGATACTCGGTAAAATTGGGTTTTATGGTTATCAATATACAAGACCTTCCGAATCGAACCAGGGGTATTTCTCTTGCATGTCGTATGGTGAAAACTGTTTTCTGTGTATTAATTGTTTGACCTACCCAGTGTCGACTACCCGATAAAAGTTGAATGATTGTTTATCCATAAACCCATTTGGGTCTTCCCGTCAATCTTAAGATGAGTAAGATTTCATACAAATCTCGAAATTGTATTCCTAGTCCATCGAACGGTTTTAGTTTGAATCCTTATTATATTAAGGAGAAACTTTGTTGTTTATTAAAAGGGAATCCCTAACGTTTAATAGATATGAACGGACTAATATATGGTTCTACTAACTCGTTTTCATTGGCGAAATACCGGGCACCCATTTCTTGTGTTAACATAGTTTCAATTTTATAATACTAGATCATTGTCATCTTCGGGCTTATGAGAAGTGCTATGAGATGTGAATCCCTTATGTGATACCGATTTTATATAGACTCTTGTATTTTATAGAATTCCCTCTAAGTAAGGAAGCTACGGGGTAAAAGGCTTCGACTTGATTAAGGTACATATAATTTACCTTAAAAATTACTGATCACATGTGTTGTTTGTTCTATTGTTGTGACTGTGAATCCCCTACCTTTCTTAAAAGCATTGTGGATGCATTTGGGATGACATTTGGTTAAGGTTTAGGTACATACATTAATCTTGTCGAACACATACGTTATTTATAGTTGAAGGATGTTATATTTGCTTGATTACTATTCATCTTATGCATTGTGGATAGATCCACTTGTCTGCGTACTTGCATGATAGTTGGATATGAGGAATCGTCTACAATATTGACTTGACCACGTTTTTTTTATAATGAATGAAAGGAAGATTTGTTTCTTGGCTTTGGTTTGTTAAAGGGATTTCAGGGGGTTCTGTGTCGTTTCCAATCATGCTCTCTTGTTGGTTGTTTTAACCACGTTATAGTTGTGGTATTGAAATAATGAGGGATGAAACGTTGACTCTATCATTTTCTTGATATGATAAGGTAAAATATATTTACCTTAACTATGTCGAAACATTTATATTTACTCCTAGTTAATGAGTATTATGTTATGATGGTTGTGGTTGGAAAGGAAAATAATTATTTGCTTTGATGATTGGTTGTTGTTTGGTTTCGAGAAATGAAGGAATCTCTTTATAAGAATAACAGCCGAACTAGGGATAAGTATTTGTTATCAAAATAATTATATACAATAAATGAAAAGTATGTAGAGAATAACTGATGTGCTAGTTATTGACACTCTATTTTAAATAGAGGATATCTTGTTTGGATGTATGAAGGATGTTGTCTTGTTCTATTATTCATTCTATCACTATGAAGCATTAGAATCGAATGAAGCAATTAGACATTGTGAATGCAATTTTAATTATGTTGAGTATATGATTTAATTATTGCAGCATTTCATTTATACAAATAATAAATGGCATAAGATGTTAAGCAAGAAAAGGACTTTTCATGCCGGTTAGTATGTAGCGCCCGACCATGTTTAAATCATGCGGTTGAAAGGAATTCAAGACGATTAAAAAGAATGAATTGACTTGTCGATTATGTCCCTAATTGTCATAAATGTAAATGATCTACTTCCTTGATTTCAAGTAAAAGGGTCTATTGTGAGTGTTATAATGGCTTGGGGCCTATTATGTAATTGGTAATGAAATGAAGGATATCAAATAATGAAGTATAATTATTGTTCAGTTAGATTGTAATGCGTTGCTCTATTTAATGGATTGAGTAATCTGAGACTTATGATTGATTAATGGGGCGTAATGCTATGTGATAAAATATAGCCTAAGTTATGGCTAATATAACAAATATTTGATTAAATGTGCATGAGTTAAGTACTTGATAGACTGTTGCTTATTCATTTGGTATTTGGATCTATAAGTAAACTTTTGCATAATGAACTATTCAAGTGTAAACAAGATAAGACTATGGAATTAATGCAATAAGCTAAATTGAATCTGCAACAAAGAGGTTGTAAAATGAATGTAAACACTTACCATTAATCTACATTCGACTAAATTGAGTACATGACTTAGGACCTTAGGGAGGTAAACATTCGTTACTGAAAGTATTGTCGTGCCCTAAGGGTAACTGCCGTAATTTAATTAAATTACCCTAAGTCAACTAAGATACGACATTCCCAATTCGAGAAAACTCGGTGGGCCAACTCATTATGGCCGCTATGGAGTAGTACCCATTTAATGGCGAAGGTCATTAATTGGTTATTGTTGTACAACAACCATATTGAGTTATCTCGTCAAGCTTCCCATATTGTGACGGTCGTAACACTTTAAGATTTAGGTTTTATTAAAGTTACAAACATTGATGTACATAAGCGATACGTTCCCGATGCCAACTTATGATGGCTACGGGAAGGGAATGGTCCGTAATGATGCAAATCATTACGGAGACACTTACCTTCCCATAGACATCCTAAGTTGACATAGTGGTACGTCTTCATGCAAGTTAATCCGGATTTGTACCTTGTACGAGACTTGTAATTGTTCATAACTCTGTTGTTTGATATGAATTTAGATAATCAAGATCTATCTCGTAGACCTAGATCTCTAGGATTCCATAATTAATTATATGATACGAATAGGATGTTGTCTTTTAAGAGCAGCGACATGAAAGCACATGGATTAAGTATCATTCGTCGTATGCTCTAAGCACGAGGTATGGAATGAAGAACGTAGGTACTTTCAGATCACGAGGGTAGGGTACAGGCATATTTATCTATCGTAATAAACTAAATGAACCTGGTAAATAGGAATGGACATATAAATGAATGCTTAAGTTGTCAAATATGAACATAATAAGATGGAAAAGAATCTATATAACTAAACTAGGTGAAGGACAAGTTCCTAACGATGAATGTGTTGTCATAAAACCGAGCATGGCATACATGTCTCTGAAACTTTGGCCAAAGTAGTGTAAGTTATTCACCAAGGATCTAATATGTCGGATGCCGATGGGATTCAATGATTGAGTTCCAAGCATGCACTTAGAAAACATTACTTTATTTTTAATACTTGAAAAAGGAAACCAAATGATACACTTGGTGTATTGGCTCATAAAGAGTGTTTGAGGGGGATCGAGTAGGATCTGTATACTCTCATGCAGCTGCACATGGTTTATGACAGTTATCGGATGAATTCAATTTCAGGTTTATGTTGTATTTAATTACTAGATATTTAAATTAGTGAAGCATGAAGTAGTAAAAAAAAAATCTAGTTGAGAAGCATAATAAAGAGGTGTTACAAAATCAAGATATCATCAAAATAAACCACAACAAACTTACCATTGTACTCCTGACATAGTGTTCATCAACCTCATAAAAGTGTTAGGTGCATTAGATAACTGAATGGCATCACCAACCACTCATATAATCCATTCCTTATCTTGAATGTTGTTTTCCACTCATCTCCTTCTCTAATCAATCTGATGGTAACCACTTCGAAGATCAATCTTGGTGAAATACCTAGATCCAACAAGCACATCCATCATATCATCAAGGGAGGTATTAAGAACCTATACTTGATTGTAATTTTATTGATTGCTCTGCTATCCACACACATTCTCCATGTTCCATCCTTCTTTGGAGTTAATAAAGTTGGAGTTGCGCACGAACTCATGCTCTCCCTTACTACACCCTTTCTCACGAGCTTTGTCACTTGCTTATTCAATTTTGCATGCAATGTCGGGCTCATCCTATAAGCCGCTTGATTTGGGAGTGAAGACCCTGGGATCAAATCAATATGGTGTTGAATATCTCTTTTGGGTGGTAACCCATCTGGTAGCTCATCAAGAATAACATCAGAAAATTCTTCTATTAATTTTGTTGTCTCTACTGGTATTTGTGCACTTGCAGATTCATCTTTATTTGTGACCAGTGCATAACAAAACCCTGTTGCCTTTGCCTCTTTCACAATTTTTTTTTGCAGAAAGCATATTTTCAACCTTCCCCTCTTCCTTAAGAGGTAGCAAAACTTTTTTGTGCCATCCTTCCAAAAAGTATAAGTATTCTTTCCCCATCGTGAATTACTTTTTTATCAAATTGCCATGGTCTTCCTAGCAACATATGACATGCATCCATAGGAATAACATCACGCCAAATCTCATCCTTATAACTTTTACCAAGAGAAAAAATTATTAAACATCTCTTATCAACAATAACTTCATTACACTTCTTAAACCATGCAATACGGTAAGGGTTACGATTCTTCTCACAATGCAGCCTAGTTTCTTAACCATCTCATTTGAAACCATGTTCTCACAACTACCACCATCAATAATAACATTACATACCTTTCCTCTTGAAGTGCATCTTGTTACAAAATATTTGTACGTAGCCATGCATCCCCCTTGATCTCCTTTCTTGGAGCAATCATCGTCCTTTTGATCATCAAATTTTCTCCCACATCTGGTGGAATTTCTAGGTCTTGTTCTTCTTCTTGTTCAGCTTCAACAAGATTTACTCTTGGAGGATCTTCTTGCCTCTTGTCATGTGTATAATAATGCGGGCATTCAAATTCTCTATGCCCCTCTTCACCACATCTGTAGCAAACAAATGGTCTTCGTGGAGCCTCCCATCCTCTAGCACCAAAGATATCCTCTGCCCCTAGGAAATCCTCTACCTCTTTGCTAATTTGGGAGATCTTGTCTTGTATCTTCTTGCTTTTCCACTCCACGAGGTTGTTCTCCTCTACCTTGACTGAAACCAGCTCGTCCCCGAAAGGAGGATGATGCCCCCTATTCATCCCAGGTGATCTCCTAAATCTTCAATTTTGTTTTTAAAGCTAGTTGATAGGCATCCTCCATGCTCTTGATCCTGTGCATGCTTAGCTCATCTTGAATAGAAAATTTTAATCCATTTACATACCTTGCAGCCATTTGTTCCTTAGTTTCTTCATGCTCTACACAAATGGACAACTTGTAAAACTCATCTGTGTATTCTTGCACGGTTTGTAAGTTTTTTCTGAGATTTTGAAACCTCATGTAAAGGGTTTGTGCATAATCCACAGGAGAAAAAAAAATTTAGCTTCTTCTCCATCTTACTTCAGTCCTAATCCTTTCTTTCCCTTTCTTGACCGCTCTTTTTGTAGGTGATCCCACCATAACATAGCATGACCTTTTAATTTCGTGCATGCAAATTTTACCTTCTTTTCCTTTGACATAGCCTTCCACTCAAAAAAATTTCCCATGCTAGTCAACCAGTCTATCAACTCCTCTGGTTTTAGGCTACCTCCATATTCTGAAACATCAACTCTTATCCCATCATTCTTTCCTTCTAATGCTCGAAGCATCCTTTCTTCAAAAGCTAAGGGTGGTCCTTGTGCTTCCTCCTCTTCACAAACTTCTTCATCTATTTCATCTCCACCTTGATTTTCTCTTTGGGCTATAATTGCAACAAGCTCAACAACTTGCCTCTGCAGATCCTGCATGTTTCTATTCATCTAGGCAATAACACCTCCTCTTCCTCTTCCTGCCATTTTTTTTTTTCTCCAACAAGACTCGAACTTGCTTTGATACCAGATAATGTAGCCAAACTTTAAACACACACTCAATACACTGCAAAATACCTTGAACTCAAAGAAAATAAATTCTCTTCTTCGTTATTGAATGATGAAATACAATGCATCTTAAATAAGAAAACAACCCCCAACTCGAGTTGCCATGCAAACTCTAACTTCAATTAAATCTACTCTAGGTGGCGAAATTTACTATTTTAGCATTTTACTAGAACTTGCTATTTTTAGTAAGTTCGCATGCTTATTCACATGGGCACCAAAATTGACACTTATTTTCTACATGCTTAAATTAGAGGAATTGCCGACTTTCTAACCTATTATGCATGCAAGATAAGATAAAATAAGATAATTTTATTAATGTCCAACAAATGACCACAAAAAATAAAAATAACTAATGCCCAGAAATAAGAAAAAATAAATTGAAACTTAAATCCTAATTTTCGGCACCCAAATGGTGGATTTTGGGCCCAAAAATTTGTCGAAAATGACTCCAACAAGCAATGATGGTTGTCCGTGCATTCGTCTCATCAAAACAAGTAGTTTAAAAAAAAAGGATCAAATAAACACCCAGGATCAAAAGTCATGACCATTTTAAGTTTTTGCTAAAAATAGTGCATCAAAAAGGACTCTTAAATTATATTTTAATCGAAAAACATTAATAAAATAAAATAATAATAGAAGGTTGACTTCTATTATTGGGCACCAGAGTTAGAATTAATAAATAAATAAATAAAGGGGGCGCCAAAGTTAGGGAAGGTTGCATGAAGTCCTAATTTTAGGATGGGAGGTGGATAAAGTGTTTTTAAATTTGTTTAATCCTATTTTTAGGATGGGCGCCAACATGGAGGAGGAATTATATTATTTTTAATTGTTTATGGAGCATGCATGTATTTCCAGAAGGGGGCGCCCACTTTGGAGAAGGATTGAAGCTTATAAAGGCAGATTTGGGGTTTATTGTTCAAACATCTTGGAAATTCATCAATTATTTTCTTTGTCTGCAAGTAGCTTCAGCTTCTGCAATAGCAATAGAGGAAAAATCTCTCATTTGCATACAAATTTTGAGGACGAAAACCCTCACATCTGAGCTTGGCAATTCCATTTAGGGGTTGCAGTGACAATTCAGGGTGCAAGTGTTCCGCCAATTCAGCTCCAAACAATTGTATTCAGACACTAGTATTTTTATTGTAGTTGGTTCATATTCAATAAATAAAAGACTGATTTTTTACGCATTATGGTTCACTGTTTTTATATAGAAAAATCAGATTATCGCTGTTGTTATAAAAGTTAGTTTTGTAATACTGCTGCCCTAGGATTTAACAAAATATCCAAATCTGTTAGAAATTATTTTTACACACCCACCCAATCTTCAATTCAAAAGTTGTCATAAAGTAATTCTATCTCTTTTCATAAATATTTTCGCTAATGCAACATTGGCAAAAGAAAAAGGCCCCATGGTGAACTGGTGATACTAAGGATCATAGTAGTGTAGCACCACGAGGTCAAGAGATATTTGTGCATGGAGAAATGAAATGAAATTATATTATATTAGTGTGTCCACGAATGGCCAAAAGTAGGTCAATGGGACTCATGAAAACACCCCCTTCAATAGAAAGTGCTAAGGTAAAATGACCCTAGAATTAAAGACTAACTAAACAAAAAAACAAAAGCACTATAAATAAATGAGAGGTAGACCCAATGCAATAAAGCCCCAACACATGGGGTTAAAATACCAATACAAATAGCAATGTGGAGGAGCAAGAACTGACAAAGATCATGGGTTGATAAAAGACAGAGATACTGGATGGTAGTCCCATTAATCATCTCTGACCATGCCTGGTATACAGGAACCATCTCTCATTGCCTCTCACTAGGATAGGGCAGATGCAAGATCTGATAATGTTCATCGAGGAGGGTAACCCACTCCTTCAAAAGAAATTGAAGAATCTAAATATTTGTATGAATAGGAGGACCAAATCAAATGATGCGCTGGAATGAATGTGCCCCTTTTGAAGAGTTGCAAAAATTAGCCAAGAGAAAGCGAGACTGTAGGAGCCCCTCTCCTATTGTAGATCATCAGGCTACAAGTTTTGAAGAGTGTCAAAATTTACAACTTCAAATCATCCTAAAAAAATCAGGGCAAAAAGGAAATATCATGTAGAAAATGGATAGTTTCTTTCTTTTGTGTTTTGGATAGGATTTATTTGTATAAGCATGCATGCATATTCTAGAAAGGTACAAACAATCATGTATGCGTGTTAGTAGCAATGCATGCAAGTAAAAATAGGCTCATGCAAAAATAAGGCATGTTCTTTAAGGATACTGGCTTTAGAATCTTTGCATGTTGAATCATTCTTTTTGCATGTAAGTTATTTGAGTTGCTATGCTCAGGAGTATCTGGAAAGCAAGGAATTTATTAGTAAAAAGCAGGCATGCAGGAAAAAAACAGATCTTGCTGAAATCCGGCATGTTCTTTTAAGTAAGTTTGCTAACTTTTTAGTGCCTTTGCATGTCAAATCATACTTTCTGCACAAATGTTTTTGAGTATCTATGCACAGGTGGTACTTGAAAAGTTAGGATTTTAGAAGGTCGTCTTTCTTAGGAAAACTTGAAACTTGAGAGAAAGCAAGTTTTAATTGGAAATTTCTGATATCAGTCAAGCTCATCCATAGCAACCTCAAAGTTGAATTACCAAATGCTACAGCGAAACATAATCGATCAAAATCTCTCATTGCAATGAGTTTGGTGTTTTCTCCACAAATATCGGTGCAAGCCCCGCATAAATAAAAATTTAGAATATAAAATAACAAAGTTTGGGTGAAGAGAATCAATAGAGTCAGGATTCGGTTCAAATCATACCACAAAATACTTTTGAAACATGCTACTAAATAATTAAGTGCTCACCGATTTCAAGGTCATGCCATGGATGTGCTGCAACAGAACGCCGAGTCATGGATGAAAGAATGCGCTCATTCAACTTAACTTGAGGAAATCCAGAGCTTGAAATCACATTTTCATTTTGTCCATCCATAGCTGAACAAGATAGAACCTATTGGAAAGACTCTGACCGAATTGTATCCAGTAACTGCATGATAGCCACCATAAAAGTTCAGAAGTACTAATAAATTTGAAAGCTTCTACCAAGCACTAATCATTAATCTAAATTATACCTACCACAAATATATTACTGATAAATAAGATGGAACAAAATCACCCATAAATTACATAATGCAATACATTACATGCAATATCTAACCTAATAATTAGAATCAATAAAATATAAAGATAACTCGTGGGTCTTAACGAGTGCATCAGTCTTTTGTGCAACTATCACATGAAGTTAAAAAAATGGAGTTTAGATTCTGCAATCACTCATCAACTAAATAATCCCACAAGTTCCTTTATATACTTATGGTTTTCAGTTTCATTTGCATTTCTCAATATCTTTTTTTTAAGGATTTGTTCTTGGAAGAAATACAAACTAAACACCAGAAAATTATCATACATGGATCTAGGTTCCTTGCACTCCACACTCCAAGGGACCCTGTTTTGGAACCCAGAAACGTTTTAGGTACTGAAGCTCCCTGGATGTGCCTTGGAAACTTTTGGAAATATTTTTATTTTTATTTTGAATAGATGCTTCATATATTATTAATAGAGAAAATATTTACAACCAAAGAGCTGTACAAAAGAATAGAGAACTGTACAGTAAGACACACGATGAAGATTACAATCTCTTCCTTAAAGCAATAAGGACAGCAATGAAATCAGAATAGTCCCCAGGTTCAAGCTTCTTGGCTTCCTTAATCAAAAGAAAACCTTGAAGTTTCCAAGCCACTTCTCAAGACAAAGATAAACATTTGTGCGCTATTTTCGGCATATCTCCAGCAGAAAAAGGGTTATTTCCATTTGTGTTCGGATTTGTATTTCAATGAAAAGCATAGAGATCACAGCCCTTGTCAAAATGCTTAGACTGCTGGAAAACACACACATATAGAAAGACCAACAAAAATGGAGTAAATAGCCAATAACTGGCCTTATACAGAAACCAACAAATAAATCAGAAGAATCTGAGAAACAACAACATTTTCTAAATAAAGTTTGTCTTTCATAAGGTCTTTATTTTACAGCTCCCGTTTTATGTATAAAATAAAGGTTTATACCAAAACATTATAATCTATGGACCCATGTTACCAGAAACTCTAAGGGTCGTTTTTCCAGCACCCTGATACATTTGGCAAACTAAAGCTCCCCAGAAATGCCTCAAGAAACTTCAGGAAACCTTTCTGTGCCATTTCTCAAAACGAAAAGATGCTAGAAACATTTATTGTGCTGTTTCTGATATGTTTCCAGCATAAAATGGTTTTTTTACAGCCAACATGGAAAATCACAGCCTTATTTAAAATATTTATGCTACTTCTTTATAGGAATGAACTCTACAAATTAAAAAATGAGTAGATAACCAATAACTGGCTCTATAAAAATACCAAACAATAAAAATAATCGAGGACATCACCTATAAATATGTAAAACAAAAGTCTTTAAGAGCAACCAAGTACTCCTTGACCAAATTGGCACTCTATAATTATAGATATTGTTATTTGGTACCACTCCGTGAAGAAGCCAATTACCATTGTTCTAGAATTAACAAAGAGATTCCTTTCTACCAAGACAAAAAACAGTAAGAGGCAGACAAATCTCTATAGATCTTCTGGCCGTTATACAAGGAAAATGCTTTGCCAAATTGAAGAAGTTGATACAAATGGGGCCAAGAAAAGCCCAAGAACAGCAACGTCAACCACATGTCTGACATCCTATCGTAAGAAAAGGGTACCTCCTTGAAAACCAAAAAGTAAAATGAATCAAACTGTTTGAGGATAAAGATAATTTGCAGATTGATCTGGTACCCACCCTGCAAGTCAAGAAGATGACTAGGAAGGGTTGTAGTGTTTTAGAGTCTCCAACAAACCATGTGACAATGATCAGGGGAATTCATAAGTACATGTTCCAATTTGAAAACTCGGTTTCAATAATTTTGTAACGTATTCTCAGACAATGACTTATCTGCAAGATTGTCTGTTTGTGAAGAGACTGATCATCCAGTTTAATTAGAAACGAGGATACTGCGTCATTGGGTATCCAGTGTTCTGAAAGGGATCCACGTGACAGTTTTCCTAAGAGACGGTATTTAGCCAGATGTAGCAAGAGGTTGACAGCAGCGAAGGATCTCTCTTGAAGATTTTGTAACTTGTCATTTTAGTCAATAAAGCAAATACTTGTATGCATGTGTGTATATAATACATGCGCATGATTTATTGTGATTGTCATAAGGTTTCTTCTGATTAATCATGAGGATTCCTGCAACTAGTCTTTGGGTTTTCACCAGGAGGTTCACTGACAGCTTATCAGAAAATACACCGCAAAGTTTGCCTAGAAATACAATCATGGAATCATGTACAATAACATAGCAATGGGCAATTATTATATTCAATCAATGAGGGCAGTTGTTCCCTGACAGTTGTAAACTCGCATACCTCCAGGTATAAGCAACAATGCTGTTGCAGCAACTTTACTAATTATATGAGGGGTTTATAATGTAAATGGTGAACTTAACTCGTAAGGTACGATCTTGAGTACCATGATATGGTTTGCCAAGCAGATTACTGTTTCAGTCTGCTCTGTCAAGCTAATTTAGTTTAGTTTGTCTAATGATGGTGTCCTTTAATAGAATCCCTTTGTCAAAAAAAAGGAAAAGAACACAAAGGTATAGGTCTTAAGTTACTCCACAAGATGGGGTGCAAAGCTGATGGTCTTGGCAGCCATGAACAAGGGATTGCTACATTCATATTTGGTATTCTAAAACTCAATTTCTGCTAAATTGAAAATCTTGATGATCAGGAAAGCTCAAATGGAAAATCTAAATTCTAAAATTAGCAGAGGATAAAATTATTTCTGGAAAATTATACATACAATATGCAAAGAACAATAATAAAAAGCAAGACTTGCTTAGATAAACATTTAAGAACTTAGTCCCTCCCAAAACAAAATTTTATTTTCTAATTAAAAATAAAATTTAAAAACTCCTATAGAAAAAAAAAGAAGCCATTATTAGAAAGCATAACTATTAAACTATCATGCCCCCATCCCCTCCAGCTCTGTCCCACCACCCATCCCCACACTCTCCCCAAAAAAAGGGTCATCATAGCAAATATTCATTGCATTTCAATGAAAATGTCCAAACACAATGCTCACCATTTCATAGCAAAAGTACTACAAGATTTAATCAAGTGTAGCAGAATTCTGAATCAATGTCTTCATTGAAAAGCAAAGAGCCCAAGTAAAAACATAAATAAGCTACATTTTTAAAAGAGCTCAATATCAATTGCACAACACACAGTCTAGCTGTAGTGAGTGAGCTGGCATTGATTTCAAGAACTTGATTAAAATACATATATATATATATAGCTTATTAAAAAAATGAGTCTTTGAAGATCAATATTGTTACCATATGCACAACCTTTACTTGTCTAGGCAGTTAAGAACACAGAAGACCAAATATGGTATTACAGACAATTAATATTTGGCATTAATTAGTGCAAAATTACATATGATGGTTGTGTAATGATATTAGGCAAAATTACATTCTCAAAGAGGTTGAGCGCTGAATTAGAGGGATTTTATAGAAAAGCCCAAGGTTCAAGTCCCCAAGAATTATAATGAGTGCTGAAATTAGGTTAAGAGTTTAAAATTTTAAATCCACAAGAAACGTGTTTAAGTTTTATAATCAGGTAAAACCCAACAAGAAATACCCAAGGATCATGTTAAAGGTTTATAATCATGTAAGATCCAACAAGAAATCCCCAAGGATCATGTTAAATGTTCAGCTTGAGTGAATTACAGCATCCAACTCCAGGTGAACTCTGGGTGGTACCCCAACAAATAAGGCTAGTTGTGAGTTCCCAAAGTACTTTACCAAAAGGGACACCCCCTTAGGCACGGTCACATGGTAATTCAAAAAAACATATTAGGCACAATTACAGATATGTTCATAACTTGGCGCATTATTTCATCACGACAAAACGGCCTGAAAATTTTAATTTTAAAACTGAACACTAGACTCTGATAGGTCCTCCAAATGAATTTGGCCCAAAGAACAATTAAGTCTTTAAAGATCAATACCGTTACTGTATGCACAACCTTTGCCTGTCTAGCAATTTAACAACACAAAAAAGTTAAAAACCAAATATGATGGTAGAAATAATTAATAATTGGCATTAACTAGTGCAATTACAGATGATGGCTACATAATGATATTAGGCACGATTATATCGTCAAAGTGGTTGAGTTTTGTAAAAAAGTCCCAGGTTCAAGTCCCTAAGAAATATATTGAGTGTTGAAATTGGGTAAAAATGGGATGAAACTTTAACTCAGATCCACAAGAAACATGAGAAGTGTTGAAATTGGGTAAAAAGTGGGATGCAACTTTGGTTCAAATCCACAAGAAACATGTTTCGTATTGAAATTGGGTTAAAACTTAAAAATCCAACAAGAAATCCCCAAGGATTATGTTAATTGTTGAATTTAAGTGAATTACAGCATCCAACTCTAGGTGGTATGCTCCCAACAAACAAGGCTAGGTGTAAGTTCCCAAAGTACTATATCAAAAGAGAAACCCCTCAGGCACAGTTACATGGGAATTTAAAAAAAACATTAGGCGCATTTACACATATATTCATAACTCGGTGCATTAGTTCTTAAACCAAGACAAAACCGCCAAGTAAAAAAAAACACTGGACACAAATTCTGATGGGTCCTCCTAATCAATTTTGCCCTAAAAACAAAATTTGTACTTATTAGTAAATCTAAAGATTAACTCTCTAAATAATTCAAAACCATTTTAATGCATACAAGCTTATGCTCATTTTAAAACAGGAGAAAACAAAAGATGGGACAATTGTCATCATATATGTTAGCTTTTTGTCAAAAACATTGTCCAAGGCAACAGTTCATAGCATACTTCTCCAACCAATTTAAGAAAATTGAAGATTTTTCGGCACAAGGTGTCTATGCCGCTCAAAGCTTGGACAGGGTTGACACTTGAAAGACATGTAAAAATATTGATTTATTAACCATTACCACTAAGGTTCACAGACTTTTCGCTTGGATCTGTTGCAGGAAATTTTCTTTCCAACCTTAATCCGAAGCAGATATAACATTCTCACTCTTTAAAGTAAATATAAAATCAATTTATTTATAGAATGGGACAAAGTGATTTTTTTAATTAAACATATTACTTATTCAACTAGTAATTAAAATTAATTAATTATCCCCTTGCCCTAACTCTACCAAATTGAATCGATGTCTTCTTCTTTCTTCCTTTTCTTCAATTGAGCCCACTACCTACACTCCACCTTGATTTCAAGCATCTATTTATTACTTATTAGAAATGTGAATTATCTTCTTCTTCTATCTTTGTTTCGTTTCTATTATTGAGCCCACTACCTACACTCCACCTTTATTTAAAGCATCTATTTATTACTTATTAGAAATGATTCTCTTCTATTCCTTAGGCATTGGCTTCAATTATTTTAACCCTGGTATTAGCTTCAATTATTTACCTTGATATTGACTTCAAATCTTTTAGCCCTGATGATGGATCCTACAGCAAGACCCAAAACATTGGTAAATTTAATCTCTATACAATTGAACACAGAAGACTTCAGTCGCTACAAAATAAAACTCCGCCTTTAATTCAGGAATCTACTCATTACTTGTTAGAAAACATTCCCTTCTATTCCTTAGGCATTGACATCAACATCAATTCTTTTATCAGGGCGACCTGCAACATCAGTAAATACAATCTCTATGTAGTTGAACCCAGAGGACTTCATTCACTGCGAAAAATACACTCGAAGACGACAACAACGATGACAAAAACATTTTATTTCCCAGAAGGCTTCATTCACTACAAATTAGAACTCCACTTTAATTTCAGTCATCTGTTTATTACCTGTTGAAAATTATTCCCTTCTATTCCTTCAGCATTGACATCAACATCAATTCTTTTTAACAGGGAGATCCAAAATGTCAGTACATTTAATATCTACGTAATTGAACCCAGAAGACTCCATTCAATGCCAAAATACAATCTAGGTCGAGCGACAACAACAACAACAAAAACAACATTTTACTGTGAGAAGCCATGTTGCAAGATACACCAGCATTACTGCATGCTGAAAGGGGGACATGACCGGAAATGGTGTTTCAGACAGTTGTTGCACGTTCTGTTTTTTTAGTTTTTGTTTTCTAAAAGTTTAACATTTTGATATTTTAATAATAAACATAAAAAGAATATTATTAACGATGAAAACTTCAAAATAAATAAAATTAAATGAATGGCTTTAAAGAAATAAAATAGAAATTATATGGTTATTGAATATCTGTTTGGCAACCTTTTCCAATCCAATTTCTGGTTTCCGTTTCCTGTTTCTCGCATCAAGTGTAAGGAGTGTCTAGATTTCTTCATAATATTTTTACGCTTATATAAAAGGAAATTTACAATAAAAGTAATAGTTGACAACAAATCGCCGCTCAAACTGCCATCCTGCAGCAAATTATAGTCATCAATAACTCAAAATAATGCAGGCGAAAAAACTCACCCAATAGTCCAAATCGCATCAAACCAAATGGCAGACAAGAAAAAGGCAAAGTCGGCAATTTATAGGAAAAATAACAAAAAAATCCAATGCTCCAAATACTGCACGATTAATTTTTAAAAACGAATGCATTAAACAATATTCTCCATAGTTGACAGAGCTAAAGAACCAAAAAGTACAGAAATTTGATGGCAGTATTGATGGTTAAAAAACCCTAAAGAGATCGACGAATAACAAGGAGCTTAAAATTTAGAGTAAAACGCACTTAAACTAAACCAGAAGTCTTCGAATACATACCCAATTCGTTACTGCAATCCAAATCCGCCAAGCTTTGTGCGATCTGTGGAGAGATAACGATTAAGCCCTGCTATTTATCCGTTACTGTACCTAGTAGGTATAGGTATGGAGTGAGTGAAGTTTGTTGGAGGGTTGTTGTCCATGTAACCACGGTGCCGTGGTAGGTAAGCCTTAAACTTTATGTCGGGATATCAAAGTGGGAATTTGCTTTACTTCAATCTTTAAAATATGTGTCAATGGTGGTGTGGTCCATTGGTGAAGTTGTTTGGGTCGGATAGAGTTTTGTTGAATGTAAAGAACCTTGACGTTCGAGACAGAGAGTCAAGTGGGTGAGGTAAGGATCGTGCCTTGGGTGATTTTGACATCATGGATGTCCCTTACTCGTAGCTTGCTTAGCTAAAGGTGTTCGTTCATTCGAGAGAAAATTCTAACGACAAATATTTGTAATTAAGTGAATAGTAGAGATTTCATAAATCCCATTTGGCTATTTGGTCATCGTATACTTGCCCCTGCTTCATCAAAAATTTCACAATTGTTAGCATTTCCCATTTGTGTAGCCAAAGGATTTTTAATCTTAATGAGTTTTTTTTACGGATCGCCTTCACATTACTCTAGGTTTGGTGCTAAAAATGTTTGCATCACCACAGATTATATGGGCCTTTGGATCGCAATCGTCAACATTGGAGAGGAAAATTTTCAAATTTAATTGAATTTGCCATGTACACACACACACACACTTGTGTGTGTGTGTGTATTATAATTACTTGAAAGTAAACGCTTTTATTTATCTTTTGTGACTTGTGAATTTGTGACTTCGACATTGATCTGAATAAAAAAGGAATCAACAATAGTATATTGTTTAGTGCTTACAAAATATGGATGAACAAAGCTCTTACGGGTTGTCGCATTTAAGTTTATAGTATCTTATAAGTAACTAGTAAGTCAATTGATCAATGATCCATTTTAAATTTGATAACATGTTTGTGTATTGTGATCATGTCATGTTGCATTGTTTTCTCTACTTTTTGTGAGTTAGCGATGTTATTAAATTTTTTGATGTTTTTCAAATTGCCTTTTTCTTAATTTGTGGCATCATCGATATAGATGTGACATTACCATTTCCATCTTTCATCTACTGCTCTTTACATCGTCTATCATACTTTTTATTCTTTCCATACCACGTGATACTACAATGTCTTAGTCAATTTTCACTTACCACGGTCATTTCCTATGTCCTGCGTATTATGATATACAAGGTCCTTCACACTGCAACTCTTAACCATGTCGCGAAAGGTCTATTATACGCCGCGAAAAACTATTTAACCCCTCAACGACGATGTTCAATTTCAATTCTCCATACACTACAAAGTTCCATTCTTTTCGTCATGCTTTTTAATATTTTCATTTTGTTGATTATTCCTAGCGATGTTATCCTCATTTCTATAATTCTCTAACAATGATAAAAAAAAATGTTTTGTACAAGAAAATGGCAGTAACAAGGAAACATCGGGAAAGAACGCAAGTGTACCACCTTCTAGTTCTAACAGACGAAGCATCACATCTTATTTTGAGAAACCATCTATGGAAGCTCATCCATATCCACCATTATCAAGGGATCATGATAGTGTTCGAAATGAAACTTAGAATGAGTTCATTCATAATTTCATGATTGACATTGCCAATGATGGCGACAATGAAATGCCCCCCTTGAAGATGTCCCATTGGGCGAACTTGAATATGTATCACTGGAAGCATCACATTCTAAGTCTAGTGTTGGGATGACAAGTTCTACTCAATTTAATTATGGAAGTGGAAATTCTGGAAATCAATGAAATTACATCATGCCAAATACTCCAGGGACACCTCTTTCTGGCAGAAAGAGGAAGCAAAGAAAATGGGACTTGGGACGAAGTTTCAAATTAGAATGGGTTTCTAATTTTCAATTTATTGAACCTATTAAAAATGAAAATAAAATTGAACCTCCTAAGGAATGAAAATGTACAATTTGTAGTTGGAAATTGGGCAAGGACAAAACAATGCAACTTAAATTGGATACTATTGAGAAGCATGTAGGAAAGATATATGAAAAGTAAATTGTCGATGGAGTTGTGAAGAATGTTGCGAGATGGAAAATTGTGGATGATTGTTTACATATGAGGTATGCAAAATATTATGAGGAGCACATGAGAAATCAAAGAATACTTATTGAAAATGGAGGGACAATTACATCTCAATTTAACAAGGTCATTCAAAACAATCTTTTAGGTAAAACAATTCAACTAGTTGTTATTTTTCACACTCTAAAAAAAGGTCGCCCTATAACATATTTTCCTGAAAATAAAAATATGTTCAATTTTCTTAGTGTCCCATACTTTCCTCATTCTAACCGGTCTAAAATTAGTGGTTGGGATTGGGTGAAATGCCTAGTTATGGTTTAGAAAGAAGACTTGAAAGAGAAACTTTAGTGTGCATGGTATGTGTCTTTGTTTATTGATGAAGGTATAACAGTAGATAATACTTCTTGGGTCTATATGCATGTTTATACTTGTTGAGAATCATGTGAGACAGAGACTCACTCACTTGTCATTCAAAAGATGAAAGAAAATTGCAATGCTAAAAACCTTTGTGAAATTGTAATAAGAAGTTTGAAGGAGATCAATGACATGGATGCTTCCTCAATTGATACAAAGCTAGTATGTGTTGGGACAAATGGGGCATCTATGATGCAAGGTTGTCATAATGGTTTGTGTGTAAGACTCAAAATAGACCATTTCCCGTATATGATTGTCATTCAATGTATGGCTCATATAATGAATCTAGCATACAAAATAGTCAACAAATTTACACATGTAGCAAAAGTGAAAGAACTTGTTTAATAGGTGCATGCTTATTTTGTCAAAGTCCTAAAAGATTAATGGAATTCTAAAGCTTTGTAGAAGGATTAACAAATGGGCATAAACTATTAAAATATGTTGACACGATGTGAATCTCATTGTATCAACTAGTTCACATGGTATACGATGAGTATCCATCCTTATTGAGAGTAATGTGGTAGAATCGCATGGAAGTGGACAAGGATCAAGATTTGATACATCATTTGACTAATATAGAGACATTTTTATGTTGTGTGGTCTCCTTCCCATGTTGGATGAAATGCATCATTTAATTAAACAAGCCCAAGAAAGAAGTATATATATTGTTGATTTTTCAAGTTTGAGGAAACATGTTTGTCTAGCTATAGAAAATTTATTTGTGAATAAGACTAATTTTTCGAGTCCAAAGTTTGAGAGTTAGAACAATTTTCAATAAACATTAGAAGGCAAAGTAACTATATAAAGCTCAATTTTTTTGGAGGAGTATGTGCTTTGTACGTGGATATGAGATACCCATGTACTCCTTTCAAAGAGTAAAAAATGGTAACATTGAGAAGTCAAATGTCACACAGATGTTCTTTGATCGATTGTATGATCAACAAGGATAACATTAAGAGAAATTGCAACTTCCCTACTAGGATAATTAAGGGAACATTTCAGTAGGGATGTTTTGCTTGAAGCAATGACTCAGTAGTAAATCTCACTTATTGGAATAGTGCACAAAATGAAAATTATTTACTGAGGATGACTATCACAAAATATTGACTACATTGATTCAACATTTTTGTAATTTTTTTGGTATCCATAAAATGAATATTCCGGTATTTTAAACAAGGGTATGTTAATTGATCAATCTTATTAATTCTCTAGTATAGTGCTTGATCAATTCAAATATTTGGATAATCCCTTTGAGTGTGGAGCAAATGACACTCGACTATGGAAAAAAATGGCTTTAGAAATATTTTGTAGAAACCTTGAGTGAATTTTTTCATTAGTTGATATATGTCAAACAATGATTTTTAGTTCAATTGAAGTTAAGAGAGTTTTTCAAAGACCTTGTCTTTTGTAAAGTCAAAATTTTGAAATAAGCTTGAAATTTTTTTGGAAAACTATTTGAGAATTTACACATCATGCTACAAAGTGAATAAATTTTCATATGACCTAGATTTGGTAATATGGAAGTCAATTAATGAAAGGAGAGGGGCTAATAACAATGCCACCAACATAGAAGATGAACCTATTATAAATACGGATGGATCTATTGCACCAGTTTCAAATGTCAACAAATTCAAAGAAATGGTCAGGTAAATGATAAAATGTTCCAACATCAACAAATTGAAGCTTTCATTTGTTGATATGTGATATAGATGTTCAAATAATATATTCAAATAGTCATTACATTGTTTAGATAATATCTTCTTCTTAAATCTTTATTTATATTTATTCAAAACACACAATAGAAGTCATGTTAAACCCTTGAATCAATTTGTAAAGTCTTTGGAATGAAAATTTGAAGGATTTGGAACATGAAATGAATGAAAACTTGTATCATGTGGATATTTTGATATTGTTCTATTTTGTTCCAGTTGTGTGCATTGAGTAAAAGAGAAAAATTCTCTGTGTGCATTGGTAGAAAAGTACTACTTATTCATAATTTTTGCATGAATCCTCTCCTCAAACCTAGACTAATTCCTCTTCTTCTAAAACCTAGACTAATTCCTCTTATGACATTATGTAGATCTTTAAAACTCTAATCTAATATTATCCATGTCACCTACTAGTCTGAATGCTTACATTTCAGTATTTTCTTCATAATAGATTTCACAAGCGTAACTCCCAATTGATGGTAAATCATTAAACTTGAAGTTACTATATCGATTCTATCGGCCAAATATTCATGGAAGATATGCTTTCCAACCCTATGTTCCAGTTATACTTAAGTAAGAAACTTGTATTCCAAACAATATAGTGTAAAATAGAGATACATTGATTAAAAGAGACTTATGTGAACCATTAGCTTGAAATCAAATATAACACCATTCCTCATTCATCTTTCTTGAGACACCTATTACGTAGAACAAAAATGAAAAGTACAAAAATATATGCAAGAACTCCTTGGTAGAATACTAGAAAAACACCCCGATTTTCTTTAAAAATATTATTATTATTATTTATATACATTCCTTCATGTGAATTTCCATATAATTCCACCAAAGATGAGAATCAAATCCCTAGTTCTTAACTTAAACTATCCACGATGTAGAAACCAAAGGGAATAACTAATGTTTTTTTATTGAAGGGAAAATGCAATAATCAAAGGGCATCATCTATTTGCAATTTAATCAATTGACTAATATTATTGTAATCAAGATAAGATAATTACATAAGAGAATGAATTCATTCCACCTTGTTCAATTCACTAAGCATAGAGAGCATACTAGCATATGAATGTAATGACATAGGAGCTAATTCATTACCCATTTCCTTTGGCAATAAAGATACTAATGGTATGAAAGATTCTATGTTTTCAACTTTGTACATATTAGTTTTCAAGTACACTACATGATCATTATGCTTAACATGATTTTTTAATAATACAAATTACAAATAAGAATACAATATTTTGTTGAGAGACACTGATATGGAATAACATAAGGGTAATTCTCAATGTGAGCACCATCAAAATAATACCAGAGATCATGTTGATGTCACAGCAATGAATCAGGAGAGGGAAAGCATCACCATAGTGCTTTTCCTCCAACCACAGATCCAGTTTGTTCCCTCGCGTAATTCTCGTATCCTAAGAGTGGCCCTACCCTTCACGAAGAAGGTAGATATGAAAATTGATACCAAAAGAGAGAGTGTTCCATGTATATAAATCCCTATTACATACGACCTAACTAGGTCATGATGTAATATAGGATGGTGAACTGGAAAAGAATAAATACATTTTTATTAATACTAAGTATTAATTGCTTATGGCCATAAGACTTAGATTACAAAGGGTTACCCTGATGTATCCTAACTCGTATATGAGGTATGTTTGGTAACCCCAAACATTGGGTCAATCTTTGGTAACCCCACAAAAGGACCCATATCCACTCGTACTAAGTCATGGTGAAGACTAAACTAATTCCCTTATCCTTTTAGTCCCACTTTCCAATGTTCACTATACATTAACTCGTAGCTACCGATTCATCTCATCCCTCTTGACCCCATACTAGACGACAATTGATATCCACAAGGTAAGAAATTTTTTAACATGTGTTCAAACTCTGATAGGTATGTAGGTGATAATGCATCACATCAATGTTTCATACCATTTCATAAAGCATTATTGTCCTCACACAACACCGGGATTGTAAACTCCCAACGACCAAAAATTCTAAGGATTAAACTAGAGTTTACTTTGATAACAATGGATGTAGTAAGTTTTATTGCCTATTCAATTTAAACAATAAAAGTAATACAAGGAAACATAATCATATATTTGAGCAAGGTATCATAGGGTTCCTAGATGGACATGCATGTTTGGTTTCACTACTAGCCACTAAATGTTTACTTATTCTTACCCATGCAAGGTGATAGGTAAAAGGAGGAGAAGCTAACCGCATTAATTCAAGTTTGATATTAAGAATTTTGAGGTGCCCCATCCCCTTCTATTTATTCTAAGGGAACACCATTTTTAGGACTTAGATTGGAATTTTATAACATAATTCAAAGTCTCACAAATAAATATGAAGTTTGTTTAGTATAAGCATATAAATAAGTTTATGATAAGAAAATATTTTTAAAACGAGTATACCTTTCTTGGGATCTTAATAACCTATTTATGATTATTTAGAAAACACCTTTTTGACATATTCAATTTTATAATAAATTTAAATATATCCATATGGTTTGTTATTCACCACTAAGTAAATTAGGCATTTTAATTAAAAATAATGAATAAGTAATTAAAATCCTACGTTTCTAACTAAAGGGCATCATATTACCAAAGTAAAAGTCCACGTGACTTAAATGGATTTAAATGGCTAACATGCCTTTAAGTTTGAAAAGGTAAAAAAAATGCAAAGTTTATTAAAATGCTTAAAAGATGGAAGGTTTGGAAATTATCAAAAGTCTTTAAAGAATTATATTATTGAAGAATAAGCCACGGTCAAATTCAAGTTAAGCTATAACCGCTAACCATTTTTGATGAGTGGATAAGGTGCCATCCTGGAACCTTGAGGTCAAGAAAAGGATATTCCCCATAGGAATATTCCTAGAAGACATCATTACATAGAGAGTGGAGGGTTTGCAAAGGGATAAACATTCACCTATGGAGGACCACATCGACACTTGGCACATGATCTACGTGCTTAGAGAAGGCATGGCGGTGGGTGTTGATCTTATATAAAGAAATGCTTGGGCCAGAGAGAGATAGATAGAGAGAGAGAGATAGAGAGAGAAGACACTCACACTCAGAAAATGAAAATACATAGAGTAACAAAGTGTTGCAGTAATAATGCTAGGGTTTAGAGCACTTAGTGCTAGAGGGTTGTAAGGGATGCCATAAGCATATGTATGGGTACTGGGATCTATGTAAAAAGGGATAAAATGGGAAAAAGTATAGTTAGGATCTCATATCGGAAGGTTTGCAGGAGACAAGTCTCTGTCATTTAATATATATGGTCTGAGATGACCCTTTTTATTATAATGTGGCTACTAGAACTCTTTTAAATCAATATATATATATGGTTCATTCTATATAACTTGTTTATGGGTGTAAACCCTCATGTTATATGACTTATCATGGCTCAGATCTAGTTTATTATACTTCTTACAATGTTATTTAGCTTTTGTGATGCATTAATGTGTAGATCTGTTAGTTGCATCTTCTACCTTTTTAAGTAAGTGAATGTACTTTTTTCTATAAATAATCCTCCATTAATGGTGGAACCTTCTCACAAAATCTCACATAAAAGAGGGGCTCGGCACCCATGTGTGCCTCGGGTGAGCACCCAACACCCGTTGGGTGATAGGCCGACGCTTGGGGTTAGAAAGAAGTATTAAGGGTAAATAAATGACTACATCTTGGTTCCATTTTTGGGACCTCTTTTTGAAGTTGTTGTGAGAATGGTGCGTGATGATAAAGTGCTTGACCTTGGATAATGTCAAGCATGGCTTAAAAGCACAGAGGATGAGTTTTCTCGAGATTTTAGTACTGGACCTGAGTTTGATGCACGTAAATGGGTAGAAGAACATCTGTATCATGAGTTGTATGAGACCTTATTTTTGTTGTTTTCTAGTGGAGTTGTATGAATGGCTCTCGCATATGCATCTAGATCAAGATGGTACTATAGACCTCACGTATGGACCCAAGATGAGTATCAGAGGTTGCATGATGTTGATCTTGACTTGGACACATGTTGTTGATCATTGGTGGAGTAGAGTGTTGATGAGTTACACCTTGGAGTACATGATTTCTACGTATTCCTATCCAGAGATTGTTGAGTTTGAGTTCTTGAGGGAGCCAAGAGGATCATTCTTGTGTGTATCCCTTTAGCTATAAAGATCTCTGATCATTACACTTGAGTTTGGAAGCATTTCCTATGGCTGGCTAAGCTTCTTCTGAGCATTGGGTGAGGAAGCTAGAGTGGAGGAGGATGGCGGACCTTGTGGCTGAAAAGGAGAGGGAAGAGAGATGACTCAAGTATAATGAAGCTCATGAAAGGGAGTTAGATAGACAATGTGAAGTTGTAGGAGTGATGGATTTATGGAGGTAGACATTGTGGGAAGGAATTGAGGTTCACGTGGAGGACGTGGAGCCTGAGCAGTCTGTGCTACCCCATCTTGGAAGCACGGGAGAGAGAGACCCTTCAACTTCTCTGATGAGAGATCTCATCACTTGGAGAAAGGAGAGCCATCGCATGCATCTGAATCCACCTAGTGACCAACCCCTAGCACTTAGTTTTCCAAATCTAGAGATAAGTATTATTAACCCAAGTTGGTATTGGTGGAAGTAACCGATCAACACCTAGGAGGTATAACTTTTCATTTGGCACATCTATGGTTGCACAATCATTTCCTATGTTTGGAGGTATATTTTCTGGAGTGACATTTGGGAAAATTATGGGTACACAAAAGCTTGGGTATCACATCTGAAGTGGTGTGGGACACACATCTAGTAGTGGTGCAATATCACAGACTATTGGCACATAGTTTAGTATGAAAGTGGGGACACAAGGCACAACCACTTCAAGACCTTTACCAACTACGAGGAGGTGGATCTGGTGGGTCAGGTGGAATAGAACTAGTGGACCTAGTGGACCTAGATGGATCTAGAGGATCTGGTGGGTCAGGAGGGATAGGCACTAGTGGATCTAGTGGATCTAGTGGTGGAGGCAACATCGAGGGAATCTAGGTTCTGGATCAGTGGAAAAAGGGCCTCAACCACCTCAACAAGTATTTTTTTGAAATGTCTTTGCATCTACCAGATTACAAAGGTGTTGAGGATGTTGCAGAGCATGTACACAAATGTGAGCTTATGGCATGAAGGGGATCACTACCCCAAATGGAAAGGCAAGTCAGTTTGCAACAACATTGCAAGGGCATGCACACATAGTTGGTACCAAAGTATGACCCCCACAGACAGTAGTAGATTATACCATTAAATGTAATGCCTTCTTAGCTGAATTCCATATTCTTGAGTTTGAACAAAGAGATTTAGCATTAGCACATGAAGGAGATTCAACAAGGTATGGCAGAGAGTGTGTGGAGTATGATGCATGTTTTTAAGACTCTCTTATCAAAATTATCTTATGATATTCATCCTTCTCAACATGCTCAATGGTTCATTGGAGGACTAATAATGCCTTTCAGAGAGAGCACTTTCATAAGACTTTCACAGACCCACACAAGGCCTTGGAGGCTTCCCTACACACTGAGGCTATAGAAGCATGGATACCAATGTGTTAGTCCTTTTCTTGAAGCTCATATTTTTGCAATGGAAAAAGCAGCTAGAGAAGCTATCTATGAACTCAGCCCATGAGACTCATAAGTGGCCTATGGTGCATGGATTGTGAGGTAGAGGGGCATACAAAGGACAATTTCCTCAGAGATCGGTACATACACATGATGATAGAGACTATGAGATTTTTCCATGAGATCATGATGCAAGTAGGTGTCCACTACTACAGCACGCACGATCCATAAGAATGTGTCTTTTATTGCAATATTTTCACCTCTACTACTCATGACACCAAGGATTGTAGATTAATTGACCAAATACATGATGTCATTGATATTGGTGTGTGCACAGACAACATTGCAAAAAATTCCAAGGATGATGGTCATCACTATGAAGGACGCACAGTGGATGGAGGAGCTCATGGAAGAAGCTTTTCAGAGGATTTAGAGGTCATGGAAATCATGAGAGGTGGAAGAGGTGAATTCCCTCATGGAACTTGTTATAATTATGGGTCCACAAGAGCATTACAAGCATGAATGTCCTGACCTACTACAATGCTCATGGTGTGGGAAGAAGCACAAGTATGAGGAGTTCCCAGAGCTATTTGAACACATGAGCCAACAACAATGAAAAGACAAGGGCACATGGATGCTGGTAAGCATTAAGAAAAAGACTCATAGTGGATGCCAAGGGTGGCATGTGAGTCAGAATTAGAACTTATACTGTGATGATGTGAGATGAGGCTGCACACATGCTGGAGATACCAAAGTAGAGACCACTGATTACAAGAGAAGAGGTGATGTATGGGAAGTATCCGGACCCTACCCATCAGAAGGAAGTCTATCAAGAGACCATGGACGTAATCAGAGTCTTCAAGGGGAAATTCAATGTCTAAAGGAGAAATCCAGAAGTTGGGGTAAGAAGAAAAGTGAGGTCCCTCAATCAGATATAGATGATGTCAGAGGTGTGTAAGATGTTGTGCCAAGAGAATATCATTCCTCTATTAGGAGAATGGTTGAGGGATAAGATACCAAGTGCTGGAGAGAGAGCGCGAGAGGTAGGTTTTTCATGCTAACCTTCCTCCCCACAACCTCGACTACGATAAGGAGATTACCTTGAATGCAGTTGTTGATGGATGGATCCTAAGAAATATTCTTGATTGACATGGGTGTGAAAGTCAATGTTCTCACCCTGGATGCTCTGAAATCAAATGGGAAGGCCCCCATTACAACCATCTTCAAATGTGTTGTATATGGCCAATAAGACAAAGGAAATGCCCATTGGTGTTTTAAAGGATGTTGTTATCACTATCCAAGGGGAAAAATTCACTGGAGACTTCAAGTCTTAGCACTTGCTGAGGTGGACAACTTTCCAAATTACTTGGGTGCCCCTAGTGCTATAAGAACAATGTTGACTTACTTACATTTTCAATAAGGGGTATATAAGTTTTGAGAACAAAGAGGAACATGTGTTATCATTCCTTTGATGGATGGGAAGTTCAACACCCTATATTGAGCCTTTAGGAGAAGAAGACCTAGACATAATTTATGTGTGCACTATCTCGGGACCCTAAAGTTGTGCAACCAACAAAGGAGGGTGTTATTCAATGGGAAGACACTCAATCTATAAGTGATACAACTAGTGTGGCATGTGAAATTGGGTGCACATGGGACATATGAGTTAGTCGGAAGGTAAGTTAAGAGGCTCTGTGATGAGAGTAACAAAGGCATGCACTCAATCAAGCACCTAGAAGAAAGAAGTTTCCAAGTTATTCTGGGGGAGCCAACCCTGATGTTTTCCTACAGAAATGGAGACCCAATGGAGATGTGAGATCAAAAGGAGAAGGATGCTTAGCTATACCTTTCTCGGACCACAACACATTGGTGGGTGACCCATCATGATAACCTTCTAGAGTGGCGTGAAGTGAGAATCACATTCTCTAGTTAGGTTTTTCCGAGAGCAATGCACCTACTATCATACAAAATTATCATGGGAAGGAACCCACCTCATTTCACATCCAAGCATGTGAGAAGGCCTGATGGAAGGTGCAAAAAGCCTTGCCACCTTCTTTATGGGTGCATAAGTTGTACTCCACCTTACAAGGTTACACACATGTGGTATGGTACATTCACTCAGAGATGCATCATCAGACAGAAACTGGCAGGAGTTGATGGTGACCTCCTTCAAGCTTTCAAATATCGAAGTACTAAGCCATCGGTGGATGAGGCATTGTAGGTTTGTTAAGCACCTAACTATGGGAGATAGTGCCATGGTGGAGGATAGAATACTAGAATTATTGGGTGAACCTAGCTTAGAAGTGCACTTTTTGATGAGGAAGAATCAGAGGAGATACAACTTGAGTGCATGCATGCATGGAAAAAGAGAAAGGAAAATTGGTCTATGTGATCGATGGTGAAGAAGTGGAAAATTTGGATGTTAACCATACTATGGGTATGCACATGAAGTTATGGATAGTGTTGATGAGAAAGCACACACCTACCATGAACCCCTAAAAACCAAGAAGGTTAACATTGGTTCGGAGGCCAAACCTAAGGAGGCTACTATTAGAGATTACTAGATAGAAAAGGAGGTTTCAAGATCATCGATCTATTGCATGAGTTTCAGACTTATTTCCATGCATGGGTACCATGAGCTTAAAGGAGTTCACCACTCCTTGGGAGAAATGAAAATCAAGTTAAAGGAAGGTGTGCCCCAATTTGGAAGAGACCTTATCGAATGAATCTGAATCTTCACATCAAAGTCAAGGAGGAGATTGACAAGATGATCACATCATGCATCATTGAGGCCAGGAATCAAAATGGATAAGTCCGATGGTCATCAACATTAAGAAGGATGGGAGGATAAGGATTTGTGTTGATTATAGGGATTTGAATGTGGTATGTGTTATTGACCCTTTTCCAACCCCCTTTCACCGAGGAGATCCTGGAAGGAGTAGCCAGGCACGAGATCTATTCTTTCACAGATGGATTCTCAGATATCATCAAGTTAGAATTAGAATTGCAAAGGAGGACCAAGAAAAGACAACTTTCACCACTGAATGGGGAAGCTTTTCCTACACAATCATGCCTTTTGGACTGAAGAACACACTTATTGTTTTTTTCACGCATTGTGGTGCAGGCATTTCAAGACTTCATCCATAAGTTTCTTCAAGTCTACCTTGATGATTGGATGGTATATGGATTAGTGAGGGATCATTGTGACAATATCTAGGCTGATGTTTGAAAGATGTCGGTAGTTGAGGATATCCCTCAACATTAAGAAATGTGTTTTCACTACTCCATTTGGAACCCTTTTGGGGCATATCATATGTAAGGAAGGCTTGTTGGTGGATCCTGCCAAAGTTTCCATTATTGTGGGATTGGGGAACTACCAACCAGAGCGCAATGTGCATGGATTCCTTGGGCATATGGGGTATTACCAAAATTTATTAGGGGTATGCCAAGATCACCACACATTGGAAAAGTTTTAAAACACAAAAAGTTTTCACTTGGGAGAGGCACAAATGGGCATTTGATACATCAAGAATAAGCTTATCACTACACCCATATTACACTTTCCTTCTTGGGATAAGCCATTCCATGTACATGTTGATGCTTCAGGATGGCGATTGGGGAAATCTTAGCACAACCTGGAGAGGGAGTTATTGACCACCCCTTGTGTTTTTCTAGAAAGATAACCCCAATAGAAAACAAACTATACTACTACTAAGCACGAAGCATTGTCAATGATCTACGCACTACAAAAATTCAAGCAAGTATCTATTGGAAACACCCTTTACATTCTACATGGACCACATGGCATTGAAGTACTTGGTAAAAAGCCCATTTTACAAGGGCATATGTGTGGTGGGTCCTGTTGTTTCAAGAGTTTGAGTTTACGGTTGTTGTGAAACCAGGTAAGAGTAATTTAGGACCTGACCATTTATCAAGGATTGACTCAGGGGAGGATGCAGAGCATTGAGGATACAATGCCAGATGCACAACTATTTAGATTATGTGCATGCCCTCTGACTTGGAAGATATTGTTGTATTTCTCAAGATGGGTGTGGCACCAGAGGGAATGAAGACTTTGGAAAGGAAGTAGTTAGCCATACATGCCATGCCCTACATGTTAATTAGTGGAGACTTATACAAGCTAGGCCATGATGATGAGGTTTTGCACCGGTGTGTGTTAGAACATGAACACATTGCAATCATGGAGGAAGCACATGGTGGAATTGTAGGAGGACACTATGCAGGGAATGCAACCACGCAAAGATCCTTCTAGTAGGTTTTTGGTGGGAAATGGTTTACAAGGATTGTATCGAGTATTGTAAGGCCTGTGACCACTTCCAGCACCTTGGTAAACTAGGGAAAAGAGATGAAATGCCATTAAGACCAATTTCCAGTGCAAAACCATTCGAGAAGTGGGAAATTGACTTCAGGCCCTATTTCCCTAGCCACGTGAAGGACAAGTTCACACTATATCATTACATGCATATATTATCTTACAAGGTGGGTAAAAGCCACCTACAAGGGATTGCACAATGATAACAACAACTAGGTTCTTGTGGGAAAACATAATCAACAAATATGGATGTCTCATTGAGTTTAACAAGTGATAGGGGTACTCATTTCTTGAATGAGACAATTAGGATTTTTGTTGGTGGAAATTCATGGTAGCCCACCACAAGACTACCCCTTATCACCCACAAGCTAATGGGACTACTGAGGCATTTAACAAAATTTTGAATCACACGTTAACCAAGATTTGATGTGGGAAGAAAGGATTGGGATGATAAAGTTTTTGTTGTGTTATGGTCATACCAAACTACTTATAAAAGATTGAACAAGGCCACACCTTTTCAATTGGTGTTTGGCATGGAAGTGTGTTACCTATTGAATTCATGTTACCATCACTTATGTATATATACATGTGTACAGGAGGATTAGATGATGAAAAGTGCTTGAGGAGAGGATTGATAAGTTAATGCAGTTAGATGAGAGGTGGGCTATTGCTCATGGAGTCAAAAAGAAAAATCTAGGTAGAAGGCATGGCATGATAGACACATCAAGAAAAAATAGTTTGAGGTTGGGTAGATGGTTCTATTGTATGATTCCAAGTTTTTGCACCATCCTGGGAAATTCAAAGTCCATTGGATGGGCCCATACATTATATCCTATATACTTGATTTAGGCACTTTTTCAGTTACAAGCACTGGATGGAACATGGTTACTAGACCATTTCAATGGGAGTAGGTTGAAGCCCTACTATAAATAAGTCTTCTTTGTGTTTGTAAATAAGGTAGTATTTCCAATTAGCCTAGGTTTTTCTTTTTTGCATTTCCTTTCTTTGTTTTCCCTTTCTTGTTGTTTTTTTCTTTTTGTTTTGTGTTTGTGCATTTGTGTAGCCACTACTTTACAATTTCAAAAAAATTCTATGCATAGAGGACCACACATCTATTTTTTTGTGGGGTGGTGAAGTGATGTGACAAGTACTAGAAGTGGTATTGGAAGTGTGTTTTGATGGCCCGGTTGAAGGATCAAAAGCACATAGTTTGGAAGAGCACATAGAAAAGGTGAACATGAGGAGTTTGGTGTCAGGAAGGCTTTACAAAAACCACATACAAGGGTGAGAAGCATAGAACAACATGAGGTAGGTGATGTCAAAAATCAGGATAAGGATAGAAAAGAAGTGCCTTTGGCACTTGAAAAAGCACACGTATAAGGATCTTCGTCAATAAGGGTTTTTGCACTAGAAGGTTGTAGAAGTTTTTCACATAGGATTGGGTGTGGGGGGGGTAAAGTGTTGAAGGTTGGCATTAGAAAAAAATTTCCTTTAATGCAAAAGTACATTGGTAGTAGGTGGCATGGCATTTATTATGGAAAAAAAAAAAAAGCTATAAGTAGAAGGTCGGGGTGCATTATTGTTTACCTTGTATTTGTGTTATCAAAGAGCTCTCACAAACTAGGGCATCCTTGAAGAAAAATTGTGTGAAAAAGGGTTGTGAAGATTTACATGCATAACTAGTTTGATCAACAAACCAGTGGAAAAAGAGTACATGGGCATGAGTGAGAGAAGGTTGTGTGAAGAATCCCATGAGTGATTACATCATCTTGTGGAAAAAGGGTTTTCCAGTTAGGGTTCCATAACTAGGGCACATGATTGAGGGATTTTCACAAAGGAGTGGAGCCACAGAGTTGAGCAGAGCCAGATCAAGAGAAAGGAAGAAGAACTTTTAGTGACCCAACGGAGAAATGGCACCAAGGAAAGCAAAAAATGTTTCACCAAAGAAGGGCAAGGGAAAGGGGAAACAAGTTGTTTCCACCAGTTTCAATGAAGAATGGTACATGGAGAGATGTAATATCCAGATGACATATTTACTTGGAAAAGAATGGGTGTCTCATGTTAGAAAGATGGTCATGAGTGACTACAACCATCGAATGAAGCACCACAGAGAATGAGATGGCATTGGAACTGGTTCACCCTATAGATAAGAGGACACCAGATGGAATGCCTATCTACTATGATGATGAGGTAAAGGTGAAAATGGAGAAGGTCAAGTTATTAACTCTATGAGTTTCCCTATTTTGGAAAACCTGAGTGACTATACCACTGGTTAATGTCACGCGTACATGAAGACCACTTCTACTTCACAGATGAAGGATGCGAATAACTCCCCAACTGATTTCTAAGTTTACCGTCTTATCTACAAAGGAGAATCATTCGATGATGACTTGGATGATAAGGAGGCCATTAAGAAGACCGTTGAAGCTTATGACTACAAGAAGGGGTTCACGCTACTTCAACATTTCTGTGATTTCCACCCTATAATGAGGATGGCCACACTTTGGTCACAAAGTTGAATGGGTAGGAGAGATGGACACAAATCAACAAGGCTTGGTTGAACATTTTCCGTAAGATCTCGGAGGGGACCATCTATAACCTATCGATTTCATAGTAGAAGAAATCATCAATCAACGCACACATGATGGAGAAAAAATATCATGTTTGGTAATGTCCTCCTTACCATTGTCTTTTTGAGATTGAGTGCCCGATGGGCTAGATAAATTTTTTGGGAATACCCAGATGAGAACCCTTCCCCCACCAAAATATTTGAGCAATACACTTGTGACACCATGATGGCCACCCACAAGGCACACCTAGAAAAATGGTATAAATGGATGCGTGATGCATTCGGCATTGAATGGAGAATACCCAAGAAGTTACCTATTTTACTACAAGGTGAGGCTGAATTCACCATGTACCAACATTTTTGTATTGGCAAGGTTTACTCTGGCAGATGGCGCCAAGGGTCCCTGGTGTAAATTTTCATTCTCCTTCACAACACAATACTTCTAGGCCAGGGGTCAATCAATTCAAAGAGGAAAAGAAGCTAAGGTTTGACCTCAGCATGGTAGACCAAGATTACCATGAGCTGCAGTAGAAACATTGATATATACAAAGAAGCACACCTATGTGGAGAAGTATGTCTCCCATGACATACATATGTTGATGATGACATTTCCTATTGTTGGGAGGACCACAACAAGGGTATACCTACGTATAAGGCCTAAGTATGAGAAAGGCACTTACATTGAAAATGATGTCTCTATCCTAGAAGACCCCACCATAAGGAAGAAGGCCATGCAAGGAAAAGGGAGAGAGAGGAGGCCCCTGAGAAAAAAACACCAAGTACACATACAATGCATTTTAGGCAGTGCACAGAGTCAGTGCAAAAACCAAAACACCTATGCATGGAGGAAGAAGTCCCCCACAAGAGAAAGAAAGAAAGACACCTGAGGAAGAGGCACTAGAGCAAGAGAAGTCCCTACTAAAAGAAGAATCACCGAAAAAAGGAGTCACCTAGGGAAGAAGAAAAAGAAAAGTCTCCTATATTGGAATCACCAGTTAGGAAGAAGCAAAAGAGTAACAAAAAAGGTGGACTCAAAAGAAACAAGAGAGCATGGAGGCCGACAAGGGTGATGAGGATGATGAAGAGCATGGTGAGGCTCAGAACCATCATGTGTATGATGTACATGAGTCAGAGGAAGAGGGAAATGAAGAGAAGGATGAGGATGAAGGAGGCACTCATAACAAAGGGGGAAGTGAAGAAGTAAACATGAAGGATCAAAAGACTCCAAGCCTGACTAAGGAGAGATAGAGGATGCCATGAGAGAGGAGGTAGGTAGCAGGAATTATAAAGGACTTGGTGGATCAAGAGGTGGAGTGCAACACCAAAGAAGTACTAAAGGAGATGAGGAAAGTGAAAGTGTGGGAAAGGAGTATGGAAGCATGGGCGGAGACCCCAACTTAGTAGTAAGCTTCCCAAAGGTAGCACACATAGGTGGAAAGGGCATAGTAGTAGGTGGTACAGAACAAGAAATGACTTACATCAATGATCCAAATAAGGTATTACACACATGTTTCCAAAGTACCATGCCTTCAAACCAACTCCTTGCATGGTCTTCTTTCGATGAAGAGGGTGCATGTACCCACACACAAGGAAAATGCTATCTTGGGATTTTGAGTCCCATGTTGATGAACCCAAATTTGAGGTCAACCGAGATGCATTGATGAAGATACCATATGCCAAGGGAGTAAACCCTCTGTGAATTCCCAACAACTATCGATGAGAAAGTTTGCAAACGCACTCAACAAAGTATCGGTAGAAGTTGAGGTGAGGCTCTTTTAGGAGAAATGACAAAATAAGGGTCTTGGAGGAAGAGCTTGAGAAGAAAAATGAAGAGATCAATGAAAGAGACAAGGAGATAAAATAGAAAGGAATTGATCAATGCACAATTAAGGTGTGAACTAAGGGATGAAAAGGAAAAGGTGTGCTGAGATCCATAAGAAGATAGAGATTATTTCAGATGCCATAATCTTGAAGCACCTGACCTAGCCCCACCTGAGAAAAATATGAGTCAACCATGCAATGCTTGGAAGACTTGACCCACATCCTCACCATGGAAAGGTGGCCACTCACATTGGAGTCGGTGGAAGAGGTGATGGCACGCCAAAAGGAGGAAGAAAAATAAAGATTGGGAGATATTACTTGGTATTCCAAGCTCCTTTCCACTATAAAGACCACCACACAAATGGTCGAGGTTATATATGATAATTACATTGATTGACAGAGATAGGGTAGCGAGCATATTGGTTGCTACACATGAGGTGGATCTAAAGGAATTTCAAGAAAATAACAAAGGCAATAGGGTAGAGCATGATAAGATCCTAGCCGAGGTTGAGAAAAATTTGGAAGCAATCAAACCTTGTGGGTTTGATTAAGAATCAGCTCAAGGAGCTATATCCCCAGGTCACTCATAGAATGGACATGCTGGATGATCTTAGCAAGAAAACTAGAAGGCATTGTAGATACACTGAATGCTAAGAGAAATGAATTAAGTTTTGATGAAGTGAGTGCTCTAGTAGGTGACCTACTTCAAGCAGGCAGGGGTGAGGTAGATGCCTGGGAAAATATTGAGGCAACCATGAAGAAGGAATTCCCACTCCTCCTACAATAGTAGTAGATTCTTCTTCTTTTTTCATTCTTTATTCATATTGTCCCAGTTCCACTATTCTTTATTCTTTGAAGAAGAAGGATGTTTTCGAGGATGGAGAACACACGTAGTGTGGGGTGATGTTGGACCCTAAATATTGGCTAAGTACCAAGAGGCAGCACACGTGTGCAGACCAAAGAGAAGAAGAAGGGCTCAGGGGAAAGCACACAAGACAAAGGGGGTTTAAGAAGGGTTTAAGTGAAACCAGGGCACGCGGGGAGGTAGAACATGGGTTTAAAGGACTTAGCCATATTTGGCATTCTAGAGGCACTTGAGGAAAAGTGAGGACCCGACTAGGCATGATGAGTGGATAAGGTGCCATCCTGGAACCTTGGAGGTCAAGAAAAGGATATTCCCCATAGGGAATATTCCTTCATAGACATCATTACAGAGTGGAGGGTTTGCAAAGGGATAAGCATTCACCTATGGAGGACCACATCGACACTTGGCACATGATCTATGCTTAGAGAAGGCATGGTGGTGGGTGTTGATCTTATATAAAGAAATGCTCGGCCAGAGACAGAGAGATGAGAGATAGAGATGAGAGATAGAGAGAGAGAGAGAGATGACATAAAGAGAATCAGAAGAAATACATAGAGTAACGAAGTGTTAGTAATGCTAGGGTTTAGAGAACTTAGTGCTAGAGGGTTGTAAGGGATGCCATAAGCATATGTATGGGTACTTGGGATCTATAACAAGGGATAAAATGGGAAAAAGTATAGTTAGGATCTCATATCAAGAAGGTTTGTAGGAGACAAGTCTCTGTCATTTAATATATATGGTCTGAGATGACCCTTTTGACTATAATGTGGCTACTAAAACTCTTTTAAATCAATATATATATGGGTTCATTCTATATAACTTGTTTATGGGTGTAAACCCTCATGTTATATGACTTATCATGGCTCAGATCTAGTTTATTATACTTCTTACAATGTTATTTAGCTTATGTGATGCATTAATGTGTAGATCTATTAGTTAGCATCTTCTACCTTTTAAAGTAAGTGAATGTACTTCTTCTACAAATAATCCTCCATTAATGAAAGAACTCGATTCTGACCTCGACATCCGCTAAGACCGGATGGAACAAAAGATAGTTGGAGACAAAGGCCGCTACAATATCGAATCGACCCCATCCCGGGAGATTCCAACAAATAGTCTTCACCTAACACACATTCAATCGCTTTAGCCTTGGGAAAAAGCCATAATGGAATACTTCTTGGAGATTCCTCTAGGAAATGGCTATAGAGAAATCCATTTCCTATCTCTCGTCAAATGTGAGAGAGATGAAGGAGAAGCCCAAGAAAACCATAATTCACCAACACTAGAGAGGAAAGGGGAGAGAGTGAGGAAAGAAGAGCCAATGACCATATAAAATACGGAAGATGCCAGCCTCCATTAATGCTGAGAGATAAATCCATGCCTCCCTTCGTGTGAAATGATATCGAACAAATTGTGCCAATCTTTGGATTTATTCGATATCAATGCAACGTCCAGACCATCAATAGCCGCGTTATCAAGAAGATCAATGTCACAATTAGCTTCCTTGAAAATGTGATTAATGCTCTAACTTTGTAATTTTCCAAGACAAGAGAATGTTGGAAATGTAGAAATTTAAGTGCCAAGATAAGGTTGTACCCTTAGAAATTGCATGGACAATGACTTGTGAATCTCCTTCCACTTGGAGACAATCACAACCTCTAGAAATTGCTAGCTTGATACCCTCCAAAAGTGCTTGAGCTTCAAAGTGAGGTTGCAAAGTGCCATCATTATACGAAAGGAGCTAACCATGATTATGTCCCTATCCTCATTTCTCACAATTCACCCCCCCCGATTTATCTAGGTTGCCTCTAGAGGCCTCATCAAAATTCAGTTTGCAAAAGCTAGGGGTGGACTCCATTTCACATTTCTTTTCGGAGATTTTTTTAATTGAAGTTAATCACATGAAAAAATCGAACCGAGAGGTGGGATATTAACCATAGGCCAAGATTTTCTTATCTCGACATATTTTGAGGTGTAGTTGGGGTTTTTGGAGTTGTGAATGTTGACATTTTCGAGACAACAACATCTAATTTACCTATGAAATTTTGGAACTCCAGATCCTCCTCTCGGAAGATTATGAGATTACGCTCCCACCATAGGTGTCGGATCAAGAAAAAATTAGCAATGATCCAAATGGAGCTGAAGGCGCCTTTTCCCCCAACTTAGGCTAGTCCACCAAAGACTCGACAATATTCCTACAAGGAGCCCATGCTAAACCCAACCTGCAGGTTAGCCATCTCCAACCCCTCATTGCGAAGGGGAAAAATAATAAGTGATCAAAGAGGACGCATTTGGTTGGACCAACATAGCCCCGACTTTTCTTCTCTACTACGTTAGAATCTTTCCTTTGATTACTAACCAACCGAAAAAGCCACTTTCAGAAGAATCTTAGAGGTCCAACACCCACTCCAACTTTATACACCTTTCCCGACATGAAAATCAATTGGGCATATCCGAATTCAACAAAATATACGCTAGTAGGGACACACAACCAAAGCAAATTATCCTCTTGAGCCTTACAAGTGACCCTTCTCGATGAGAGGGACTCGTTGAATTCCAAGACTTTTTACATAGAAAAGCTTAGAGTAGAAGGGTCTTTCTAACGCATAGTGGGGGAACCATCTAGAGCCAAAGCGCCATAGTCCGCCACTTTATTTCCCCAAACAACCTTAGTGATCTACATAACATGAGCTAAATTTTTATTTTGGAGAAGAGGTTTGGACCCGCTCCAACTATCCTCCCAAAAATTTGCTAGTTGGCCATTACCAAATTGCCAAGAAACATGGTCTGAAATGAGATGACTACACCTGGAAAGGAAGATCCAAATATGCGAGCCCCTAGGTAACTCTTCACTAGATAGAAGAAACTCAAGTCGACTCGCTCTGGGTGCTTATGAGAGAGCACTTGAAAAACCAACCTGTTTGGATCAGAAATGAATTTCCACACAAATTTGGCGTCAAGAGTAATATTTTGCAGCTCAAGTCAATGATACCCAAACCTCCAAGCGCTTTGGGAAGCTTTATACTTTCCCATTTCACCGGATGGAATTTCCTCACCTCATTGTTCCTTGCCAGGAAGGACCGATGATTTTCTCAATTTTATTTAGGACCAACTTGGGGATATTCATCACTAAAAGCATATACATGGGAAGTACGCATTTAAAAAAAAGCTGGATAAGAAGAGATCTACATGCTAAAGAAATCCATTTCCCTTTACATGTTTGTAACACGAATGCAAAAAAAATGCAACAAATCATTCCGAAAAAGCTCACCCCTACCCCAATGAATAAGGGAATGCCGAGATATTTATGAGGTAGGGTACCAATTTCAAATCCAAGAACAGATCGAATACTACGTTGAAGACGTGGAGAAACATTGAAAAAGAAGATCACGTATTTGTGGAATTTTATGATTTGACATCTTCGCTTTGGAGTAGGACTCGAGAACGAAATTGATGGCTCTAGCTTCCAAACCATAGTGGCTCAAAGAGAAAAGTGTCATCCACAAACTATTGATAAGGTGGAGGAGGAAGACCAATAGCCAATTTGAGCCCTTGCAAAGAACCTTGAGCGATAGCATTTCATAGCTCTACTAAGAGCCTTTGCACAGGATGAAGAGGAAGGAGGATAAGGGGTCACCCTGCCTTATCCCTCTACAACTGGAGAAGAAACCTTCAGCAGAACCATTGACCAAAACTAAAAATGGGGATAGGATACACAATTTAATATCCACTCACAAAAGAAATCATTAAAACCCAACCTCTTCAAAGACATTAAAAGATATCTCTAGTTAAGACAATCATAGGCTTTGCTAAAATCAAGCTTAATCATCATATTGGGGGAGTGAGAAGAAATAAAAAAATGAATGAGCTCGTGAGAGAAGACAATGCCGTCTGAGATGGACCTTCCAGAATGAATCCACTTTACTCTTGGGCAATGAGCCTAACCAATGAGAGGATGCAATCTGGAAGCTATAGCTTTGGAGATGATTTTGTATGAAGTGTTACACAACGAGATAGGGCAGAAATCATCCATTGATTCAATTTGACTCTTCTTAGGAAACATACAAATGAAGGTGTGATTCATTTCCCCCAAGATCTTCCCTGACCTTTTAGATTCCTCCACTGTGAGCCAAACATCCTCTCCAATCACACTCCAAAAGTCCTGGAAGAAGGCAACAGGGAAACCGTCCAACCCTAGAGCCTTATCTCTCTCCATCGAGAAGACGATGGATCAAACTTCCTCCCTAGAGAAAGGAGAAAGAATCTTGACATTATCTTCATCGCTCACTACTCTATGAATTTGGTTGAGAAGAGGTTGTTGCTTGTCGAGAAATGAGCAACACTCCCCATTGAGAAACCCCGACAAAAAAAGACCGTTTCTTCCTTAATGCCTCGTCTACGTTGAAGTCCAATTACCATCTTCCCGCTTTAGCTTTGAAATGTAGTCATGGTTCCTTCTAGCCTTAATCAAGAATGAAAAAACTTAGTGTTTTAATCACCATATTTTAACCAGAACTCCCTGGATTTTTGCCGCCAAAAGGTCTCTTCTTCGAGGACAAGATCCCCCAACTCGATAAGAAGTACCCTTTCCTTTCGGCATTCTTCTTGACCCATACCCTCCCGAAAAATAATTTCATTCAACTCCTTGATCTCCTTTTCCACTCTATGTTTTTCCATGAAGATATTCTTGAAAGTGGTGGAATTCCATTGTAACAATTTATCTTTGAGCTAAGACACTTTTTGGAGAGGGAATACATTCTAGTCCTAGTCACTTTGAAAATAAAGACCACCAACTTTTTACCAAATCAAACAACCTTTGGTATTGCATCCACATTGGTTCAAATTTAAAGGGAGATTTATGTGGGGGGATGTCCACCTAAACATTGAGAGAGATAGGGAAGTGATCGGATCCATAAAGGCAAAACCTCACAATCCAGGAGGAAATTATTTTGAAACCAAGCTTCTAACCCCAAGAAGTGATCCACCAAACCGCCATCCCGCCAAAACACTCAAGCGTCTGCTCGACCTTGTGAACCAACCCCTCTTTGGCTCAATGTCCAAAAGATCATAATCCACTAGAAAGGATGTGAAATCTTGTTGAGAACATGGTTGCCAATGAACCCCGCGTCTCTTATCTTTATCATAAAGAGTAGCATTAAAATCCCATACAAGAATGATTTTAGCTTGAGGAAAATTCCTCATATCACCTTCCAACCAAGACCAAACTTCCCTTTTCCTAATAGGATTATTGGGACCATAAACATTACAGAGGAAGAACTCCTCATCCGAGTGTTTGACTTGAATTCTACGTTATTGATGATTGTTACTTTCCATTATGAGCTTAGCTAACACCTTGTTATCCTTTCACAAGAAGCCCAAACCTTCGAATGCACCATCCGAGTCAATGAAAAAACCAAACCAACCCTTCTAGCTCCACTTCGAGCCCTCTAAACATTCTGTTTTAGACATTTTTATCTCTTGATTTAAACACGAGTCCACGTTTTGTTCTATAAAGCACACCGCCTAATCAGGCATTGTTTGTTAGGGGTGTTCATGCCCCTAACATTCCAAGAAAGAATCCTCATCCTTTCTTCGGAGAGGACCCGCCTCTCCTACTTGAAGACTGAAAGAAGGTTCCTAGATGTTGTTGCTTCCCAATGTATCTCTCGCCAGAGAGTTGTTCCTGGAAGGGTGACTCGGAAGGTTCTTAGGGCCGCAATCAATATGAGAGAGTGTAGGTGTGGGGAGGATAGAGCCTCGAAAATTATCCCGAATGACTCTCGAGCTCCCACCAAGACCGATCCGTCATCCGCCTCATCTCTACCTATTGCCATGGAATCCATAACGCCTCACGATTACAAGCCCATTTAGCCTATGCATCTTTAGAAGCCCTTGGCGACTTCTAATCCTTGTTGCATTAAGGCCAAGAAGACGAGTTGAATCTTGAATATCTCGAGACTATTTCCTTTACAAGAGAATAAGTAGTTGGATCCGCACGTTTGATTTGAAGTCTCATGCCGCTTTGACCGGCCTCTCTTATAACATGAACTAGGCTAGGTATTTTGCCAACACCTAATTCCTTAGCTCGTGACTCAACGATTTTCTTCCATGAAGGGTTAATCAGGTCATGACTATTTCTGCATTCCCTTTGAAAATAACCCTTCTGCTTGCATTTGAAACAACTGAAGGAGATCTTCTCATATTTAACTCTTTTGACCCATTTACCAGAAGGGGAAGAGATGACTATATTTTCTTGTAGTTTCTTAGACGAGTCAATGGAGACATAGATCCTAGCGAAGGATGCTAAAGAACCTTCAAGAGTGATAGGGTCTATATGGATAACCCTACCCAATTTTTCACATATCTTGGTAAGTATTTTGGGATTCCAGTATTCACTTGGCAAGGTATATAATCTCACCCAAACCTGAAGCTCCTCCATAACTCGCTTGCTCAGGACTGAAGTTAGTAGACCATGATCGATGTGAATGTCGAGTTAAGGTACAACATTTCCTTCCTAGCTAAGGTATCCTCTCGCCGTGCTTCACTCCTAAAAATGACCATAAAGAAACCCTTGGCTAGGAAGTGCACTCTAAGGCCACTTCCCCATTGAGATTCACACCAACAACGAATACCATCGGTCAACAACCACCGCCCACAAACTTTGCAACAATCACCGGCTTGCAGGAGAGCTAGCTACGCGGGCAAGTTATCCCGATCTCTGATTGACACCGTGACATACTCCTTGGGTAGAAAATGACCCATGACATGTTTGACCTCGGATTCTTCCACGAGAGGCTAATTCCGCCGAGCCCACCACAGGGACCCAGTGCCCGAGCATCCCTAACGAGGGCTGCCGCCCGAGAATCTCTCTTATTCGACATCAACGTGCCTTGAGGAAATTGAGTCATTGCCCCTTTTGAAATTCAAATTATTCCCCTGCTCCATCTTTAATTTGTCCCCATGTTCCTATGATGATACATTATTGATACAATTGTTTCTAGGATTTTACACGAATATGCTTTGCGATGGCTTTATGATTTTGGGTTCCTCCTAACACATAAATTAGTTACACATTATAATAGTTATAATTTATGCTAAATAAATTTCCACCAAGTTAGGGGACGTTAATATATTAAGCCCAATCTAAATATGACGGAGGTTGGAATATCAAACCGGGTTCTAAAATAATTTAATACAGTCTTATTCTTATTTATTTTAATAAAAGAGAAGAAAATTTATCTCATTCTTATTGATGAGTTTATTTATGAAGACTACTAAAAGTTTCCAAACAAAGCTAAGACTAACACCACATAGTCTAATTGAGAAAATGGTTATTGAATCTAACAATACTTACATCAAAGATAAAAGCTTAATGGAATACTAACTAACATGAATATAATTCAAAACCTAGCTAGAGCATGCCTACTAGTATGTTCAATTAACTAACATAGACCTAAATAGATCTAAGAGAAATAAAATTGGGAGTTGTTGCTACTCTAAGGAAGGTGAGATGGTCTCTCCAACAATGACTACAATATCATATTGGATACCCATCTACTAACCCCATTGAAGACTTTAGGCAAGGATTGAGCTTGGCTATTAATCATATTTCTTATATGATATGCAATTCAAAGCATGGTGTAAAGTTTAAATGTATGTGGTGAGTCCTTTTTATAGTTTTCTATTTGGGGAAAACTTTCATATTGTTGCATGTGGGACTAAAAGCACAAATTAGATTAAGACTTGTTAATCATGATCAAGCTTTGTTAATCACAATTAGGGAATTAAGATGTGAGGAGCCTTAATCGACCGCTTAGGGTCAATTAGGAGGCTAGGATAAGCTTTTGAAGTTTGTTGAGATGTTGTCGAAGGAAGTGGGGTGATTTTGAGTGGTTGGAAGAGGGGTTTAAGCCAATAATATGGTATATTGACCAAAAAAGGGTAAAATAGACTTAATTAGATAATAATTGCTAATTGTCATGCTTGGAAGAGGATTTTGACTTACGAGTTGTCGTAAAGTGGTATCTTGAATGAAAAGAGGTTAGGCAACCAACAATGTGTCTTTGTTAATTGACCAAAGTGGTAAGAAACGTTAGTTAATTAGCAAAAATCACTAATTATAATGGAATTGGTAAGAATGAGAGTGATTGTGTGCGTTTGACAATAAGATTGCAAAAACGGAATTTAGGTGTCTATAATTTATTTATCTTATTGATGAATTTCATCTCATTCTTATTTTATTTAATAAAATATAATTTACCCAACATTCACCCAATTTTATTATTTTGTCCGAGTATAAGAAAATTGATGAATTTAATTCACCCAATTTTATTACTTTGTATGGTATAAGAAAATTAATGAATTTCATTTCATTCTTATTTACTTTAATAAAAGATAATTTACTCAACATTTACCCAATTTTATTATTTTTTCTATATATAGAATATAAAGAATTGATGAATTTCCTTCCTCTTCTTAACAAAGAAAAGGAAAACTCGCACTCTATTAGATTTATTGATTGAATATATGATATTCAATTAAATTATAAAACAAGTTACAAATTATTATTCTTAATAGAAGAGATTTTTTTCAAAAGTTTGAAGAGTGATGAGAGATGTTTTAATTAAAATAACTTGCCTCTGGTTTGCAGTCCCAAGCATTCAACAACCAACCAACTCTTCTAATCTCCCGTTCCACTCTTCTTATGTGCTCATATCTTCTCTACCACTTGCAGATTTTCTCCAAGATAATATTTTGCTCAAAAATATTTGCTCATGTATTTTTGCTCCCAAAATTTCCAAAAAGAAAGTGTGCCTCTTCCTTTATTTGTTTCCTTATTTATAGATTGCTTGATTTTTATACTTGGTCCTTTCTTTAAAGGAATCTTGTCCTTTCTTTTTCTTTTTTAATTGCAACATGGGAGCCCATCTTTCTTAATGAACCTTGGAGAGAGCATTTAAAATTGCTCATACCTATTAATTGAAAGGGCACACCTTCCAACCTCATAGTGAGCCGAGCAACAATCCTTTCTTTCTTTTTATATATTTATTTTCCTTTATTGCTCTACTCAATAGTTAATGCAATAAATTTTTAAATGATGGCCATCCATCTTTGTCAAATAAATTATTTCCTTTTTATTTTATTTATCTTTATTATTAACATGAATTTTTCTATAATATTCTTCCATATTTTGGAAAATATCATTAGAAATAACCATTTGTTTTAATTAACAATATACATGTATTGATTTATTTTTAAGTACATTTAATAATATAAATATAAATCTATATTATAAATCAATGAGGAGATGGTTAGTTCAAAAATTTATAAGTACATTATGGTTAAAAACATGGAACATACAATGCAATTTTAAATTGTATGTGAGGGTGGACCTATAAAGAGACCCAAGTTAAGATGGAGACTCGAATTCTAACAAGGTCACCTAAGTACTCTTTGGTATTGTCACATGCTAAGAAAGAACAAAGTGTCCTAATAAGAGAATTCATAAAATGGCACAAAAAGACTTACCCTATTCCTAGGTGGTATACTATGCCAAGTTGCTAAGGTTTAGGGATACACATTTCCCTCTCTCTTCTGGTACCATAACTTTGTATCTACTCTCCTCTCTTTGATGATGCTCTCCCTCAAGTCTAAGGGAAATATATCTGCAACCAATTCATTACAATAACACACAATTAGTTAACCAGACCATGATATAATAGATGAAGTGCTAATCATATTATTGTCAATGATAATATTTATCTCAAATTGCATTTAAATAAACAAAATTAAACATTCTAGCATAATAATTCACAACTCCACATAATCAATCACATATGTCAATTATTACATCAAAAGTTTGATACTAGAGAGGGATGTGATATCCCCCTTAGAAAAGGCTTGGCCCGAAGGTCACTGAAAATAAAACTAAACAAATAAATGTGGAAAAGTCTTGAAGACTTCATCATAGTCTTCCCATGTTGCACTCTCCTCAGAGTATTGGTCCCATTGGACCTCATATAGATTCATAACTAATCCATCATTCTATAATGCATGCTACCCTCATATCTATGAAAGAACAAGCTTAAATAATAATCATGATTGAATTAATAACATGCACTACTCAATTACACATAATGACACTTAGATTCAACCAATATCTTCCATCTATTAATAAATATAGAAGCTCCTTACAATATTGTCAATCTATACCAATGCGCGTATGGAATCTGATACAATGATGATATCATATTTCATATATATATATCTCTCTTACACATACATACATCTCTCTACATCTCTCTACATCTATACATACTCTACTATATATCTACCTAACATCATATATATAGGGTGGGGACTTTCCCTTCACCACTTATCTATTCCAGAAATAGGTCGCATGCTATTAATAGCCACACACCATTTACAATCATAGCCACACATGCAAGTGTGCTATCTATAGTCCTCTTGCAGTTAACTGAAGTGTCAATTCTATTCTCATCTTGTCTCCATGCATAAACACTTCAAACCACTTCTCCAAAGATAGACAATGCATGGCACGCACATCTCTGCATCATTGATGTGTTCCACATGCCATCTTCTAAAAATAGGTCTTCATGCTCAAAATCGCTAAGTCCTAAAATCTGAACTTGCCTTCCACACGCGGGTCCTTCCTATCCTTTCACGCCCTTGGTTCCGGCCTTCTATCCCACGCAGACTCCTTGTGTGATCTTTGACAAACAAGTATTCTTTGATCAACATTACCCCACACTAATCTCATTTTCATCCCGACAATGGGTATCTCCAAAATTTGAAGGAAAGAATAAAGAATGGAAAGAATAAGAATGAAAGAATGTAGATAAATAAAGAATTTTTATGAGGTTATTAGGCAACCTCCTCTGTATCAGTTTGTAGTATCAACTCTGATACTCCTCCTTTATTTCAGCCTCCAATACCTACCATCCATTCAAGAGTGCTTGCTTTGTTTTTTCTAGGATGTCCACAACAATGGATTCCAACTCATCCCTCACAATTTCTCCTTTCTCATTTTGTAGAACCAACACAACACTGACATTGATGTCATTCTTCCTTCTAAAAGGTCCATCTTCTACGCAATCAGCTTTCCAAGCTCTTCCAACTGAGTCTTGTGTGGCTCTTGTGCTGCTGTCAGGGCCTCATGCTTCTGTTTAACCATTGACAACCTTTCTATGCATGGCCCAATGTCTCATCTTTCATCACTTTCTGACCTCATTATTCTCTTCGAGGGTCTTGATGTTGATAAGCACCTCTGGAGCTGTGCATACATTTAAAGCTTGGTCTACTTTCTTCAATACTTCTTGTAATGCTTGCAACAACCCTTCATAAGATGTAATTTTTCTCATCACAGATGCTTTCTCTCATTCAACATCTTGTTCAAAGCATTTCTGGTGCTTGCATACGCAGAGTTTCATCTTCAAGTACCAAGTCCACCAACTTTCCCACATAGTGTATCACTGAAGGAAATGTCTGTGGTACCTTGGCCTCTAAGTGTGGCCTTGCTTTGATTACATTGTCCCCAATCTCCTCTAGCGATGCTTATGAACACCTCATTCTTCTTCTGCATGAAGTCCCTTTCCTATGTTATGCACGCTATCTCTCGCATCCTTTGTCTTCAACTCTTCACGCAATGCTTTGATCATGGCAGCTTTGTCCATGTTTCTTCTAGCCACCTCAACAAAAAATTTCACCAATGCATTGCTTGATTTGCTTTCTCATCCGACATGACATGGAGGCTTTACTATCATGTGTCTAGCTTGAGGTGCCTTCTTCAATCATCTCTCAAAATGCATGACTCTTCACACACATCAAAGTCAAGCTCATCCATGTGGGTGTGCATTGACCACGATAGTTTCTTTCTAGTGCACACAATCACCATATCCTCATCCATTAACTCCCAACCAATGAATAAATCCTTCTATGCTATCATGTGCTCGAAGTGGGCGCGATAATTTTTCCTACGTGTCCTCTACATACCCCATGGCTGGTGGAATGTGCTCCACTTTTCCTTCTAGACCTTTCTACTTTAGGAACTTTAGCCTCCAAATTTGGGACTTGTGTGTCTCCATGTCCCGAACATCCTCTACAGCTATCTCCTCTCGGTCTTTTCTCCTCTTCTTTTTTTCCTTTCGATGCCTCACCCTATTCTTCTTGTGTCCTCTCTGAAGTGTAGGAGAATTAGGTGCACTTTCCTCCTCGACTCTTCCACATCCTCACTCAACTTCAGCTTCCTCTTTCTCTACGGCGTGGTCACCTCCTTCTATGGAGAGAGTCTGGGTGATTTATGCACAGTGGTTGGAGTAGCACCTGGGTCCTTGTTCTCCTAAATACCCTTTTAAACCTGTGCTCCCTTGACTACATTCAAGTCCTCATCATCCCCCTCTTGGGCTGAGGTGGTGTAAATGCGCACTCTCAACTTCACTCTTACTTTAGGATGTCTCCTACCCCTATGCTCCAAACCACCACTATCTTCGCACTCCTCCTCCTCATCCTGCACTTCAATTGGCTCTCTATGGGGCTTAGGCATGGGATGTTCTCCATCAGTATGCTTTCCCTTTGGTGGTGCTGGAAGTGTGAACTCACCTTCCACATATTTTTTATTCTCCATTTTTGCTTCAACTAGAGATACACCAATGCTTCCCCCCACATCTGCTACAACCAAACTTATTGGTTTGATATTCAATACCTCTGAAATGATCCTCTCTATATAAGCACTTCTTCAAGGATACACATACTTCTTCCTCAATGTATGGTAATCATAGTCTACCTTATCTACATTGAAGACCAGTCGACGTGTGTCTATAAATCTATGAATAGATGCTTGAAAATACCTTGCAGTGAATGCGTAAGGAAACTTGCACCAAGGGCTCCAGACTCCATCTTTCATTGGGAAGCGATGATGTAAAATGCTGATATACAACAAACTGAACTTGTTTCCCTACCACTACTAGTAGGTCCTTTGGGATGCACCACTCTTCCCAAATGCCACGCGAGCCTATCATACCACTTCTCCACCCTTTGTTTTACATCATCTATCATGGCCCCTTGCATAGGTATTTGCTTGAATCTTTCAGCTGGGACTTGTTCTCCATGGGGTATTCCCATACTTTCTCCTTTGGTCCATCTCGTACTCCAATCTCCATGAATACCAATGATAGTAGAACAACCCCAAAGCTGATCTTCCCTCCTGTGCACACTTCTTCGACTATTTTCTACAATATAGCCTGCAATGTTGTAGATTGTCCCTTCTCCATCTTACGCCACATGTAACCACATAGTATTTACCTCGTGACCACCGCTCCCGATCATTCAACTTGGTAACAAGGTGTGTCAGAACTTGTACAAACCGGAGATAGTTCTTCAATTTATCTATGTCCATTCCACGCGACCCTTCTTAGGTATCCCAACTCCTTGTTTGGTCTTTACAATCATGGCTTTATCTACAAGATCACCTTTTATATCTTCTCCTGTGGCCTTCAAGACCTATAACTGATGAGACAAGCATATGAAATTCTAACTCTATCCTGCAAAGTAGAAGAAGTCTTCATGTACCCTACTCATGAGCCACTGATACAAGGGCTCATACTTCCCAAAATATGGAAGCTCATACAACTAATAGACCCCAATTCTCTTTAAAAGCTTTTCACCCGCATCGTCATATACTAGCATGTCATCTTCCACATGCACTTGTTTGTTCTATTCTAGCAGTGAGCAAGGAATCGAGCTCCTTCTTGTTCTCCAAAGTCCTATGATTATTCACTCACTTTTCTCTTTCTGATGGGTGAATCCCATTCTTGGCCGATGATGACTCCTTCTAGATATTACATCTCTAAAAATGGCTTTCGGGTGCCATCTCTTCCTCCTCAATGACCACCTTCTTCTTTCCTTTTACTACTACTGCAGATGCCTTCTTCGGTGCCATTTTTACCTTGCAAATGTCTCCTCTTCAACTCTACAACTCTGTGAATCAAACCCTAGCTCGATTCAATTATGCCCTAGGTGGAAACTTCATAACCTAACTCTTTTCTATCTCCCTGCTTCACTCAAACCCTTCACCACCGGGACGCAAGCTTCTTATCACACAGATCTAGTTGTCACTCTTGGTTTCACACCCTTCGCACCTTAACTCGATCACTCGCTCTTTCACACTTGGCTCTTTCTCAAATACTCTTAGTCACAATGGTAAAAATGAATCCACATCCCATCCTTATATAAATTTTTCAAATTTTGATGCATTTATTGCTCCTTCACCTACCAAATATCCTCATTCATTGACCAAATCCATTCATTCCACGCAGTACATCTTCACACCCAGCTATAACCTTCTAGCGCACCTTCCTACCCTCTGGTCACAGACTTCTCTTCAACACGCGCTCCTACACCCGAGTACCTCATCACTATACCTTCTCCTAGTAGCTAACATGGCCTCCACTTACCTCACATTATACTATTCTTTCATTCATCTCCATCCTTGGTCACTTTTGAGAAGCAATCTTCTTTTGACTTAAAGCACACCCATAGCAGCTTATTCCTTTCACCTTTCAATTCCCACAGTCTTTTTCTTGATAACTACAACCACCCCACACTAAAAGTATGTGTAGTCCTCTACACATAAACATTCTTCATACAATAATTAGCTTCATGCACGCAAAGCACACTTATTACACAAAAAAACAACTAAATTGACAAAGCATAGCGACAATGAAGGAAATACATTAAGGAAATACATAATTGAAAACCTAAACTAAATGGCAATACTACCTTATTACAAACACCAAGAAGACTTATTTATAGTAGGGCTTCAACCTACTCCCATTAAAGTAACCGGTAGCCATGTTCCATCAAGTGCTTCTAACTGGAAAGCACCTGATTCAAGTATAGAAGTGATAACATACGGCCCCAACCAATGTACTTTGAGCTTTCCTGGATGGCACAAGAACTTTGAGTCATAAAGAAGTACCATTTGTCCAATCTCAAACTTCTTATCCCTTATGTTTCTATCATGCCATGCCTTCTACCTAGCCTTTTCTACTTCTTCGACTCCATCGTGCTATGGCTCGACACTCATCCAATTGAATCATCTTTTTCGATACACTCTTCTAAATCCTGTTCATCAGCTAGACCTCCAATGCATGCAAATGCGCAAAGAAGGTAACATAAATTCTATAGGAGAATAACTTCCACACCAAACACCAACTAAAATGGTGTGGCTTTGTTCAATCTCTTGTAAGTTGTTCTATATGCCCAAAGAATAACTGACACTTTGTCATCCCAATCCTTTCTTCCAACATCACATTTTTTTGTCAAAGTCTGGCCCAAAATCTTGTCAAGGCCTCAACAGCTTCCCATTTTCCTGAGGATGATAAGGTGTAGTTTTATGGTGTGCAACCATAAACTCATCTAATAGGATCCTGATTGTCTCATTCAAAAAGTGTGTACCTCTATCACTTGTCAAGCTTAAGGACATCCATATCTTGTAAGAACATTCTCCCATAGAAACCTAGCTTGTAGAAATAGCCATCTATAGTCCTTCCTTCGTAGGTGCTTGCTTCTACCCACCACCATGTGAGATAATCTATGCAAGTAATGATATAACATGATCCAGCCCCTCACGCACGCGGGAAAAAATAGGTCCTACAAAATCAATGGCCCATTTCTCAAATGGTTCGGCACTAGTAATCGGTCTCAAAGGCATCTCATCTCTTTTCCCTAGTTTTCCTAGGTGCTGACAATGATCACACACCTTACAATATTCTTTACAGTCCTTATACAATGTCTCCCACCATAATCCAAAAGTAGGATCTTCCAGGCAGTCAGTTCATCATCACCTACATAATGGCCTCCTACAATACCACCATGAGCTTCTTCCATGATATCCTTACGCTCATGCTCTAATACACAACGGCGTAATACTTCATCTCTTCCTAGCTTGAGGTCACCACTGATTAACATAAATGGTGTCACACGTATAGCAAGCTACTTCTTTTCTAATGCTTTCATTCCTTCTCGTGCATACCTATTCTCAGTAAAAGACAACAATGTCTTCTAATTCCATGGGCATGTCAGTAAACCTATATAACTATGCATCCGACATTGTTTCTTCAATTGTTTGTGCATCCTCTCCTGAATTGATTCTAGATAAATGATCTGGTCCAGAATTGCTTTTCCTTGGCTTCACCACAACTGTGAAGTCAAACTCTTGAAATAGGAGCACCCATCTAGCATATGCACCCCTATAAGATGGGCTTGTTTACCAAGTACTTCAATGCCATGTGATCTGTATAAAACACAAATGGTGTTGCTAATAAGTACTATCAAAACTTGTACAATGCATAGATCATTGACAAAGCTTCACGCTCTGTAGTTGTATAATTCCGTTTCAAGGGAGTCAACTTCCTACTAGCAAAATAGATTGGATGATCTATAATACCTTCACCAAGTTGAGCTAACACAATGCCAATGGCCATACTGTAAAGCGTCCACATGCACATGAAATGGTTTATCCCATGAGGGAAAGCAGAATGGGCGGTAGTAAGTTTCTCTTTTAATATCTCAAACACGCATGCCATGTGGTTCTCCCCAATAAAATGTACCTTTCCCCTTCAATAATTCTTCCAAGGGTGTAAAAATTTTGGCATACCCTTTTATGAATTTTCTATAATATCCTATATGACCTAAAAATCCACACACCTCACTTTGACTGGTAGGCACTTCCAGGCCTAAAATGACTACAACCTTGGCTGGATCAACTAACAAACCTTCCTTGCAGATTATATGTCCTAACAATATCCCAAATGGCATAGAAAATATGCACTTCTTGATGTTCAAAGAGATACTCAATTGTCTACATCATTCAAACATTAAGCGCAGATTGTCACAATGATCTTTCACAAGCCCATATACTATCCAATCATCTAGGTAGACCTGTAAGAAGTTGTGAATAAAATCTTTGAATGCCTAAACAACTATGCATGAGAATACAACAAGCACATTTTTCAATCCAAAGGGCATCACAATATAGGAAAAACCCCCATTCATTCAGTAGTAAAATGTTGTCTTTTCTTGATCCTCCTGAGCAATCCTAACCTGATGATACCCAAAAATCCATCTGTGAAAGGAATATATTTCACACCCTACAACTCCTTCTAGTATTTCCTCAGTGAATGGCATAGGGAATGGATCTGTGATGCATGCAACATTCAGCTCCCTGTAGTCCACACATATCCTAATCCATCCATCCTTCTTGATATTGATCACCATTGGGCTAACCCATTCTGACTCATCAAGGGGCTTGATAATTCCAGATTTCAACATTTTATCAATTTCTTCTTTTACCTTTTCACGCAAATTAGGATTCATTCTATAAGGTCTCTTTCTAACTGGGCCATGCACCATCCTTAAGTTTGATCTTCATTTCCCAAGTGATTCATGCACACCTTTAAGTTCATGATATCCTCGAGGGAATAAGTCCTGATAATCCCTGAGTAACTCGATGATCTTTGCTACCTCCGAATCTGACCAATAATCTCCAATTATGGCCTCCTTAGGCTCAACCTCCAAACCTATATTCACCTTCTTTGTCTTCATGGGTTCATGGTAGGCACGCGTATCCTTGTCTGCACTATCCAAGACCTCGCACACCCCATGTGAATGTTCAATATCCAGGTTCTCAACTTCCTCATCATCCACGACGTAAACCATCTTTCCTTTCTCTTTCTCAAGGCAAGCACGTTCAAGTAGTATGGAGTCCATTTCTTCTTCCTTTTCAAAACATGCTCCAACTCTACCTCACCGAATAATTCCTTGAATATGCTCTTCTCTACTTTTGCACTATCTCCCATAGTTAAGCACTTGACAAATTTTAATGCCTCTTCTACAGAGGTTTAGTCGAGAAGTAGTCAAAAGTCTGGATCATTCCTACAATCAAATCTTTCCAGTTTCTAGTTTCTCGATGTAGTTCTGCATATACATACCAAGCATGCGCATCCTCCTCAGAGCGTAGAATACAATCTATGCATGCACCCAGAGTGAAGGTGGTAATGCTTCCTGTCCTACTGTCCAGAGTCTCTCACACTACTGAATGTGATGCTGAATAGGTTGATCACCATGATAAGTGCAGATTTGTGTAGGTGCATTGTTCCTTATAAACCTAGTAGACAAAGCTATTCCAATCTCTTCCCAATTTATAAGATTATCTCTGTGGACTACCCACCAACACGCTGTCTGTCCCACATAGTGTATATACTAACATATCTCTCCTTTTAACTTGATCTGCCACCATGTGTTTCCATGGCCTTCAAAAAGGTAGGAAGATCTTTATCCCTTGTATACCAAGGTACTTGTGCTACCTATCCATCAATTGAATGAAATCCATTCTTGCACACAACCACACTTTTCACCTCACATCCTACTAATTCATATGTACCATGAGCCCAATTGTCACAAGCAATACTCATAGTATCACTAATAGAATGAGAATCCTCCCACTGTAGGATGCCTTCTTTTGATGGCTCATTGACCTCTGGGTCCTGAATAAGCGTACATAGACTCTATTTAAATCCTCCTCACTTAGAGGCTCAACATATGGTGTAGACTTCCCATCTGATCAAAGGTATCACAACCCTTTCCTCCTTGTTTTCAAAGCTGATATACCCCTTATTAATCTCAAGTCAACATTATTCGCATAACACCAAGGGCATCCAAGCAGGCTGAAAATTGTCTTCTTCAAAGTGCTAATACCTCAAAATCCCTAGTGAACTTGGCCCTCAGATAGTTATAGATGCATCTTTCAAAACTCCTATGGGAGTGGCCTTAGTCCAGGTTTTCCATAAACAACACATTAGATGATGGCTGCAATGGAGGCCTCCCCATTTGTACCCATGCATCTAATGTAAGCACATTTACTTCCGCACCTGTATCGATCAATATGTTGCTCAACAACCACCCATCCACAACAACATTCAGAGTAATTTCTTTTTCATAGTCAATGCTATCAGGGGGAAGATTTTACATGCAGAATCTATCATCCGGTCTCAAGACTTACGCACAGAGTGTTCCCTTTAACCAACTTCCTAATAGTGGAATAATGTTCTCCTGGCGCAACATCTTACACACCTCTCGCAGATCATCGATATCAGTTTGGACTATCTCTGATGCTTTCTTTTTCTCCTTTAGGTATTATATCTCACCTTGAAGATTCCTTAGCACTTCCATGGTATCCTGGTAAACTTCCTTCTGATGAGCAGATCTGGGTACCTCGCATGCAAAACCTCCTCTCGTGATCGTAGGCTTCTGTGCAATGCCTCTCTCACGCGTTGCTTCAGCACGTGTAGTAATCTTCACTGTCAATGCCTCAGGTCCTTCTGCTATCTTGGGCATCCACTGATCTTCTACCACACGCTTGGATTCTAACCATCCCGACACCTTTGTTTCTTGCTTATGCTGCTTTTACTCGATGCTCATATAAGTCCTGGGCACTCTTCATAGCTATGGTTCTTTCCCATAAAAGAACATGCAATATTCTGAGGACATTCACCTATAGTGGTTCAGAGATCCACACGTATAACATGTTCCATGAGGGAACTCTCCTCTTCCTCCACCACGGCCTCATCCTCCATATCCACCACGATATCCACGTCCCCTTCCACGACCTCCTTCAAAACACCCTCATTCCTATCATAGCAGCATTTGATTATGATCCCGATCCTGGTGCTCATTCTTACCCTTAGAATTATCTGTTATACTTGTCTGTCATACTCCAATGTCTATAACATCCTGGATCTGACCAATCAACCGAAATCCTCAATATCATGGGTCGTGGACCTACAAATTTTGCAAAAGCAAGATACATTCTTCCTTATCATGCATGTATAACAAAGGACAGTGACTAGCATCATGATTCAAATGACAAATTTCACAGTCCAATAATAATGAGCATACAGATCTCATGAGGGAAACTATCCTCGTGTGACCTTCCACTTCACAATCTACACCAAATTCCCGAGCACATTTCATGGGCTGAATTTGCTTGATAGCTTCTAACTACTTTTCCATAGCTATAATAATCATGCCTCTAGGAATGGACTAACTCCAAGTGTGTCAATGCTCCCAACTGCCTCAACACAAAAGCTACTTCCAATGCTTCACATGGATCAAGTGTATGTCTTATGTGACAACACCCTTCTAAAAGGTGTAATCAATCCTCCAACGAACCACTGTGCATGTTGGCTAGCATGTGAATATCATAAGATAGCTTAGATAGAAGTGTCTTAAAATGAGCATCATACTCACGTACACTCTCAGTAGTGCCTTGCTTGATATCCTTGAGCACACTTATACTCTTCTTCTACTCAAACTCAGGGATATGGAACTCTTTTAAGAAAGCATCTCTCAATGCTGCATAATCCACACAAGTTTGATCAGGGTCAAACTTCCTATACCAGCTATGTGTGCACGCCCCTATAATGTAGTGGTGAATTGACTTGCCTTTCACTCAACAGCCATGATCCCTTTAGCATGCCACAAGATTTCACACATATGCACATGTTCGGCAACATCCTCTATACCTCTATACTCCGGAGATGAAGAGACATCTCCATATAGATATTTTGTGGTTGTCAGTGGACCTTGACCACCTGATCCGAACCTCCTGTGTTCCCTCTACCTCCAGAACCACCAGATCCACTAGAACTAGAACCACCTATACCTCCTGATCCTCCACCTGTAGTTGGAATAGGACCTGTAGATGTACTCCCCTGTGCTCCGACAATAGTACTATACTAACCCCTACAATGTGAGGTAGTTCCACTTCCAGAGGTGAATCCAACATTCTGCACTCACATTCTATGTGGATGATGATGCACCTAAGAATGCTCCTCCAAATGACATTGAAGTCCATCTATCCTACCATTGATGTACTTGATCCCTGACTTACTCCTACTCTCCTACTTCCCAAGTTAGTTTTTGGTTACTTGTCATACTAGATACTAAAAACCAAGCGCAAAGGCTAGGTCACTAGGTGGATTAAGATGCACACCCGCATGGTCCAAGTAGTCTCTGCTGCACACTTCCATGTGAGGCCGAGGGGGGATCTCTATCATGCTTTCCAAGATGGGGGAGTTCCTGATGCTCTGCTCCACATCTTCTACGTGAGCTATAAATCCTTCACGAGCCATCTCTCTCCTCCATGCCATACTTTCTACAATGGAACACTTGCTTCTCTATCCCCCTCTCACGCCTCATTATACTTAAGCCACCTTTCCTCTCTCTCTCTATTTCTCTCTTCCGCTAGGTCTACCATCTTAAACCAAACTTGTTCCTACCCTCACGCATGGTGAAGTTTAGTTAGCCATCGGTTTACTCTCCAGGTTCAAAGTTACCATTAAGATCTTGATCGCCAATGGAATACCTTACAAATATGTTCCTCTTGATACCGCAAAAACTAGAATTCAGCTACCTCTGGGAAAGAGTATGTCAAAATTGAATATTCCAGAATATAACTATTTAGAACACCACGAAACCACGTATCCACCACGCACGAGTCCAGATCAGATCAACATCATAGAGGGCCTAAATTCTTCCTGTGTCTAGACAAGTGCACGATACCTCCAATTCCACTAGATGCATAAGCAGTAAGCCACTCATATAGTTCTACTAGAAAGATAGTGAAAAAGCTCTCATATAAGTTGTCATACATGTTTTGTTCTACCCAAGTGCGTGCGTTAAACTCAGATCCACTACTAAACCATCATGCATATTCTTCCTCCAAATCATGTATCCATTCCTCAATACTTGCTAGAGTTAACCGGTACATCTTCATCACGAACCATCCTGAAAACAACTGAAAAAGAGGTCCCGACAATGGAACCAATGATGTAGCCTAGAATTTACTAGATAACACCCTAGTCACATACGCTGCACATCACTCACCTAGACCGAGCACTCACCCAAGCACGCAAAGGTACTGTGTCCTCTTTAGGGTTGTTGTAATAGATGTTAACATGATGAAGGAAGAAACATATAGATTCATAACTAATCCATCATTCTATAATGCATGCTACCCTCAGATCTATGAAAGAACAAGCTTAAATAGTAATCATGATTAAATTAATAACATGCACTACTCAACTACACACATAATGACACTTAGATTCAACCAATATCTTCCATCTATTAATAAATACATAAGCTCCTTACAATATTGTCAATCTATACCAATGCACGCATATGGAACTGATACAATGATTCAATCATATATGTATATTCTCTGTTACACACATACATACATCTAGCTCTCTATCCATCTCTATCATACCTCTATCTACTATGCAACTAACATCATATATATAGGGTGGGGACTTGCCCTTCACCGCTTATCTATTCCAGAAATAGGTCGCATGCTATTAATATATTTATCATAACCACACATGCAAGTGGGATCTATAGTCCTCTTCACCGCAATTCTATTCTCACTTGTCTCATGCATAAACACTTCGAACCGCTCTCATGCTATTAATGCATGACACGCACATCTTTGCATCGTTGATGTTCCGCACACATCTTCCAAAAATAGGTTTTCATGCTCAAAATTGGCAAGTCTGCAACTTGTCTTTCGCGTGCGTCCTTCCCCGTCTTTCCGCGCCCTTGTTCTAGGCCTTCTATCCATGTAGTACATCCTAAGCATGCCTTCCAATACTTGATTAAATCTCTTTGTTTTTCCATCAGTTTCAGGGTGATACAATGTACTAAAGTTGATAATTGTTCCTAAAGCTGTATGCAAGGTCATCCCGAACCTCGATGTCATGTGAGGGTCATGATCTAAAATTATCTTTTCAAGTACTCCATGAAGCTTGAATATCTCTTGTAAAAACCTCGCTAAAAGCTGGTGAATTGTGGACCTCAAATTCCCAGGGATGAAATGTGTAACCTTGGTAAGTTTGTCAACAACTACCAATATCACATCATGCTTGTTCTTGGACATCGGAAGCCCTTGAAAAAAATCCATACTAATAACTTGCCACTTCCAATCGGGCACATCATGGGGATAAAGTAACCCTATTAGATGCACATGCTCGATTTAACTCGTTGACACTCCAAACACCTTGTTACAAAGCTAGTAACATCTCTCTTAAGCCCAGGCCAAACATACAATTGTTTTATATCAACCATCATCTTGGTCACACTAGGGTGACCTGAGTAAGGAGCACAATGTGCTTCCTCCAAAACTGTGATTTGCAAATCACCACAGTCAGGAATATAAATTTTTCCATTGAACCTTAAGAGACCTTCTCTGTCAATCTGATAGCCCTCATACCTATGATCTTGACTATCAGCCTCAAGGGAAGCCTTGACTTGTTTATAAAAATCATCGATGGTAATTGATCTAAAACTTATTGTTTAAAAGTGGTTCTCACTGTGGCCATGACAACTATATAGCGATGACGACTAAGGGCATCTGCAACTCTATTTTCCTTCCCCTTTATGTAGCTAATTTCAAAATCATACTCACTTAAAAATTCCAACCAACATCGTTGGCGGGCATTCAAGTTTGGCTGGGTAAAGATATACTTGAGCCCTAAGTGATCAGTCTTGAGCTCAAATGGATTTCCAATAAGGAAATGCCTCCACATTCACAATGCATGGATAATTACAGCAAGCTCCAAATCATGTGGTGCATAATTCAACTCTCCTTGCTTGATTTTTTAAGACTCATATGCCACCACATGGTTATCTTACATTAAAACACCCCCGAAACCTTCACCAGATGCATCTGTGATGACAATGAAATTACCATTTGGATCAAGTACCTTTAGGATGGGTGTTGATGTCAACTTTTCTTTCAAAATTTGGAAATCCTTTTCACAACTTTTGGTCCATACATACTTTTTACCCTTCTTTTGCAAGGATGTGATTGGACTCCCTATCTTAGAGAATCCTTCAACAAAATTTCGTAATATCCTGCTAAGCCCATAAAACTTTGAACTTCATGCACATTCTTTGGGGAAGGCTAGTCCATGATAGATTTTACCTTAGCTGGATCAACTGATATACCTTCCAATTTGAAATAATGTGGCCTAGATAATTTACTTTTTGTTGGAAGAAAGAACATTTTGACAACTTTCCATAAAGCTTATGTTGCCTTAACCTTTCCAACACTAATCTCAAATGCCCAATGTGTTCTTCTTCCATCTTTGAATATATCGAATATCATCCAAAAAACTAACACAAACTTATCTAGATAATCCTTGAAGATACTATTCATCAGATTCATGAATGCTTTTTAGAGCATTCATGAGTCCAAAAGAAAGTACAATGAACTCATAATGCCCATAACGAGTCCAAAAAGTTATTTTTGGAATGTCTTCCTCACGGATTCTGAGTTGATGGTAACCTGATCTCAAATTGATTTTTGAAAACATTTTTGCCCTCGCATTTGGTCAAATAGATCATCTATGCATGGTAAGGGGTATCTATTTTTCACAATAGCTTTATTCAACATCCAGTAGTCTATGACAAAGCCTAAGATTTCCATCCTTCTTCTTCACAAAAATCACTGTGCACCCCAAGGGGATACACTGGGACGAATCAAACCCTTAGATAACAATTCTTACAATTGTGCCTTTAACTCAAACAACTCAGTTATTATCATTCGATAAGGTGCCTTGGAACATGGTTCTAATCTTGACACAATATTGATGGAGAAATCAAATTCTCTACGAGGTGGAAGTCTTGGTAACTCATCGGGAAAACATCACTGAAGTCTTGGAGGAAAGGGTAATCCTCAAGAGTTGGTTCTTTTTCAGTTTCTATATCATTGATATGGACTAAAAGCATTACACACCCCTTCCTCTTGGCTTTCTTTAACTACATTGTTGAAATTTTCCTTAGAATTACTTCTCTTTTGATTCCATGGATATGCATAGGGTAACCCTTGTCATCAAGATAAACAATATCCTTAGAAAAACAATCAACTTTTGCACGGTGTTTCCATAACCAATTAACTCCTAGGATAACATCATAAGATCCCAAGGGTGCAACATATAAGTTAATTGTAGTCACAAATTCGGAAGTTCTAACTCAACCTCAAAAATACATTTCTCTACCTTTCTCTCTGCTTAGTTCCCATATTGAACTGACCAATATTTTTCCATATATCCATCTTTTCTAGAAATTTTACTAAGAATCTCAAGAGCTATAAAACAATCGAAGCTCTATATCAATAAGAATGGAAACTTGTTAGGATTAAATATTATTATCCTAATATTAATTATGCATAGTTTAAATTATTTAATTTTATTAATTAAATAATAATTGTTATTTGGTTATATGGTTAATCAACCATATTTGTCTTTTATTTCATACTGTTATATTGTTGTAAACAATATATTTGTATCTATTCATTTCCTGCTTCCCGGATGTTATTGGAAGCTTGTTTATTCTGGCATTTGGTTGCACTTGTGCAACTTATTCACCCGTATGTATTTGGCTGTGCAATATCTATAAATATTGCAGCCCATTCTCTGTAATTTTTAGATTGATTGAATTTAATAAAAGTGGTCAAAGCTTCCGTCCCTATTTTTCAATCATCATTTGGTACCGTGAGCGAATTGAAGCTCTTTAAAGGTTGGAGAAGGTCAGAGAAGAAGGAGAATTCGTGGAGAAGAAATCTGCACTGAAGGAGAGCCAAAGCAGCCTCCTCCTGCTGCAGCTTCCTAGAATCCCTGCGCAAACTCACAACCTCCCGTTCGGCCCAGTGTGTTTGGAACGCAAATTTTTTTTTGCACCGGTGCACTCAAAGACTGTGTAAAATTTGCATGTGTATTGGAAATAATACTAATTTTTTTTTTCCAATAAGGGTTTTGTCTCTACATTTGGTCTTTACTGTATTTGGAATTTGCTTTGCTTGTTTTGGAGGTCTGTGTGTATATGCACCTGCAGTGAACAAACACCTCCTCGATGGATTTGGAACTCTGATCAAATCTGGTAGTGTTAAAAGCTTGGTCCATGCGGCCTGCTCCACTCTCCAAGCGACCTGCGCACCAATACAAAAGCAAAGCAAAGAAAGCATCATTGTACGCCACATCATCTCCAATCTTGGTCTGATATTTATGTGAAAAGAAGTTCGTTAGACTCAAAGTCATCAACAAGCAAAAACAAAGGTGAATCAAGCCGCCTGCATGAAGGAGAAAACAGCTGGTGTGTTTTTTTAACAGCAAGAAAACAAAAGAAAAAAAAAAAAGCAGTGGAAATCCACTCTCCACGCATCTGCCTCCTCACACCTCAGCCTGCACACCCAACATGGTGTCAACAGCAAAAACAACAACAAAAAACGCGGCCAAAGAAGAGTAAAAAGCGGCCTGCATAAAGAAAAAAACGTCTTTTTGAGCAAAAACGACCTCATTATCACTGTTTGGTAAGCGGCCAGCCTGCACAAGACGCCCAAGCCAGCAAACAGAGCAAAGAATTAAAAAAGGGGAAGGAGGCACCCACGCTGGACCTGCACAATAAAACAAACAGTGATCAATCTTCATTTGGTAAGGAACATTTGGTAGAAGCGGCCCAAACAGTGCGTGGAAAGGTAGAAGCGGCTGAGAAGAGAAGGGGGGCGGCCATACAAAGGCAAACAAACAAAAAAAAGCTTCAGATCCGTTTATCAAGCCAAAGGAACCCTAAAAACGCCCTTCACCAGCATGCGCCACGTGGCATCTTCTCAACCAAGTCGCATTTCCAAGAGGTAAGTCAATTTACTTGTCAATAAATACAAGTTCCTTCCTTTCATAGCTCAAGCGCCCTAAGTGGGCAAGTTGGTTAGTGCATGCGCCTTGGGAGTGAGAGGTTTGGGGGTCAAATCCCACCAAAAACACTCAAAAACTCACCTTTTGCATTTGGCGGAATTTTTGGCGGAACTGCTAAATTTAGCAGACTTTTTTGAATTTAGTTACAACTAACTAAATTTAGCGGAGAAATCCCTAATTTAGGGTAAAAATTTTTTTCTCCCATCTGGTCTGTTTTTTCATTCCAGACATTTTTTGCAAAAGGAGACCCATCTAAAAATTGCATTTTCAGCTATTTTTTTGCAATTTTTAGCATTTTGGGTCGTATTGGGCTCAGGAGGCCACCAGGACCCCGAAACTGAAATTTTTTGCCTGTCATTCAAATTGTACAGTTTTTTGAATGTAAATTGTATACTGCTACATATTGTACTAATTTGCAGGTTGCCATAGTCAACTGCAAAACTTTGTAATCGCCGTAAACCGCGTAATTGTAATAAAAATAGTAAAATTGGTTCTGTAACACTCACGAGATCCTAGATCTCATTCGCAGTGTTCGGTATATACAGTGCCTCTGGAAAGCACTTACGGGTAAAGCCGTCATGACTACTACTGCACTTAACACCTAATATAGCTGCAACAACGTCGTTTGGGCATCGTCCCTATAAATCGACGGGGAGTAATAAGGTCACAAAGGCACACACTATGAACCATCCCATCCGTCTGCGAACGATTGTAAGTCATAAATCCGATCGAGAAATTATCCGAGTATATAGCGAAGTTACGCGCGCGTATGAGGATATTTCTTTGAGCCGGTGTCAATAATCACACAAACCCCATCAATATTGTCTTGGTACCACGTATTGAATTCTTTCACGTACGTTAACGCCTCTTTCACGTGCATCACAGTATATATAGAAAGGGCGAGCTTCTTCCACGTACCGACGGGTATATCGGAAGGGCGCGTATATAGAAAGGTTCGGTATATCGAACTGACGGTATATAGATTGGGAGACCTAATACCTGGAGTGATAAGAGCCAAACCCTGTCAGTGATCTCTGCAAAATGGGCACCAATGCCCCCAAATTTTTTCTTCCGATTCACAATTGCTCAGAGGAAGCAACTATGCTGCATGGAAGACAAAAATAAAGACACAACTTGAGTTTGAAGAAATCTGGCCTGTTGTGACTGGTACTCTAACCAGATCACCAACTGATGCAACACAACAACGACAATTTGATAGAGCAGATCAGAAAGCAAAACTCATCATCTTGTTTGGAGTGTCCGACGATGTGCAAGCCCACATTCGAGATGCCACATCAGCAAAAGAAGCATGGGATAAGCTGAGCACAATATATGAGGCCAAGAACAAGAATGTCATACTAAATTTGCAGAGTCAGTTACATACATTGAAGTTCAAGCAGAATGAGAAAATTGAAGCCTTCCTAAGAAGAGTTGCAGAGTTGAGGGCTTCACTTCTAGCCCTAGGAGAAGAGGTCAAAGATGAATCTCTCGTTCCCATTGTTCTGAGAGCTCTCCCTTCTTCTTACCGCATTTTTGTCACAACTCTAAACTTGTCAGATACGACAATTAGTTTTGACAAGCTAGTAAACCTACTGCAACAAGAGGAAGCAATGCACAACAAGGATGATGAAGAGGAGCAGGCACTGTCTTCACATCAAAAATGGAAAGGAAAAGGTAAAGGAAAACCTAAATCCTATCAGAAGTCCCCACATCAGAATCAGTATCATGGGGACAATCAACAGAAGAAGCGATGTCCAATTTGCAAAAGAGGACATGACTTGCAAGAATGTTGGTTTAACACTTATAAGAAAGGTTCATCAAGCAATTCTGGACCACAACAACAACAAACTTACAAGGGACATTCAAACAACTATCACGGGCAGAAAAAGGGGAACTGGAAAAGAAGACCCCACCAGCAAGGTAATATTGTTGAGCAACAAGAACAATCAGACAATGAAGACTTCTTGTTCACTGCTCGATCATGTGAACCATCCACGCCATCTAGTGACGTCGGTATGTTGTTGATTCGGGAGCCACTCGACACATGACCGGCCACAGAGACTGGTTTATTTCAATGAGGGACACGCCATCGAAAAATCATGTTTCGTTGGGAGATGATTCTTCATATACAGTTCAGGGGATTGGAAACATTTCTCTACCCTTGGTTCACGCAAATGCAGACTATCAGATGTTCTATATGTCCCTAGGTTGACAAAGAATCTTCTTTCGGTCAGTCAACTCCTAGATCACAACCTGAAAATTGACTTTGATAGTCAATCCGGCAAGAAAATGTGTTTGATTCGAGATAAATCTAGAGGCTCGAAAATAATTGCAAAAGCCTCAAATGTGGGACGAATGTTTCAACTTGATTTCATTCACAAAAATGATCAAGCACTTGTGGCTAAAAACTCCACCTCACCCAGGTTGCGGCATCGAGATTTGGTCATGTAAGTTTCAAATATCTCAAAACACTTCACCGGTGTAATATGGTACATGGGCTACCATCTCTTCGTAAGGATACGAGATAAGTGTCCTCACTGCTAGCAGAAAAAACAACACAGACTTTCATTCCAAAAGAGTACTTTTCGAGCTCATGGTAAACTTGACTGGTTCATACCGATCTGTGGGTCCGATGCAACCAAGTCATTCGTGGTTCCAGATTTCATGCTCAGTGTTGATTTACTATTCACGAAAAATGTGGATTTTTTTGTCTTCGCAAGAAAAGTGAAGCCTTTGAAACATTCAAAAAGTTCAAAGTTGCAATTGAAAAAGAAACTGTCATCACATCGTAACTCTTCACTCCGATCGAGGGGGAATTCACCAAAGATGAGTTCGAGACTACCTACAAACTCATGGGATTCGCCGACAAATGCCTCCTCCACACACACCGCAAAAAATGGTGTTGTCGAGAGAAGAAATCGTACTATCATGGAAATGGTGCGATGCATGATCGATGATTCCGACTTGTAAAGACATTTTGGGCGTGAAGCAGCAAAAAACAACAGTGTATTTATTAAACAGAGCACCCACAATCGCTTCTTGATGGAATTACACCACAAGAAGCATGGTCAAAAAGGAAACCATCCATTGCACACCTCGTAGTATCGGGTGCAAAGCCAAGATGCACATACCCAAACAGAATAGAAAGAAATTAGATATGAAGTCACAAAATCTCATCTTCATTGGATACAGTGAAGAGACTCTTGGGTACAGACTGATGGATCCTAAGACCAGAAAAGTCTACACAAGCAGAGATGTTGAGTTTTTCGAGAAGAAGGAAGCAGAGACTCCTCCTCCGGACTCGCAAGATGTAGATTTTTCACCTACTGTAAAAATTGAAGCTAATGTTCCCTCAGAAGATGAAAGTGATGATGGGGATGATGGTGTTGATCAGATAGAACCACAACCCATGGGAACAGTCAACGTATGCCTAAATGGTGTACAAGTACATTATGAGATGCAAGATTGGATGCTCCACCGGATACATCCACCCCTGGACCACGGACTCACAGTAAAGCAAGAGAAGAAGTTAACTTTGCCTTGATGAGTAGAGTTATTGAATCAGACGAGCCCTCTACAGTCCAGGAAGCCTTACAGTCAAAAGCTTGGAAAAATGCCATGGATTCTGAATATCAATCAGTGATGAAGAATAACACTTGGCAGCTTGTTGATCTTCCACCAGGGAAGAAACCCATTGGATGCAGATGGATATTCAAAACTAAGTACAAAGCAGATGGGACAGTGGACAAGTGCAAAGCAAGACTTGTAGCAAAGGGGTACGCACAAAAAGAAGGCATTGACTATGAGGAGACATTTGCTCCCACAGCTAAGATCAAAACGATCAGGATGATCTTTGCTCTAACGCACAGTGATTTGGATGGAAAGTTCACCAAATGGACGTAAAAAGTGCCTTCCTGAATGGAGATTTACAAGAAGAAGTCTACATGACTCAACCTGAGGGATATGTTGTACCTGGTCAAGAAGAAAAGGTATGCAGACTCAGGAAATCTCTGTATGGCCTCAAACAGGCACCCCGGCATGGTACATCAAGATTGATGAGCATCTCGTACAACATGGATTCGTCAGAAATCCATACAATCCCAATCTCTACCTAAAAAAGCAAGGGGGGGAGATGGTGATTGTTGTTGTTTATGTCGATGATCTAGTTATCACTTGGCAGCTTCGGTGAAGATGATTGATGAAACGAAGAAAGATCTTAAGCGATCATTCGACATGACAGATCTCGGCTTATGCACTACTGTCTTGGACTAGAAGTATGGTAGAAAGAGAATCACATCTTTGTTTCTCAGATGAAATATACCAAGACAACGCTCGAGAAGTTTAGAATGATGGATTGCACACCAATTGCTACACCTATGGAGAACAGATTACATGCTTATCTCGCTCGAGATCCATCTCCCGAGGTAAGTGCCACTCTCTATCTCAATTGATTGGGAGTCTCATTTACCCGACCTACACTAGACCGATATCACTTTGCAGTGAGCTATCTATCCAGGTTCATGCAGAACCCAAAGTTTGTCATTGGAAGCAAAGCAAAGCGCATTTTGAGATATCTCAAAGGATCAAAGTGGATCTTGGTCTAGAATACAAGAAGAATGAAAACTTCTTCTTGACCGGATATTCGATTCGATCATGCAGTAACCTTGATGATAGAAAATCCACTTCCTGGATTTGTATTCTTTATGGGATCTGACCAATATCATGGGGAAGTAAGAAACAACACTTTGTTTCTCGCTCTTCCACGTAAGCCGAGTATCGTTCTCTACAGAGAAGTCATCTGTGAAGCGATTTGGCTACGCCGCATACTTTGGAAGGACTTGGAATACCACAGACAAACCGACCACCATGTATGTTGACAATGAAGGTGTTCTCAAACTTGTTCGCAATCCAGCTTTTTCACGAGAGAACAAAGCACATTGAAGTTCAGTTCATTTCATATGTGAACATGTGTCAAGCACAACATCCAAATTCAGCTTTTGTCCAACGGCCAACAACGAAGATATTTTCACAAAGTCACTTGCACGTGACAAGTTCGAGTTGTTCAGAGCATTTCTCTCCTCATCTCTTCAGACAATGCACAATTAAGGGGGGGAATGTTAGGATTAAATATTATTATCCTAATATTAATTATGCATAGTTTAAATTATTTAATTTTATTAATTAAATAATAATTGTTATTTGGTTATATGGTTAATCAACCATATTTGTCTTTTATTTCATATTGTTATATTGTTGTAAACAATATATTTGTATCTATTCATTTCCTGCTACCCGGATGTTATTGGAAGCTTGTTTATTCTGGCATTTGGTTGCACCTGTGCAACTTATTCACCCGTATGTATTTGGCTGTGCAATATCTATAAATATTGCAGCCCATTCTTTGTAATTTTTTAGATTGATTGAATTTAATAAAAGTGGTCAAAGGGGCTTAGTCCTGTTTTTCAATCATCAAAACTAGATAGCCAAAAAGTTTACCTGATGCTTCTATCGGTGTCACTTGAAAATCAACTTGGCGGTTATCTACTACTGCATGGATATTTTGTTGGAACACTTGTTGTTGGCTTGGTAGAGGTGCCTTAATATTTCCACTAGTTATTTTACAAGGACAATGATTGGCGTAGTGATCACCTCCACAATTAAAGCATCCTCCCACTGGACCTTTCTTTTCTAGAGGTTTTCCTCCATTGTTAAACCTTCCATTATTGTTTCCATTTTCATTCCTACCCTTAGGTATGCCATTTTTCTTGAAGGAGTTCCGTTTGAAATTCCTTCCAGACCATATGTTCCTATTTCCCCCATTTTTATTGTGTTTCCAATTTTTACTTTTAAATGGAGTTGAATTTTGATGTTGTTGTCCTCTTCCTCCTTCCTTGAAATCTCTCCTTGTTGTAGCTAAAGTTTTTAGTTTCTACTCTTGCTTCATGGCTTTTTCAAAAACTTGGTCCATGGATGTCCACATTTGTTCCAATTTGAGGGTTCAAGCCTAAGATGAACTTTCTGATCCTAAACCTTTCATCCTTTTGATATTGTGGTACGTACTTAAGGAGACGTGTGAACTTCTCCCAGTAAGTAGTAACAAACATATCTCCTTGTCTGAGGTTCTAGAATTTAGTCATTTTTCCATCAAAGTATAGTTGAGGTAGCCATCTCTTCTAGAAGAAGGAAACAAATTTTTCCCATGTGGTGTTCTCATAAGTTAATTCTTTTTCGATTTCAAGTTCTCCCACCATGCTGAGGCTTCTCCTAGAGAGTTGGTATGCACCCCAAACTGCCTTGGTTTCCTCAGAGAAGTTACGAAGCTCAAAATATTTCTCCATTTTGATGAGCCAAGATTCTACACCATCTCCGAGTACCATCCCATTGTACTTTGGTGGAGCTATCCTCTTCAAGTCTCTAGCTAGTTCTATCTCAACCCATGCCCTCTTAGGTGGGGGTACATTTTTGTCATTCAAATTTTCTCGGTTCTGATTCACCTGATTTGGATTTTCTTCATTCAAATTTCCATTTTCTTGAGGGTGGTCTTGATCTTGTCCATTCCATTTGTCATCTTCTTGTGTCAGATCATGTATCCTCCGTTCGAGGACACCAATCCTATCCTGGGTGTTAGATACCAAGGTTAGGATTTGATCAACCTTAATTTGAAGTTCATCTCCTTGATGGTCCTCCTCCCCATTAGCTTATGTCCTATCCATCACTACCTGAAGGGACCAATGAGACACAACTTAGAAAGTAGTGGGTGTCATTAGGCATGAGCGTTGAACCTACATTCGATACCAAAATGTAAGAACCCCTTGGTAGAATACTAGAAAAACACCCCGATTTTTTTTAAAATTATTATTATTATTATTTATATACATTCCTTCATGTGAATTTCCATATAATTCCACCAAAGATGAGAATCAAATCCCTAGTTCTTAACTTAAACTATCCACGATGTAGAAACCAAAGGGAACAACTAATGCTTGTTTATTGAAGGGAAAGTACAATAATCAAAGGGCATCATCTATTTGCAATTTAATCAATTGACTAATATTATTGTAATCAGATAAGATAATTACATAAGAGAATGAATTCATTCCACCTTGTTCAATTCACTAAGCATAGAGAACATACTAGCATATGAATGTAATGACATAAGAGCTAATTCATTACCCATTTCCTTTGGCAATAAAGATACTAATGGTATGAAATATTATGTGTTTTCAACTTTGTACATAAGAGTTTTCAAGTACACTACATAGATCATTATGCTCAACATGATTTTCTTTTTTTATAATACATATTACAAATAAGAATACAATATTTTGTTGAGAGACACTGATATGGAAGAACATAAGGATAATTCTCAATGTGAGCACCATTGAGATAACACCGGAGATCATGTCGAGGTCGCAATAATGAAGCAGGAGAGGGAGAGCATCATCATAACACTTTTCCTCCAACCACAAAGCCAGTTTGGTTCCCCCGCACACACTCTCGTATCTCGAGAGTGGCCCTACCCTTCACAAAGAAGGTAGATATGAAAATAATACCAAAAGAGAGAGTGTTCCATGTATACAAATCCCTATATCATATGACCTAACTAGTCATGATGTAATATAGGATGGTGAACTAGAAAAGAATAATTACATTCTTATTAATACTAAGTATTAATTGCTTATGGCCATAAGACTTAGATTACAAAGGGTTACCCCCGATGTATCCTAACTCGTATACGAGGTATGCTTGGTAACCCCAAACATTGAGTCAATCTTTGGTAACCCCACAAAAGGACCCATATCCACTCTTATTGAGTCATGGTGAAGACTAAACTAATTCCCTTATCCTTTTAGTCCCACTTTCCAATGTTCACTATACATTAACTTGTAGCTACCGATTCATCTCATCCCTCCTGACCCCATATTGGACGATAACTAATATCCACAAGGTAAGAAATTTTTAACATGTGAACAAACTCTCGATAGGTATGTAGGTGATAATGCATCACATCAATGTTCCATACCATTTCATAAAACATTATTGTCCTCACACGACACTGGGGATTGTAAACTCCCAACAATGACCAAAAATTCTAAGGATTAAACTAGAGTTTACATGATAACAAAGGATGTAATAAGTTTTATTGCCTATTAAATTTAAACAATAAAAGTAATACAAGGAAACTTAATCGTATATTTGAACAAGGTATCATAGGGTTCCTAACATGGACATGCATTTTCACTTGGTTTCACTAATGTTTACTTATTCTTACCCATGCAAGAAAGGTGATGTAAAAAGAGGAAAAAGTTAACCACATTAATTCAAGTTTGATATTAAGAATTTTGAGGTGCCCCATCCCCTTCTATTTATTCTAAGGGAACACCATTTTTAGGACTTAGATTGGAATTTTATAACATAATTCAAAGTCTCATAAATAAATATGAAGTTTGTTTAGTATAAGCGCATAAATAATTTTATAATAAAGAAAATATTTTAAAAACAAATATACTTTTCTTGGGATCTTAATAACCTATTTATGATTATTTATAAAACATTTTTTTACATATTCAATTTTATAATAAATTTAAATATATCCATATAGCTTGTTATTCACCACTAAATAAATTAGGCATTCTAATTAAAAATAATGAATAAATAATTAAAATATTAATTATGTTTCAAATCCTAAGTTTTTAACTAAAGGGCATCATATTACCAAAAGTAAAAGTCCATGTGACTTAAATAGATTTAAATGGCTAACATGCCTTTAAGTTTGAAAAGGAAAAAAATACAAAGTTTATTAAAATGCTTAAAAGATGGAAGGTTTGGAAATTATCAAAAGTCTTTAAATAAGTATATTACTGAAGACTAAGCCACAATCAAATTCAAGTTTTCATGAATTTAACCATTTTCTCTCTCTTACTAACACATAAATTAGTTACACATTAGAATAGTTATAATTTATGCTAAATAAATTTCCAACGAGTTAGGGGAAGTTAATATATTGAGCCCAATCCAAATATGATGGAGGCTGGAATATCAAACTAGGTTCTAAAATAATTTAAAACAATCTTATTCTTATTTATTTTAATAAAAGATAAGAAAATTCATCTCATTCTTATTGATGAGTTTATTTATTTATCTTATTGATGAATTTCATCTCATTCTTATTTACTTTAATAAAAGATAATTTACCCAACATTTACCTAATTTTATTATTTTGTCTATATATCGGGTAAAAGATAATTTACCCAATTTTATTATTTTGTCCGAGTATAATAAAATTGATGAATTTATCACCCAATATTTACCCAATTTTATTATTTATGTTGAGTATAAGAAAATTGAGAGGTGGAGCCCGACCATTTAATTCACCCATCATTTACCCAATTTTATTACTTTATAAGAAAATTGATGAATTTCATCTCATTCTTATTTACTTTAATAAAAGATAATTTACCCAACATTTACCCAATTTTATTATTTTTTTGCGTATATAGAATATATAGAATTGATGAATTTCCTTCCTCTTCTTAAGAAATTAAAAGGAAAACTCGCACTCTATTATATTTATTGATTGAATATATGATATTCCATTAAATTATAAAACAAGTTATAAATTATTATTTTTATTATTGGCAAATAGTTTTGAAGGGACTATACCCTATTACAAAAAGGCTCAATAGCTAGATAAATAGGAGGAAATAACAAAAATGGATCAAAATCTAGATATTACAATAAGCCTACTTATTGTAGTAAAAAAATGAACTACAAAAAGGAGACAAGATAGGTATAAAACTACAAAAGTAACAATGCAACGGGATCAAGTAAAACCTAACGCAAGTAAACAACAATAGAACAACATCAAAACAACACCAAGACAACTCCGTAGTAGATTATTTCTTAGAAGCCCTATCAATTCTTGACTTAACAATCTGCAATGAGGTAAAGAGAGCTAGGGTAGTGACATGTGTAGGATCATTGACATCCAGTTGAGAAAGGACACGACCCTTTCAACATTTGTGCCCCAAATTGCTTTAGAGATACCACTGAGCATGCTAATACTTTTGACCTGTTGTTCTAGGAATTCACAAATAGCTCTAAAAATTGAAATGCTATGATCTCATGTTATCATCCTTTAAAATTTCCTTATCTCATTATCAAAGGAATTCAACTTCTTGTATATTTCATTGATATTTCTTCAAAATTCCCATGAGACAACATCATCATTCAATTTTCTTTTTCCCTTTTGTTTAGTCAGCTGATGCATTTCCTTTTTTGAGACTTTCTAGCTCTTTTTCCATGTTTTCAATTCTCTTTAAAAGATCCTCCTTCTCCTCCTGAGTAGTATTGTATTGTGCATTGCCTGTGGCGCTTTTAAATATTTTTGTAAAGAATTATGTGTAGTTTCCATGTCCTAAGCATTTACAAAGGACCCCGCCAGGGAGAAGGGTGTGTACATTTAAAAAGAGGGGTTTTTGGTTCTAATTTTCCTCTGCCCAGGGATAGTGGTGGGGATGAAAAAATGAATTTGAGGGAGTCAGGAATGGGTGGAATGACAAGAGAAGTAGATATGGTTGGGTGGTGGGCCACGCATAAAGATTTGTAAGTAAAGGAATGGAAGATTAAGCCACTTCATGGAGGGAATGGTACGGGTATGGTTTTAGTACTCCAAGATGGAGTGTTCCATGGAGTTCAGAATATAATGTGGGAAGCAAACAAGTAGGATCCTATGAAAATGGTTTAAAAAGACCAAATGCTTTATGGGAACTGTGATATACCTTCCTTCAAGGGTAATGAAATGGACCATCATCCTAGCAAGTTCATCAAATGACACAGGGATGGAATTTACCTTGATGCTCGTTGTGACAGAATGAAGTTCCTCCCCGCTTCAATGAATTTTCTAGCCTTGTGAATTATTTAAAATGGTCTGTATTAGAAAGAATGATACCTTCTAAACTAAGGCTTGTGAATTCAGTTATTAAATCATCTCGTTATTAATGTCTTTAAACTTTACCTTTGTTTGCTTCAAGATGGTAAAATGTAGGGTAATGTTCTTATCATTATATCCTTTGAATCTTCTCAAAATGAATTTGAAACCCCTCCTAGCTTAAAAAAACCAAAGATCAACATTCTCCTCCATCGAAATTACAAATTATTATGCTTAATAGAAGAAGAGATTGTTTTTGTCCAAAATTTTAAAGAGTGATGAGAGATGTTTTAATTAACATACCTTGCCTTTGTTTACAGTGAAAATATTCAACAACTAACTCTTCTAATTTCATGTTCCACTCTTCTTATGTGTTCATATCTTCTCTCTACCACTCATAATTTTTCTCCAAGATAATATGTTACTCTAAAAATCCTTACTCCCATATTTGTTACTCCCAAAATTTCCAAAAAGAAAGTGTGTTTCATCGCTTTTTTGTTTCCTTATTTATAGATTGAAGATTTTTTTATATGGGTCCCTACTTTAAAGAAACATTGTCCTTTCTTTTTCTTTTTTTTTTTTTTAATTGTAACATGAGAGCCCATCTTTCTTAATGAACCTTGAGAGAGCATTTAAAATTTCTCATACCTATTAATTGAAAGGGCACACCTTCCAACCTCATAGTGAGTTAAGCAACAATTTTTTTCTTTTTTAATATTTTCTTTTCCTTTATTACTCTACTCAATAGTTAATGCAATAAATTTTTAAATGATGGTCATCCATCTTTGTCAAATAAATTCTTTCCTTTTTATTTTATTTATCTTTATTATTGACATTAATTTTTCTATAATATTCTTCCATATTTTGGAAAATATCATTAGAAATAACCATTTGTTTTAATTAACAATATACATGTATTGATTTATTTTTAAGTACATTTAATAATATAAATATAAATCTATATTATAAATCAAGGAGGAGATGGTTAGTTTAAAAATTTATAAGTACATTATGGTTAAAAACATGGAACATACAATGCAATTTTAAATTGTATGTGTGGGTGGACCTATAACAGACCCAATTTAAGATGGAGACTCAAATTCTAACAAGGTCACCTAAGTACTCTTTGGTATTGTCGCATGCTAAGAAAGAACAAAGTTTCCTAATAAGAGAATTCATAAAATGACACAAAAAGACTTACCCTATTCCCAGGTGGTATACTATGCCAAGTTGCTAAGGTTTAGGGATACACATTTCCCTCTCTCTTTTGGTACCATAACTTTGTATCTACTCTCCTCTCTTTGATGATGCTCTCCCTCCAATCCAAGGGAAATATATCCTGCAACCAACTCATAACAATAACACACAAGTAGTTAACCAGATCATGATATAAATTCGACATGATATAATAGAGGAAGTGCTAATCATATTATTGTCAATGATAATATTTATCCCAAATTGCATTTAAATAAACAAAATTAAACACTCTAGCATAATAATTCACAACTCCACATAATCAATCACATATGTCAATTATTACATCAAAAGTTTGATACTACAGAGAGAGATGAGACAATATAAAAATTTTCAATAATAAATTACTCTTAATTGAATTATATAATTTTCTCTATACAAAGGTGATAGCCTTGCACATCATCTTATGTAACATATTCCACTCTTCATCCATTGGAATTACAATTTGTTGTATAACTCACAGTGACTTGCATATAGCTTTGTCAACAATTCATAATTGAGAGTCGAGCTTTCCTTTATCAGTATTATGCAAACTTACTGACAATGTTGTCAATGGTTTGACGTAACTAAAAAAATTGGCCTCATTTAGTTTCTCAAAAATTAGTTCTTATATTACATGATTTTTTCCTTCATATTCATCTAGAAAACATCCTTTGTCATGAATTTCTCTATTTTGTCAAAAGACATTGACAAACAAGCTTTATGAGCTCTTCTACCTTTCCATACAACTCCTGTAACATTGTTTGACAATTTTTGAACAATTCTTGTGCTTCACCTAGCATCATACACTTCTAAATGATAAATGGCGTCTTTATTGAAACATAACTATGATTGTGAATTCCTTTGGATGCCAATTCAATGTCATTGATTCTGTAGATAGTTTCCAAAATTTTCCTTGTTGTATCCTCTCTTAAAGGAACCACTTTTCTACTTTCGATTCACGTATTTTTGAAGCTTGACGAGAGAGATCCTACCAACCATCCATGAATTCAAATATTTTAATCAAATCCTCAGTTTTATGGTTTATTCCTCCCCAAATGTTATCTTTTATATGAATCATTGTTTGTTTATAAAATTTAAATAGTTTGGTTTTGGAAGATAATATTTCCTTTCCCACTTTTGCTAGCTCCTTTTGCAATCTTTCATTGTGTTTTTTCTCTTCCTCTATTTTTGTTCCCAATTTGTTGTTTTTTATTTCTTTTCCTTCACATTATTTTACACTTCACGAACCTTTGTTATAAATTATTACACTTATTTGTGGTTTCCTCTAAATTTTTCTTCACTTCTTCCAGTTCTACCATTGCATGTTCATTCACAAAGGTGATCATAGATATAAAGGTAAATGTTGGAAGAACAATGGACTGAGGAGGGGTGAATTTTCTTACTTCATTTACCATTTTTTACTTGGGGGTGAATTTTCTTACTTCATTTACCATTTTTACAACATCCATTGAACATCCATTCAATAATATACATTCAATAAGAGCTTATTGGGTGTGCACCATACATTCAAATAAACATGAAACATGAGAGAGAACATATAGACACAATATGTAAGTGGGAAACCCTCGTGGGGAAGAAAACCCATTGAAGCCCATTGCTTATGTTACTCAAAGAAAGGACTTGTAAGAATATTACCCATCCAACAAGATTTGTTTAGTGAGGCACCAACCCCATAAGGATCATCAACCCTTAAACCCTTGTTGATATTACTCACAACAAAGGATTCCTATGAATATGAAACATCAAAGGATATGTTACAAAATAATGACCATTGAAAATATGATGATCTCATATCTGATTGTGATCACAAGATTCAGCTCATTACACCTTCAAATCCTCTTCAAATGCACCTTCTTTTAACTTGCTCAAACATGATCAAACTTGGACCGATTTGGATCAAGACACTTGCACACTAGCTCTTAAACCCTTTTTAGAATTTCACACACATCCCCAAATCTATCTTAATTCCCTTAGTCCACTTTCACTTCCTCACCTAGGTCACATTTTCCCTCCATGCACAACTAGTTCAAAAATGAACCAAAACTTCTACTTTATATGCTTCTTAACTCAAAAACATAACATAGGTCAGTCCAGACCAAAGAGATCGACCAATAAAACTTAAAAAAATAACACCACACTCATAAAAATCATAAAATGGACCCATGTAGGTCATCCATGCACCAAGACAACCAAACAAGCCCAAAAAGGCTCAAAACCCCATCACCAAGCTCATCAAGGACCTCCAAACTCATCACCATGATTAGTAAAGCCTCCAAATGCCTCAAACATGTCAAATAAATAATAAAAACATCATCCATGCTCACACATTACCTTGCACCAATAATTTTATTTATAACTCTACCAAGTAGGACCATTTCCTACTCAAAACAACTACTTCTAGGAACCAATCTTCTCTTTTAGAGTTCAAGATCATCCAAGAACAATTCAAATATGAAATGTAGCCACTAATTGGAAATTCAATGACCTATAGAACACATCCATGCTTGTTACACCTCATGAAACATCCAACAATGTAAACCACAATTCTTCTTTTCCTCTTCACCAAACTAAACTACCCAGAAAGCAATTTTGGAAACCCAACTGGTTTGTACCCTTTATATCACTTTCAATACCTCTAAATTCCTTTGCTAGGAAAAAAATTCATCCCTCTTCACTATCCAATAGATATAAATCCAAAATAAGAGTATTATACATCAATATTCTTAGCTAAAGCAATCCTATCTTTAAATAGTCAAACTTGGTCTTCACAAACTGAGTTGGTTCACCTATCAAAACACATCATCAAGATACAAACCATATATCATTAGAAATGTATCTGAATATTATTTCCAAAACATCTTACATTTCCTTCCAACTCTAAGTGGAAGGCCTTCAACCAAGTCAATCTCTATAACTGCTCAAAACTACCTTTACAAGCCCAAAACCAGTCCTCAAAGATAGGGCACACTTCTCCCACTAGGAATTCAGCCATGACCTAAAACCACCATGTAAATCTATTAAAATTTCTAAGCTTCCATAAATGGTGATTTAGTTGATACCTTCAATGGAATACTTTGCCACAAACTGAAAATATCCAAAACCAGTCTTTTTGAGTGGGGCCCATATGCTATCAAAAGCTCTATCATACCTTTCTAGAAATATGGGTGAGTAATCTACAATTGCAAATCATAAAATTAGAAAAAACAATCAAAACTAGACTTGTACAATCAATTTTCTCCAAGCCATTTTTGAGTTAGGGTTTAACTAGGGTTTCAAACCACTTTACCTTCTTAACGATCGTTCATAAAACATGATGATAAAACCACCTCATTATTTTTGGAAAATATAATTATCTCAATGGAAAAAAATTCTCTAATACCTTTGGGTCCTTGTAAAGCACACAGTTCACAACAAGTATCAGAAGGTCAACATTTAGCATAAAAACACACTCTAGAAAACCCGGTTTGGAAAAAACTTCATATCTTGCAAAATATTTTTCACTTTGACCTAAAACTTGTCATGAAGTATCATGACAACATCATATAACTATCCATACTCACCACCTTTCTAAATTATGCCTAGAAATATCCAACCACATTGACTTATCTGTGTCTACCTAGTTTGTCTTCACCTTCTTGCTTCCCAAAGGCCATACACATACACTATACCTTTGAAAACTAACTTGATAAGCCTTGTACACTTCATATAAAATTTCACCATACTATTCCCATGCTTCACTATGACGGATCAGCTCCAAAACTCAAGTTACCATACCATACCACATGCTCTAGGTCTAGGAATAGGCCTAGAATAATTGCTACAACCCATAATATCACTTGAAATGGCCTTGAGGATCTCTTACATACTCATTAAAACTTATAACATACCTCTAGAACCATGTGATTATGCTAAAATGTAATATCCTACCCTAATATAGATGCTATAGGAGTAGGAAATAAATGAGTAATGAAGTAACTGAAATACACCTAAGCAACTAAGCTATGAAAATATGAAACCCTAATCGTGAAAGAGGTTTAGAAGTGCCTTAAATTATTTGCGAGAGGTCACGACACTATGTCGTAGAGGATACCAAATTGAACATGAATGGGAGATCTTCACACAAGAGCTTGAGAAAGTGTAGATCTGAGTTTTTGGCTAGAATGGGGCACCTAGAAAAGGGATTGGGGTGCATGGGGTGTCTTGTTTTGAAATATGGGTGCCTTGGTCTATGTGATAGGTTGATCGAAAACATGTGTTGTATTTTTTTCACTTTTAAAAGTTTCCAAAGATCGTGATTTTCTTAACCAATTTTAAGTATTATAAACTCCACAAATTGATTAAATTCTGATTATTATGCATCCATAGAAGTGCGGAAAACTTGTGTAGCAAATAAATAATCAGAAAACTGAAAACACTCAGATAACAAACGAGATTGTTTACGGGGTTCGAAATTCCTACGTCCCCGGGTTTAGATTGAACCGATCCATTAATAATATTGAAATGTAAGTACAATAACTCTTACAAACAACCAATAATGAATCACAACCTACAAATGAGCTGATCAATGTCCCAAGAACTCTGAAAAATAGCGAAATCGTCCCCAAGAACGATCCGTGGCTCTACAAGAGGTGTTTTCACAATGTGATCTCCCTGCAACTGTGTTAGAAAAACACCTAAAAATGGAGATTTAAAAACATCCTATGAAAACAAATAATATATCTGAGATCATCTCTGAATTTTGAACACTTTTCATGTTTACACCAAGTCACATTTCACTGTAAGTGCATTGAAATTCGTGTTTTCCAACTAGCTGTCTTGTAGATCCCTGTTAAAATCTACATTCAAAGCTTCCAAAAAAGGTTAAAACTCAACAAAAAATATCAAATCTTACATCGTTGGAATCATCTCAGAATCTCCTTCATTTCATCTTTTTACTCCGAGTTTCCATTATGAGTGTAAGGCCTTCAAAATGGCGTTTTCTAAAATGGTCCTTATGTTGCTTTGCATGACTCTTGCCCCCTCTGTATAAGTTGAAGCGACCCATTTTATAACCAAGCGAGCTTCTTTCGCGAGTTGGTTAGCGGATTGGTCTTGGAGCGATGAAGTCGGGGGATCAAATCCCACCTCCTACAATTTTGCCGCGGTTTAGCATTTTTAATGGGATGAACAATCCCAATTTGGCGCATTTGCATACGAAATGGGATTAACATCCCCATGTTAATGGCTCCTCCACCATTTTCCACACAAGTTAAGTGGATGTATATCCCACATTTTGTGGGTTGATATTTGTTTAAGGCTTTAATAAGCCTTTTTCCCCATGCAAATGAAGTGGTCAAAAGACCACGTGGGCATAACCGCCCCCTCCAACACCGCTTCACTTCACCCTTCCACATGGAAGCTTCCCACGCTTATCTACTACGTGGATCCTTGGCATGTTGGCGGTTTATACTAATGTATAAACATTAATATGTATAGTTTGTGGCATTTGGAATGGTGTGTAAGTGGACTTACCAAATAAATAAAAACTTGACCCATACCATGGGGTATCGAAATTAATTAACTCGGTCATCATGTAGTCCACTTGTCATCTCCCGATAGGAAAATTGAGTGAATTCGACGAGTGGTGGCAAGCCACGTGGTGGCTTGTGGACCCACCACGTTGGTGATAATACCATAGTCCACACGGCGGCGGGCTCCCCTCCGTAATAAAAGTTGAGCCTCTTGTTCCCGTGCACCATTTTTACGCTCGTCGAAGACCAGTGATCGAAAACCAACAAACAACTCCCTTTTGCCTTTTCACCACGTGTCATAGTGCCATTGGTCCAATATTGACTAGTTGACCAGAGTTGACTTTCTCACTGTCTAAACTTTGACCGAACATATCTAGAGCTCCCGATGTCCGTTTGTCACGTTCTCACAGTCGTTGGAAAGCTCTCGAGATGATCTTCTGCACTGACACCATTTAGGGATGTTTAGGGAACTTTCAAAAATGATCCCCTGATCACACCTCCCCACTGAGAAAGGCTTTTTGTCCCAAAAAGTTGTTTATCAACCCAAAAATAATGTTATCTCTTCCTGCATTGCACAAACACATACAAGAACTTGAAATAACATTATAGGTTAATAAAAATGTAAATAGTTGATTAGCTAATTACATAACCGATCAGATAATAACACCCAATTAAGCTAGTGTTCAACTGAAACGTTGTAACCCTGTCAACTCTGCACACAATTGTGATCTGTCATACCCCACTATAATGCCATCACAATTAATTGACCAGATAATAACACCCATTCTATTACGGAAAGCTAGTGTTCAACTGTCACTTTGTGATACGGCCGATTACCAAAAATTACAATTCCATAACACAGATCAGTATACAAGACATCTAAACTGCCCACAATTAGGCTAGTGCCCACTGCCCATCTGAAACTATAACAACTGCAAGTATTCACTATCAGAATATAATAGACTATCAACGCCCAAAAATAGCTATAGTCAACAACTGAATCAACATGAATATGCCAAAACACTATATCGCCATCACAAATAATAAGTCAGATAATAACACCCATCTATAACGGAAGCTAGTGTTCAACTAACACTTTGTGATTATGCTGATTACAACTGCAAGTTTCAAATTTAGACATGCTACTGATGCCTATCCCTGCATAGTGTTTTCAACAATGGAACTACCAACCAATATGAGAAAACAAAACATGAGTATGATGAACCTATCACTCAAATCTTCTCTTCATTGTTTCCATTCATTTTCAAAGCTTAAATATCAACTTAGGAACAAATCCTTATCAATCAACAGGAATCCCTAAAATATAGCTCTAAATTTTTTTGCTTGCCTACCATCAACAATTTACTGTAGTGCAAATATAAAGTTGAGGAGTGTTTTTCCCAACCAATCACTTGGGTTTTTCCATTTTGGTTGTTTTACCTTCTCCGTACCAAAATGAGTTTTAGTTAGGTTTAGCACTGTTGGTTTTACAATATTGTTCTTTTTAACAACTTTCCAATTTTGTTGTTTAGGAACAAACCAAAAACCTTAACATCATGACCCTTCCTATTACAATGGGAACACAATTTAACTTCCCTATTTTTAGGAGTCTTACCCATTTTACCATTCTCAGAACTCTGTCTACGAGAATGATTCCCCTATTTAGGAGAGGTAACATTCTTGCCATTTCTCACCTTTCCTTGGTGAGATTGGTCTTTAGCACCTGCCTTATCATTCAAAAAAGGCATTAACTTCTTAATCAAATTTTTCCTCTTCCAACAATATGCAACAGAATGATTAGTACCTTCACAAAATGTGCAAGGGAAAGCATATTTCGCTACCAAAGCTATATTGTTCCAACTGAAAGAGTGTATTAGAAGTTTTAGGATTTGATTTTCCCTTAGTGCTATTTTTAGTGTAAGTGGGAGGAGGTGGAATCTGATTACCTCTTTTACCTATTTTCTTACACCTTTCATTGTTCCTCCTGATGGCGGAATCCTGTAATTCTAGTGGTGTAGATCCTTGGCTGTTGGAAGCTTGTCTTCCTTCAGCTGCTTTGGAACTTTCTCCAATTTCCATTTTCCCACTAGAATAACCCAAACCTGCAAACCAAGGCTGATCCTCTACCTGTATTGGGTTAGCATCACCTTGTCCATTTTTACCAAGGCCCTTTCCATTAAATCCCATCTTAACCATTAGCTTAGACCCAATTCCCTTAGTGTGTTTTTCAAACTGACCCAAAGGAATATCTGAAATTGAATGAGAGGAAGAATTAAAATGTGAACAACTTACAGTGCATTCTGTCATAGTACCTGCATCTGATTTGGAAGGCATTTCCTTCTTATGTTCACCTTGTTGCAGCTTTTCCAAGAGGGCATCCTTGGTTTGTATTTCTTCCTGCAACTCTTTAACAAAGCCCATCAACTTCTTTCTCTCTTCAAGCATCTTGTTGACATACTCCTCTTTCTTGGTTATAGAGGATTGTGGCTCAAATTTTAACCGCACTATTTCCTCTTCCAAGGAATAAAAATTATCTCTCAAGAAAGAGTTTTCTTCTTGGAGTTGGTGGTTTATGGCTTCAAGCTCATCCAGTTGCTCCTGTTTGGATGACTTGCCCATGATTCCTTGTTCTTGCAAACACAACCTGTACTTCCAAAACTACACACTACGAAAGAAGATTAACAAGCCCCAAAATGTCTGCACACTGAAAAGTGAAATCAATACTAAAATTGAAGCCAAATTTTTAAACACAATTAGAAGCTAATCCGGCAATCTAACTGCTCTGATACCAAACTTGATCTGAAAACATGTGTTGTATTTTTTTCACTTTTAAAAGTTTCCAAAGATCGTGATTTTCTTAACCAATTTTAAGTATTATAAACTCCACAAATTGATTAAATTCTGATTATTATGCATCCATAGAAGTGCGGAAAACTTGTGTAGCAAATAAATAATCAAAAAACTGAAAACACTCAGATAACAAACGAGATTGTTTACGGGGTTCGAAATTCCTACGTCCCCGGGTTCGGATTGAACCGATCCATTAATAATATTGAAATGTAAGTATAATAACTCTTACAAACAACCAATAATGAATCAAAACCTGTAAATGAGCTGATCAATGTCCCAAGAACTCTGAAAAATAGCAGAAATTGTCCCAAGAACGATCCGTGGCTCCTACAATGTTTTCACAATGTGATCTCCCTACAACTGTGTTAGAAAAACACCTACAAATGGAGATTTAAAAACATTATATGAAAACAAATCATATATCTAAGATCATCTCTGAATTCTAAACACTTTTCATGTTTACACCAAGTCACATTTCGGACCAGAAGTGCATTGAAATTCGTGTTTTCCAACTAGTTGTCTTGTAGATCCCTGTTAAAATCTGCATTCAAAGCTTCCAAAAACAGGTTAAAACTCAACAAAAATATCAAATCTTACATCGTTGGAATCATCTCGAATCTCCTTCATTTCATATTTTTACTCCGAGTTCCCATTCTGAGTGTAAGGCCTTCAAAAATGGCGTTTTCTGAAAACTGGTCCTTATGCTGCTTTGCACAGACCTGCCCCCTCTGTATAAGTTGAAGCGACCCATTTTATAACCAAGCGAGCTTCTTTGGTGAGTTGGTTAGTGGATTGGTCTTGGAGTGATGAGGTCGGGGGATCAAATCCCACCTCCTACAATTTTTCTGCGGTTTAGCATTTTTAATGGGATGAACAATCCCAATTTGGCGCATTTGCATAAGAAATGGGATTAACATCCCCATGTTAGCGGCTCCTCCACCATTTTCCACGCAAGGTAAGTGGATATATATCCCACATTTTTGGGTTGATATTTGTTTAAGGCTTTAATAAGCCTTTTTCCCCACGCAAATGAAGTGGTCAAAAGACCACGTGGGCATAACCGCCCCCTCCAACACCGCTTCACTTCACCCTTCCACATGGAAGCTTCCTGCGCTTATCCACTACGTGGATCCTTGGCATGTTGGTGGTTTATACTAATGTATAAACATTAATATGTATAGTTTGTGGCATTTGGAATGGTGTGTAAGTGGACTTACCAAATAAATAAAAACTCGACCCATACCATGGGGTATCGAAATTAATTAACTCGGTCATCATGTAGTCCACTTGTTGTCTCCCGATAGGCAAATCGAGTGAATTCGACGAGTGGTGGCAAGCCACGTGGTGGCTTGTGGACCCACCATGTTGGCGATAATACCATAGTCCACACGGCGGCCGGGCTCCCCTCCATAATAAAAGTTGAGCCTCTTGTTCCTGCACCATTTTTACGCTCGTCAAAGACCGGTGATCGAAAACCAACAAACAAATCCCTTTTGCCTTTTCGCCACGTGTTGTAGTGCCATTGGTCCAATATTGACCAGTTGACCATAGTTGACTTTCTCGCTATCTGAACTTTGACCGAACATATCTAGAGCTCCCGATGTCCGTTTGTCACGTTCTCATAGTCGTTGGAAAGCTCTCGAGATGATCTTCAGCACTGACACTATTTAGGGATATTTAGGGAACTTTCAAAAATGATCCCCTGATCATAGGTCAAGAAACCAATTTCACTAGGTCACTAAATGGTGTGAAGCCTTCGCTACTTGTTGCGTGTATATCGATGAATTCACGAGTGTCATTATAAACATGTAATGAATAAATCACCTACAAAACCCCCAAATAAAGAATCAAACCAAAAGAAAGATGCAAATGAAGGGGTCGATCGCCCATAACCACCATAATGGTGGACATATAACTGAGCATTGCACTACATCTCAAACCCAATGTAGTTCTGTGTGTGTGCGCAAAATTGTGCCCTATGTTTCTCTTATGCGTGTCGCACTTGAAGTAGCGAGGAAGTAACTAGATGTAGAATGTAAATAATATGTGCATAAAATAGAATAAACTCCCCTCCTATGAAGTGTGATGTAGAAAACCAACCTTTGTCCCTGTGATGGAGCTAGATGGATGTAAATGGAGCAATAGAAGCCTTGATGGATGCAACCTTAGGTGGTGATAACTAATGCTTAGTGCTTGGTCCCTTATTATGATCACATAACTTTATATTTATATGATTCCCTTACTTTAATTTCATAATTAACCCCGAAAAGGTTGACTACCAAAAATATAAGATGCTTAAACAACTAGAAAGGACCCAAAAAGTGAGAGTAAAGTGTAAAGAGGACAAGGGAGCCCAAAGGGGACTTAAGCGCTTGACGCCGCTGTGTCAAGGCCGGGTGCTCTAGTCCAAAAAAAGAAAAAAGCTGGAGTATGAAAAGACAGACTGGGCCAATAAAGGTACAAGATTGAAAGTAGTAGCATAAAGTAACAAAAGATGTCCAAAGACATGGGTTAATTATCACTTTTCGTACTTAGGAACCATATGAATAATAATATGTGACCGAGACTAGAGAATTACCTAAAGTGCATGATTTTGTGTTTACATTTTCCCCCACTTTACGTTGGTGAGAAAAATGCTTGGTAACATAAAGTAGATAGAGATGCATACCTGATATCCATGTAGATTGATACAAAAACATGTTGAGGGACTAGACAAAGCATGGAGTGACAAAAAGATGGAGCGTGGAGACTAAAGATGCAAAAATGTAAAAAGTGATGAGAATGAACCTATGGTAGAAAAATGTGTGTAAATGTCAATGTGTGTGATGTACTTGTTAGTATCATTGAGTGTGTTATTGTTGATGTTGAGTGATTTTGACTTCTTTCTTCCCATACGACAGAAACTCAGTAAAAGAGAAGATGATCAAGTAGTCAAATATGCATGTATATGTCTAAAAATGTGTCTAAAGACACATGTATATATGTAAAAAGTGTGTAATGAAAGTATGAAAATGAAAAAGAAACATGTGCACCTAATCGTGATGAGAAAAAGGGTGTGATAAGATCATGTTGATGAAATCTGAGTTTTTAGGTGATCTCATGCCATCAAGTAAAGAAGTATAAGGAGGAAAGTTTGATTTATCCTCCAACCTTTAACCACTTCCAAAAACTAAAGAGATTTGTTGATCAGAGAACACTTGACAGAAAGCACACAAGAAGTCTCATGTGGGAAAGTAGGTCATATTCAAAGGTGCGAATGGATAGGGAGAACATGCGCGCGGAGTAGAAGTTTAGCTTTCGGGACTTAGCCATTTTCGCTCATGAAGGTCTATTTTTAGAGATGGCATGTAGAGCACATAAATGAGGTAGAGACGTGTGCGCCACACATTGGCTATTTTTGGAGATTAGCTATGAAGCACTTTGCATGGACACCAACTAGAAATAGATCTAGTACTATCAGTTAACTACCGGTAGTCTATTGTTAGCGCACTTGCATGTGTGGCTAGTTTTGTAACAACGCGTGGCTGATAATAACATGCGACCTATTTTGGGAATTGATAAGTGGTGAAGGGCAAGTACCCACCCTTATAAGTATGTAGAAAACTATGTAATAGAGAGATCGACATATATAGAGATATGCATACATAGTGAGATTATGCTGCTAAATTTATTACACACATACTATTGTTATTGTAATAAAGATTTTGTATACTTGTTACATTGAATAAAATGGAGGATATTGGCTGAATCTAAGTGTTAGTTTTGTGTGTATCTGAATCTAGTATGTCTTTGATCTCATCATGGTTAATATTTAGTTCTATTCTCCCTTAGAGATAGATCTGGTATGCTCTGTAGAATGATGTGTTAGTAATGGAACTATATATGTTAAGTCTTCATCATGTTAACATCTTGCAACAAAGAACCCTAAAGAGTGACCTGGTACCTTTACGCGCTTTGGGTGAGTGCTCGGTCTAGGGCCGAGTGATGTTCTGCGCGTCTAGGGTCTTATTGGATTTGTATCACTGAATTCTAGGCTGCATCATTGGTTTCGTTGCGCACCTCTTTTTTGATTGTTTTCGGATGGTTCACGATGAAGACGTGCACTGTTGACCTTAGCAAGTATTGAAGAATGGATACATGATCTCGAAAGAAGAATACACACGGTGATTCAACACTGGATCTCGAGTTTAATACACGCATATGGGTGGAACATAATTTGTGTGACAATTTATATGAGAGTTTTTCACTATCTTTCCAAAGTAGAATTGTATGAGTGGTTGATTGCTTATGCATCTAAGCGGAATTAGAGGTATCACACACTTGTCTGGACGTAGGAAGAATTCTAGGCCCTTTATGATGCTGATCTAATTTGGACTCGAGCTGTGGATACGTGGTTCCGTGGTGTCTTGAACAATTATATCTTGGAATACTCAATTTCCACTTATTCATGTCTAGAGGTAGCTAAATTCTAGTTTTTACGATATCCAAGGGGAGCTTACCTACAAGGCATTCCACTGGTAATCAAGATCCTGATGGTAACTTTGAATCTAGAGAGTAAACCAATGGCTAACTAAACCCCACCACGCACGAGGGCAGGAACAGGTTTGGTGAAAGATGGTAGACCTAGCGGTAGAAAGGTAGAGAGAGGAAAGGTGGATTAAGTATAATGAGGCATGCGAGAGGGAGATAGAGAAGCAATGTAACGTTGCAGAAAGTATGGCATTGAGGAGAGAGATGACTCGTGAAGGATTTGAAGCTCATGTAGAAGACATGGAGCCAAAGCATCAGGAACTCCCCCATCTTGGAAAGCATAACAGGGATCCCCCTCGGCCTCATGCAAAAGCGTGCCAACAAAGACTACTTGGGCCGCGGCGCACATCTGAATCCACCTAGTAACCTTGCCCTTACGTTTTGGTTTTCAACATCTAGTACAACAAGCAGTCAACAAGCTAGTTCAAGCAGTGAGAGAGTAGGAGCGAGTCTTATAAGAGGCATAACGATGGTAGCACAAATGGATTCATTGTTATACAGATTACCTTTTAGGTGTATCATCAACATAGAATACAAGCGCGCTGATTTTTGGATTAACTTCTGGGAGTAGTAATGCTTCACAGACCGTCAGTGGTACAGCTTCAGCTTCTCTTTGTTGGGACACAAGGAAGTACATCTTCCTGGGTTCGACCAGGTATAGGTTTAGGATCATGAGGCATAGGTAGCTTTGGTTCGAGCAGGATCTGGAGGTTCTGGAGCCGGGAAATATAGGAAGTTCTCGGATCGTGGGGCAAGGTTCGCACCAACCCCATAATATTTACATGGAAATGTCTCTTCATCTTCCAGAGTATAGGGGCATAGAAGATGCTGCTGAACATGTGCATATGTGTGAAATACTGTGGCACACAAAAGGAATCATGGCTTTTGAGCGTAAGGAAAGCCAATTTTCCACTACGTTACAAGGGTGCGCACATAACTGGTACAATTTTTTTTACCCTAATTAGACTTGCGTAGATTATACAACTTTAAAGGATGCATTCCTTAAGGAGTTTCATATCCTTGAGTTTGAGCAGAAGAGTATAAGTGTGCTCAAGGATATTAAGCAAGGCACTACTGAAAGTGTTAGGGAGTATGATGCACAATTTAAAACTTTGTTATCAAAGATTTCTTATGACATACACGCAAGCCAACTTACACAATGGTTTTTTGGGGGCTTGATTACCCCTTTTAGGAGGGCATTATCACATAAGACCTACATTGATCCACACAAAGCACTTGAAGTAGCTTTGTGCATTGAGGAAGTTGGGAGCATAGATATTGGGGTTAGCCCATTTTTAGAAGCACAAATAGCAGCTATGGCAAAACAAATTGGAGAAAATATCAACAAATTTAGAACACGAGAGGCGCACGGGTATTGGTGCACATATTGTGAAGTAGAAGGTCACATAAAGGATAGTTGTCCTCACAGAATAGTACGCTCATTACTAATGGATTCTGAAATATGCCACTTAAACCATGATGCTCGCCGCTACCCATTATTACAACGAGTGATAAGGAAGAATGTTTCAAGCTACTGTAAAATCTATAGGTTCATGAACCATGACATAGAGGATCTGCCGACTGATTGGATAGATCCATGATGCTATAGATATTGGTGTACGACAGACAAGAGTTTCAAATAAATCTAAGGGAAAGAATGAGCATCAGATCTGGAACACAATCAAAGCGCATTATGATTGAAATGAGGGGGTTTTTAAAGGCAATGTGGTAGAGCTCAAGGATACCACGGTGGATTTAGAGGAGAAGGCCGTGGTGGTGGAAGAAGTGAGTTTCCTTGTAGAATGTGTTATACATGTAGATATCCTGATCACTATAGGCACGAATGCCCTCATAACATTACATGTTCTTTCTGCGGAAAAAACCATAGCTATGAAGAGTGCCTAGACTTATATGAGCATCTGAGTAAGTAACATAAACAAGAAAACAAAGGCATAGGGATGGTTAGGATACAACGTGTTGTTGAAAATCAATGGATGCCCAAGATGGAAGCAGAATCCGAGGTACTACAAGTGAAGATCACGACCCGTGTTGAGGTGGCACGCGCTAGAGAAGCATTACAACAGAAACCTACCATCACTAAAGAAGAAGTTCTTCATGCACGGTACCCAGATCCTGCCTATCAGAAGGAGGTTTATCAGGATACCATGGAATTTCTAAGGAATCTTCAGGGTGAGATACAATACTTAAAGGAGTAGAAGAAAGCATTAGAGACGGTCTAAACTGATATAGATGACTTGAGAGAAGTGTGCAAATTGTTGCACAAGGAGAACATCATTCCCCTGTTAGGGAGTTGGATAAAAGGAAACACTGCACGTAAGTACTGAGACTGGATGAAAAATCCTGCATGCAAAGCTCCCTCCTCATAGCCTATATTATGACAAGTAAATCACTCAGAATGCTATTGTGGATGGGTGGTTGTTAAGTAATATACTGATTGATACAGGAGTGGAAGTCAATGTTCTTACGTTGGATGCATGGGTACAAATGGGGAGACCCCCATTGTAACCATCCTCTAATGTATTATTCATGGCTAATCGAACTAAGGCCACTCCCATAGGAGTTTTGAAAGATGCATCCATTACCATATAAGGAGCCAAGTTCACTGGAGACTTTGAAGTTTTAGCGCTGGTAGAGTCAGATAGCTTCCTAGCTCCATTGGGGTGTTATTGGTGCTATGTAAACAATGCTGATATTCGGTTCAATAAGGGCTATATCGGTTTTGAAAATAAAGAGGAAAGAGTTATTATCCCTTTAATAGATGGAAAGTCCGTGCCCCCCTATGTTGAGCCCTTAAGTGAAGAAGATACGAATAGGATTTATGTACACACCATTCGAGATCCAGAGATGATTGAACCAACCAAAAAAGGACTAATTCAAAGAGGAGAACGCATAGTCCATTAGTGATACTACGAGTGTGGCATGTGATAATTGGGCTCACAACACTTATGAGTTGGTAGGGCATGAAGTAAAGAGCATATTCCCTCAAGGCACAAAACCACATTATGTTAGGAGGATAGGTAACAACTCGGTACCTTATTACATAGGAGAAGGGGATCCCACGGTAGTCCTGCGTGCTATGGAAGAAAAATGGATAGACCCACTGGAAAGAAGAAATATGCTAGCATATACACTATGTGGGATAACAACATGCTGGTGGGTGGTCCACAGGGATAATCTTGTCGGATGGAATGAAATTGGGATTGCTCTTACTACTAGGTTCTTTAGGAGTAATGCACCTACTCAAATATGTACTTATCATGGTAATCAACCTGTTCAGAACCACATTCAAAGTGTGAGAGACTTTGGACAGAAGGGTAGGAAGCTTTACCACCTTCACTATGGGTGCACTGATTTTATTCCACTTTACAAGGTTGTGCACGTGCTTGGTATGTATATGTAGAACTCCATAGAGAAACTGGAAATTGGTATAATTTAATTACAGGAATGGCCCAGACATTTGACTTCTTCTCTACAAAGCCTCCTGTAGAAGAATAATTGAAAGTTATCAAGCACTTAACTATGGGGGATAGTGTCAAGGCTGAAGAACTCCTTTAGGAGTTATTAGATAAAGAAGACTCAGGAGCGCGTCTTGATAAAGAACCAGAGGCCGATGCAACATTACTTCAACGTGCTTGCCTTGAGAAGGAGAAAGGAAAAATGGTCTACCTAGTGGATGATGAAGAAGTAGATAATCTGGATGTAAACCATTCAGCAGGGAGGCATGAGGTATTAGATAGTGTGGATAAAACCACACGCCTCTATCATGAGCCTATGAAGATAAAGACGGTGAATATTGGAACAGATACTGAGCCTAAGGAAGCCATAATTAAAGACTATTTGTCAAACTCTGAAATGGAAAAAATCATAGAGTTATTAAGGGATTACTAGGACCTATTTCCTAGGGGGTACCATGAACTTAAAGGCATGCATGAATTGTTAGGGGAGATGAAGATAAAGCTTAAAGAGGATGCGCACCCAGTTAGAAAGAGACCTTACAGAATGAACCCTAATTTACATGAAAATTTCAAAGAAGAGATTGATAACATGTTGAAATCTTGAATTATTAAGCCCTTTGATGAGTCGAATGGGTTAGTCCAATGGTGATCGATATCAAGAAGGATGGACAGATTAGAATATGCGTGGACTACGGGGAGCCGAATGCTGCATGTGTAACTCGATCCATTACTATGCCATTCACTCGAGGAAATAATAGGAGTTGCAGGATGTGAAATCTATTCATTTACAGATGGGTTCTTTGTGTATCATCAGAGTTGGATTTCCCAGGAGGATCAAGAGAAGACTACATTTACTACTGAATGGGGTAGTTTCGCATATACTGTAATGCCCTTCGGTCTAAAAAATGCGCCTATTGTATTTTTCGCACATAGTTGTCCAAGCGTTCAAGGCATTTATTCATTACTTCTTATAGGTGTATTTAGACGATTGGACGGTGTATGGATTAGTTAAGGATCACCGTGACAATCGACGCTTAATGTTTGAACTATGTCGATAGTTGAGTATCTTTTTGAACATCAAGAAGTGCATATTTGCTACACCATTTGGGATACTTCTAGGACACATAATTTGCAAGGAGGGTTTGTTGGTTGATCCAACAAAGGCTGCAGTCATTATAGTCCTAAGGGAGCCTACTAGTCAAAGTGAGGTGCATAGATTTTTGGGTCATATAGGATATTACGAAAAGTTTATAAATGTCTATGCTAAATTTTCCGCACCATTAGAAGAGTTACTGAAGAGGAAAGGTATGTTCTACTGAGGAGAACAATAACAACGTGCATTCAAACATTGAAGGAGAAACTTACTACCACACATATTCTCGCATTTTCCTTCGTGGGACAAACCAATTCATGTACAAGTTGACACCTCGACATGGCCATTGGCGTGGTGCTGGCCCAACTGGAGAAGGTATTGTAGATCATCCTATCTGCTTTTAGTAGAAAGTTGACTCTGCGAGAATAGAATTACACAACTACAAAGCGCGAAGCTTTGTCAATGATCTATGCAGTTGCATAAATTCCGCTAGTATCTACTAGCTACACCATTCATCTTTTATACGATCACATGGAATTGAAGTATTTGGTAAATAAACCTATTTTACAAAGGAACATATGTCGATGGGTGCTTTTATTTCAAGAATTTTATTTCACAGTTGTGGTAAAACTAGGAAAAAGTGATTCTAGACCAGACCATTTATCAAGAATACAGTTAGGAGAAGAAGCACATGCAATTGAGGATACCATGCTAGATGCAAAATTATACATATTACAATGTGCACCATCGAAATAGAGGACATTGCTGTCTTTTCTATGAACAGGGATAGCACCAAAAGGAATGAAATCCTTCGAGAAGAAATAGCTTGCTATACTCACCGCACCTTATATGTTAATCAGTGACAACTTTTACAAATTGGGCCGAGATGAAGTATTGTGCCGTTGTGTATTGAAACATGAGTGCATGGATATTATGGAAGAAACTCATCTTTGGAATCGCAAGTGGCCACTATGCCGATGATGTAACAATGCATAAGAGTCTACTTGCTAGATTATGGTGGGAGACCCTTTATAAAGACCGTAAGGAATATTGTAAGGCATGTGATCATTGCCAACGTCTTGGAAAACCAGTGTCAATGATATGAAATGCCTTTGAGACTTATTACAAATGCGAACCATTTGAGAAATGGGCTATAGATTTTGTGGGTCCTATTTCACCAAATTGCACACAAAACTAGATCACGCTACATCATAACTTGCACAGTAGACTATCGACCAAGTGGGCGGAAGCAACACCTACAAAGGATCGTATAATGGCTACAACAACTCAATTTCTACAGAAAATATTATTATAAGGTATGGATTTCCTTTGAGTTTGACCAAAGATAGGGGCACACATTTTATTAATGAGACAATCAAAATTTTATTGGATGAGTTCATGATTTCACACCATAAGACTACACCCTATCATCCTCAAGAAAATGGAACTGCTTGAGGCTTTCAACAAAATTTTGGGCCAGACATTGACAAAAATCTGTGATGTTGGAAGAAAGGATTGGGATGATAAAGTATATGCAATACTTTGGGCATATTGAACAACATATAAAAGGTTGAATAAAGCCACACCATTTTAGTTAGTGTTTGGCGCAGAAGTCGTTCTTCCTATGGAATTTATGTTACCTTCTTTGTGTATTGCATGTGCTAGAGGTCTAGCTGATGAGCAAGCTTTAGAAGAATGGATTGAAAAGATAATTCAGTGGATGAGCGATGAGCCATAGCACGTTGGAGTCAGAAGTAAGAAAAGGCCAGGCAAAAGCATGACATGACAAAAACATAAGGGACAAGAAGTTTGAGATTGGACAAATGGTACTTCTCTATGACTCTGAGTTCTTGTGCCATTGAGGAAAACTTAAGGTACATTGGTTGGGGCTGTATGTTATCACTTACATCCTTGAAATGTATGCTTTCTAGTTAGAAGCACTTGATGGAACACGGCTACCCAGCTTTCTTCAATGGGAGTAGACTGAAACCCTACTATAAATAAGTCTTTTTGGTGTTTGTAATAAGTTAGTATTGCCATTTAGATTAGGTTTTATACTATGCATTCCCTTAATGTGTTTGCTTCTTTGTCGCTATGCTTTGTCAATTTAGTTATTGTTCTTGTGTAATAAGCGTGCTTGCACGCATGAACTAATTACTATATGAAGCATGTTTATTCACATAGGATTGCATATATTTTTTAGTGTGGGGTGGATGGATTATTGGTATCCAGGTACAAGATTATGGGAATTGAAGGGTGAAAGGAATAAGCTACTACGGGTGCTCTTCAATTCAAAGGATTGCTTCTAAAAAGTGACCAAATATGGAGATGAATGAAGGGATAGTATAACGTGAGGCAAGCAGAGGCCATAACAACTACCAGTGGAAGGTGCAGTGATAAGGTACGCGGGTGTAAGGAAGTGCGCTGAAGAGAAGTCTGTGACCAGAGGGTAGGAAGGTGTGCTAGAAGGCTATAGTTTGGGTGCGAAGATGTAATGCGCGGAAAGGATGGAATTTTTCAATTAATGAGAGGATATTTGGTAGGTGAAGGAGCAATAACTGCATCAAAAATTTTAAAATCTATATAAGCATGGGATGCGAGTTCATTTTTTCCATTGCAATTAAGATTATTTGAAAAATAGCTAAGTGCAAAGAGTTGAGTGATCGAATTGAGGTGTGAGAGGTGTGTAGCTAGTTGTGACGAAGAGATCTATGTGTAGAAAGAGCTTGCGTCCCCGATGGTGAAGGGTTTGAGCGAAGCAAGGTGATAGAGAGGAGCGAGGGCATGTGATTTCACCTAGGGCATGCTGAATCAAGCTAGGGTTTGATTCACACATTATAGAATTCAAGAGGTGAGTATCTACAAAGGATTGCAAGGTAGAAATGGCACCCAAGAAAGCAGTTGCAGCAGGAGTGAAGGGAAAGAAGAAGGTGGTCGTAGAAGAAGAGGAGATGGCTCCCGAAAAGTAATTTTTCTGAAATGTAATATCCAGAGGGGGTTATCGTAGGCCAAGAGTGGGATTCTCACATAAGGAGAAGCAAGGTGAGTGAGTACAATCACCATACCATAGAGAATAAGAAGGAGCTTGATGCCTTGCTGAACACAAAGATGAATAAATGCATGATGGAAGACATGCCGGTGTATGACGATGCTAGCGAGAAGCTCTTGAAGAAGATTGGATTTTACCAACTATATGAGCTCCCTTACTTCGGGAAATATGAGCCCTTGTACTAGTGGCTCATGAGCAGAGTGCACGAAGATTTTTCTACTTTGCAGGACGCAGAGCTAGAATTTTAGCCACGCTCATCTCCACAGTAACAAGATTGAAGGGCATATGAGAAGATTTGAAAGATGATTTAATAGATAAGGCCACAATCTTGGAGACCAGAAAGGAGTTGGGGTACACAAAGGGTCCACGCAACATGGACATAGATAAACTGAATAAGTATCCAGTTGTGCAAGCAGCCACACATCTTGTTATGAAGCTAAATGACCAGAAAGGTGGTCACAAGTGAATACCATGTGGCTACACATTGCTAAAAATATGTCCAAGGGGTAGTCTACAACATTTCACGTTACATTGCAGAAACTATCATTGAGGAAGTGTGCACAGGAGGAAAGATCAACTTTGGAGCTGTTCTGTTGTCACTGGTGTTCATGGAGATCAAAGTACCTGATGGACCAAAAGAGAAGATATTGGAATATCCCATAGAGCACAAGTCACCTGCAGAATGCTTCAAAAAGTACTTGTGTGAAGGATACATGACAGAACAGTGTCAAGCAAAGGGCTGAGAAATGGTACGATAGGCTCCGCGTGGCCTTTGAAGAAGAATGATGCATCCTCAAAGACTTACCTTCGAAGTGGTTGGAAAGGCATTTCGCTTTGCTATATACCAACACTTTTTCATAGTGTGGTTTGCCATGAGGATGGAGCATGGAGTCCTTGCTTGTAGTTACCATATGCCTTCACAACAAGGTACTTCCAGGTGTCAGTACATAGGTTCTCATATGTGCAACGCCTAATGTTCAATGCGGACAAGGTAGATTGTGACTACCACATGCTAAGGAAGAAATATGTGTATCTAAGATGGGGTACATATATTGAAAGGCTCATTTTAGATGTATTGAGCATTAAACCAATAAGTTTGGCTGTGGGAGATATTGAGCAACACTGGTGTACCTTCAACTGAAGCACAAGTTGGAGAATAACAAGTATGTGGAAGATGACTTTGCACTTCCAAAGCACCACTAAAGGGTAAGCATATAATGGAGAACATCTCGGTGCCTAAGCCCACAGAGCCAATTGAAGTAGAGGATGACGAGGATGATCACAGAGATAGTGGTGGTTTGGAACATAGAGATAGAAGACATCCTATGAATAAGGATGAAGTTAAGCGGGCCAATACACCACCTTAGCCATAAGAGGGGGATGATGAGGACTCGGATGTAGTCCAAGGAGAGCACAAATTTAAGAGAGTGTTCGGAGAACAAAGACCCAAAGTACTACTTCGTAAACAATGCACAAATCACCCAGACTCTCTCCACAGAAGGAGATAACCGCGAAAAGGAGAAGGAAACTAAAGTTGAATGAGGAGGTGGAAGAGTCAGAGGAAAGCACACCTAATTCTCCTACACCTCCAGAGAACATAGAAGAAAAAAAAGATGAGGAAATGAAGGAAGGAGAAGAGGAGGAAAAGGGAACAGATGAGACAGCTACAGAGACTCAAGCCAGACATGGAAACACAAGTCCCAAATTTGGAAGCTCAAGTTCCTAAGTAGCCTAGGTCTAGAAGAATGAGTGGAGAGCACATTCCACCAGCCATGGGTTATGCCGAGGACACAGGTAAAATTATCCACACCCATTTACAGAGCACAATGACACAAAAGGAATTATATGGTCTGGAAATAATGTATGAAGATATAACTACAAAGCGCACAAGGAAGTAGTTATCATGGTCAATGCACACACACATGGATGAACCGGATTTTGATGTGTGTGAGGAGTCATGCATATCGAGGAGGTTGAAAAAGACACATCTCGGCTAGACACATGATAGTAAAGCCTACTGTCATGTTAGATGAATAGGTGAGCAATGCATTGGTCAAAGTCTCAACAGAGGTGGCAAGGCGGAATATGGACAAGGCTGCCACAATTAGGGTGCTAAGGAAGAGATTAAAACTAAGGATGGGGAAATAACGCGCCTAACATAGGAAAGAGACTTAGCACAGAAGAAGAACTTTGTATTTATCAACATCACGAGAGGAAATTGGTGATAATATCATAAGAGCTAGGCCACACTTAGAGCCAAAGGTACCAAAGATGTTTCCTTCAACGATACACTATGTAGGTACATTGGTGGACCTAGTGCTTGAAGATGAACCTCTGCACATGCCAGCACCAAAGGATCCAACAAAAGAGGCAGAGCGAAAAAAGGATTCTATGATGCAAAAGATTACATCATATGAAGGACTGCTACAAGCACTGCAAGAAGAACTGAAGAAAGTAGACCAAGCCTTGAACATCTGCATAGCTCCAGAGGTGCTCATCAACATAAAAACCCTAGAGGAGAACAATGAGGTCCAAAAAGTGATGAAAGATGAAACATTGGGCCACATAGTAAGATTATCAATGGTTAGACAGAAGCACGAGGCCCTAGAAGTAACCCAAGAACCACACAAAAATCAGCTTGGTGGATCTTGGGAAGCTCATTACGTAAGATGGATTTGCTTTAGGGGAAGGATGACTGCAATGTCCATCATTGTGTTAGCCTTGTAGAATGAAAAAAGGGAGATTGCAAAGGATGAACTGGATTCCATTGTTGTGGACATTCTAGAAAAAGTAGAGGAAGCACTCGCTGAGTGGTAGGCCTTAGAGGTAGAAATAAAGGAGCAATATCCCAAGTTGGTCCTTCAAGTTGAAGTAGATGAAGTTGTCGTATAGACATTATTATTTATTTGTAAAGAAAATTCTTTTTATTCTTTCCATTCAAATTCTTTACTTCAGTTTTGGAGATGACCATTGTTGGGGTGACAATGAAATTAGTGTGGGGTAATGTTGATCAGAGAACACTTGACAGAAAGCACACAAGAAGTCCGTGTAGGAAAGCAGGTCATATTCAAAGGCATGAATGGATAGGGAGAACACGCGCGTGGAGTAGAAGTTCAAATTTCAGGACTTAGCCATTTTCTCTCATGAAGGTCTATTTTTAGAGATGGTGTGCAAAGCACACAAATGAGGTAGAGACGTGCGCGCCACACATTGGCTATTTTTGGAGGATTAGCTACAAAGCACTTTGCATGGACACAAGCCGAAATAGATATACTATTGTCAGTTAAATACCAATAGTTTATTGTTAGTGCACTTGCATGTGTGGGTAGTTTTGTAATGGTGCGTGGCTAATAATAGCATGTGACCTATTTTGGGAACTGATAAGTGGTGAAGGGAAATTCCCCACCCTTATAAGTATGTAGTAAACTGTGTAATAGAGAGATCGACATATACAGAGATATGCATACATAGTGAGATTATGTTGCTAAATATGTTACGTGCATACTACTGTTATTGTAATGAAGCTTCTATATACTTATTACATTGAATATAATGGAGGATATTGGCTGAATCTAAGTGTTAGTTTTGTGTGTATCTGAATCTAGTATGTCTTTGATCTCATCATGGTTAATATTTAGTTCTATTCTCCCTTAGAGATAGATCTGGTATGCTCTGTAGAATGATGTGTTAGTAATGGAACTATATATGTTAAGTCTTCATCATGCTAACATCCTGCAACAACAACCCTAAAGAGGGACTGGTACCTTTGCACGCTTCGGTGAGCGCTCAGTTTAGATGAGTGATGTGCCAACACATCTAGGGTCTTATTAGATTTGTATCACTGAATTCTAGGCTGCATCAAGATCTCTGTATTGTCTAGTTTTTTGGGTGATCCAATGCCACGAAATAAGTATTGTAGAGAGGAAGGTCCATTGTTATCCTCTAACCTTTAACTACTCCCTGTATGTGCTTAGGACAACCTATCATGTAAAAGCCGTTGTGTAGAGTTATGTAGACTTTGCCGAACCTTGTCGTTATGTAAACTATCATTATACTAAGGAACCAAGTCTTATTTTGAGCCCTGAACTATGTTATACTTTGTCACCGATCTGCGTGCGGTGTATACTCTGTATGGGGTGATTGATTCACCCAAATGATGCCCCCTCTTTGGGGGTGCATGCAATGTTGCTGTAGGAGAATGCGATCAAAAAGAGGACCAACCATTGAAATCGTGCCCTACAGGGGGGATGGGATATGCTTGGTAGAAACCAAGGCACATGTAAATAAGTGGCTGGGAGACAAGTGTTAGTACGAATAAATAAAAAATGCATGTATAAGATGAAGGGTAAGCTAAACAACCAATGTGTAAGCTAAACACGCAAGAAGATAATGTAGACCATGAAAAGTGGGTTGCAAACATGGGACACCACTCATGGTGTCACAAGACACTCAAGGCCACATTGATGCAAACATGCAAGTGTACACATAAAACAAAGGGCAAGGCCCTCATAAAATGTCAAATAATGAAAAACAAGTACAAACAAATAGATAAGCATGGTGGCAAGTAGTATTGCAAAACATATGCTGCACATGAAGCATCCATCGGCACGTTAGAAAGATAAAATGTATGTCAAAGTGTTATACTTTGATAAAGTAAAGTGCTAAGTACAAAACGAAACAATGAAACCTATAGTGTATGAAAGATACCCCTAGAAGCCGTTATGGGACTGGTACTAGGTACTATGTTAAGCATCCATGCTACATGTAATGGATATGCATCTACGATCAAAACTAGAAAGGCAAGTGAACGTGCATATGTGTATGATAAAGATAATGACATACAAGATATCTATCTAGCATGATGTAGTAACATGAACATGTACAAGTAAATGCAAACAAGAGTAAACACAACCAAGATATGCAACATGCTATGGATGGATGGAACAAAATGCAAAATGAATGATACGAGCTGCGTGCCCCGAGTGAATGGAATCGTATGTAGTGAGGTTCATTTGTTTATACCCCCTGAGAAGTTATGAATGAACTATAAACAAGAGTGTGTCATCAAGAATTTTTTTGAACTCGTGTGTTGTGTGTAATGCGATGTGATGAATGTGTAGTGATGAGAAGTGACATAGAGACAAATTTTGTGTGATAATACAACCCAACCATATATCAAAACAAGATGATCGAAGGAGTGATGATTTAGCCTAAAGCGGATATCATTAAAGGATACTAGAAGAAGTGACGATTTAGCCTATGGTGTATATCACTAAAGGATGGTAGAAGAAGTGCTGATTTAGCCTATAGCGTATAACACTAAAATATGAGTGAAAGAAGTGATGGTTTAGCCTACGATGTATATCACCGATCTAGGAATGTCGCATGATAGAAAAGGGTTGAATGATTGAATGGGTGAATGTGATGAGGTCCATTAGATATGTATACCCTTAATAATCTAGTATGGACCTTGAAACTAGAGTTTGTCATAGGGTAGTGAGTGAAACACGTATAAGTAGATGAGTAAGATGTGTAATATGTGTAATAGTTGTCGGGAGGAGAAAATGACATGTGATGTGTAGAATGTGTAGTGTGTAATGTAGGATGTATAGTATGCGATGAAAAATGTGTAGGTTGTGTATAATAGTGTAGCATGTAAAATGTGGATGGTGTAGAGATGTATAAAGCATGAAATATGAATGATGCATGGTAGGTGTAAGATGTAAGATGTAGGATGTAAAATGTAAGATGATGTGTATGTAAGATGTGTGAAGATGCACAATGTGTAGTGTCTATTGTGTAGTGTGTGAGGTTCATGTGTATAGGATGCCCTCAAAATCAAGTGTGAACCGAAGCACAAGAGTGCATCATCGGTTAATGTCAATGCTAGCATGTGTCAAGGTGTGAGTGAATATTGAATTATAATGTGGTGAGATAATAAGACACTTATTGATGCTAGATGGGGGAGTGATATGAAAATAATCAAATTATTACTACCTGATCTCGGACCCTTGTAGGCTTTAATTATTTGCCGATAATTTACTCCTTTTAAGTAATCAATTTAAAATAAAATGCAAGACATTAAAGACAATTGCACAAAGATTGATTACGGAGTTCAGCAATTTCCTACGTCTCCGGGTTTGTGGTCGAACCGTTCCACTAGTCAAAACTTGTAAGTTACAATAGTACTTTCACAAGAAAACCTAATGGAATTTTACTTGCCTATCAGTACACCAGTTCTTCGATGATCAGTCGAATTGTTCTTCACTTTCCTGATGCACAATCTCCTTCGGCTTTGATTGGCCTTCCCGACGCTATCAATGCGACGCTAGCACTCCGGTTGACAATCTAGGATTTGCAAGTAATTGGTGTGGCTCAATGGGCCTATTGGGTAGTTTATAATTTACTCCCAATCACAAATATTTCATCTACTATTGCCTAAAATAATAGGCCAATAAACAATATTTGTTGACACATCTCACAAATAAGCTTAAAAATAATAAGCTTCTCCGTTGCACCGGTGTGTGTCCCCACAATAAGCTTAACAAATAATAAGCTTGGGTTGTGTGTCCACCTTTCCGCGCTCTAGCAATGAGCTTCTCTGTTGCTCGTGTGTGTCCCCACAATAAGCTTAACAAATAATAAGCTTGGGGTGTGTGTCCATTACAATAGAATGGGTTCCCTATTTATACAAAAAATAGGGCCCTTAAAAAATGCAATATAATTTATCCTAAGGCTATTTTTAAACCTTAGCCTCACCCGTAGCAAAATTAATGGGATAACATACCCATATAGGGCGGTTTGCATTTTTAATGGGATAAATATCCATTTTAGCGGCTAAGGAGAGGGGGAGCGGTTTTGAATGTTTTTAATGGGATATAATCCCAAATGGAGTGGCATATATTTGGGTAAGGTTTAATAACCCTTATCCCCTCCATTCTTCACGTGGATAATACCACGCATGGCTTTAAGCCCCAACAACCGCTTCATCCTCCTTCCACATGGTCCTTTGCATGCCCCCACCACCGCTTCCCTCCTTCACAAATGCACTTAGCATGTGGCGGTTTATACTAATGTTTGAACATTAATATATATATACGTGGCATTTGGAATGGTGTGTAAGTGGACTTACCAAGTAAATAAAAATTTGACCCATACCATGGGGTATCGAAATTAATTAACTCGGTCATCATGTAGTCCACTTGTCATCTCCCGATAGGAAAATCGAGTGAATTCGATGAGCGATGGCAAGCCACGTGTCATAGTGCGATTCGTCCAATATTGACCAGTTGACCAGAGTTGACTTTCCTGCTATCTGAACTTTGACCAAACATATCTAGAGCTCCCGATGTCCATTTGTCACATTCTCACAGTCGTTGGAAAGCTCTCGAGATGATATTCTACATTGACACCATTTAGAGATGTTTAGGGAACTTTTAGAAATGATCCCCTGATCGGGGAGAAATAAATGCGATGCCCCCAAGTGCACTATGATGATGGAGATCTATGTAGTGATACAAGAGGTGTCATGCCATTATGGGAGAGCGTTGTCCATGTCATGATAAAAGTGAGGGCCAACATAATGGTAGGGCGAAGCAATAGTAGGAGCATGCGATGGTGGCATAATTTTAAATGTGTCTTGGTCATCACTAAGAGTAGTTTCTTTGACAAAAGTGATTAGTTGGAGCTTATGTCGGATTGATAACGATGCAAAAGACTTGATAGGAGAAGAAGACATATTGATTTTGAGAGGTGGTTGCATAATTTGATTTGGTAATGTTGCGGATGACTTGAGAGGAGGAGGTGTTGAAGTTATTTTTAATGGAGGTTTCTTAGGTTGACTTGATAGTGCCATAGATTCCTTGAGAGGAGGGGGAGTGAGAGTAATTTTGAGAGGTGGTTACTTGACTTGAGTAGATTTCATAGGTGGTGCTTGAGTGATGGAAGAAGAAACATTAGAAGTGATGACTGAATTCTCATTAGACATAAACAAATCAAATTTAGGAACCCATTAAGATGTAACAAGTGGAGAGGACCATGTAACAAAATGTTGTGCAGTGAATGAGATAAAACCTTGACACTCAAGATGTTTGATTCTTCATTGTAAAGCATAACAATCATTGTCATTATGTCCATTGATTTGATGATAATTGCAATATGGAATACCTTGATATTTTTCAAGACAATAAGGAGGATAGAAATGAGTAGATGGTAAGTGATTAATTGATGAGTTATGAGTTTCGAAAGAATATCTTGTTCTATCGAGCATTGATTGCAAACTTGAGAGGTACAAGGAGCGGTAAGATTTGAGGTTCACTAATATGAACACATATAGAAGACATAGAATGAAGATGAGATGTAGAAGGAGAACAAACATGAGCCTAAGAAGCATCCTTAAGATGTTGGATTTTAGATTTTAGAGATGTAATTGTGGATTCCATAGCCTGAAATTTATCTTGAAATAAAGAATGAAGAGCTTTAATGGATTTTTAAATAGATTGATTGGATTTAGAATCAAGAGAGTCCTTAGAAAGACGATAAAAAATAACATCGAATTGAGCTTGCATCATGTTAATAGGCAGATACATAGTCTCTACGGTTTTTTGGAGAGCGTATTTACAAGATGGGTGTATTTGAATCAATTGAAGCAAAGAGACTTGTCAAACCTTAGGAGCCATGATGGAAGAAAAGAAAGATCCAATATTGTTCGAACGTGGGCTCACCAAAATTATTATGCTAAAATGTAATATCCTAGCCCAATCTAGATGCTATAGGAGAAATAAATAAATGAGTAATGAAATAACTGAAATGCACGTAAGCGACTAAACTATGAAAATATGAAACCCTTATGTGCAAAGAGGGTTAGAAGAGCCTTAGCTGATTTATGGAGGTCGCATAATTATGTCACGAGGATACCGAATGAACAAGAATGGGAGAGCGTCATGCAGGGAGCTTGCTAAAATGCAGATATGAGATGTCTCTGCTGACTAGGGCACCTAGAAAAGGGATTGGGGCACCGTGGTATGAAATATGGGTGCGTTGGTTTATGCGGGAGGTCCAGAAACCAATTTCACCGGTCATTAAATGGTGCAAAGCCTTTCTACTACTTGTCTCATGTATGTCATTTGAATTCCTCCGAGTGTTCTTATAAACCTGCAATGAATAAATCACCTGCAAAACCCTAAACAAAGCATTAAACCATTAAAAATAAAGATGCAAATGAAGGGGCCGATTGTCCTTAGTTGCCAAAATGGTGGACTTACAACTAATCATTGCACTACATCTCGGACTCAATATAGTCATGTGTGTGTTTTGTGGAATTGTTCCCTAGGTTGCTCTTGTGCGCGTCGTGCTTGAATTAGCGAGCAAGTAGCTAGATGTAAAATGTAAATAATGTGTTCATGGAGCCTTTGTCCCTTGTGATGGAGCTAGATGGATGTAAATGGAGAAACAAAAGCCTTGATGGATGCAACCTTAGGTGGTGATAGCTAATTCTTAGTGCTTGGTCCCTTATTATGATCACATAACTTTATATTTATATGATTCCCTTGCTTGAATTTCATAATTAACCCCGAAAAGGCCGACTACTAAAAAGATAAGATGCCCAAACGGCTAGAAAGGACCCAAAAATGAGAGCAAAGTGTAAATATCACAAGAGCACCCGTAAGGCATAAGAGCACTGATGTCTACTATCTTGGCTAGGTGCTCCAAAGATAGAAAAAGGAAAATATGGAGTATGAAAAGACAGACTAGGCCAATAAAGGTGCAAGACCAAAAGTAGCAACAAAAAACAACAAAAGATGGCCAAAGACATGGGTTAATTATTACTTTTCGTACTTAGGAACCATATGAATAGTATTATGTGATCGAGACTAGATAATTACCCAAAGTGTGTGATTTTGTGTCTACACCATGTACAACCTCATGAAAACCTTAAACCAACTTAGGAGGACTCATACTATGACCATGCACACTGAACCATGCTCTAGAACACCATAAGACTTCACCAAACATGACATTACCAATCAACCTTCATGTTTGACCTTTGACTAACACCTCATGGAGACTCATATGACCTCATAACACCCTTTTCCATCAATAGATTTGACATCAATGACAACACTAAGAGAAAATGGTCAATAATAGATGTTTTTATCCTCGTCTCCAAGTCATCGGTCTTGTTAACTATTGCTTTCTTGCTTGATTTCTCATGTGCCACAAAAATGTTTTTATCTTGAATATTAACCCTCCACATAAAAATGGTAACGAAGGATATATACTCTTCTTTTGTTGGGTAACAAAATAGAGTTGATATGTGTTGTCCATCTGCCATATATATTCCAAAACATAAAACCTCTATGACACATGTGCTATAAGTTTGTGGGGATTTACTATTGATCCATAAAATCTTAGCATAATATATTTCTCCATGAAGTACCGTTATCCAATTTTATTTTTGATGGGTAGTTGGATGCAAACTCTACAAGACACGAGGATTCTAGGAATTGGAGTTTATGTAATTACATGATAAATTAGAGCCAAAAAGTAGTCCACCAAATGATTGTAGTTCCTTTTATGATCATGCTTTCTTATCTTATGGGTCCACTCAGTTGATGGAACCACCAATTTTGTTCCTTGAACATTAGATTAGGGATAAATTTGAAGTTTTTGGCCTTAAAACATTTACTAAACTATATAGAAATAAATAACACAAGTACATTTTGAACCTAAAGGTCTTAGTTTTTGAACTGTTTTGATTATTAAAAATTGTTTATGTATGGATTATACAATGTGCTCAAAAATCAGATGCAACAAGTGGGTTACTATAATGGATATTGTATACCATTTTAAGGAGGGTTCTATCCATTTTCTCATCACTAAGTAATCCAAGGAAAAATGCTAGCATAGAAATGGTATCCTTAACCCATGGTTTAAATTTATGATTTAAGAAATTTAAATCTAATCGAAAAATTGAGATGGATCGATAATATCATAAATACATATGATCTTTAACGCGTAATGGAAAATAAGTATAAGTAATAAGAGGATGAATGTGACTTAACTTGTATCGACTATTTGGGATGATTATAGGATATAACCATAGTGGAACATGTAGGATATGAGTTGTATATGCTTCGTCTGGAAAACATAGATTTGCAAGTCTTCTAGATAGAAACACCACAAGAGGACAAGACTACCCTGTGTTAGTGTCATGTCAATAGTTCCAGATATGGTATTTTTAGTATTTGATCGTGTCTTCTTCACTTCACTCTTTATCACTTTGACTTTGTTGTAGGGTTTCACGGTCGCACCTATACTTGTAAAATAAACTTGAACTACTCCGCACAAATCTTAAACACACATTAGATGGACTAAAATATACACATGGTTGAGTTAGATTGACCTTGGTGGTCACCACAATGTGATTGTCATCGAGAGCTACACTAAATTTTAGACTCAATGTAGTTCTTGTGTGTGTGTGTGTGTGTGTGTGTGTGTGTGTGTGTGTGTGTGTGTGTGTGTGTGTGTGTGTGTGTGATGAAACTCAAAATTTGTCCTTCCTATGTAGTGAATGACGTAACCTAAATGCAATCCTTAAATATTGCTCTTTTCCCAAGTAGTAGATAGGAAGTAATATCCTAAATTTCCTAACACCTTAGAATAGTTAATAGGTTGTGCATATATATGACTCCTTTGTTTGAATTTTGACACTTAGTGACACTAAAGGTCAACCCAAATCATGAAATAAGAATTAGAAAAGACCCAAAGTTAAGCACTAAGTGAAAAATTAGAAAATAAGACAAGATGGAAAAAAGCACCTATAAGGGACACTAGCACCCATGCACTAGTATCCTTCTTGGGTAGTATTGTCCTAGGGAAAAGAGAAACAAACATGACTAATGACAAGAACACGATCATTATGACTCAACGAAAAAAATACAAATCTCAAAAATATAAGACAATGTCACAATCAAAGCCAATCAAAAGCAATAGAAGGACTAGGAGAGGTGTCACCGATATCTAATCTTCTCACTTAGGAATAATGCATATAACAACATACTATAGGTGTAATGTAATAATAATAAATGCATATTTTCATGTCTACATCCCCTCCTTTATGCTATTTGGATTAAATTCAATAGTATAAAGGATATACGAAGAACATACCTATAGAAAGTTAAAGAAGTTGTGGCTAAGGTGTGCCGATAATAAGAATCACAACATGATAAACTATGGATCATTGTTTTGATCCATTTAGGTGAGCATGTTGTCACAAAAGTTGTAGTTGGATAGAAATATGCTATAGAGATATATCTAAGATTTTTAAAATGTGGAAATGGTAGGAGGGATTGAGAGTGATCAATTCCAAACTTGATGTGAATACTCTATATATTTGAGTATCCCGATGTTAGAGGAAGAGTGTTGGGAGAGTGATCAACTTTACTCTCAACCATGACACCTCCTCAAAAGAGGTTCCACCAATGTAGCCAAAAATGAACTAATTGTTATCGCTACTAGTAACACAAAACCCCGTAAAATAGATAAGGGTAGACAATGACATCTCATTGCCCTTGGTCAAATAGAAAAATGCTTGATAAAGTAGCATTGATTGGCTCCCAGGTTAGGTCATCTGGGAGGAAAGTTGTCATTGTTGAAATAGAATTAGAAACAATGTATATCAGTTGAATTGCAATATTTGGTTGAATCTGATTAATTTAAGCTTACTTTAGATAAATTGAATTTCCCTAGAATAAGTAATTTAAGGGTGAATTTTGCAAATTTGAGATAGTTTTGTGCTTGATTAATATTGAAACTTATGATTTTGAGTGATAATTTTGTAATATTGAACTTTACTCTGTGATTGGTTAGAAATAGAGTAGTAACGTGCAATGTGATTGTGCCTATTGTGTTGGAAGTTTACTTAGCTTTCTCTAGGAGAGGTAATAGGATAACCCTGAATGTTTACCCCCATTTTGGTGAAGAGTTGAGAAGTGATTCATCGAACCATGAGCTAAAAGAAAATAGATAGATTACTTGGAGATGAATCAAAGAAGCATATAAAAGTATAGGTAGTGATGAATGGAATGTAAGTAGAACATGTAAAAAAACATAGGTAGGTGTTCCAGTGAATGTTCAACGTAGTAGATGTGAAAAATATGGTTCTAATGCCACTTTGGTGGGGCTATAAACAAATGAACGAGGCTCAAGATATGGACCAAACAATGTCGGTGTATTAGTTGTCATAGGGTGAACTATAATAACCTTAGGAATTGTGGTGGCAATAAAATTTACTATAAATAGTAAGTATGAAAAAGTAAATAGTAATTTCATTTGTAATTCGAGTGATTGTGACTCGAGCTTTGGGTTACATCGTGTCATGTCTCTGTGAGAGGTGATTTCAAACAGGTTTGAGAGGGTTGTGGAAGCGATATTGACACATACTACAAATCAGGTTGGTAAGTATTATTTTTTACAGGTAGAATAGGTCATAATATAGGTTTTGTGGCATTTTCAACAATATTTGAATTTTTAAGAATTTGGGCATTTTTATCCAAGACAAAGCCGATGGGGTATGTTTAATCATTTGGATAATATCATCTCGTTTTGGGCGCTATCTTCTTCAAGTATCGACTACTAGTGTCAGGATTCAATATGGTTCTATCTTGAAGCCTAAAATTTGTTTATTTTGGATTATAATCATGCATTCACCGTAGACACCAAAATTGGGTCACACTCCCCTCGGTCCCTCGTCAAATAACCAACTCAAACACACTCACCTAACCATGGCCCCTTACACCCCACACTAATATTAATTTAATTAAATTAATCCATGTCCTCACAATATTTATTATTTAATTATCCTAATTAAGATAATTCCCACACCACCACCCTACCACCTCATCCCAAATCTATTCTTAGTATTCCCACCCACTAATACCTACCTAAACCCTAAAAATCAAAGCCTACATTCCATCTAACCACATTCCACTGTTAGAAAAGAAGCTTCTGTTCTAATCAAAGGATCCAAAACAAATCAAGAAATCAAATGGATCTACCCATTTTAGTAAACCTAGGAAATCCCACCCTAACCGACGCCGGTCACCCTAAACCGACGCTAGTCAACCTGAAACCATCATCGGTTACCTTTTATTCCCTTTGGTAACCTTATTTCGAGGTTGGCACATTCAGAGAGCAAGAAACGAGACCAGAGCTGCATGCAAGTAGAACCAACATTCGCACACACATCCAAACATCCACAACCAACATCAAAAGCGACCACAGAGCCATTTTGCATTCACGGGAGCATCTTGGGAAGCGCCATCACCACACCAAACTCCATCCATCTGATCAACTACCATTTCCATCCAGCCATCAAGCTCATATAATAGTAAGTATACCTCCACCAACTTGGTCTAATACACTATAATAGCTTTTATTATCTCTATTATCAGATTAAGCTGTTACATCTCCATTTCTTCATTTCTTATCAACAGAATTACGGGCTTTTCTCATTATTTACATCATTAGATTACCCATCCTCATTTTCTATTCATCCCTGACCACATTTGAGACCTCTGCAACCCTCAAACCTACCCCACCACCTACATCAAATCCTAGATCAAGCCCTCTAATCATTTTCTTTTGAGTTTCCTTTACCTCGACCATACCGACGCCGGTTACCCATAACCGTCACCGGTTTCACTTAAACCGACATCGGTCATACCAGACCAACGCTCTATTTTTTACCCTCAGACCAAGAACAAAGCCTAAATTCTCCACCAAATACCCAAAACAACCCAAAACCAGACCCTGACTAGTACCAATACTCTGATAGAGACCTTGTTTTCGATTCAATCATAGATTAGCTTGTTGTGAATGAATTTGCTTATTGTAGTCGAATGAGATACCTAAATCATTTTAACTACAGTAGGATTTCATTTATTGTTAATATTGAATTGTTTTAAATAGTGGATTGACAACCTTCTAGGGAGTATCACACTTCTTGGAACTAGCATACGCTAGGTAGTCCATTATCATATGCTATTTAATCTCTTTTGGTGGTCTTGTTGTTCATTTCAGGTAGTTCCTCCTAGCCAAAAGGAAGCTCTCATGATCAGTATGGATCAAGAAGTCATACGTGTGCAACAACCTTCAACCAACTTTAACAAGTATTCCTCCTAGCCCTTTACCTTTATTTGTTTCATCACATTCAAAGAAATGCTCTAAGAATCAGGTGAAACATTTTGGCACGACTTGGTGGGACCCATTCGGGTTCCTTGCATTTCTTCATTTCTAGGTGAAAATTGTATGTTTGTTTCCTTTCCGAAAGGTTCTCACATTAAATTTCTCCCCTAGAATCTTCTCTTCTTTCTATTGTCTCAAAGCAATCATGTTTTGGTGTTATAAAAAGAACTCTTCTTCTCTTTCATTTCAGATCGCATTAGTGAAAGATCATACTCTCTCCTATTCATCTTTTTGTGTCATCAAATTCAATATTTCGATTTGGGCTTAAAATCAACTCGCATTTCATTCTTTCTTTACTGCATTAGCTCACATTAAATGAGGGCAACCTATATGCTGGAAGTCATGCCTAGCTGATGGTTGACAAATGAATCATAGAAAAACACTTCCTTTCTCTCTCTCTCTCTCTCTCTCTCTCTCTCTGTCTTACCAAACATCACAAAATTGAAAAATACACACATTCTTAAACAACATCTCACCTAGAAGAAGTTGTAGGTGATCACACGATCACGGTACAGTGGGCACCCAACTCATTACTTCTGTCGAGTCATTATCTCAGAGGACGGCCCACCCCCACCATAACATAACCTAAAACCTCTCCTTGTAGATCTCCTTCTTCATAGGAAGCCTTCCTCACCAAAAACTCTATTCTAAAGTTCATGAGTTAGTCTTCTAAATAGCATAAGATGAACAAACATAAAGGAAAGAACACTCTTAGGATCATATTTTTCTTAGTGTTTCGCTTGGCTTGTGTTTTGAGGTGAGAGGACACATTCTTCATCTTTTTATTTCTCCTTGCATGCTCCTCATCATAGTTGGTGTATTCCAACTTCATCTGAGTGTGCCTGACCCCATTTTCATCATTCTCAAAATTCTGGGTTTGATTCCACATTTGATTTTAAATCACAACCACCTTTTTCTTCATCTCTGTTTCAATTTCACAGTAACCGGTGTCGGTCCAATGACCATCATCAGTTACCCTCTGACTGTCACCGGTTTTACCCAACCGGCATCGGTTTATTGTTCTTTTGGTTAACCTACCCAAAAGGACACCTGTTTCATATTCTTTGTTGTTCAGAGTCTCTATAACTCTCATCATCTTCTCTGTCCTGATAAAATCCATCTACAACTTATCTACCTGGTAGATTATCATTTTTGCCTTGTTTGACAAACTATTCTTTTTCCACAATGACCGACCAGTTGTTACTGTGATCGACATCGGTTTACCCTAACCGGCATCGGTTAGCCTGTGTAATTTTCCAGCTGAAATTTTTACCCAATCCACCTACCACTACTTGTTTTTCCTATTTTCTTGTTGTATTTATGTGTCATTTACAGAAAGTAGTCCTACCAAATCAGCACTTGTTCACATGGTGCTAACTCGTAGCCAAGAAAATGCCCTCATATTCCATGCTAGTTGTCAACCACTCCCACCTAGTCCTTCACCACCTTCCATTCTATCACCCATGGATCCTACCCAACCTATCACTATCGCCACAGTGATGAGGAGTTCGCATGACTCCTTGACTAGAACCCTTGCCGCCTTATAGTTCTATCTTTCCCACTCATCCACTCGAGATGCCTCGGGTTAGTTGATATACGACATGCCCATATCTATCCCCCCGACACTGTTCCTACTTCTGCGTCAATCCCCTTCTAGCTCCACACTACCCGCACCTACCTTGCCCCCAGTCATTTCATAGCTAGGCCCTATACCTACTATGACCACACATCTACCACATCTACATCTATTACACCCACAACATCCACTATACCTTCGTCAACCACCCAAAATGTAACCTCATCCACACCTATTGTCTCACATATACCCATAACAACACAACCACCCCCGGTGTCGATGACCCCTACCCCATTTCAAAACATTGTCCTTTCTATTCCACAGTCCTTAGCCCCCATCGCTACTAGGTCACCTCGACCCTTCCACCTCCATATACATACTATCAATAGCCTCCTCATTTCATCTATCATTCATTCTGGGTACATACCCCCTATCTCACTCCCTCATTCTCAACCTACCTATGCGGCATCACCATATACTTGGAATGCCACCTCCATCATATGTCCAACACCAACCCTCTTACGCTACAGGAGGTACCCATCCATCACCACCTACCAATGACCTCATCAAGTTAATGATGGACAAGATGCAGACACTAGAGGCATCGGTTTCCGCTCACATAACTCTCTCACCTATGATGAAATTTGTAATGAGCCCATACACCCATCCATTCCTATTCATCCATATCCCATACATTGGGAGATGCCTAAATTTAACCACTTCAATAACAAAGAGGACCCACAACAACATTTGTGGTCTTTCAAACATGGGTGTTATCTGATCGCCCATGATGACGCTTTGCTTCTGAGGACCTTTCCCATGTCTCTTGATCGGGCCCGTGTTAGACTGGTATAGTGGGTTACCTAGACATTCTATCTACTCATTTAATTAGGTAGCCCAAGCCTTCTTGATCACTTCTCCATCAACATTGTTAAGAAGGTTACCATGACTGACCTCTACTCTACGCCAAATATGATGACGATGAGTCTATCACATATTTTGTCACTCGTTGGCGTAGCTTGATCAATCAACTCACATTCCAATTACCACAAACCAAACTCATAGAGCTCTTCACTGGGCTTGTGCTAGACATATTTCACCAACCCTGTAGGTGCAGAATTTCCAAACCTTCGATGAGGCATTCACCATGGCACGAAAGCTAGAGATTCGGGCCATCAAGAAAAGAAAATCCAACTACAAAATAAGAACGTGACATTTAAGTCAAATGATACCTCTTCTTCTTCAAACCAAAAATAATTATTCAAAAGCCAAGGGAACCTAATACAGTGGTACTCAAGGCCAGCCCAACTCATCCATCAAATCAAGCTAAGCCCTCATCTAATCTTTCCCTTGTCCAGACTTTTCAATTCAGACGAGAACAATGGAAATACACCCCAATTAGGGAGCCTTATTCTTCTATTTTAGAAAATCTCATTAAAGCTGGGGCCATCACCCTTCCTCCTATAAAACCACACACTAGTTTTGATCCTGCTCACCCCACACCTGTGTGGTACAAAGAGCATGAATTCTATAACTATCATCGGGTAAAAGGTCATAATGACAAATTGCATCACTTTCAAGAACATTGTCCAGAAATGCTCGAGAATGGTAAGTTAGTCTTAGATAATCCAAACGCACCTACCAACCAAAACCTACACATTTTCAAGAAACCATTTCCTAATCACGCCCCTTCTTCTAGACCAAACTGGGAGACCTCAACTAATGATAGCCATACCCATGAGGTCCATGCTATTTTCAGTGATGCACCAGTTGCTTCCCAATTACCTCATATTCCTTCCATAGAGGAAATCCTAGCCCAAGTCCTCCACCTACACATGAACCCACTTCACCTATTCCTCCACCCATAGAGGAACACCCTTCATCTCCTCCCTCACCTGTGAAGGAGCCTTCTGTTAACATCGAGACCACTTCACCTTTGGCTTCTCCACCTAGAGAATCATCACCAGCAGTACCTCTTCAACCTACCCATGGGAGACACTTGTTCATCTCCTCCACCCACAGAGGAGCACCCATCATCTCCTCCACCTATCAAAGATCCAAGAAATGTCGTTACCTCTAGGTGACCATTCTCCATCAACCACCCAAGATCCTGCTACTGACTTACTTTTGGCTCTCTTACCCACAGAGGTTAAAGCTAGCGATTTCCCCATTTTCTAAAACACATTTTATGGGAATCACCATTGGATCCACATCAACCTCACCCACAATAGTGTTTCATTCTCACGCTTAGCCGATCACCTAGATTATGTTGATAGAGCCTTACTTTGGGGGCATCTTCTACTTCCTATCTCAACACAAATGCAGATGTCACTCACTGACACCTCCACTATCTATCCAAAAGTGTTTCATGACCAAACCAAACACAACCACAACTATCACAAATTCTCCCATGATACCACTCATGGCTCAACTCACACCTCTACCCATAACCCAACATGCATCTACATCCAAACCCACACCTACATCATCTTCCTTTCCTAAACCTATTACTACTTTAGGGGTCATCCCAATGGCTAGCCTTACTCATCCACCCATCAAATTAGATTTAGCTACGTCCTCCAAAACTAACACCAAACTTAACCTGGCCCCTAAACAGAAGAACCAATCCCTAGATCTCATACCCCAACCTCACCAATCACACCCTCATCACCTTCACCCCTTCCATCCATCCTAGGACCTCACCCCTCAACCCTAGCTAAGAAACCTCCATCCACTGGTAAACCAAGAACGCAACAACCCATTTCTCCCTCACAAACCTCTAATATACCCAAGTGCCCCACACAACCTCCGCCCACACCTGTAACCTTTTTACCACCCATACCTCCAATACCATCAATAAATTCTTCACTACCCACGACACTTCCTTCCCTTTCCCTCACACCTCCTGCCCAACCTATGCCATCTACCTCCATAACACCTTAGTTATCCCCATGGGTAACCCACCCTCTTCCACCATCCACTTTTCCCTCTACATCTCATACGCCCATATCACCTTTACCTAAGAAGGTGCAACCTAAAGGAAAAATCCACTACCCTCCAATAAGGTAGTTAAACCAACCACACACTCTATTGCCAGTTCATCTACCATGCCCCTACCCAAGCAGACATGACCAACACCTAAGACCATAGCCTCAACCCTCTCCCCTCTTGCAAAGAATCTTCCTATATAATCAGCCGCACTGCACCCCAAACCCACATTCACCTCCCATTGTGATCCACTAGTGGGATCCTATGCCAAAATCTTAACCAATCTCCTCAAACTTCCGTCATCACATTACCACCTCTTAGACCTTACGACCCACTCAAACCCAAACCAAAAGGGGTTTGATGAAACCAAAATTTTCACCTACCATCGTGTGCCAGACATGATGTAGAGGACTGTAAGGCTTTGAAAGTTGCTCTTGTCTAGTTATGTCCTCCTGAAGAAAAATTTGACGATGATGACCTTCTCGATGAGGACCCCATTTCACCAGCACCAATTTCCATAGTTCTTCCCTCATTGCCTACTCAACAACCAAAATCTCCACCCCCACAACTCTTAGAGCCATCCCCAAGATTCAAAATTAACATGGTTTGTATCAGAGAACTCGCCAAACCTCCACCCAAATGTCGGTGTGCCCAACTCATTTCACAAGGTTCCTTCCCACCACTTGGCTTCTTCCCTTCCTATCGTTACACCTTTCATGGCTCACCTACTTCATCCACCTCCCCACCTCAAATCAACATGATCCACATTGCCACCCATGTGCTTAGAAGGAAAAGGAAAGGAAAAGGAAACCGACCCACCAACCAACCCTATACCCAACATACCATCTACACCCACACCTAAAGTCACTATCCACGGCCCCACATATCCTATTTCTAATGGGGTTACACATCGCACGATGCTCAAACAATTACACCAATCCTCCCTCAAAATGTCCCTATATGACCTCATCCAAACCTCTGAATCCCATCATCAAGCTCTCATGGAGGTTCTTCAGTCTATTGAGGTTTTACCCAATGACCCCACACCCGTAGCCTCCATTATTACACCTCATCATGTAGCCTCTCTCACCAAATTACCACCTTCTTCTACACCTCCACCTACTCACCAAGTAGCCACCCTCAGCTTCTCAGATGAAGAGATCACACCACACCATACCGATGACCCTGATCCAACCTTTTCATCTCTATCCATATTGATAATATATGTGTACGACGTGTTATGATCGATGGGGGCTAGCATTAACATCATCTCCTCCCATGCATTCGACCAAATGTGCATACCTAAAAATTACATGCATAAACATCCCATCATGTTGCATTCATTTAATGATGCTATCACTTCTACACTTGGCACCATCATCCTCCATGTTCAGTGGGCCCCGTACTATTCCGAGTTATTTTATGTCTTGGAGGGGGAATTTCAATATAACCTGTTACTTGGTAGACCCTAGATTCATGTGTCATGGGTTGTGTTCCTTCTACTTTGCATCATTGTGTGAAGTTTGAGCATGAAGGGCACACCTATACCATTCGACCGACCCATCACCTTTCAAAACCTACAACATGCTTTACCGACCCAATGATGTGCTTGTACCCATTAAGGCATCTACCTCCATGACCACTTCCTCTTCACCCACACCTCCACTCACCAGTGCCACCGCTACCTCAACCACACCTAAATCCTCCATTCCTACCACTGCCATGACCTCCACTAACCAACTCCCATCAGCCTCCCAATCAGCTGGCTCCACCTCCATCCAATCTCTAACACATCGTCTATCCCAGCTACCCACATATCGACCACCGATCCCTTGAAGGTGTTTTTCAACACCTCACTCAGGGGAGTATCACCTATATAATGTCAACACATTCCTTACTCCACAAGAGTATGGAAGCCTTCACCAACACCCTCACTATGATCACCACATAGGAGAGCATCTCCTTTATGGTCCTCCCCACCTTCACACCAATCTCACCTATGGGGGACTTGATACTTCCACTTATACACCTGAACCACCATCACAAACCCACCCCTTTTCTACCGACCTCCAGTCACTCACCAATTGCCATTTCGCCCACACCTTCCTACACCGATGTGCGTGGAAAGGTTTTGGTTTTGGATTTTATGAGCAAGGCCATCACACTATTATTCCATGTACTACCCACAAACATAATGATTGTAGTGGTATCGGCTTTGCTTTGAACTACCTACCAAGAAGGCTCACATTGAACTCATTAAGGATATCGACCCTTCTCCACCTTCTCCACCTTCTTCACCTTCTTCACCTTCTTCACCACCTTCACTGACAGAGTCGATGGATCTAGAATCCATTCCTCCTAACTTTTTTTTTTCATAAACACCATTTCCTTGGGGCCTCTAACTTATCAACGCAAGGGCAAGGCTCCCTCTTCTCTTCCCTTCCTGTATCCTAAAATGATCAATGATGATACACCTTCTATTAATGTCATTCAATGTCAGATGATGAATCTATACTCACCTATCTTGGTGCAGAAGACTCTTATATTCATCGATTTACCATCTGAGATGCAAACCATGTTGAATGAATCAACTATCAAAATCAACATCCATACTCAGATGACCCGCACATTCTAAAGATTGGCCAATCTTTAGATACTGTTAAATAGGAAGCCATCACTTCTTTTCTCAAAAATCATAACCATGATTTTTTTTGGTCTTACACTGACATGCCCGGTATTGACCCCACCATAGTGGTCCATAATATCATAACCATTCCCGATGCTAAACCCATAAAACAAAAGATGAGGAAAATGCACCCTCGCATTGCTCTTCTGGTTAAAGAAGAAATTCAATGCCTTCTTTCTGTTTCCTTCATCTTACCCATTGATTATCCCCGATGGATTTCTAACATTGTCCCTATCACTAAGGCGATAGGGGACTTTACATTTACATAGATTTCTATGACCTCAACCTAGCTTTCCCAAAGATGACTTTCCTCTACCCGGTATTGACCAACTGGTTGACCTTACTGTTGGTCATGAGATGCTATCACTCATGGATGGTTTCTCAGGTTATAACCAAATATTTCTTGCCCCAGAGGATCAACACAAAACCACATTCATCACCCTTGGGGACATTCTACTATTGAGTCATGCCTTTTGGCCTTAAAAATGTTGGTGCCACATATCAGAACGGGCTATGACTTACATCTTCCATGACATCATGCACCGTATATTAGAAGATTACATAGATGATCTCCTTGAAATCTAAATGCCACTTTGAGCACCTCGCCATCCTAAAACCATCTTTGACCACCTCATTAAGTATTATGTTTACCTTTAGCCCAAGAAGTGTGTCTTCACAGGTTCTCTTAGGAAAGCTCCTGGATTTATCATTTCCTTACATGGTATAGAGGTTGACCCTACTAAAGTCAAGGCCATTCTTGAAATGCCTCCGCCCACTAATCTATAGCAAACTCCATAGCCTGCAAGGTAAGTTGCAGTCTATTCACCATTTCATTTCACAACTTTCCGATCGATGTCAGCCATTTCATCATCTTCTCAAAAAGGATGTCTCCTTTAAATGGGATGATGACTACCACAAAGATTTTGAGGCCTTAAAACAATACCTTCTCCAACCACCCGTACTCATTCCACCTAAAGACGATCAACCCTTTACCTATACATCTCTACTACCGATCACTCCTTAGGGGCCATGCTCGCTCATCACGATGAACAACATAGGGAGTAGGTGGTTTATTACATAAGCCATACTCTTCTGGATTATGAAACCCGATACACCCATGCTGAAAAAAATTTGCTTAGTCTTAGTTTTTGTTTCCACCAAACTCCGCCATTACCTACTTAACCACAAAACCTATGTTGTGACCAACACCGAACCCCTTACATTTCATGTATGCCAAACCTTACAAAATCAATGGGCTGCACACGGCTTATGCTTTTGGCTAACCTCAACCTCAAATTCATCCATCAAAAGTCCATCAAAGGCCAAGATATCACCATCTAATTGGCCGATGCACCTATTTCCGAGGATCAACCCTCTAACTTTGACTTTCCAGATGAGTCAATTGCTACCCTTTCCCCGGAGACGAACATGCTTACCAAATGACACTCTTCTTCGATGGTTCTAATTGTCATGGGGGTGGGGCTGGTGTTATCCTCATTTTGCTTGATGGTGAGCCCATGCCTTTGTCTTTCAAACTTGATTTTGATTGTACAAATAATATTGTTGAATATGAAGCACTCGTATTGGGTCTCTAGGATGCTTATGCCTTAGATGTTAAGTCAATCAACATCTTTGGTGATTCTAAATTGGTCATAAACCAAGTCAATGGTATATACCAGTGTCGTAATGAGATAATTCAAAAGTATAAGCATCATGTAGACATAATTTTGACCACCTTCGACCATTATTACGCCCTTCAAACCATCCCAAGGTCTACCAACAAATTTACAGATACCATGGCCTGCTTGGCTTCTCAGATACCCGCTTCACCCATTGAATCTAAAATCTTTGTCACCATACAAAGACTCCAATCACCCTCTTATTTACCTCATGAAGTTTACTCTATCGAACCGCTGCTCCTCGACCCGAGTGACCTTTGGTATAAACAATACTCAGAATATCTTTCCCTCTCCATCTTACCTCCCAACCTCACTCGTAATGGACAACGCGCCTTTCTTAAAAGGGCCTCTCGTTACATCATCATGGGTGGCCTCCTCTATAAGGTTTTGATGGTATTCTCTTATGATGCCTTACGAGTTTTGAAATTCCCTATACCATTAAGGAGGTTCATGATGACATATGTGGAGGTCACTTTAGTGGTCTTGCAGTTGCTAAGTGTATTCTTCGCCTAGGCTATTACTGGCCGACCCTTAACCATGATTGTTGTGACTACATCAAGCATTGTGTAAAATGCCAACAACATGCCAACCTTCATCATACACCCAGTCATGCCTTACAGGTCTCCCATGACCTTTGGCCTTTCTCTCAATGGGGTTTGGATCTTTTCGAGAGAGATCAATCCCCATTCTTCCTAGAGACATCAATGGATAATCACCGCTACCGAATATTACACCAAATGGGTTGAAGCCATACCTCTCATCTCCATGAAAGCTAAGAAAATATGTGAGTTCATTAATCATCACATTATCTTGTCACTTTAGTGTCCCACATCACCTCATCACTAATAACGGAAAATAATTCAAAAATAAAACCTTACAAAAACTTTGTGACGCCTTCGATATTCAACTAAGTTTCTCATCACCATATTACCCACAAACCAATGGCCAAGCCGAATCCACTAATAAAACCTTGAACAAATTCTCATGAAAGTGGTTAACGATACTAGGAAGGACTGACATACACACATTCATTTCTCCCTGTGGGCATACCATACTAGTATTCGCACTTCCACTGCTGCCACTCCTTTTTCTCTGGTCTACGGTACAAAGGTTGTTCTCCTCTCAAGTCCAGATTCCATCACTTTGTTTTTCTCTCCATGAAATGCTCAATGATGATTACTTTTTCTAGGACCATTTAGCACAACTTGAGTTATTAGATGAACGCCGTCTTAATGCTCTTGACCATCTTCAAGTTTACCAAAAATGTATCAAACGTGCCTATGAAAAACGTGTTCATGAATGAACCTTCCAAGTTGGTGACCTCGTCCTAAAGAAAATCAACATGTAACCAAAGTAGAAAAAAATTAAACGGGGCAATTTTTCTCCTAATTGGCTTGGACCATACATCGTGACTCATGCTTATGGATCAGGTGCTTATCATTTATCTTCACTAGATGGTAAACCCAAACCTGAGCCCCTTAATGCCTTGCATCTTCGACCATTCTATTGTTGACTTTCAGTCCTACCTCACCTTCTACCTCTTTTCATGCTCATCCCTTGAGTGCTATTCACTTCCCTCCTTTCACTATGCCCTCCCCAATGATTAAACAAGAATCATGTGCGTACCCGTCACTCTTTTACCCTCTCTTAAATATGTGTACCACGACTCTACACATGGCATGATTCTCATGGATACTTTTCATCTACTTTTAGATGAGATCCCATGGTCATTTCACCTTGATTTCTGAACAAGAATCCAATTCTTCACCTTAGTCTTGTCCATGACTTAAAAGCCCTCACATAATTTCCACATGGGATCCAACTCCTTGAGTCAAACTTCCAATAAAAATATGACTCCCTCAAAAGGAAATCTTTCTCTCTACATCGTTGCTATAAATAGACTGCTCCCTCGAAGGACAACTATGTAAAGCTTGTTTAAAAAAAAATAACCCAAAGCTTCCCGCATCAATCAACTTCACGAAGACCTCAAGGAGATAATTTCCTCATCCCATATAGACTTCCCACATCGATCAGTCTATCTCAAATACAAGTCAAACAAAAAAAAATTTTCATCATGGACTTTCTCATTGTGATCTTGGATCTCTTGCCAAAAGGCATGCTACCTAATACCATATAACCTAACCATTTTTCACCTTCTCACCATTTACACCTTCATTTCCTACCACCTCAAGGGACCTACTTGGAACCGTGACATTTGGTGATCATGTGACTATTCTTCACCTTTAGAATAATCAATCATGCAATGTCTTTAGGGTCTTACATTCACCAACCTATCTAAGGTATGATCCACCCGTTATGATCCTCACCAATTAGGTGGCTCTCTTGCCTCCTCTTATCTTTTAACTTCTTCATTACGTATTGATCATCCTATATAGGACTAGACCCTCGATGCTTATCTCTGGAAATTTTCCTCTTTCACCACAATCAACTTAAAATCACCCATACCTATTTTCCCACAATTCAACCATACCTAAAATACCTAGACTCAATCATGCCTATAACCTACCAACCCATTCTCATACCTCCTCACATTTTCCCTAGCTTATGGGAGAACTACATCGGCCTAAGGTCCCCATTCCTTCGAGAATATGTAGGCAGCACTTCAAGGGAATGGGGCCCTTGGAGGTTAGCTCAGCCACTCTCTACCCTAACCAATTCCCTCCCCCTTTCCTAGTCACATTCTACCCTAGTTAGTTTCCTTTTTATATCAATAATTGGAAATTAAACCAAACAAACAACAATTGCTTCACATCTTTACCATCATCACTCATACATTCATTATATCTACCATTTCTTTACCGTTAACATGCATTTTACTACAAAACATCTTAACATGACCCATATCATCATTAATTTCACAAATTAATGAATTACAAACTCAACCAATCTCAACTTCATCATACCTAAGTCAACCTTGACTCAATCCATGCCTAAAACTTGACTCCATCCATGCCTAAACCAAAAACCTGACTCAATCCATGCCTAAAACCTGACTCCATCCATGCCTAAACCAAAAACCTAACTCAATCCATGCCTGACCTGACTCTATCCATGCCTAAACTAACAACCTGACTCAATCCATGCCTAAAACCTGACTCGATCCATGCCTATGACCTAGCTCTATCATGCCTACACTACTTAGTTTCCATCACATATACAAATCAAAATAACAAGTTAAACACAACCATGTATACATCATGCCATAATCACCATAATCTCTATAAATAAATCATCTCAAATATCTTCAGCACGCAGCCGATGTATATAAAAAATCTCAAAAAATCTCATGTACATCCTCACTATCTTCGGCACGCAGCCGGTATATATGTCAAAAATAAACTAATCATACATGGAGCTCAATCATCTCCCCATCTGATATCCAATCCTATCTCATCTGTCTCCTCCTCCGCTCCTCTAGCCCAACGTCTGGCTGACCTCCCTCCACCTCGCCCTGGTCTGGCTCCTGATGGTCCTACCTCTGAGCTGGCCTCCGTGCACTAGTGGCCTCACCTTGACCCAACCCCAGGCTTGCTAGCCCCCTATACTCTCCACACTATGTGTGTGAGATCTGCTCCTCTCACTCGAGGCTTACTTGTGCTCTGTGCTCGGCATATGATAAGACATATATCCCCGCTGCCATCAAGTGATCTTGGTAGTATCTCACCTTGCCCATGGTGTCTCTCAATATAGCGGTGGGTATTTTTGTGGTGGCGCCATCAGCCTCGACCTTGCCTTACTCCTACCTGAATAACGAGACCTGTCCCTCGCCTTGTGGTGGTGTAATCGACCTCGAAGCCTACACTGTGCACTCCGAGCTCAAAGGGCCACTATTTATGCTGTACAATGGCCAATTTGCCTGCAAACCTATAACCTATCCTTGTGCCATGGCCAACTAGCCCTACAAACCTATCACCTGTGCTTGTAGGGTGACTACCTACACCCCATCTCCATCTCCACCCTCTCCCTCTCCCTCTGGTGTGGGTGCTAGTCCCTATACTCCCGTGCTGAAATGTGGCCACCAGTGCTGCGAGTCGTAACTCTGCCTCCTCACCTTGTCAAATGTCCTGTACTATGCCCAAATAGGTCACCAGGGTAGCCACATGCCCCTGTAGGGCATCTCTCTGAACCGTGATGGTGGCTAAATCGCTGCCTGAGTCTCGGTAATCTTGCTCGTAGCTATACAACCCACCACTATCTGTACTTATCTATCACCCCGACATCATCTATCTATCGATCGATCGACTACTCCTCTTGCCCGATCGACATTATAGGTCATGGCGAGACATAGGCCTCTCCACATCATCTCTCCTCTACTAAAGTAAGGGTGGGGTATATCCTGTTGTTTCACCATTTTCTTAGATTGTTTCCTTGAATCATTGACAAAACAAATAGGGTAACGGGGGGTAGGAGGAATACCTGTTCAAATGTTAGTTGATGGGTTGTTGCGCGCATATGACTTCCAAATCCACAACTCACCGTGAGAGCTTCTTTTGGCTAGGATGAACTACGTGTAATGAAAGCAAGACCACCGAAAAAGAATAACAATATGGGCGTGAACTCTGCTAGCGTGAGCTAGATCTAGAAGTGTGATACTTCCTAGACGGCTATCAGTCCATTATTTTAAACAAATTAATGTTGTAAAAAAGTAAATCCTATTGTTATTTTAAAATGATTTAGGTATCTCACTTAAAAACATAATAAGAAAATAGATCTAATCTAACAGGCTAAGCTAGAATAGAATCCAAAGGTCAAATGGTTGGTTATGGGTCTCTGCAGGTTGATAAAGGTCTCGGGTAGGTCACAGGTGAGTGAGGGTGAGGTAAAATTAGGTGGGTAGGTCTCTGTTTAAGGCTATGTGGGAAAACACAGAGACCGGCGTCGGTCAGGGGTGACCAACCGTGGTTAGGTATAACCGGCACCGGTTACTGTGAGATCTGGAAATGTCACAGAAAAGGGTTTTGGTCTCCTTTGTGATTGCACAAAGGATTTGGTTGGTCGGGACGAGGTATTGGGTGACTGGAATAGGATTTTGTGAGGTTTTGATGGGTCTATGGAGGTGAAAATGTTGGAGAAGGTCAATAGGAGCAAGATAAACAATGGATGATAAAATAATGATGAAATGAAATAACCCAGAAAGTATGATGTTATACTTACTTGGATTTCATTCTGAAGGTTTGTGTGTGAAGGATGGAGGTGCTTGATGATGGGTTTGAAGGCTGTAAGTGATCACCAACTGAAGAAAATCTTTTGCATGGGCTGCATGCACACTCCTCTTTGCTTGGATAGATCAGAACATGGTTGGGATGGCTGGATGTGCAGGAGAAGATGCTCAATCTCCTTCCTTGGATGTGAGTTCTTGCTGGAATTGGCTCTCTGAAGATGTGTTATCTCTCTGAGATTTGTTCTTGTTCATCAAATTTCTTCCAAGTTCCAACTTCCAAGTTCCAAGTTCCAACCTTGAGAATAAGGTTGTTTTGGGTTAAAAGGGGTAACCAACGGCGGTCCAGGCTTAACCGGCGATGGTTAGGGGTAACCGACGTCGGTCAAGGTGGGATTTCCTAGGTTTACTAAACTTAGGGAGATCCTCTAATTTCTCGGATCTCGTGTCATTATCCCATGGATTAGACTCAAAACTTCTTGTGAGCATGCGGGAATGTGGTTAGAGGGAATGTAGGCATTGATTTTTAGGGTTTGGGTAAGTCTTAGTTAGTTATGGTAACTTGCTAAGAATAGGTCTTAGGTTGAGTTAGCTTGGTGAGGTGTCTAAGTGAACTGTATGTGTAGATATTATTTAAATAAGATATTTAAATAATAAATATAGTGAGGATAAAGCATTAATTTAATTTAATTAATTAAATTAATATTAGTGGGGTGAAGGGGGTCATGGCTAGGTAAATGTAATAAAGGGGTTTATATGTCGAGGGACAAAAGGGAGTGTGACCTAATTTTAGTGTCTACATTTTGCCCCTTTTTGTTGCGTAGCTTTTATTGGTAAGTAATGCTAACAAAAATAAGATGTGGTTGCCCCATGTGAGGGTGAAGGTGATCCCCTCAAACCAGGAACTGACGAGGCAGTAAGGCTGAAGCGGTGAGTGGTTTGATAAAAGGTAAATGTGAGGAAAAGGAAAATGGGTATAGGGAAAAAGGGTGAAAGGTCTACTCAGGAAATCTAGGTAATGGGTCAGGGTCAAAGGTAACAATAGTCAAATGCACACACACATATAAATTGCAGCACGCTACCGGGTTGAAGAGTAGGCAAACTCTACATTGTCTAAGGTCGATAGGTTTATCCAAACAAGGGTGAAGTGAATCCGGTATCCAAGGTATAGGATAAGGTCAGGAAACACAATGTAGGTTAGGTGCAGGAACATTTAGGTATGTTTTGGTACACCAAAGGTAGGGTCAGGATAGATAGTCATGGCAATAGGCATAGGTAAGGTCATTAGGTCAATCAACACAGGTAACGGTGTCGCAAGGTATAATGAGCACATTGGTTCAAAGGTCACAAACAATTTTTGGGTCCAGGTAGATAGGTCACACACGGGTAAGGCCGAGGTAGGGGTAAAATAATGAGGCTTCAAATGAGGCTGGAGGAGAGTGAGGTTGAAGAAGGTGGAGGGCGGTAAAGGTGAAGGTAAAGTGGTCCAGGTAAGTGTAGGGGAAAAAAGAAAGAGGAGGTAAGGAAAATGAGGTCAATGTGAGGAAAATGAGTATGCGGGTAGGGTAGCTAATGTATGGTGGGTAATGATGTGATGGTCATGGGAACGATGGTCGGTGATTGGAATTGATATAGGTGAGAAGGCTAGATGTTTAAGGGAAGCGATGGGTCGACGTAGAGTGGGGCATGTTATAAAAGTGGAAAACCCAGTTTGAAAATTCATTTGTGCATGATAAAAAAGAACCTGACAGGAAGAGAGAAAAGAGAAGAGGACAAAGAGAACATTCCGAGATGAGTTAGGCCATAGTACAGCAGAGGCTCGAATCGAGAGTTCGGGACATGGTCCCCTTGTGAGAGAGTGATTACGCAGGGAGAGTGAGAGGAGAGACCATGGCACCTTGGAGAGTGATAGTGACCATGGCTAGATTCGAGGGATGCCCTAGCAGCGAGAGGAGGCATGATATTATCGAGATCATTTGTTAGTGTTTGGGCTAGATGATGCCCTCCTATGCCAAGTATGCGAGAGCACAGGGGAATAATCAAAATGAGAGAGGACTAGATCCACGAACTTAGAAGTGTGTGAGAGTACTGTACGGGGCGGCGATTTAGGGTAAGGAGAGTTGGGGGGTCAATGGTGAGGCCATTAGTGTGCGAGAGGCCAGCCCCATGTGAGGGGGCCATCAGCAGGAGATGTGAGGCGGGTGATCCAGTACCAAGACCGAGGTGAGTGAGTGGATAGAGGGTCGGGAGAGACACAGGTCATCAGGGAGCATTCCCGACATTAGATGGGGAGATGATTGACTTACTATGGACGCACTGTGTGCCGTGTCATTTTTGTATGGATTATATATGAGATCGGCTACGTGCCTGAGAGATATTTTAGGGTATTTTTTTGTATGTATTGATACATGATGCTTGCTGGTGAGAGTTAGAGTAAATATATTTTTGTATGTATTATGATTTTTGTACTTGATACCATGATGATGAGAGACACATGTTTTTTTTAGATGAGTGTTGGATTATTGTGATACACATGGGTATTTATATGATGAGATGTATGAGGTTCATTATGATTATGTGTTGTGATGTGTATTTTATTTTACTTTCATTATGATATGAATGGATTAGGTGAGTTAGGCATGATGGAGTTATTGATTAGGCATGGATCGAGTTAGGTTAGTAGGTTTGGGCGGTCATCGAGTGCATGTCGGTTATTAGGGCATGGATTGAGTCAGGAGTTTTAGGCATGGATTGAGTCGAGTGGTTATGGATTTAGGCATGGATCGAGTCGGGTTGGTTTAGGCATGGATCGAAGTCAGGTTGGTTGTAGTTAGGCATGGATTCGAGTCGATTTTGGTTTAGGCATGGAGGATCAAGTCAAGTTTTGGTAATGAATGATACTATGGATCATATGTGAAATATTGTATAATCTATGCATAGTGATGATAGAGTGATGGTAGGTGTAATAAAAATGTATGGTATGTAAAAACAATGTTATGTATGTGGCTTAATTTCCAATTTTGTTATTAAAGGGAACTAAGTGAAATGTGGGGTAAATGGTGAGTTAGGCATGGTTAATGAATTGTTTAGGGTAGAGAGTGGCCGAGCTAACCTCCAGGGCCCCATGCCCTCGGAGTGCTTGCCTACATAGTCCTTGGAAAAAAGGGACCTCGGGATGATGTAGTTCTCCCATGAGCTAGGGAAGAATATGAGAATGAGTTGGTAGGTTTTGGGCATGTTGTGGGTTTGGGTTTAATAGGTGGGGGTAGATTATAGGTAAAATGATGCGGTGAAGGGCGATTATGGCGAAAGGGAGGATGACCCCAAAGGTAAGCGGTGAGGACCAAGTCCTATATAAGGTAATCAAAATGTAAACAAAGATGGTTAAAAGATAAGAGGGGTAATAGCCACTGATTGGGTAGGATCATCTTACTGATCATACCTTGAAGGGGTGATGAACACAAGATTCGAAAGGCATTGCATGATTAACTGTTCTATAGTGAAAGTAGTCACAGATCACCAAATGTTGAAAGTCCAAGATGTCCCTTAAGGCAATTTAGGAAATGAGAGTGGAAATGGTAAGGTGGGTGAAAGGTAGTTAATTGTATATGTTTTGAGTGACAGGTCTTTTGGGCAAGAGGTCCAAGGTCACAATGGGAAAGTCCATGACTAAAAAGTGTTTTTGTTTTGATAGACTGATCGATGTGGGAAGTCTATATGGGATAAATAATATGGTACTCCTTGAGGTCTTCGTGAAGTTGATCGATGTGGGAAGCTTCATTTTCTCTCTCGATTTTTTAAAGCTTCACATAGCTGTCCTTTGAGGGAGCAGTCTATTTATAGTAGCAATTTGGTCGAGAGGAAGATGTCCTTTTGAGGGAGTCATCTTTTTATTAGAAGTTTGACTCAAGGAGTTTGGTCCCATTGGAGGTCTTTGAAATCATGGACAAGACCAAGGTGAAGGATAGGACTCTTGTTCAAAAGGTGAGGTGGAATGACCATGGGATCTCATCTAAAGGTAGATGAAAAGTATCCATGAGAATCATGCTATGTGTAGTGCCATGGTACACATATTCAAGAGAAGATAACAAGTGATGGGTACTCACATGATTCTTGTTTAATCGTTAGGGAGGTGGATGGAGTGGATAGCGCTCAAGGGATGAGCGTGGAGAGAGACAAAGGGTGAGGTAGGACAATGAGTCAACAATAGAATGGTCGAAGATGTAATGCGTTAAGGGGCTCAAGTTTAGGGTTTACCCTCAAGTGAGGACAAATGATAGGCACCCGATCCATAGGTATGAGTTATGATGTATGGTCCAAGCCAATTAGGAGTGAATTTTCCCCGTTTACTTTTTTTCTACTTTGGTTACGTGTTGATTTTCTTTCAAGACAAGGTCACCAACTTGGAAGGTTCATTCATGAACATGTTTTCATAAGCACATTTGATACGTTGTTGGTAAACTTGAAGGTGATCCAAAGCGTTAAGATGACGTTCATCTAATAACTCTAGTTGTGCTAAGTGGTCCTATGACAAAGTCATCATCAGTAAGCATGTCATGGAGAGAAATGCGGAGTGAGGGGATCTGGACTTTGAGAGGCAGAACAACCTCGGTACCATAGACCAGTGAAAAGGGTGTAGCCACAGTGGAAGTGTGAATACTAGTGCGGTATGCCCATAGGGCAAAAAGGAATGTGCGTATGCCAATCCTTCCCAGTATCATCAACCACTTTCATGAGAATTTTGTTGAGGTTTTGTTAGTGGATTCAGCTTGGCCATTGGTTTGTGGGTAATAAGGTGATGAGAAACTAAGATGAATGCCAAAGTGCATCGCAAATTTTTGCGTGTTTTGTTTTGAATTGTTTTCCATTATCAGTGATGAGGTGATGAGGGACACCAAAGTGACAAATGATGTGATGGTTAATGAACTCACATATTTTCTTGGCTTTCATGGGAGATGAGTGGTATGGCTTCCACCCATTTTGTGTAGTATTCGGTAGTGGTTATGATCCATTGATGACATTGGGAAGAATGAGGATTGATTTCTCCGACAAGATCCAAACCCCATTGAGAGAAGGGCCAAAGGTCACTGAGTGACTGTAAGGCATGATTGGGTGTATGATGAAGGTTGGAATGTTGTTGACATTTCACACAACATTTGACATAGTCACAACAATCATGGTTAAGGGTCGGCTAGTAGTAGCCTAGGTGAAGAATACGCTTAGCAATAGCAAGGCCACTAAAGTGACCTCCACATATGCCATCATGAACCTCCTTAATGGTATAAGGAATTTCAAAACTTGTGAGGCATCGTAAGAGAATACCATCAAAGCCACGCTTATAGAGGAGTCCCCCCAGGATAACGAAATGGGAGACCTTTTTAAGGAAGGCACGTTGTCCATTATGGGTGAGATCAGGAGGTAAGATGGAGAGGGAAAGGTAGTGGAGTATTGTTTATACCAAAGGTCACTCGGTCAGGGGTGTCATTCCGATTGAGTAAACATCGTGAGGTAAATAAGAAGGTGAATGGAGGTGTTGTATGGTGACAAATATTTTGGAATCGGTAGGGGAAGTGGGTATTTGGGAAGCTAAGCAGGCCATGGTATCTACAAATTTGTTGGTTGAACGTGGGATGGTTTGAAGGGTGTAATGATCAAAGGTGGTCAAAAGTATGTCTACATGATGTTTATACTTTTGAAGTATCTCGTTACGACATTGGTACATACCATTGACTTGGTTTATGACCAATTGTGAATCACCAAAGATGTGGATTGATTTGACATCTAGGGCATAGGTGGTCTGGAGACCTAGTACGAGCGCTTCGTACTCGAAAATATTGTTGGTGCATTCAAAGTCTAGTTTGAAAGACAAAGGCATGGGTTCTCCATCCAGAGGAATGAGGATAACACCAGCCCCACCCCCATGCTGACACTTGGAACCGTCGAAGAAAATGTCATTTGGTAAGGGGGTTCATCCAGGGAAAGGGTAGCAATGGATTCATCGGGAAAGTCAAAATTAGAGGTTGGTCCCGGAAATAGGTGCATCACCCATTGGTCGGATAGCCCTAGCCCTTAATGGACTTTTGGTGAATGAATTTGAGGTCAAGATCAGCTAAAAGCATAAGCCATCATGCGACACACTGATTTTGATAAGGTTTGGCATACATGAAGTGTAAAGGGTCGGTGTTGGTCACAACATAGGTTTTGTGGTTGAGTAGGTAATGGCGGAGTTTGGTGGTGACAAAAACTAAGGCTAAGAAAAGATTTTTGGATGGTTGTATCGGGTTTCATAGTCTAAAAGAGTATGACTTATGTAATAAACCACCTACTCCCTATGTTGTTCATCGCGATGAGTGAGCATGGCTCCCAAGGAATGATCGGTAGCTGATATGTATAGGTAAAAAGGTTGATCGTCTTTTGGTGGAATGAGTATGGGTGGTTGGAGAAGGTATTGTTTTAGGGCCTCAAAATCTTTGTGATAGTCATCATCCCATTTAAAGGAGACATCTTTCCTAAGCAGATGATGAAATGGTTGACACCGATCAGATAGTTGTGAAATGAAATGGTGAATGGACTATAATTTACCTTGCAGGCTACGAGTTGTTTAAGGTTAGTGGGCGGAGGCATTTCCAGAATGGCCTTGACTTTAGCAGGGTCAACTTCTATACCATGGAGGGAAACAATAAATCCCAGGAGTTTTCCTGAGAGAACCGTGAAGACACACTTTTTAGGTTGAAGGCGGATGCAATATTTAATGAGGTGGTCAAAGATGGTTTTGAGGACAACGTGAGGTGCTCGGCGTGATGTTTAGATTTGGCCAAGAGATCATCCATGTAATCTTCCAATATGTGATGCATGATATCATGGAAGATGTAAGTCATAGCATGCTGATATGTAGCACCACATTTTTAAAGGCCAAAAGGCATGACTCGATAGCAAAAGGTTCCCCAAGGGGTAATGAATGTGGTCTTGTGCTGATCTTTTGGGGCAAGAAAAATTTGGTTATAACCCGAGAAACCATCCATGAGTGAGAGCATCTCGTGACCAGCGGTAAGGTCAACTAGTTGATCAATACCGGGCAAGGGAAAGTCATCTTTCGGGCGGTGAGGTTGAGGTCTCATGGAAGTTCATGCAAATGCGAGTCCCCTATTACTTTAGTAATAAGGACAATGTTAGAAATCCAATGAGGATAATCAATGGGTAAGATGAAGGAAATGGAAAGAAGGCAATTGAAGTTCTTCTTTGATGAGAAGAGCAATGCGAGGGTGCATTTTCCTCAGCTTTTGTTTGATAGGTTTGGCATCGGGAATGGTTACGATATTGTGGACCACTATGGTGGGGTCAATACCGGGCATGTCTGCGTAAGACCAAGTGAAAGCGTGGTTATGATCTCGGAGAAAAGAAGTGATGGCTTCTGTTCAGCAGCATCTAAAGATTGTCCGATCTTTAGGATGTGCGGGTCATCCTGAGTATGAATGTTGATCTCGATAGTTGATTCATTCAACATGGTTTGCATCTCAGAGGGTAACGACCGATGAATATATGAGTCTTCTGCACCAAGGTAGGTGAGTATGGATTCATCATCCTGACATTGAATGATGTTAATGGTAGGTGTGTCATCATCGATCATCTCAGGATACAGGAATGGGAGAGTGGAAGGGGCCTCGCCTTCATGTTGATAAGTCAAAGGCCCCAAGGAAATGGTGTTTATGAAAAAAAAAAATTAGGAGGGATAGATTCAGGATCCATCGACTCATCGGTGAGGGTGGTGATGAAGGTGGAGAAGGGCTAGGGTCTCAATGAGTTCAATGCGGGCCTGTTTGGTAGGAGGTTCGGGGAAGCCGATACCACTCCGGTCATTATGTTTGCGGGTGGTACATGGAATAATGGTATGGTGGCCTTGCTCATAAAATCCAAAACCAAAACCCTTCCATGCATAGTGGTGCAGGAAGGTGTGGGTGAAATGGTGATTGGTAAGTGATTGGAAGTCAATGGAAAATGGGTGGGGTTGTGATGGTGGTTCAGGTGTGTAGGTGGTAGTATCAAGTCCCCCATAGGTGAGACTAGTATGAAGATGAGGAGGACCATAAAGGAGGCATTCTCCTATACGGTGATCATAGCGAGGGTGTTGGTGAAGGCTTCCATACTCATGTGGAGTAAGGAATGTGTTGACACTATATAGGCGGTACTCCCCCAGAGTGAGGCATTGAAAAACACCTTCCAAGGGATCAATGGTTGGTATGTGGTAGCTGGTATGGATGATGTGTCGGAGGTCGATGCGGAGGTGGAGTTAATGGATTGGGAAGCTAATGGGTCAGCCATGGAGGTTATAGCAGTGGTAGGAATAGAGGAGGTATGTGTGGTGAAAGTAGTGGTTGTACTAGTAGGTAGGTGGGGGTGTAGGTGAAGTGGTATTGGTTGCGAAGTAGATGGCTTGATAGGTATGAGCACATCATTGGGTCGGTAAAGCATGTTGCATGTTTTGAAAGGTGATGGGTCAGCTTTGGAATGGTATAAGTGTGTCCTTCATGTTCAAACTTTACACAACGATGCAAAGTGGAGGAACACAACCCATGACATGGATCCAGGTCTACCAAGCAACAAGTTATATTGGAATTCCCCCTCCAAAACATAAAACAATTCTAGAATAGTGCGGGGGCCCACACGAACATGAAGGATGATTGCTAGTGTGGAGGTGATAGCATCATTGAATGAACACAACATGACCGGATGTTTATGCATGTAATTATCAGGTATGCGCATTTGAGCAAATGCATGGGATGAAATGATGTTAATGCTAGTGCCTCCATCAATCATCACACGGCGTACCCATATGTCATCAATGTGGACAGAGATGAAGAGGGTTGGGTTCAGGTCATCGTTTTGGTATGGCATGATCTCTTCCTCTGAGAAGCTAAGGGAGGCCACTTGGTGAACAAGGTGAGGTGAGGATGAAGGTGGTAATTTGGTGAGAGAGGCTACATGATGGGGTGTGATAATGGAGGCTACGGGTGTAGGGTCATTGGGTAAAACCTCGATAGATTGAAGAACCTCCATGAGGGCTTGACGATGGGATTCTGAGGTTTGGATGAGGTCGTATAAGGACATTTTGAGGGGAGATTGGTGTAGTTGTTTGAGCATGGTGCGATGTGTGATGCCATTAGAAATGGGGTATGTGGGGCCATGGATAGTTATCTTAGGTATGGGTGTAGATGGTATGTTGGGTATAGGATTGGTTGGTGGGTCAGCTACCTTTTCTTTACCCTTTTACACACATGTAGTGACGTGTACCATGTTGATTTGAGGGAAGTTGTCAAATGGAGAAGGTGTAGGGTAAGTGGTATAATGACATGAAGGGAAAAACCTACTTTGGAGGAGAAAATCCCTGTGAGGTCAGTTGGGCGCAACACATTTGGGTGGTGGCGTGGCAAGTTCTCTAATGCGAAACCATGTTAATTTCAAATTTTGTGTGTGGTTACGGGGAGTGTGAGGGTGGAGGTTGTGGTTGTTGAGTGGGCAGTGTGGGAATGGGTGTTGGTGAAGCAAGATCCTCATCAAGAAGGTCATCATCATCAAAGTTGGTTTTGAGTGGACACAATTGGATAAGGACGGTTTTCAAGGCCTTGCAGTTCTCCACATCATTCCTGGCACATGATGGTATGCACAAATTTTGTATCATCAAACCCCTTTGGCTTGGGTTTGAGGGGGTCGTAAGGTCGGAGTGGTGGTAATGTGATAACAAAAAGTCTCGAGGAGGTTGGTTAAAATTTTGGCATAGGACCCTACTAGTGGATCACAATGGGAAGTGAATGTGGGTTTGGGTGTAGGTGTGGTTGGTTGTCGGGAATTGTTTTTGGAAGTGTAGGAATGGGTCGAGCTATGGGTTTAGGTGCCGGTGTGGTTTGAGGTATCGGTCGGGTTCGTTTGGGTAGGGTACAAGTAGATGGATGGGTAGGAGGGTGTGGGGTTGTTTTGACTACCTTGTTGTGGGGTAGTGGGGTTTTGTTTTTGGGTTGCACCTTCTTGGGTAAAGGTGATGTGGGTGTATGAGGTCTAGAAGGAAAAGTAGATGGAGGAAGAGGGTGAGTTACCCATGGGGATAATGGGGGTGCTATGAAGGTAGATGATGCGGGTCATGCTTGGGGTGTGAGGGACAATGACTGAAGTGTAGTGGGTAGTGAAGCAATGGTGAAGGTATCAGAGGTATTGGTGGTAAAGAGACTACAGGTGTGGTATGAGTCGTGTTGTGTGCCTAGGTAGGTTAGAGGTTTGTGAGGAAGGAATGGGTTGTTGTGTTATTGGTTTATGGATGGGTGAAGGGTGCTTGACCATGTTGGGCAGCTGAGGTCTTAAGGCAGATAGGACAAGTGCGGGTGTGATTGGTGTAGTCGGGGTATGAGGTCGATGAGTTTGTTTCTTTGGTTTGGGTGTCGGGGTAGGTGTGGTATTGACGTTGGAGGATGTAGCTAAATCTAGTTTAATAGGTGGATGAGTAAGGTTGGTGGTCGGGGTGACCCCTAAAGTGGTAATAGGTTTAGTGGAGGTAAATGTTGTGGGTATGGGTTTGGGTTTAGGCATAGGTCGGGTTATGGGTAAGGGTGTGGTGTGAGTGCTAATAGGTATCATGGAAGGGGTTGCGATAGTAGTGGTTGTATGTGGTTTGATGGGTGGAAATGTGTTTGGGTAGATAGTGGAGGTGTCATCGAGGGATCTCTGCATCTGTGTTGAGACAGGGAGTAAGAGGTGCCCCCATAATAAAGCCCTATCCACATAATCCAAGTGATCGGCCAAACGTGAGAATGACACGTTTGTGGGTGGAGTTGGTGAGGACCTAATGGGAATTCCCATAAAATGCATCTTAGAGATGGGGAATCGGCCAACTTCAACTTCCATGGGTAAGAGAGCTGAAAGTAGGTTTGTTGGATGTTGGGTAGCTGATGGAGAATGCTTGCCAAGAGGCAAAGGTATCTCCACCAGGTCTATGATGGGTGGAAGAGATGATGGGAGTTCCTCTATAAATGGAGGAATGGATAGGTGCTCCTCTTGTGGGTGGAGGAGGTAATGGGTGCTCCTCTGTGGGTGGAGGAGGTAATGGGTGCTCCTCTAGGGTGGAGGAGGTAATGGGTGCTCCTCTATGGGTGGAGGAGGTAATGGGAGCTCCTCTATGGGTTGAGGAGGTATGGTAGGTAAAGGTTCTCTAAGTGGAGAAGCTAGGGGTGAGATGGTCTCAATGTTAGCAGAAGACTCCTCCGTAGGTGATGTAGGAGATGAAAGGTGTTCTTCTATTGGTGAAGGAATAGTGACGGTTGGTTCCAATGTGGAAGGAGGATTTCGGGCTAGGATTTCCTCTATGGAAGGGATGTGAGGTAATTGAGAGGTGACAGGTACCTCGTTAAAGATTGTGAACCTCACGGGTATGGGTATCGTGAGTGGATGTCTCACCGGTTTGATTGGATGAAGGGGCATGATTGGGAAATGGTTTTTAAAGATTTGTAGATTTTGGTTGGGGTGGCATTGGGATTATCCACAGTCAACTCACCTTTCTCGAGCATTTCTTGGACAATATTCTTAAAAGTGATGCAATTTCATCACTATGACCCTTCACTCGGTGATAGTTACAGAAATCTTGTTCCTTATACCATGCGGGCATGGGGTGAGTAGGGTCAAAACCAGTGTGTGGTTTTATGGGTGGAAGGGTGATGGCATCAGCTTTGATAAGATTTCTCTAAGATAGAAGAGTAAGGTTCCCCAATTGGGGTATATTTTCACTACTCTTATCTGAATCGAAAAGCTGGATGGGTGATAGATTAGATGAGGTGTGTAAATTTGAATTAAATGGATGAGTTGGGCTGGCCTTGAGTACCACTTGCGTTAGCGGTACCTTTAGCCTTTGAATAATTGGTTGGTGGTTTGGAAGAAGAAGAGGTTTCATTCGACTTGAATGCCAAATTCTTATTTCGTAATTGGATTTTCTTCTCTTCGATGGCCCGAATCTCTAACTTTCGTGCCATAGTGAATGCCTCATCGAATGTTTGAAAAGTTTGGACCTGCAAGGTCGGGAGATATGTCTTGGCGCAAGCTCATGTGAAGAGATCGATGAGTTTAGTTTGTGGTAGTTGGAAGGTAAGTTGATTGATCAGGCTGCGCCAATGAGTGACAAAATCTGCGATAGATTCATCCTCATACTGACGTGTGGAATATAGATCGGTCATGGTAACCTTCTTGGCGATATTGATAGAGAAATGATCCAAAAAGCTTGGGCTACTTGATTGAATGAAAATATGGAGTGTTTGGGTAACCCACTATACCAATCTAATGCTGGTCTAGTGAGGGACATGGGAAAAGTTCTCAAAAGTAAGGCATCATCATGAGCAATCAGATAACACCCATGTTTGAACGAATGCAAAATGTTGTTGTGGGTCTTCCTTACTATTGAAGCGGTTGAATTTAGGCATTTCCCAATGCACAGGGTATGAATGGATAGGAATGGATGGGTGAATAGGCTCATTGCAAATCTCATCATAGGTGAGAGTGTTGTGGGAGCCAGAAACTCGATGCCTCCAGTGTCTGCATCTTATCCATCATCAATTTAATTAGGTCATTGGTGGGTTGTGATGAGTGGATGCCTCCTATAGCGTGAGGAGGTTGGTTTTGGGTATATAATGGGGGTGGCATTCTAGTGTATGGGGCTGCCATGTAAGGTGGTGGAGAAGAAGGTAATGAAATAGGGGTACATACCCAAAATGGATAATAGATGAAATAGGCGGTTGTTGGTAGTATGTATATGGGGGTGGAAGGGTCGTGGTAACCCTAGTGGTAATAGGGGCTAATGATTGTGGAATGGAAAGAACTACATTCTGAAATGGGGTAGGGGTCACCGACACTGGAGGTGGGAATGTAGCTATAGGTATGTGTGAGACATGAGGGGTGGATGAGGTTGTGTTTGGGGTAATCGTCGAGGGTATGGTGGATGTAATGGGTGCCACAGAGATAATAGACGCGGCAGTCATGGTAGGTATAGAACCTAACTATGAAACAAGACTAGGGGTAAGGTGGATGTGGGCAGCATGGAGCTAGATGGGGCTGATGTGGAAGTGGGTGTGAGAGTCGGGGGAATTATACAGGCATGCCGTATATCAACTGAACTAAGGCATCTCGAGTGGATGAGTGGGAGAGGTAAAACTACAAGGCAACAGGGTTCTGGTCAAGGAGTCATGTAAACTCCTCATCTCCGGTAGTGATATTAGTAGGTTGGATAGGATCCATGGCTGGTGATAAAATAGAAGGTGGTGAAGGACTAGGTGGGAGTGGTTGGCAACTGGCGTGGAACATGAGGGCATTTGCTTGTCTTCTCAGTCAATATTAGAGTTGGATACCATGTGAACTAGTATTGATCAGGTAGGGCTGCTTCTCTGTAAATGATACAGAGAACAACAGGAATAGGTGAATCTGGTGATAATAAAAATGGATGAAGTAATAAATGGTGGGTGGAATGTGAAATAGGCTAACCGATGCCGGTTAGGGAAAACCGATGTCGGTTAGGGGTAACTTGCATTGCCACCAACACTTGTAGAAAATAGATAGTGAGTAAACAAAAATAGTGAGGCAGAAGGTAAAATCTGACAAGTATGCCAAATCTGGGGATGTGTAAAACATCAATGGGAAAAATGATAGTGACAGAGACTGTGGAAAGTGGAAAAAGTGAAGTGAGAACTATCCTTTTGAGTAGGTTAGAAAAAGGACCTAGAACTGATGTCGGTTAGGTTTAACTTGATGGCGGTCGAGAGGTAATCGATGACGATTCTTGTGAAATTGAAATAGTGATGAGAAAAGGGTTGTGAATTAAGAATTTGATGTGGAATCGGACCTAGAATTGCTTGGGAATGATGGTGATATGGCCCAGCACACACAGTGAAGCCGGAATACACCGCTATGATGAGGAGCATGTAAGGATGAACAAAAAAGTGATGAACGTGATCTTTCACCTCAAAATGCAAGCCAAGCAAAACACTAAGAAAATGTGATCCTAAGAGTGCCCTTTTCTATTATGTTTGTTTAGCTTATGCTATTTAGGGATTGACACATGAATTGTGAAATAGAGTTTTTGGTGAGGATGGCTTCCTACAAAGAAGGAGATCTAAAGGGTGAGGTTTCAGGTATGTTATGGTGGGGCGGGATTCGCTTTGAAGTATGACTCAACAGAGTAGTGAGATGGGTGCCCACTGTGCCGTGATCGTGTGATCACCTACAACTTCTTCCAGGTAAGATGTTGTTTAAGAATGTATGTATTTGAATTTTTGTGTGGTTTGGTAAGACTCAGAGAAAGAGAAAAGGATAGAAGTGCTTTTCTACGATTCATTTGTCAACCATCAGCTGGTCATGACCTCTATCATATAGGTTGCCCTCATTTAATGTGAGCTAATGCAAAAAATCAGAATGAAATGCAATGATTTTAAAACCAAATCAAAAATGTGAAATTGATGACATAATAAGAAAATCCTCCAAAGATAAATGACACAAATTAATATCATCCACAGGGTCACCGCTACCCCCACTAATGGAATTGGTGAAAGAAAAACTAGACCTAATAGTTAGAAGAATCCCATTGCCACATCAAATAAGTCTTCTAGTCATTCCCTTAGTTCTAGAATGTCTAAGAATATTTCTTCTTCAAATATTGCTGCTGCGAAATCATCTAAAGAAGAACCAAAGTCTGCTCCCCCATCTTCTTTAAAGCTAGTTTTTACACTTATTAATGAAAATTAAATTCCCAAGGTAACCACAAATTTTCCATGTAAATCTTCCATAACCCCCATGACCTCAAATTCATCCGTCGTTACCTCATTTGACTATGTGTAATAGGCAAGCAAGACCAAATTCCAGATAACAAAAGCTTGAATTTTTGCAAACACACCCTACTCAATTTAATAGGCCGGTCAATATAGTCCATGTTGGTAGTGCTAAAGTTTCAAGTTCAAATTCTAAAGGCCTATTCCCAACATCATCCATGCCACTTTTGCAAAACATTATAGCCCTTAGTGCCTCCAAAACTGATAAGGTAGAACCCTTCTACTTATCCCTCTTGATAAAAGGCTACCAACTCAATAACTGCATTATAGATTTTGGAGCCTCGACAATGTGATTCCCATGAAAGTTTAAAATGCCTTAGGACTCACCTTGACACAAACAAATGACTCTTGTTATTCCATGGAATCTAAAGAACTATCTTCGATGGGTAGGATAAAGGATGCTCAAGTTTCTTTGGTTGACTTCCCAGAGAATAAAGTACTGCTCACTATCTTGGTAGCTGACATTCCGACATCATTCGACATGCTTTTAAGTAGGAGCTTCTATAGGGATTTAGGTGGTGAAATCAAAATGGATTGGTCCTCTCAACCATACATGCGAAACCCGGAGATGAAGAAGTCGATGTTGGTGCGTAAGATGAAATACATAGTACAAAAAGTAGATGATCCAAGGGTGAACATTTTTGTTCCAAGGTGGCGGGATAGGAAACTATTTTCTCACATCAGCGAGAGATGAAAATCTTCCTTTCCTCACCATAGAATAAGAAGAAGAAATGTGTCTTATGGAAGATGAGATGTAATATTTATAGCTCATCGAGAGGAATGACATATTCGATAGAGGAAGATCCTAGTTACATAATGGATGATTTGATGCTCTCTGAAGACTCCACTTGATGATGAAGGAATAAAAATGATCGATTCAGGTGTTCACGAGTAATCTCTTTTCAAACTTTGATTTTTCAATTTATGATGGGATGGAGATATGTGAAGAAGAAGAGATGATTGAAGAATCAAATTCTCTTCATGATTCAATCATGGATGAACATATGGAAGAGGCTAATTTCATTCTCAAAACCAAGGAGTAGGATGGTTATCACGAGGAATATATGGATTTTGAACTCAAAGGTGTGCCATTTCCATAAAGCATGGACCTATTCTCCTTGTCGAAGGATTCATAAGTCAAAATTGATCGTGTCTGTATGAAGGAGATCCTTGGGGAATACAAATCATAGAATAAGAAAATGGAGTTACCTCGAATAAATCATGGAAAGGTATGGATCATATTTTTTCACCCCTTTGAGCCACAATACATAAACTCTCTTGAAAAAAAAGATGAAATTCTGATGAATTTGGAATATCCACCCATGTAAGGTATTTTGAAAGTTGTAGAATAAGTTTGAGATCCTCATCTTAGCCTTAAACTCTTGACACGAGTCATGGAGATACATGACAGATATGAATCAATGAGGGCTTCTTTTTTATAGACTAATGTTCGATGTGGAGATGAGACAACTTGATAGGCTGGATGACTCCCTCAATGATGAGCGTGAAAGTGAAAACATCTCCCCTTCTTCCATAATGCAAGAGGAAGTTCATGAATGTAAAAGAATAAAATTCCATGGAACTCCTTTGGACATCGTCAATTCTGAAGGTAGTACTTTCATCATGGTGAGAGATGATAAGGAAAATATTGAGCCGAATCACATGAAAGAGAGTTACCCACAACGAAGAGCATTGGGAATATGTTCAAAATCAACTTGATCACATCACTTTGGAACTAAAAGGAATGATAACCAGATCGTGCCAAGCCAAGAACACAGATGCTAATCAAACATCATGATCAATAAGATGAAAGCAATTCACCAAAATAACTTTACATAAACCTTTGCAAACAAATGAGTAGTAATATCATATATTATTATGGAACTCAATGAAATACAATGAGAATGGGCCTTGCTTATATAGGCAAGGAATAACAATCTAAGAACCAGTCAAGGTCGTAGATCAAGCCATAAATCATGGAAAGAACTAGTCATCAAAGAACTAGTCAAGTCCATAGATTTATGAGAGAACTAGACATCAAGGATCTAGTCAATACCATAGATCTAGGAAAGAACTATACCTAACAACTAGATAATATCTCCTAATATCTAAATAAATAAAAGAAATATCCACACACATAAGTGGGTGAGAATAAATACAATAATGTACCTAGGTGAACATGAGCTAAGGTAAATACCTACTCTAACACCCCCCCTCAAGTGAAGCTAGGGGCCAAAATAGAAGTGGCATGTCCATAGTATGAGTCCCACAACTAGGCCTTGATGAGGTACTCATGTACAATATATCCATGAAGAAATATCGAACCAAAAGAAGGAAAGAATCCTACTAGAAGGAAAGAGAAAGAAGAAGAAGAAGGAATATGTTCTCACGAACACCCCTAAGAATAACTTTCGAAACCCCAAGCATTCCACGCAACTCAAGGTAGCGAGGTGATGCAAAAGGCTTCGTAAATATGTCTCGCAACTCCGCTTTGAGTCGGAATGTACTTTACATAAACCTTTGCAAACAAATGAGTAGCAATATCATATATTATTATGGAACTCAATGAAATACAATGAGAATGGGCCTTGCTTATATAGGCAAGGAATAACAATCTAAGAACCAATCAAGGTCGTAGATCAAGCCATAAATCATGGAAAGAACTAGTCATCAAAGAACTAGTCAAGTCCATAGATTTATGAGAGAACTAGACATCAAGGATCTAGTCAATACCATAGATCTAGGAAAGAACTATACCTAACAACTAGATAATATCTCCTAATATCTAAATAAATAAAAAGAAATATCCACACACATAAGTGGGTAAGGATAAATACAATAATGTACCTAGGTGAACATGAGCTAAGGTAAATACCTAATCTAACAGGAACTTTACGTAAATGTAGAGAATGAATATGGTGATGAGAAGAGATTAGAAGATTTAAACAAGTTGAACAAATATCAGCTCTGGAATGATGAATCGATGTTATGGATGAGCATGAAAGGTAGTCAACATTCGAAAAGGATCTCAAAAGACATAAAAGCAAGGGAATTTCTAGGTGAAGGCCTAAAAACAAAAATCTCATATAGGCTTATTCCCACCAGGTACACCAATAATCACAAAAGTACCCGAATTTCATAGGAATTTGACGAAACGAGACCGATGAATAGAAAGAAACATTTTAAGTATTGGGCACACAAAGATAGGGTGTTGAAATAGCGTGCGGCGACGCTATAATAGGATTAAGGCACCCAAGATTAGGACTTAGATTTTTGTGGATAAGGGCTATTTTTTAAGATAGCGTGTGGAGCAAACATAGAGAATGAGACTTACGATCCACGAAATGTTATTTTGGTAACAAGTCAGCAGATAAGCGCCATGCATATGTTAAAGCTAAAAATAGGATTTCTACTTGGATTTAACTAAAGGAAATCTATTGTTAAAGCACTTGCATGTTGCGAAACTATTGTAGAGGTCCATGGCTATTATTATCATGTAACCTACTTTGAGAAGTGCATGGACCCTAAAGGGTAAGTCCCTACCCCTATTAATATGTATTGAACTATGTAGTTTAGTAGTACATAATTATTATAGAGTTGTCTTTTGAGGTTTTGATGCACACATGCTTCATGAAAATAATTTACGAGTGTATGATGCTTCTCATGTTAAAATATTTATGAAATGGAATATATTAGTTGTATTATGGTGTTAGACATGACGGAAGTTGGTTCTTGTATGATTAATATTATCTTATTTATTGTTTAATTCATGTATCATGTTTTGTAAGATCTAATCTGTATTATGAACTATGGATTGCTTATGAATGGTAATGAATCTAAATATGTTGAAACATCATCATAATAACATCATATACAAGAAACTATAAAGAGGGACCTGGCACCTTTGCACACTTTGGATGAGTGCTCATCTCGGACATAGTGATGTGTCGGCGTGGCTAGGTTATTCATAATAAATTCTAGGCTGCATCATTGGTTCCATTGTCGAGACCTCGTTATCACCACTTTCGGGATGTTTCGGGATAAAGATGTACTAATTGACCTTGGTGAGTGTTGAAGAGTGGATACGGGATTTAGAAGAAGAATAAACTCAAAGATTCAACATTGGATATGAGTGTGATGTGTGCACCGGGTGGAGCAGAACTTGTATGACTGTTTATATGAGAGTTTCTTTGCTATATTTCCAATAGAGCTATATGAGGGGTTGGTTGCTTATGGCCTAAAAGGAATTGGAGATTTTGCAAAATTATTTGGACATAGGAATAATTTCATTCCCTCTACGATATTGATCTAATTTGAATGCATGTTTTGGATACTTGGGTCCATGGTGTTACGAATAGATATATTTACGAATACTCAATTTCCACTTATTCTTTCCCGGATGTAGCTGAGTTTCAATTTTTATGTTATCCGAGGGGAACCTATTTATAAGGCATTCCACTGGAGATTAAGATCTTATTGGTAACCTTTAATTTGGAAGACAAACCAATGGCTAGCTAAACCCCACCACGCGCGGGGGTGGGAACAGTTTGGTGAAAAATTGAGGACTTGATGGAAGAGACACAATGAGAAGAAAGGTGGCTCAATTTTGATGAGGTGTACGAGAGGGATTTAGAAAAGCAACATGATATTGCAAAGTGGATGGTGTTGAGGAGAGAGATTTCTCGTGAATGATTTTGAACTCATGTAGAGAACGTGGAGCTAGAGCATTTGAAACTCCCCATCTAGGAAAGCATAACAAGGAACCCTCCTTGGCCTCTTATGAGAGCACATAAACAAAGACAACATGGGCCATGGGTTTGCATCCGAATCTACCCGTGAACTAACCCTTGCGCTTGGATTTCAAGTTCTAGTATAACTAGTAATCAACTAGTTTGGGCGGTAGAATAGAAAGAGGCGGAGTTAACTTATCAATAAGAAAAGAGTGAATCAAACAGTAAGTAATTTAATGGTTGGGAAAACATCTTCATTTTTATCTAGGGGACCTATTGGAGGTACTTTTTCGGCACATCGTGAACACGAATACAAAGCGCGTAGAAATTTGGAATCACCTCGGAAGTAGTACCACTTCTTAGACTATTGGAGTTTAGTTTAGTACCACTATTGGGACACATGATAGTATACCCTCATGTTTAATTCATGCTACAGGTGAAGGATCAAGGGGCATATGTGGCTTTGGATCTGGTGGATCTGGAGGTAGAGGTAACATAGGAGATTCTGGATCTAGTGGGCATGGTCGTCACCAACCCCAAAATATCTACATGGAGATGTCACTGCGTCTTCCGAGAATATAGGGAATAAAAGATATTTCTAAGCATGTGCATAGGTGTGAGATATTGTGGCGTGTAAAAGGGATCATGACTTCGAGTGCAAGGAAAGTCGGTTTGTAACTATGTTGTAGGGATGCGTGCATAGTTGGTACACAAAGTTTGACCGTGATCATCTTCGCGTGGATTATATAGCATTGTGAGATGCTTTCCTTAAATAATTTTATATCCCTAAGTTCGAGTAGAAAAGTATAAGCACGCTCAAGGATATCAAGTAGGGCATTATTGAGGTGAAATTACAACACCCTTGAATGTCCTTATATTTGAGTGGGGCATTCGGTGGAATTTGTATAACGTTGGACCATTTCTCAAGCTGTGGGACTTGTGGGATTGAGATGATCCTCTAGAGAAGGCTGGTTCCTACTCCTAAACTACCTGCCACAATATACTCTAATGCATGAAAACTATCTAATCCTAATCTAACCTTCCAAGGGACACTGGGAGAGAAAGTGCATGAAAACAAAGCCTACACTAAAGCGGTGACACACCAGAGAAGGAAGTTGTCGATCACAAAATCAATTACCTGAAATGGAGAGAGGTGAGCAATGGATAGGATGGACAAGATGCATCATAGACCAAAGATAAATTTCACATAGAAAACCACTTCGACCCATTAAACATAGCTCCCAAAACCTATAATAGACATCAGAAATATGCACAGTATACCCTGTAATGGTGAGAGGTAAGAAGAGATAGTAAAATAAGCAAAGGATGGAAAAAATGCATCACGAAATAGATTTTATTACTCCATGAGTTCACATAGTACATAATTAGTGGGCAAGAGGTAAGAAAATGCCATTACAAAGAAAAGAGAGGAGGCTTAAGCTCCACATTCAACCCTAGGGAAGAAAGAGAGAGGGGGCAGGAGAGAAAAAATTACCAAAACTAGAAAAATTCCCCTCCTTACAATATATAGGAAGAATGAAAGAGAAGAGGGAAAAGAATTTTGAAATCCTCCCTCAACTACCCAAGAAACGCATTGAATTCACCTACAACAATGATGGGTTCTACTACAAAACCCATGCCTCCATGTGTTGTTCCTTGTTGGGAAAGAAAGGAAGCCCATACTTCATTATGGTGGTAGGTGAGAAGCCTAATAACCTTAAAATATCCAATTGTAGTTGAGTAATGATGTCAAGAGATTTCCAAAAAGTCCTCTCTTTCTCAAATCCGAGCTTCCAGTCAAAAGTTATGATCATCTCCAAACTGCTTTGGGTTTGGAGTCTATCCATGTAAGATCCACGTGGAAGCCCCGTACATTCTTAAGATTTTTCTACCTTTTAGGGTCCTGGGAATGCAACATGCCGACACTTGGCACCGTCTGCAAACATGCTACTTCATTCCTTTGGGTGAGTAAAGGGCCCCACTATATATAATGTCAAAACCCCTTTCCGGTGGGACCTTTGTAGTTAGCTCCATGTGGAAGCCCCACGCATTCTTAAGATTTTACCCCCTCCTTTCACTCTTGAAGTTGCGACAGGTTGGACACTTGGCATTGTCCACGAGCCTGCTCTGCTTTCTTTGTGTTATGCCTTTTCCACCTATTTAGGAGAAACTTTCTTGGCCCCTAGAGACATGGAGGGCCCGTGCTCTTTTAGGGATCTACCTTGGATTTTACCTTTGAATATGTGTTGAGCTGACACGTGGAGGTTTCTGCTGGCTCTTCCTATGCTTAGCATTTTAAACAAATTGGTTCTGTCTTTCTCGAGCTCTAACCACGTGGAGGGCCTGCACTTGTTTGGGGACCCCGCTTTGGATTTTACCTTTGAAGTTACGCTGGGCTGACACATAGAGGCTTCTGCTGGCTCTTAGACTTTTCAATGGCTGATGCAACTTTCTCGCTCCCTAGCCACGTGGAGATCCTGCACTTGTTTGGGGACCTACCTTGGATTTTACCTTTGAAGATGCACTGAGCTAGTACATGGAGGCTTCCGCTATCTCTTCCCATGCTTAGACTTTTCAATAGCTGATTCTTCCTTTCTTGGGTTCCACCACATGGAGGGCCTTTGCTCATTTGGGGACCTCGCTTCTATTGTACCTTTTAAAGGTGCGTTGAGATGACATGTGGCACCTTCTATGGGTTTGTTTCTTTGTTTCTATTTGACTCGCTCTCCGGGCTCAATTTTGAACCCTCGATTTTGAATTTCAAGAGTCAGGAGTGAGGCACAGAAGGGAAATAGAGGGAAGGCATGCATGAGGAGGGCGCGTGCCACAATAGGGTGTACACGGGTGTGTAAGAGGAAGAGAAGGGATGACTGATTTTAAGGCATGTTTGTAGAAGGGCATGTGAAGAGGGCGCGAGGGGAAGGCACATGAGTCATGCATGCAAGAGGGAAGCGCAAAATGGGAAAATTGAAGAAGGGCGTGAATATTCAATTGAGGAAGGGCACTCGATGGTGGAAAGAAAATAGGGTGCATGATAGAAAGACCTAGTTTTTAGCCAAGTTGGAAGGCATTTGCAGAGGGGCACGTGGAAGAATCACATTGCACAAGGAGTGCGTGGGAGGAATACAACCTATGAAAAGTGCCAAATGAGAAAGCCTATGGGTGCATAACCTTAAATGTGAAGCATCAGAGCCAGAATGAAAGTAAAATTCATCCAAATAGCTAGGAGAGTTATTTTGATAACATGCACTACCGAGAGTGTTTGGGAATATGATGCCCATTTCAAAATGATTTTATTTAAAACTTCTTATGATATCCATGTAAGCTAGCATGCATAATGGTTTGTCGGAGGCTTGATCACACCTTTTAGAAGGGCATCATCACACAAGACATATATGGATCTATGAAAAGTGCTTGAAGTAGCGTTGCACACTTTGAAGCAATGCAAGTATATAAACCGGGTGATCCCATTCCCTGGAAGCTCAAATTACAAAAATGGAAAAGTAATTAGTGAAACTATAAGCCAATTCAATGCATGAGACATGCATGAGAGTATGGTGTATAGATTGTGAAGTGGAAGAGCACACCAAGGATAGTTTTCCCTGTAGATCGGTGCACTCATTATTGTTGGACTATGAGATATGTCATTTAGACCAAAATGTGAGCCACTACCCACCGTTGCAGCGCACGATAAGGAAGAATGTATCTTGCTACTTTGTAAGATTGTCTCGATCTATGACTCAAAATACCGAAGATTACGAATGATTGATCGATCCATGTTTCCATTGATATTGATGTACGAAAAATAGGTTTTGCTAATAGCTCTAAGGGTAACTATGAGTAAAATGATCAAGCTCACACTCAAGGGCACTACGATCAGAACATAGGGCACTTCGAAGGAGGTCGTGGTAGAGGCCGAGGATACCATGGAGGATTCAAGGACAAGTCATGGTGGTGGATGAGGTGATTTTCCTCATGGAACATCTTATACGTGTGGATATCCCGACCACTAAAGGTGTGAATGTCCTCGAATATTATTTTTTCTTTTTGCGGAAAGAGCCATAACTATGAAGAGTTCTCAAACTTTAATGAGAATCTTAAAAATCAGCATAAACATGAGAACAAGGGCGCATGGATGGTTAGCATACAACGCACTATGGAAAATCAATGGATGCTGAAGTTGGAACCAAAACAAAAGATAGTACTTGTGAAGATTACTACACACACTCGTGCTACACGCGTGCAGAGATAGGTTGCAACAAAACCTTCCATTAATAAGGAGGAAGTTTTACATGCAAGATACCCGGATCCTACACATCATAAGGAGGTCTATCAGAGACCATGGAGGTGCTAAAAATCTTTAGGGTGAAATATAGTCTTTAAAGGAGCAAATCCCAGGTTAGAGTAGATGAAGGCAAAGGAGACATTCTAGTCGATTTTGATGACCTAAAAGAGGTATGTAAGATGTTGTGTTAGGAGAATATTATTCCATTACTAGGAATTGGTTAAAGGGAAGTAATCCATGCATGTGTATTGAGAATGGATGAGATATTTAGCATGCTAACCTCGTCCCCGATAGCTTGGATTATAACAAGGAGATCACTCAATGCAATTATGGATGGGTGGTTTTGAGAAACATCTTGATTGACACAGCGCGAAAGTTAATGTGTTTACTTTGGATGCATGGGTACAAATGGGTAGACCTCAATTACATCCATCCTCTAATGTATTGTTTATGGAAAATCGAACAAAGGACACTCTAATTGGCGTATTGAAGGATGCATCCATTACTATACAAGGGGTCAAGTTCACTAGGTACTTTGAGGTTCTAGCACTTCCAGTAGACAACTTCCCAAATTTACTCGGGCACCCTTTGTGTTATGTAAATAATGTTGATTTATGGTTCAACAAGGGATATATTAGTTTTGAGAACAAGGAGGAACGAGTTATTATCCCTTTAACATACGATAAATCGACACCTTATGTTGAGGCTTTAATCAAGAATACCTAAACATAATTTATGTGAACGCCATTTGAGATCCGTAAGTACTTGAGCCATATAAGGAAGGAATCCTCCGGTGGGATGATACATCCATTAGTGATACTATAAGTATCTCCTATGATAATTGGTCACATGACACCTACGAGATGGTTGGGTGTGAAGAAAAAAACACATCTATGTGTGGGGGCATGCCTCGTTGTGTTAGGAGGTTAAGTAACATTCTTGTAACCCAGTGCACCGGTGAAGGAGACCCTAGGTATTCCTTCATGCCATGGAATAATAGTTGAAGGATGAGGTGCATAGAAGGAATATGATGGTATATACCTTGCACGGACAACAACGCACCGGTGGATGGTCCACCGAGATAATCTAATGAAATGGAGAGAAGTGAAAATTACTTTATAAAATCGATTTCTCAGAGCAATGCACCTACAAAATCTACACATATCATGGTAATAGTCATGTTCAACACCACGTTCAATAGTGTGACAAACTCCGAAAAGAGGGCAGAAGCTTTACCACCTTCTCTATGGGTACACAAACTTTATTCCACTTTGCGAGGCAACGTCGTGCTTGGCTGTATGCTTATGCAGAGCTGCATGTGGAGACTAGAAATTGGAAATACTTGACTGCAGGAATGATCAAGAGTTTTGACTATTTCTCCATTAAACCTCCAAGAAAAAGAGGAATTATGGGTTATGGAGTGATTGACTATGGGATACATTGTATAGGCTAAAGAACTCATTCAGGGAGTTATTTGGTGAGGTAGACCTAGGAGAACATTTTGATGAAGTAGAGGAAACAAATGCTTTGAGCTACTTGAGCGTGCTTTCCTTGAGAAGTAGAAAGGAAAGATGGTCTATATATTAGATGACGAAGAAATAATTTTTTTAACATAGATCATGCAGATGGTATGTGCGAGGTCTTGAGCAAAGTGGATGAGAAGGCGCGTGCCTATCATGAACTTAAGAAGAAAAAAAAATGAATATTGCCATGGATGCTAAACCTAAGGAGGCCATAATTAGAGACTATTGGTCTAATTCCGAGGTGGCTAAGGTAATTGAGTTATTGCGTGATTTCAAGGATTTATTTCCTAGTTCTAACATGAGTTAAAGGGATTCTATGAATCTTTGGGTGAGATGAATATTAAGTTAAAATAAGGTGCACACTCGGTTAGAAAGAGACCTTATAGGATGAAACCTAAGTCAGATTTGTATGTACAAGTTAAAGAAGAAATTGACAAAATGTTGAAATCTGCATCATTAAGCCCCTAGAAGAATCAAAGTTTGTTAGCCCCATGGTAATTAATATAAAGAAATATGAAATCATTAGGGTTTGTGTGGACTACAGGGGATCCGAATGTTGCATGTGTAATTGATCCCTTTCCTATGCCTTTCACCGAAGAAATATTAGAAGGCGTTGTAGGGTGTGAAATATACTCTTTTTACGGATGGATTCTCTGGGTATCATCAGTATGAATTTTTAAGGAAGATCAAGAGAAAATAAAATTCACAATTGAATGGGGAATTTTTGCATATAACGTGATGTCATCTAGTTTGAAGAACGTGCTTGCATATTTTCACACATGGTTCTTCAAGCATTCAAGGATTTTATTCAAAACTTCTTATAGGTTTACTTAGATGATTGGGCAAAGGTATGAGTTTGTTAAGGATCATTGTGAAAACTTGAAATTAATGTTTGAGAGGTACAAACAATTAAGAATCTCTTTAAACATCAATAAGTATGTATTTTCTACACCTTTTGGAACCCTACTAGGGCATATCATTTGCAAGGAGGGTTTGTTAGTAGATCCATCAAGGTTACGATTATCATAGGCATGGAGGAGCCTACAGGTCAAAGTGATGTGCGTGGATTCTTGGGCCAAACAGGTATTACATAAAATTTATTCAAGGATATGCACACCCATGGAGGAGTTATTAAAACATAAAGGGAATTTCTATTGGGGAGAATCGTAACAAAGGCACATTTGGAGCGCCAAGGAAAGGCTTACTATGGTGTCTATTCTACTCTTTTTTGATGGAATATACCTTTTCACGTACATGTGGATGCCTCTGGTATGACCATTGGCATAGTGATATATCAGCTTGGAGAAGTTGTTATAGATCATTATATTTGTTTTGCTAGTAGAAAGATGACTCTGTAGAATAGAATTATATAACCATAGAGCGCAAGGCCTTGTCAATGATCTACGCTCTGCATAAGTTTAGACAATACTTGCTAGAAAAGCCTTTTTTATTCTATACAGATCACATGGCATTGAAATACTTAGTGAACAAGAAAATTTTAAAGGGGTGAATATATCGATGGGTGTTATTATTCCAAAAGTTTTACTTTACATTTGTTGTAAAGTCGTGTACAAGTGATTCTCGCCCTAATCATTTGTCAAGGATTTAATCAAGAGAGGATGCACAAAATATTGAAGATACAATGCCGATGCACAACTATACAAGTTAAACAACGTGCCCTCGAATTGGAGGATATTTCTATCTTTTACGCACAAGTATGGTGCCAAAAGCAATGAAATCCTTAGAGAAGAAGAGAAACTCTAAATTTGTGCCACACCTTTCATGTTTATCGGTGGTGACTTATACACTAGGATGAGATGAAGTATTGTGCCGATGTGTACTTGAATATGAGTGCATGACTATCATGGATGAGGCTTACGGTGGTATTACATGTGGGCACTATGCAGTGACGCCACCATGTGCAAGATTCTACTCATTGGTTTATGGTGGGAGATCATGTAAAAGGATTGTAAATAGTTTTGTAAGGCATGTGATCCCTTTCATCACCTTGGAAAACCTTGTTAGTGTGATGAAATGCCTTTGAGGCCTATTTCAAGTACTGAGATCCTTTTGAGAAATGGACAATTGACTTTGTGTGTTCTATTTCCCAACCGTGTGTAGAAATGGATCGCACTACATCATCACTTGTATATATTATCTTACAAGATGGGCAGAAGCAACACCTACATGGGATTGTATAATGGCTACAAAGATGTGAAGGTTCTTGTGGGAAAATACCCTTACTGTATGGATGCCCATTGATTTTGACAAGCGATATGGGCAAACATTTCTTGAATAAGACAATTAGGATATTATTGGATGAATTCATGGTCACACACCACAAGACTACACCCTATCACCCTTAATAAAATGGGACTTATCGGCCCTTCAATAGGATATTGAGCCAAACATTGACAAAAAATTGTGATGTTGGAAGCAAAGATTACGATGATAAGGTTTCTATTGTACTTTGGGCATATAGAACAACCTAAAAAAGGTTGAATAAGGCCACACCATTTCAATTGGTGTTTGGAGCAGAAGCAATTCTTCCCCTGGAGTTCATGTTACCTTATTTGTGTATTGAGCGTGGGAAGTCTCACTAATAAGAAATCATTGGAAGAAACAATTGACAAGTTGGTATGGCTGGATGAGAGGTGCACCATAGCACGATGGAGTCAAAAGAAGGAAAAAGCCGATAGAAAGCATGACACGACAAACACATAAAGGACAAGCAACTTGAGGTCATGCAGATGGTACTTCTTTATGATTTTAAATTTTTGTGCAACCTAGGAAAGCTTAAGGTGCATTGGTTAGGACTCTATGTGATCATTCACATACTTAAATCAAGTGCTTGTTAGTTAGAGGCGCTTGATGGAACACGGTTATCCCGTTATTTCAACTAGGAGTAGGTTGAAACCCTACTATGAATAATAATTTTTGTGTTTGTAATAAGGCAATATTTACATTTAGATTATATTTCCCTTACTATATTTTATTTAATGTATTTCCTTCTTCATCGTTATGCTTTGTCAATTTAGTTTAGTGTTTTGTGTAATAAGCACGTTTGCACACCAGAAGCTGATCACAATCTGAAGTGTTTATATGCACATATGACTGCACATACCTTTAGTGTGGAGTGGATAAAGGAGGTATGGAAAAGAAATAAAGTCGCAAGTAACCACAAGAGGAACAAAAGGAGTAAAGTTTCAAAATTCATGAGAACTTCTCAAGAATTTCTCAAAAATAAGACTTCACGTAAGGCATTGGGTGCTCAAAGATAATTCAAGGAGGCTACAAAATTCAAGACTACATATGTTGGGTCACATTAGATAAACTAATTCGGCTTAAAGAAGTGGGGGTAGAAGAGATATGTGATAGATTAGTAGTGGCGCGCTAGGAAATTATGACCGAGGCGCAAAACTTGAGGTGCCATATATTGAAGTGCGGGATAATGAGGTGTGTAATGTGATCAAGAAAATTTAATGTTGTGTAAGGTGGTAGATGGAACAATTAATGAATGGAATTTTTGAAACTTGGTTTATAGTCAACATTGTCAATGTCATTTACTACCTTGTGAACTTGAAACAAAATTGTGAAGTGTGAAGAAGAGATGGAGACAAAGAGAATTTCGAGGATCGAGTAAATTTTTCATGTTTTAAAGCATGGTGTTGAGTGTTCGTGCACAAAATTTGGAATTAAGAAGTGGTTTGTGCGTGTGACGGAAGACCGACTAGGGTTTTTATGTCGCAATGATGGTTTTCACTATGCATTTGTAAAATCAAAAGGAGAAATGGCACCACGGAGGGCTCCAGCAGAGGAGTGTCCGGTGGAGATGCTATATCTAGAAGGAGTCATTGAAGGGTGGTTGTGGACAACAAATATTACTCAGTGTAGGGTTTCATAGATTAACCACCACACTATAAAATGTATGAAGGACGTTGGTGTAAAAGTCTATAGAAGGAGTAACCAACGATTGGTAGAGAAAACTAGGGTTTTGGATGCCTTAGTGAAGAAACTACTTAAGAGTGTCGGGTAATGTAGATTCTAGAGTTTCCCTACTTTGGAAATCCTGAGAAATTGTACCAGTGGCTAATGTCGCACGTCCATGAAGAATTTTTCTACTTCACGGGTAGGAGAATGAGGATTACTGCCAAGTTGATCGGGAAGGTAACAGGGTTACACGACACGAGGTCAAAGCTTGCTAGAGACTTATTAGATGATGAGGGAATTAATGCCACAATAGCCCTATATAAGTATAAGAAGGGGGCCAAGCTTTCAAGGTCACTAACATTGAAGACATGGCCACTAGAGTTGTAACGCGGTTAGCAGGGAGCAAGCTATGTGCTACTAAGAGATGGAACAAGGTGAATATGCACTCGGTTGCATATAACCCATAAAATGGCCAACAAGACCTACTACAACATCGCTAGATACATTGTAGAGAGCTTGGTGAATGAGGCACATAACAAAGTAGGTAAAGGTGAGAAGATTACCTCGGGAGCAATTCTCTTATTAATTATGTTTAACGACATTAGATTACCCAACATACCTAGGAGACCATATGGGAGTTTCTATCGAGAAAAATTCCCTAGTAAAGATATAAGCCAAGTACATGCTTTGCACGTAATCGTTCCAATGCATACAAGGAGTGCTTATACAAGTGGTTCCAAATACTTGCGTAGGGCATTTCAAGGAGAATGGAGCATTCTCAGTAAGAGTTACCTAAGGTGTTGAATGGGGAGGATGAATTTTTAGTCTAGTAGCATTTCATCTTGGGGTGCTTCTTCATGAAATCTAGAGAGAAGAGCCCACGGTATAAGTTTCCCTTTGCATTTACCACAAGATACTTTAAGCACTCTGTAAATAGATTCCATGATGTGTGCCAACTCCAGTAAGATGAAGACAAGGTTGACGCAGGAATTCACATTTTGTGCAAAACACATGTATGGCTAGGTAAGGAGGCATATGTAAAAACCATGTAGTCTGATAATATTGACATCATACTCGAGAGTTTGGCTATAAGACATATTGAACCGAGTGCATCTATATTCACCTAATGCCAAGGTTTAAGGATGGAAAAGTGGTAAAGGGCGTATATATGGCTATTCCAGGGACCTTGTAAGAATGGGTAAACAGTGGAGACTTCAAGTTAGGTTGCATCTATGCCCTTGGATAAAGTAGACCTAGTACATACGAGATTGGAAAATGTCCTAGAACAAGAGGAACCTAAAGATGGTGTTGGACTTGTGCATACCAAAAGAATTCTGAGGAATATGCATCTTTCAAGAGAAATTGGTCCCATAACTTCACAAAAAGTATATAGATCCCCACGTGTGACTCCTATAAGGATGAAGAGGAAGAAAGGAGAAACCGTAGGAAATATTTTTCTATACAAGACAAAGATGAGGAATCCCCACAACCAAGCACACAAAAAGAAGATGAGACTCCAAGAATTAGTGGAGATAGAGTTGAGGCCACCCCAAAGTGTGGTAATGTAGGATGATGAAGATATTGGTGAGTGCATATTCTATGAGACTATAGACCCCAAAGTGTGAGTATTCGCGAAGATATCTCTAGAAAGGGAGAGTAGTGCTAGTGGAGATACAAAAGTCCTCATGCATCCCAAATAGAAGAAGAAAAATATGAGGAATTAAACTAGGTGGTTGAAGGCATTGTCCCCGTGATGTAGGCATAGTGAAGAAAAAGAAGAGGTGCATTAGCACACGAGGATGTTAGCAAGCATGTAGGTGTGCGTGGGGAAGAAGAAGTGGTAGGTACTAAAGACTTGGGTTATATGAATGACCATTCAAAAATTATTTGAACCCATTTTCGAGTTCACTATTGAACATAGAGTTATATGGCTGGGATTGGAAGGACCCTAAAATGGCCAATACATGCACTCGTAAGTAATTATCTTTGGGTATGCATACTCACATGGATGATCCCGACTTTGATGTCTATGAGGAGGTATGCACTTCAAGAAGATGAGGAAGGCACCTCATATGTGCCATATGACCATTAAGCCAACCAAGGTTTTAAATGAGAAGGTAATAAACGTTTTGATTAAAGTGTTCACAAAAGTAGCGCTTAAAAATATGGATAAGGTGGCAACAGTTTGGGATCTATTAGAGGATAAAAAGGACAAGGACACATAAATCAAGCACCTTACTCAAGAGCATGATAATGCATCACAGAGAGGCCGGTAATGTAAGGAATACGGTGGAGCGAATGTAGATGAGATTTTATCTTGAAGAGGAGAAGGTTCCTCGGACTTGATGTTTGAGTTGTACTATCTAGGCACACCATTTTTCCTACTTCGGAGGAAGGACCAATGTGCCTCCCCAAGAAAAAGGATGCAAGGGAAGAAGTAGCAAGAGAAAGGGCTAGTGTTGTTATTAAATTTACAACTTATGAGGCTTTTCTCAAAACATTGAAAGATGACCGAAAAAATCTGATCAATCTCTAAATTTATGTGCAGCAGCTAGATGCCATAAGTAAGGATCGAACTTTAGTAGAAGACAATGAATTTCTGAAGTCAATGAAAGATGAAAAACTTAGGTGCGTAGAAAGATTAACATTGGTAAAACAAAAGTGTGAGGCCCTTACAACATCCCAGGATCCACATAAAGATAGAATTGATGAGATTAGGAAGCTCATAGTGCATAAGATGAACCTCATGGAAGGAATGCTATCAGGTATGGCCAATGTTGTCCAGATACTACAAAATGAGAAAGAGAAAATCTCTAAGGATGAATTGGATGCCATAGCCACTAATATTCTAGAGAAAATGAGGAATGCGCTAAGTGACTGGAAGACCTTGGAGGCTGAGCTCAAAAATGAATATCCAAAATTAATCCTTCCAGTTGAAGAAGAGGGTGTTACAGATTAAACTTCATTCTTTTGTACAGAGTTTGGTTCATTATTTTCATTCTTTCATTACCTATTATTTATTATTGAAGAAATATGAAGGAATTCACATCGTCGGGATGGCAATGTACTCTAGTGTGGGGTAATGTTAAACAACCAAAAATATTCTAAGTATTTGGCACATGAAAATAAGGCACTAAAAGAGTGTGTAACGGTATAATAGGATTAAAGTTCCCAAGATCGGGACTTAGGTTTTTTGTGGATAAGGGCTATTTTTGGAGATAGTGTGTGCAACACACATAGATATGGAGATTTGCACTCCATGCAATGGTATTTTGGGAACAAGCGAAGATAAGCACCATGCATAGGTTAAACCTAAAAATAGGATTTCTACTTGGAGTTAACTAAAGGAAATCTATTGTTAGAGCACTTGTATGTTGCGTAAACTATTGTAGAGGCGCATGGCTATTATTATCAAGTGACCTATTTTGAGAAGTGCATGGGTGGTGAAGGGAAATTCCCCACCCCTATAAATATGTATTGAAATGTGTAGTTGAGTAGTACTGAATTATTGTAGAGTTGTGTTATGGGTTTTGACGCGCACATGACTTATGGAAATACTATCCAGGTGTATGAAGCTTCTATGTGTTACAAGTATTCATGAAATGGAATATAATGGTTGGATTATGGTGTTAGACATGACTGAAGTTGGTCATTGTATGATTAATCTTACCTTAGATATCGTTTAATTCATCTATCATGTTTTGTAATATCTAATCAATTATGTAATATGGATTGCTTATGAATGGTAATGAATCTAAATATGTTGAAACATCCTATACAAGCAACTATAACGAGGGACTTGTTACCTTTGCATGCTTTGGGTGAGTGCTCATCTCAAGATGAGTGATGTTCCGAATGCCCGGGTTATTCACAATAAATTATTGGCCGCATCGAGGCTACTTTCTAGAACCATTCAATGGCTTCGCGCAGAACAACATCACTAAGTGTTGCCAACTCGGGGGTAACTTTTGAGAAATGAAAAATTTTTCAATGAAAGCGGGTTGTCCCCACCTTATACCATAAGTGATTTTTAAGTGTGTTTCCATTTATATTGTATATGTCTTTTCCTTCCCGTATGTATTGTGTGTTTCCTTTCTTTTTTTTTTTTGTTTCATGTGTGTTTCCTTCTTCAATCTCTCTCTTGTAAGTTGTACATGAATCAAATCAAGATGAGATTTGACATAAAGGCCAAAAAAGAAATTTTCAAGAAGGAGACCTCATTTTGAAATAGGTTGTAGATAGAACCAAACTAGGAAGGCAATCCAAGTTTGATGCACTATGGAGTGGCCCCTACTTGATTTCATGGTGCAAAGAAAATAATGCTTTCCAATTGACGAAGTTGGATGGAGAAGAATTATAGATCCTAGTCAATGAAATCTATCTCAAGCATTATTACTAATGGGAGTATCTTTCTTGTAAATATTAGTTTAGAGTTTGTAATTCCTCCAAGTGCTTGCAACACATCATTCTATTATAGCTAGGTTTTCTTTCAGATAAGTGCTTGTGCACTCTCTGCATGTTCCATTTTGGGATATGTATGATTTGTTATTTGTACATGGTTATGCTTTGTTGTTTGTTACACTTTCCAGTTTTAGGAAAGATCCGATGATAAAGTAATGTCTTAGTAGTGTTTCAGAGAAATGAGAGGTTTCAAACAACACACCAAATTCAACAAATCAGAATGACTCCATGCCCAATGGATGTAAAATCACTGGTCTTTCAGATCTAGTAGGAAGATCACCCCACAAGTCGCCATTTGTTATCCATTTTTATAACCCCTTGCAAAATGGATCAACCTATAGGTCTAGGAATTGATAGTTAATGGGAGTAGTTTATAGGGTATCTTGCGCAGAGCTTATGAGCCATAACAAAGGTTTTGAGTAGGATTTGCATTAATGGTCAAGCTGAAAAAACATACGGATTTTCATCTTCCTATCACACGACAACACCCTCTTCCTGTCACATGAAAATGCCCTCTTCATATTGTGTGACAATTCACTCTTCTTATTGAAAGAAAATGCCCTCTTCTTGTAGTCAATACATTCTTCTTGTCATGTGATAACGCCCTCTTCTTGTCACGCGACAACACCATCTTCATGTCACGCGAAAACAACCTCTTCCCCGTCACACGACAACTCCCTCTTCCTATCGTGCGGCAGCTTCCTTCTTCCTATCGCGTGTCAACCACACCTTGTTGATGTGTGTCAACCGCTTCTTCATGTCACATTTCAATGCTTTCTTCCTATCACGTGTCAATTCTCACATCCTTTTATGCATCAACCTCTTTTTGTTGTTACGCATCACCCTCCTCACCGCAGTCTGCAACAAGATTTCTTCTTATTGCATGAAAAGTCTTTTCCTCATCGTGATGACTCTTCCCTTATGGTCGTGCGGTAGCTAGTGGTTTCTATTGGGTAACAAAAAGAGTTTTAGATACAATGATACATTAATGACACTTTGCATAAGTTAGCGTAACAACCAGATTAATGAGGTATGGCACCCCTGTTCACTATGCAAGAAAAGTACCATTGAAAAGTGAACCATCATGGCTGCCCATACCTACGTACAAAAATTTAATGAAGGATGTTGGTTGGTAGCTCCTTTTCTCTATATATATGTAAATTCCCCTCATTTGAAGGAGGAGGGAATTGAAATTTCAAAGGAATTCTACCAAAATTGTTCCAACACTTTTGTGAGTGGTACGCCTCAAATTTATGCCTTGTGCATATACAGTAATGGATTGTGCATCATTTTAAGCAAGAAAATTAATGTTTTATGGATTTTCTTTCTCTGGCTTGATTTATATTGTATTTTTACCTTATATTATACTTTTCATGTATGTTGTGCATAATGTTTTCCTTTATAGGGTTTAAATTTTTTGTGCTTTGTGTTAATACCCAAATTGATTCTCCCTCAGAAGCTAAGCAACACCACAGGGGCAAGAAGCTTAAAGGAAAGTAGAGCATGTAGTGTGTCATTTTCTAGTTTGGGGATAAAATACGGCTTTCTCTTTATCACTCGAGATGTGGAATACCCATTTCGATTCTCCCAAATTGTAACACCCACCACAGTCAAGAGGATTAAAGGAAAGTAGACCTATCCTCATTTTCTACTTTATGGTTTCTGCCTTTCACTCGATGTGGAGAAATGGGTAACACCCTCAAGAGATTTGACATCCTCACTACTTTATTTGTATCCTTTCAAAACCAGTGAGAGCACCTTTTGTATCCTCGCTTTGCGGAGGAGATGGAGATATCCTTGTGAAATTATTAAGAATACCTTGAAGAAAATATGATCAATGAAACAAAACCCAACTCTCACGAGTTGTCACTCTAGATAATGGAGATACTTTCTAAGAAAGGTTCAAGCCACTAAAGACAATGAAAACTCGATTGTTTCGCATGTTTTGGTAGTAAAATTATGCATTTGTATACACACATGAAAAACATGGGTAGTATGGGTATGATTGGTTGTTTTTAAGTGAATTTTGGTGGGAGGTGAAGCAGGATAAAGTTGATTATACCGTATGTTTGAGAGGACTTTATAATAATGAGAAACTTCACAACATAAAACTTCATAATAGTCAAGACGTTCCTTCAACTAGGTGTACTTCAATGGATGCCCAAATCATCACGTTTTCACATAATCTTTAAGACTCCAATACGAAGGCTTGAATTAGAAGACTCAATTAAATACTATAGTTTCTGATTAACCACGCCTAAGGTACACCCGAAGACTTATAGACAATATTTATCAACAAATGACAGTGAATTGACTTTAAATTTGTTTATCTCATCTAAGATGAAGGCTCTTCTTGAAATGAAATTGTAAATACCATTAAACTGTCATAGGGATGAGATCCTGTGTGATTTCACAAAAAATTCAATGTAAGATTACAATAGGAATGAATAAAACTATTTACAGACATTCTAAATCAAAACAAACACTAATTGCTCAGAGTCAACACAAAATAACTCAAATTTGATTAAACTTATCAGCAGGGGAAAGTTTCTAGAACAGTCTCAGAGCTCATCAATGGATGTACACTCGTAACCACCTTGACACGATCAAGTTTAACACAAAAGAGACATACAGGTTTCTCAAACAAATTCCCCTCAAAAAGACGGGCTCTATCAAGCTTTTTTTAGAAAATTAGTTCTAACCTCTAACACTCCAACACTCCAACCTTCAACCCTTTTCATGGAAAAATCATGCCTATTTATAACATTTTACAATAGGGCCTTTTCCCCCCAAAATTCCAAACATTGAATGCATCAAGTTCACCATGATTCTAATCGTGATTCGCAAATCGATCAAGTAAAAATTGTGTCAGTACTCAAGGGTGGATCTCTTCGAATATCTCCCGCATTCAACTCCTTCTTTTGGTAGATCACTTTTCCCTCTACTAGCCAACCACTTTTGCCCCTAATCTCTCAAATCTAGTTCTTTGCGTGCTCGTGAAGAAAAAATGGAAGACTGGATCATCCTAGAGGTCAGATCTCATCTTAATGGCAAAAGATGTCCCCAGATCTTCCTCACCAAACTTAGATATCAAATTAACTCCCCTTCCTTGTTTGGCATGTAATAAATATCGAGAAATCATGAAGATTCACACCTCCAGGAACTCTGGAGTGAAAATGGTGGAAAATTAGATACAGATGCACAATTGCCGTTGATTTCTATTTTGAATTTGGACCGTACATGTGGGAGATCCATTTTAAAATGGGCATGCGGGTTCATTTTTTCCTTTTACACTTTTAACTCCTTTTTCCATAGAAGGAAAAGTTTCCAATTTTCCTTTGAAGGTCAAAGCACCTCTTTTGAAAAGGAGCAATTTTTGACTTTTCTCAATCGGGCCCATGGGTTATTTTGATGATTTTAGCATTTTTGAACATCAAGGGGAAAAAATACAAGTTTCCCTTACTGGCCCGCCTCCCCGCCTCTTAACATTTTCAAATCCAACCTTGACCTCCATCTTGTCAGGCTTGCAGGCCATTTTTAGATTTTAATCCTTTTGATGACAAGAGGAAGAAATTTCATGCCTTCGATGGTCTACTTCCCCTCCCCTTTGACTTTTCAAACTGCTACGTGTCACAATGGTGCATCTTGAGATGGTCTCCAAAAGTTGAGACCTTTAATGAGCGTGGGCTCACCATGTGTCATTATGGCACAAATTCAAAAACCTTAAGGCTTCAAAATGATTTGGCAGGGGCGCGCTTCCATTTTAGAATTTTACTCCATTTTTCCAAAAGGGAAAATAATCCAACTTACCTCCAAAGGCCCACATCTCTCGCCATTAGCTTTGCCATGTGTCCTCTTGCGGGGTCAAAGTAAGACTTTTTCCCTGCCACTTAAAATTTGCTTTAATCAAAGCTTGGTAGGGCCACGGGGTGGGTTCAAATTTTTTTGCCAAAGTAGCCAAAATAAAAATTTGAAAAAATAAACCCGTAGTGCCCCATCCAATTAGAACGAGCCATGTAAGCACCAAAAGAACCAATCAAATTAGCAGAGCTACGGGACCAAATTTTCTTTTTTTCCAAAAAATCTAAAAGCGATAAGTTAAAGCATTTTCCTACCATCCCCTGACCAACCAAAAGAAGCCACGTGATCATGTTGAATGCTTGAGGAATAACTTTGACAATAAAAACACTCCCGCAACTGTCAAAAACATAGAAATTCACCATTCATGCCCATAACTCAATTTTTTCACTAAGGATGATTTTTTTTTGAAACAAAACCAAGTGAATCATGGTTCTCGAGCATATTTTGACCATGGATTTGGATTTTCAAAGGCATGCAAATATAAATTGGTCATTCTTGAGCTTCCATGGTCGGGGAAAAATAGGAGAAACGGAAAAGCTCGTGGATTTTGAAGAAATTATGGAAAAAGGGAAAACTCAGAGACTCCTTCAAGGAGGGACATGACAATGGATTTTGCAAACAACTCGAGGCATTCAAATGGAGGTAGAAGCTTTCAGAACACCCACATCGAGAGACAAAATGTTTCAGAACACGTAGACAAAGGAAAATTAGGGCAAAATGGTGAGAGATCAAAATGAGCACCAACATCGGCTCCGACTTGGGATGGGCACTCCTGCGAGTGCCACAAGAAAAAGGTAGACCAAGTGCAAAAATATCCATTGGGAAAATGATTCAGTTTGCAGAGCACAAAACTAGGACCATCCCCCAAAAATGAACAAAGAAACCAACAAAAATAGGCCACCGAGGGCTAGAAACGAACAAGAACATGAAAGACAGAAAAAAAAACCAACAAACTATACACTGTATAGATGATGTTCACCTTGTTTCAAACAAATCAAGGGAAGTTTCCAAATGTCTTTTATGCTAGATATGACCATGCCAAGAGGTTCTGATATGTTTTCATCAACTAGAAATATACCTCTTTTTTTCTTTGTTCAATTTGTAAACCATCCATTTTCTCTAAAGCTCCTCCATTGTGTTTAGGTAAAATTCTTTAATATTTTTCAAGGTTGAATCATAGACCAAATTCCTAGAAAAACAACATACTTAGGATCTCTATTTTCAACACTTTCATACTCCTTGAAATCCACAAAACTCACAAAGTTGTTAAGATCAACATCTTCTTGCAAAACTTCATAAGATGCATTGCTTGGGTCTTCAATCAAGTACAACATATTCTTCTCTCCATATAATTTCACCAAGTTTCCTTCAATGGGGATAATGGCATAAGACATGTCCATTTGCACACTACCACCAACATCTGCTTCCCATTTTCTTGACAACAACATCCCCCACTTGGCAGGGAAGTCAACAATCACTACATCAAGTTTTAAGTTCCTTCCAGGATAAGATGCAAGTTACACAACCAGCTCTTTGACACATCCCACCACTGAAACCTCTCTAGAGTCCATGGTAATGCACTTCCCATATGCTGCTTTTACTTTGATACCTAATTCATTCATGACCTCAAGAGGCATGGCATTACATGAAACTCTAGAATCAAACATACAGTTATGTAACAACTTGTCTTTGATAACCAGGGTAGTGAAGAATGGATCCACATTCAGCTGGGATTTAACCAAAGAAGTTCCTAAATAAACCTCTGGTGGTTCCCCCAGCTCTTCCAACACTTGTGGATTTTCTAATTCTACAACAAAGAAGGGGGAATCTCAACCTTTTTACATCTCTCGCCTTGTATGATCTCTTCCTCTTTGAATCCTAAATATTCAAAAGCCCTCTTCTTGTGCTCAGGGATCCTAAGCAGCTCAACAATTGGGACAGGAATTTTTATTTGACTCAAAACTTGGGTAATGTCATATGGAACAAATTTGGGTAAAGTAGCACTAGGAGAAAGATTGGCAAATTCATCAGATGGAATGGGATTCTTTTCAGTTTGGGCATGGGGAGGAACACAAATTTTTCTTGGGGAAACAAGCTCTCTGCCAGATGCATTTTTCTTTGGGGTTTATTTGGTAAGCAATGGAAATTTTTACTTGACTTGTGGCCCCTTAGCATCTTTACTTCTGGTATTGTGCTCCTTTTCTTGGGCAACTACAACATTAATTAATAGTTGCCTATCTTCTTCTGAAGGAATTCCTCCATCATATTCTTCAATCATTAATGCCCTCAAGTATTCAAAATCATTAGTGGGCAATTCAAAAGTTTGTACAGTATCTACTTCTAAAGTATGAGAGGGAGGAAGAATAGGTACTGATGGATGCAATCCCAAAAATCAGAAACAGTTCTAGCACTTATTACCTCAGTTGAAGTTGCCCCTTGTTGTGAGCTTGTGGAGCAACCCATCATGAAAACATCATCATCATTATCATCATCAACTTCTTCCTCTTCCTACTTGATCTTCTTCACATGGAACATGGGGCATGAAACATCTGTCACACCAATCAATGACATCTATCTCCTCCACAATGTAAACTCTAACAACCAAAGGATCAGGTACCATTCTATTCTCCCCTGCCTGGGACTATTAATTTCCAAATCCAATAGGTCCATTTCCTCTGTAATTAGGTCTCTGATCATTTCTATGATGATTTGTAAACCTGTCTTGGACTTGTTGCTTGTACTAACCTTGTGAACTCTACCCAATTCCTTTTTCTACTCGGGCTAATTTGTATGATTTTTCTTTGATAGCCCATGCCAAAGTTTTCACAACTTCCTCCAAATCAGCAACCTTAATTTTTTGAGGCTTTTCTGGGTTAATTAGTTTTACACCCTCCCTTTTTGGAGTCTTTCAAATTACCTTGATGTTGTTCTCAATTTGTAGAGCCATGGTGTAGGCCTGCCTCAAATTAGTAGGGTTTTTGTCCCTCAAGTAGTAAGAATTTTTTTATCAAATGCATTTGAATATTTGATCAAACATGATTCATCACATGGCCTTAAGCTAACAGAAATCTCCTCAAGGTCTTGTTAAACCTTGTGTTGAAATCATGTACTAGACTCATTAGGATTCTTCTTGATGTTTTCAAATTCGATAGAAGAAATCTAGGGTCGGTTCTATCACCATACTTTGCGCAATCTAAATGCATTGTTCATCTCCGTCTAAGAATCAATGGAGTTATCTGCAAAGCTTTATACCAGTCCCTTGCATCCTATTCCAAAGTATGGATAAATAATTTTATATACACATATTCATGTTCAATCTCAAAGTCTTCCATCATATTGATAAAAAGATTTAGATGTTGATCACCAGTTATAGCGTTGTTTCCTTGGAATTTTGGTAATCTATTTCTTACATCCTGGGGAACTACATTTGGATAACCAGCCATCCCTGTAAAATTTATAGGACCAAAGGTGTTTACAACAAATGGAGGTTTGGGTGGGGTAGGGCCATGTTGTTTTGAGGAGGTGACCCTAGAGGGGAGACAAATTGATAAGGGGCAGAGGGTATTTGAAACATAGGAGTATAACTTTCAAAATGGATATCCCCTAAAGGCCTTGTTTCTTGGAAAACCCTATCAACTTCTGAAAAGATAGGGGTAGAATGAGAAGCAAACTTTTCAAAATCAAATGAAGGCCCCTCTCTAGTTGGATAATTCAATTCCACAAAGAGGCTACCTGATTCAGAAGCACTTGAATGGCAGTCTTCAATGATAGGCCAATCACTTTCATCAATGGAGATCCCTTTTCTTGTCTTCTGATCTCCAAGAACTCTCCAAGATTATCTTCCTTTTGATTTTGTTTTTCCTAGCTCTAGAAATAATGTCCTAGAAGAATCCCTAGCAAAGAAAGGTCTTCTTCCTTCCAGCTTTGCAAAGATTAGTAACAAATCTCACTTGACAGAGGTTAAGAAACTGGTTCTCATCAAGAATCGATCAATAGGAGCCCCACTAAGGATTTCCACCTTAGTTGTGAAAATGCACTAAAATATGATCTCACAAATGTCCATCAATACTAGAAACTGGAAATGGAATGATCTCGACTTTTCTTTACCTGATTTATCAATAAAAGCTAGTGCACTAGGTGTGGACACTGAAAGAATTTACACATAGCACTTCTGAACTTGAAAACTTCTTACAGGCCCAAACACAAGATGATGTTTAAACAAATGTATTAGTACTCTTAGCATACAAGAAGTGTTTACTAGGTCCTCAATATGAACTAAATAACTATGTTTCCCAGAGAGTGCTAGTAAAGTGTTGGTACCCAAATTGATTCTACCTCAAAAGCTGAGCAACATCACAGGTTTGGCAAGAAGCTTAGAGGCAAATAGAGCATGTAGTGTATAATTTTGTAGCCGGGATGATATGCACCTTGCTCTTTATCACTCGGATGTGGAGAAATGGGTAGACCCTCAAGAGGATTTGACCTATCCTCACTACTTTATGGTTGTGCCTTTCAACCAGGTGAGAGGACCCTTTTTGCAGCTTGCTTTTGTGGAGGAGATGGAGATATCCTTGTGAAATTATTAAGAAGACCTTGAAGAAAATATGATCAATGTAAGAAAACCTAACTCTCACGAGTTGTCACTCTAGATAATGGAGATATTTTTAAGCAAGGTTCAAAGCTACTAAAGACAATGAAAACTCCGATTGTTTCTACATGTTTTGTAGTAAAAATATGCATTTGTATACACACATGAAAAAAGGGGTAGTATGGGTATGATTGGTTATTTTTAAGTGAATTTTTGGTGGGAGATGAAGCAGATAAAGTTGAGTATACCAGACGTTTGAGAGGACTTTACAATAATGAGCAACTTCACAACATAAAACTTCAGCAATACCAAGACGTTCCTTCAACTAAAGGTGTGCTTCAATGGAGGCCCAAATCAACACGTTTTCACATAATCTTTAAGACTCCAATACGAAGGCTTGAATTAGAAGACTCAATTAAATACTATAGTTTCGATTAACCACACCTAAGGTACACCCAAGACTTACGATACAATATTTATCAACAAATGACAAAGTGAATTGACTTTAAATTTGTTTATCTCATCCAAGATGAAGGATCTTATTGAAATTAAATTGCAAATACCATTAAAATATCATAGGATGATATCCTGTGTGATTTCACAAAAATTTAGTGTAAGATTACAATAGGAATGAATAAAACTATTTACGTACATTCTCAAACAAAGCAAACACTAATTTCTCGTAGTCAACACAAAATAACTCAAATTTGATTAAAATTATCAAGAGGGGAAAGTTTCTAGAACAATCTCATAGCTCATAAATGGCTATACACTCGTAACCACCTTGACACAATCAAGTTTAACACAAAAGAGACATACATGTTTCTCAAACAGTCCCTCAAAAAGATGGGCTCTATCAAGCTTTTTTAGAAAATATGTTCTGACCTCTAACACTCCAACACTCCAACCTCCAACCCTTTTCATGACAAAATCATGCCTATTTATAACATTTTACAACATGGCCTTTCCCCCAAAAATCCAAACATTGAATGCACCAAAGGTGCTCGCATGATGATCTAATCATGATTCCCAAAATCAGATCTGTAAAAAGTTGTTAGGTGCTCAAGGGTGGATCTCTTTGAATATCTCCCACATTCAACTCCTTTTGGTAGATCACTTTTCCTCTACTCACCAACCACTTCCACCCCTAATCTATCAAATCTGGTTCTTTGCATGCTCGGGAAGGAAAAACGGAAGATCAGATCGAGCCCAAAGGTCAGATCTCATCTTAATGGCAAAAGACGTCCCCAGATCTTCCTCACCAAACTTATATATCAAATTAACTCCCCTTCCCTATTTGGCGTGTAAGAAATATTGAGAAATCATGAAGATTCGCACCTCCAGGAGATCTATAGTGAAAATGGTGGAAAAATTAGATACAGATGCATAGCTGCCATTGATTTCTATTTTGAATTTAGACTTGTACACATGGGATATCCATTTTAAAATGGGCCTCATGGGGTTCCTTTTTTCCTTTTACACTTTTAACTCCTTTTTCCACAAAAGGAAAAGTTTCAAATTTTCCTCAAGGTCCACACCTCCTTCGTTGATTGGAGTAAGTTTTGAATTTTATCAATCAGGACCGTGGGTTATTTTGATGATTTTAGCCTTTTTGAACATCAAGGGGAAAAAAATCCAAGTTGCCCCCTAGCCCGCCTACCTTTTCCGCCTCTTAACATTTTCAAAGCCAACCTTGACCTCCTTCTTGTCAGGCTTGTGGGCCATTTTGAGATTTTAATCCTTTTGATGACAAGAGGCAAAAAAATCCAAGTTTCCTTTGATGGTCCGCTTCCCGCCCCTTTGAATTTTCAAACTGCTACGTGTCACAATGGCACATCTTGAGATGGTCCCCAAAAGTTGAGACCTTGAATGAGCATGCAAGCTCGCCACGTGTCGTTATGGCGTAACTTCAAAACCTTAAGGCTTCAAAATGATTTGGTGGGGGTGCGCTTCCATTTTAGAATTTTACTCCATTTTTCCAAAAGGGAAAAAAATCCAACTTACCTCTGAAGGCCCACATCTCCGCCATTAGCTTTGCCACGTGTCCTCCTGCGGGGTCAAAGTAAGACTTTTTACCCGCCACTCGTAATTTACTTTAATCAAAGCTTGGCGGGCAGTGGGTGGGTTCAATTTTTTTGACAAAGTAGCCAAAAGAACAAGTTGGAAAAAGAAATCTATCATGCCCCATCCAATCGAGGAGCCACGTAAGCACTAGAAGAACAAATTAGATTTGAGTGGAGCTACAAGACCAAATTTGCCTTTTTTCCAAAAAAAGTAAAAAGTGATAAGTTAAAGCATTTGCCTGCCATCCCCTGACCAACCAAAAGAAGCCACGTGATTGTTGAACACTGAGGAATAACTTTGACAGGAAAAATACACCCGCTGAATCGCTTAAAAAATAGAAATTCACCATTCATGCTGAGAACCCAATTTTTTCGCTAAGGATGATTTTTTTTAAAACAAAACCAAGTGAATCATGGTTTCGAGCATCTTTTTGACCATGGATTTGGGTTTTCAAAGGAATGAAAATATAAATTGGTCATTCTCGAGCTTTCATGGTCGGGGAAAAATATGAGAAATGGCAAAGCCCGTAGACTTTGAAGAAATTATGGCAAAAACAGGGGCAAACTGGAGACTCCTTCAAGGAGGGACATGATAATGGATTTTGCAAACAACTCGAGGCATTCAAATAGAGGTAGAAGCTTTCAGAACACCCACATCTAGAGATAAAATGCTGAAATACGCAGATAAAGGAAAATTAGGGTAAATGGTGCAAGATCAAAATGAGCTCCAACAGATTGGATGTTTGAATGTGTTTTGGGACTATGGAATTTTATCTCACTCTCTCTTCCCCATTTTCCTCCACTTTAACTCACCGGGAATCTCTCTAGTCTTGTTTTGGTGCTATCGTCTCCTTAGTTTTGGATACATCTATGTAGTTTAGGGATTAGTAGTTTAGGAATAGGTTAGCATTAGAATACGTTGGGAACCAGCCTTCTTAGGAGGTTTGTCTCAATTTCAAGGGTCCCACACCTTAAGACAATCCCATGTTAGTCAAAAGTAGGGTTTTGTAATGTGTAAATCCTAACGTGTTACTTTTCTCGACATAATAGGGCTATGAGGTCAAAGGTAAAGAGGAGATAGTGTGTAAACCGAAGAAGAGCTTGTATGTCATGAAACAAGCTCCATGTCAATGGTATAAAACATTTGATAGCTTCATGATGGAGCAAGGTTATTTTAGATGTCATTCTAACCATTGTGTATATATCAATAAATTTGAGGATGGAAATTATATTGCCCCACATCTCTATGTGGATGACATGATGGTTACAGGCAAAAACATGTAGGAAATAAAAGTACTCAAGAAGCATGCTAAGTGAATCATTTGATATGAAGGATTTGGGGGTAGCTTAAAAATCCTTGGTATGAGGATATATAGAGATAAGAAGGAATGAAAGATGACTTACTCTCGGTAAGAGTACATTAAGAAGGTCTTGGAAATGTTTAATATGCATGATACTACATTGGTTGGGACTCCTTTGGCGAGTGCTATTTCAAGTTATCAAAGGAGTTGTGTCCCAAGACAGAGTTGGAGAGAAACCGGATGTTCAAGGTACCTTACTCATTAGCGATTGGTAGTTTGATGTATGTCATGGTGTGTACTAGGCTTTATATTTGACATGAAGTGAGAACAAGTGAGTAGATTTATGAGTGATCTAGGTAAAGATCACTTCAAGGCAATAAAGTGGATCCTTTGGTATTTGAGAGCGACCATGGGGAAAATTTTGTGCTATAGTGGATCGAGACACTAATTTGTGTGGTTATGTAGATTCAGATTTAATGGAGATGTAGACAATAAGAGGCACACGACAAGTTATATTTATATTACAGGTGGGATAACAATGAGCTAGATTTCACGACTAGAAAAATTGGTGGCTTTGTCGACCACAAAGGTTGAATATGTCTTTTTCCACAGAGGAAAGTAAAGAGCTGATTTGGGGCATAACCAGGAGGAAGGGAAGCTTCATAGTGATAGCTAGATTGCTATAAACCTACCTAAGAACTTTTCTTTCTACTCTAGGACAAAGCATATACAACTTAGGTTCCATTTAAGCATAACAACTTTGGAGGAAGAGAAGTTAAAGTTGGAGAAGATTCATACCACTCGAATCCTATAGACATGATGACCAAGGTGGTCACAAGGAGAAATTGAAGTTGTGTTCAGCTTTGGTTGGTCTTCATGGATGACATAAAGGGTTAAGAAGCTTTCTCGGAGGAAAACTAGTCTCTAAGTGGGAGATTTTTGGATGTGGAGCCTATTTTCATGTTTGAAAGAGTTAAGGACTATACACTAAGAGTACTATACACTTTCCATAGTTTCCTTGAAAAATGTGCCTAATATTTTGGGAAACGTTATCTTCTAATATAGGAGGGATTATTTGACCCATGGGTTTATGGGACAATTTTGGCCCATGGTTTTGATAGCCACATTATTTTAAAACCGCTAAGCAAAATTGTCTAGTTATGTGGTTTTGTGCATATGGTAGTTTGATGTAACATTGTAGATGTGTGTGAATTCTATAGTGCTTGTTGAGCATAGCTCCAAACAGATCTCGGGTATTGTATTGAGAGAATGGTGGCTTGTAATAAAATCTAAGAATTTCATTATTTGTGGACGTAGCCAAAATTGGGTGAACCAAGTTAAATATTGTCTCTTTGTGTTGGTCCAGTGAACTAATATTTTATGTATATTAGTTTCTACTATTATTGCGATTCTGTGTGGGATAGTTCCACCTATTTTATCCCTTATTTTCTAACAAATAAAATAGCAATCATGATGTCTCTCGTATCTTAACAATGTGCTAACTAAGCTATAAAAATCAGGTTCATACCTCTTATTGGTGCTCAATTTGATCTCACCTCGTTTGTTCTAAAATTTCCCAATCTGCCTGGTTCATCGTATTTTCTATCTCCCCGTATTGATGTGTGAAATCTCTTTCCTTCATTTGGTTTCCATGATCAGTCCTTTCCTTTGGTCGAGGATCACATTAAGTCCAAAATTTGTTTTCCATTCCTCTGTCCATGTGAAAGAATTTGTAACTTGGGCGTAAATTCAAGTTTTTCCCCTTATATTTTTCCATAGTCATGTTTTGTTTTCCCTGTCAATTTTTGTCCCAATATCTGTGGAAACGTGGTCCTTTCTGATTGGATATGGCCCGATGGGTCTTTTTGGTGAAATTTGCCACTTTTGTCTCATTTGTAAAAATACCAAATTGGCCCATTACTGATTGGCTATTCAACAAATATGAAGTGGCACATAAAAATCTTAGTTGTTTTTGAGGAATATGAAATTGATCAATGCAAATATCCCGAGCGGTGTTGATTTTCCTAGGACTTTGATGTTTAATGTAGCCTCGAGATATGTTGAAAAACTTGACATAGGCACAAAGGATAAGCCTAAAAAATGTGGTCAGATAGAAACTTGGATGGAAAAGAGAAATAATCATATGACCAGTTGTTAAAGACGTATCAAAACTGCTTAGCATGGTCATATCCAAAATGGAAGGAATTTGAAAATTTTCCTTGATTGTTTTCTTTGAATCAGGGTGCACATCATTGTATAGTGTATAGTATTTTGTTTTCATTCTGCTTTCGTGTTTTTTTGTTTCGGTTTAATCTCCCCTGGTGACCGCTTTTGTTGGTTTCTCAAATTGTCTTGGGGATTTGGTTATTTGGTGCTCAATTTGATCTCGCCCCGTTTGTTCTAAAAATTTCCCAATCTGCTTGGTTCGTCGTATTTTCTATCTCCCCATATTGATGCGTGAAATCTCTTTCCTTCATTTGGTTGCCATGATCAATCCTTTCCTTTGGTCGAGGATCACATTAAGTCCATAATTTGTTTTCCGTTCCTCTGTCCATGTGAAATAATTTGTAAGTTAGGTGTAAATTCAGATTTTTTCCCTTCCTTCTATTTTTCCACAGTCATGTTTTGTTTTCCCTATCAATTTTTGTCCCAACATTTGTGGAAATGTGGTCCTTTCTATTGGATGCAGCCTGGAGGGTCTTTTTGGTGAAATTTGCCACTTTTTTCTTATTTGTAAAAAATACCAAATTGGCCTCATGGCCCCGATAACATCTGATTGGATATTCAATAAATATGAAGCGACATGGAAAAATTATTACTTTGACCCCCGAAGATGGACACGTGGCCCGAATATGGACATGTTTTTCAAGTTCTGGCAGGATGGCGGAGTCGGCAGCACTTTGAAGTTTTTTAGCTTAGCGGAGCGGGTAAAAAGTCTTACTTTGACCCCCTCTAGGTGGACACGTGGCTGTTTTTCAAGACAAAGGCAGAGAGGTGGGTCGGCGGAATGTTTTGAAGTTTTTTTCCTTTTTATAAAGGAGCAAAGTTATAAGTTGATCCGCAACCCTACAGGGAAAAGGTCTTACTTTGACCTTTAGGACATGTGGCATATTTTAAAAGTTAGAAGCGAAAGGTGGGTCACTGGGGCATTTTGAAGTTTTTTTCCTTTTGGATCAAAAAATTGATTCATAACCCCAGGACACGTGGAATATTTCAAAAGGTTTTCCTTTTTGAATTTTTTTTTTTTGTGAAAAAGGAGCAAAGTTATAAATTGACCCTAAGAAGGGCACACGTGGACCCACATCAAAAGATAAAATCAGGAAGGTGGGTCACCTGGGGAAAATTGGAAATTTTTCCTTTTGTTAAAAAGGGTAAAATTGCAGAAATGAGCCATGACTCCATCAAAGGCCCATATTAAGCCACGTGTCAAGCCCGATTTTCAAAGGCAACTTCTTTTAAGACCACATCAAAGGGGGTGGGGGAAATGTGAAAATTGCACATTTTCTCCAAAAGTCATAAAATACAAAAGGCAACCCTGGGCCAGGCTTTGAATCAGATTTTTCCATGTGGATGGCTCTAATCTAAAGTTGAGAAAGGGAAGAATCAATGGTTGTTGTGCATTGCATCTGATTTTTTTCACCCATTTTTCTCCAAGACTCTTGGAGATGTGAATACGCATTGTTTTTCATCATTTTTTGATGAAATTCCTTGTCATTTTTGTCTATAAAGTGCAATTGAATGGATTTAGAGCTTAATTTGTGAGTCCAAGGAATGTAAAGGTTGATATTTTGAAGTTGGAATTGCTCTGGGCACTTGCAAAAATGTGAATTACTAGAGAAGTTGGATGTAGAGAAAAGTTGCAGAGGAAAGAATGGGAAAAGGATGAAATGATGGAGGTTATAGGTGCAAAGGATGAAAAACATGTTTCCAGAGGAGATGACTAGGTGCCCCAGTTAAAACAATGATGGAAATATTTGCAATGATTCACCTTTTTGAACAACTGGCAACTTTTTGTTACAAACCTGTTAAACGTCATTTTCTAGAAATCATGATCAAACATGTAACAAACAAAGGTTCCTCAATATTCTTTTCTTGGGGGAAAGCTTGGATGTAAATTGAGTGTTATAAAAAGCATGCTTTAGTCATGCAAATGGTCGGGGGTTGAATTCTTACAAGAAAATTTGAGAAAGCCCATCTTCCTGAGAGACCATCTGAGAAACTTGTTAATCTCTTATGTTTTAGATTTGATCATGTCAAGTTGGTTGCAAGTGTACAACCATTGACAAGCTCTAGATTGTTCAAAGAAACCTTCCCCTGCTGATGAATCTAATCAACTTTGAATTAATCTGTGTTAATCTTGGGAAAATTTGTGTCTGCTTTATTTTAGAATGTCTCGCAAATAGTATTTCTTGTTCCTATTGCAATCTTGTGTTAAAATCCTCCAATCACACAAGATCTCATCCCTGTGATAGTTTAGTGGCATTTGCAATTTCATTACGAGAAGAGCCTTCATCCTGTAATGAGATAAACAATTTAAAATCACTTTACTTGTCATTTTGTTGATAAAGATTGTCTGTAAGCCTTTGAGTGTATCTTAGGCATGAGGAACTAGGGGTCTTTAATGTTTAATTGAGTCTTTAGCTCGAGCCTTCATGTTAAATTCTTGGAGATTGTGTGAAACCATGTAAATCTGGGCCTCCATTGATGCACACCTTCTAGTTGAAGGAATATTTTAGCTATTCTAAAGCATTTTGTCATTTAGTTTTCCAATTGTTGTGAAGGTTCTCAAAGATCTGGAAAAATCAAGTTTATCCTTGCTTAATCTCCCACCAAAAATTATTCAAAACAATGAATCCTACCTAAACTACCCCTTGTTTTCCCTTATGTCCACAAATGAATAAATTCTACTGCTAAAATATGCAGAAAGCAATCAGATTCCATAATGTCTTTAGTAACCTTAACCTTGTTTAGAAAATATCACCATTCTTTAGAAGTGACAACTCGTGAGAGTTAAATTGTGGTGCATTGATCATATTTTCTCAAGGTTTCCTTTCAAATTTGTGCAAAGAAGGATATCTTCATTCTCCTTCACCAACAAAGGTTACAAAATGGGTCCTCTCACCCTAGTCGAAAGGCACAACCTAAAGTAGTGAGGATAGATCAAATCCTTTTATATGGTGCTATCCATTTCTCCAACATCTGAGTGACAAAGAGCCAGTTGAATCACCTCCCCAATACAAAATGACATACATGATGATTTATCTTGTCTCTAGGCTTCTTGTTAAATCTGTGATGTTGCTCAACTTGCAAAGGAGAATCAATTTGGATACCAACACTTTTGATTTTTAGGGCACCATTTTCACCTCAATTTTTGTGGAACAACACTTTTGGTTTTTGGGGATTATTTGAACTTAGGACTTATTTGTGTGGCAATTTCAGCCATCGCTTGGGAATTTGAACATTATTTGAACTAGGACTATTTGTGTGGCAAAAACACATTTTGGCACATTCATGGATTTCAAAGGCAAACAAAGGTATTATATTTTGGCCCTGTAATGTTTCTTACATGATCTAAGTGCAAATACATTGTTTAAACGTCATCCTTTGTTGAGATCTGTAAGATTTGTGCAAAGTTACAAGTTCTGTGTGTAATATTTCTAGTTTCTATTGGTTTTTGCACTAAGTTTACATCATCAATGTTAAATACGGGTAAAGGAAGGTCATATCTATGAAGCTTTGCATGAATTTAGTGTTGATAGACATTTGATAGATCAATTTTAGTGCATTTGCACAACTAAGGTGAAAATCCTTAGTGGCGACTCCATGTTGAATTAATTTTTGATAAATGCCAGTGTCTTAACCTCTGTCAATTGAAATTTATCACTAATATTTGCAAAGATGGAAGGAAGAAGATCTTTCTTCATTAAAGACCCTACTAGAAGGTTGTTTCTAGAATTGGGAAAGACAAATTCTAAAGGAAGAAGAATCTGAAAGTTATTGGAGATCAGAAATCAAGAAAAGAGTTATCAATTGTGGAAACTGATCAACCTGTCATTAAAGATTGCCATACTTCCTCAAGTGCTTCTAATCAGTAGTCTTTTTGTAGATCTGAATTCTCCAACTGGAGAGGGGCCTTCATTTGTATTTGAAAATTTTATGTCTCATTTTGTCCCTGTGTTTCCAAAGTCTGATAGGATCTTCCAAGAAACAAAGAGTTTTAGAGAACATTCATTCTGAGAATTGCATTCATGTGCCCCACAAACCCCTCACTCCTCATCATTTTGTTTCTCCTATAAGATCACCTCCCCAAAACAATATGGCCCAACCCCCACCTAGACCTCCATTTGTTGTGAACACTTTTGGTCCTATAGATTTTAGAGGTATGGCTGATATCCAAATGTTGTGCCCCAAGATGTTAGAAATAGACTGCCTAAATTTCAAGGAAATAATGCTATTACTGGTGATCAACACTTAAAGCTTTTTTTCAATATGATGGAAGACTTTGAGATCAAATTTGAGGATGTGTACATAAAATTGTTTATTCATACTCTAGAGGAGGATGCACGTGACTGGTATAAATCTTTTCCAGACAACTCCATTGATTCATGGACAAAAATGAAGAATGCTTTTAGATTGCAATATGGAGATAAAATAGACCCTAGGTTTCTTTTATCAAAATTTGAAAATATTAAAAGAATCCTAATGAATCTGTTCATGACTTCAATACAAGGTTCAATAAGACCCTGAATAGGCTACCTATGTGATCCTAGGCCAAGTGATGTTTCTTGTTTAATAAAATACTCTGATGCTTTTGATAAGAAGGTTTCCTATTATTTAAGGGATAAGAACCCAACAACATTGAGGCAGGCCTTCACCATGGCTTTGCAGATTGAAAATAACATCAAGGTAATTGGTAAGCCTCCTAAGAGAGAAGGTATCAAGCTGATCAATCCAGAGAAGCCTCAGTCAAGTAAAGTTGTGGATCTAGAGGAGGTTGTAAAAACTTTGGCCGAGTTATTAAGGAAATATCCTATAAACTCGCTAGAGAGAGAGAGAGAAGGGATTGGACAAGGTTCCCAAGGTCAAGATAAGCCACAAGGTCAAGAAATATTTGCAAATCATCCTAGAGGTGATCATAGATCTGATGATAGAGGGGCAAAGGACCCATGGGATCAGGAAATAGATAGCCCCAACCCCAGGAAAACAAATTGGTGCCTGATCCTTTAGCTGCCAGAGTTGTTGTTGTTGAAGAAGCTCATGAAATTGAGTGGTGTGATAGTTGTTTCTTGCCACATTCTCCATGTGATGTTGAAAAGGGAGTTGAGGAAGAAGCTGATGATGAGATGATGATGATGATGCATGCATGATGGATTTCTCTACAAGTTCACAACAGGAGCAACCTCAACTGAGCTGATGAGTGCCAGAACTATTAAAGATTTATGGGATTGCATTCACCGGTATTACCTCTTCCTCCCACTCATACTTCTAAAATTGATATGGTACAAGATTTTGAGTTTCCTAATAATGATTTTGAGTACTTAAGGGCATTAATGATTAAAAAGTATGATGGAGGAATTCCTTCATAAGAGGATAGACAAGTTGTTAATGAATGTAGTAGTTGGCCATGAAAAAAATAATATAATACTAGGAGAAAAGTTGTCAAAGGGGTAGGGCCTCAGCCAAACCAAAAATTCCAGTGCTTACCAAGTATCCCTAAGGAAACCCCTAATAAAGATGCATCTGGAAAAGGCTTTTTCACCCCAAATAAAACTTGTGTTCCTCCCCATGCTCAGACTATGAAAATCCCTTGCCATCAGATGAATTTGTAAACCTTCCTCCTAACACTTGCATTACCCAAATATGTTCCTTATGACATAGCCCAAATCTTGAGTCAGATCAAGATTTTTGTTCCTATTGTTGAATTTCTTAGAATCCTTGAGCATAGGAACAAAGCATTCAAATATTTGGGATTTAAAGAAGAAAAGGTCACCTAGGTAAAAATGTAAACAATGTAGAGGTTCCTCCTACCATTGCAGAGTTGGAAAACCCCAAGTACTGAAGAACTAGGTGAGCCACCTGAAGTATATTTGGGAACATCCTTGGTTGAGTCTCAGCTGAAGGTGGATCCATTTTTCACTACTCTAATTATTAAGGATAAGTTGTTACATAACTATATGTTTGATTCTGAGCATCATGTAATGTTATGCCTCTTGAGGTCATGAATGAGTTGATCTCAAAGTAACAACAACTTATGGGAAGTGCACTGCCATGGATTCCAGAGAGGTGCCAGTGGTTGGATGTGTCAAGGGTTTGATAGTGCAACTTGTAGCCTACCCAGAAAGAACTTAAAACTAGATGTTGTTATTGTTGATTGCCCTACCAAATGGGGAATGTTGTTATCAAGAAAATGGGCTACTAGTGTGGGTGGAAGTGTGCAAATGGACATGTCTTATGCCACCATACCAATTGAGGGAAGCCTTGTGAAGTTACCTGGTGAAAATAAAATGTTATATCTCATTGAGGACCCCAACAATGCTTCTTATGAAGTATTACATGTAGACATTGATATTGATAACTCTATGAGCTATGTTGTTTTCAAGGAGTATGAAATTGATCAATGCAGATATCCTGAGCAAGTTGATTTTCCTAGGGACTTTGATGTTTGATGCAGCCTTGAGAGATGTTGAAAAAATTGACATAGGCACAAAGGATAAGCCTAAAAAATGTGGTCAGATAGAAACTTGGATGGAAAAGAGAAACAATCATATGACCAATTGTTAAAGACATATCAGAACTACTTAGCATGGTCATATCCAGAATGGCAAGCACTTGAAAATTTTCCTTGATTGTTTTCTCTCGAATCAGGGTGCACACCATTAGTATAGTGTATAGTCTTTTGTTTTCATTTTACTTTCTGTTTTTTTTTTTCTTTTTGTTTTCCCTGGTCCCCGTGACCAGTTTTTGTTGGTTTCTCAGTTCATCTTGGGGGTTTGGTTATTGTTTTCTTCTCTCTACAAGCTTTTTGACTCCATTTCCCAATGGATTTTTGGCACATGGTCTACTCTTTGTTCTTGTGGCACTCACAGGAGTGCCCATCCCCGAGTCGAGCCAATGTTGGTGCTCAATTTGATCTCACCCCGTTTGTTCTAAAAATTCTTCAATCTACTGGGCTCTGTCATATTTTCTATTTCCCCGAATGGATGCGTGAAAGTTTTTCTTCATTTGGTTGTCCATGATCAATCCTTTCCATGGTCATGAGGATCACATTTGGTCCAAATATTTTTCCAAATTCTTTTCCTCCATGTGAAAGAATTTGTAATTTTGGCGTAAATTCAGGTGAAGTTCCCTTCCTTCATTTTTTTTTCACAGCATGTTTTTCCCTATCAAATTTTATCTCAACATCTTGGAAACATGGTCCTTTTGATTGATGCGGCTCTGTGGGTCTTTTTTGAAATTTTCCACTTTTTCTCATTTGTAAAAATACAAATTTGGCCCCACACCCGATAACATCTCTTTGGATTCAATAAATATGAAGGCGGTTGGGAAAAATTTTTACTTTGACCCCAAAGAGACACGTGGCCTTTTTCAAGATGTTAGCCATGAGATTTTTGCTGAAAGGGCACTTTTTTCAATTTTTGAAAAATACCAAATTTTTTTTTTCATTTGCAAAGCTTTTAAAATGAAGAGCCCAAGGCATCATTTTGAAAAAGTCTTACTTTGACCTCAAAGGTGGACACATGGCCATTTTTTTAAAAGAGTTAGGTGGAGGTGGGCATGAATGTTTTGAAGTTTTTTTCCTTCTACTTTAAAAATTTTAAGAAAATTCAAGGCAAATAACATGTGGAAACTTTGGGCCCCACTGCTTGTTTGAAAAAAAAGTCTTACTTTGAAGTGAAGAAGGACATGTGGCATTTTTTTCAAAAGTTTCCTTTTCAAAAATGGACACTTGGAGGGATTTTGAAGTTTTTTTTTTGAAAAAGAAAAAGGTCAATTTATAAATTGATCCATAACCCCATAAGAAGTATTACTTTGAACTTTTTCCAAAAAGGACATGTGGCATATTTCAAAAGTTAGAAGCTGGAAGGCGGGTCACCTTTTTTGAAGTTTTTTTCCTTTTGTAAAAAAGGAGAAAAAGTATAAAATGACCTTCAACTCCATGGGGCCCACATCAAAAGATAAAAACATGGTGAGGTCACGCTTGTTTTAGGTCTCCGGAAAATTGGAAATTTTCCTTTTTGTTAAAAAGTGTAAAATTGCAGAAAAGAGTCGCACACTCCATCAAAGGCCCAAATTAAGCCACTTGTCTAAGAGACTTTTTTCAAAGGTGAAAGGGGGGGAAAATGTGAAAATTGTACATTTTCTCCAAAAGTCATAAAATACAAAAGGCAACCCCTTGTTTGGAAACTTCTATACTTCAATTCGCCAATTTTTCCACGTGGATGACTCTAATCTAAAGTTGAGAAAGGGAATCAATGGTTGTTGTGCATCGATATGATTTTTTCTTTCCACCATTTTTCTCCAAGACTCCTGGAGATGCGAATACACATTGTTTTTCATCATTTTTTGATGAAATTCCTTGTCATTTTTTCTCTAAAAAGTGCAATTGAATGGATTTAGAGCTTAATTTGTGAGTCCAAGGAATGTAAAGGTTGATATTTTGAAGTTGGAATTGCTCGGGCACTTGCAAAAACATGTGAATTACTAGAGAAGTTGGATGCAGAGAAAAGTTTAGAGAGGAAAGAATGGGAAAAGGATGAAATGATGGAGGTTGCAGGCACAAAGGATGAAAAACGTGTTGCCAGAGGAGATGACTGGGTGCCCCAAGTTAAAAAATGATGGAAATATTTACAATGATTCACCTTTTTGAACAACTGAAATTTTTTGTTGTAAAAACCTATTAAACGTCATTTTCTGGAAATCATGATCAAACATGTAACAAAAAAAGGTTCCTCGAATATTATTTTCTTGGGGGAAAGCTTGGATGTAAATTGAGTGTTATAAAAAGCATGCTTTAGTCATGCAAATGGTCGGGGGTTGAATTCTTACGAGAAAATTTGAGAAATCCCATCTTCCTGAGAGACCATCTAGAGAAACCTGTTAATCTCTTATGTTTTAGATTTGATCATGTCAAGTTGGTTGCAAGTGTACAACCATTGACAAGCTCTAGATTGTTCAAGAAACCTTCCCCTGCTGATGAATCTAATCAACTTCAATTAATCTGTGTTAATCTTGGGAAAATTTGTGTCTACTTTATTTCAAGAATGTCTGCAAATAGTATTTTCTTGTTCCTATTGCAATCTTGTGTTAAAATCCCTCCAATCACACAGATCTCATCCCTATGATAGTTTAGTGGCATTTGTAATTTCATTACGAGAAGAGCCTTCATCTCTGTAATGAGATAAACAATTTAAAATCACTTTACTATCATTTTGTTGATAAAGATTGTCTGTAAGCCTTTGAGTGTATCTTAGGCATGAGGAACCAGGGGTCTTTAATGTTTAATTGAGTCTTTAGCTCAAGCCTTCATGTTTAAATTCTTGGAGATTGTGTGAAACCATGCAAATATGGGCCTCCATTGATGCACACCTTCTAGTTTAAAGGAATATTTTAGCTATTCTGAAGCATTCTGTCATTTAGTTTTCCAATTGTTGTGAAGGTTCTCAAAGATCTAGAAAATCAAGTTTATCCTGCTTAATCTCCCACCAAAAATTATTCAAAAAAATGAATCCTACCTGAACTACCCCTGTTTTCCCTGTATGTCCACAAATGAATAAATTCTACTACCAAAATATGCAAGCAATCAGATTCCATAATGTCTTTAGTAACCTTAACCTTGTTTAGAAAATATCACCATTCTTTAGAAGTGACAACTCGTGAGAGTTAAATTGTGGTGCATTGATCATATTTTCTCAAGGTTTCCTTTCAAATTTGTGCAAAGAAGGATATCTTCATTCTCCTTCACCAACAGAGGTTCTTTTATATGGTGCTATTTAACATTTGAGTGAGAAAGAGCCACCAATCACCTCCCCACTACAAAAATGATATACATGATGATTTATCTGTCTCTAGGCTTCTTGTTAAATCTATTATGCTTCTCAACTTGCAAAGGAGAATCAATTTGGATACCAACACCTCTAATCAACCGAACTTAAAATCATAGTATAATCGGTGTTGAAGAGGAGCGAGCATTGCATGCCCCTTTCTTCCTTGCTTCCGCACCTTCCTCACTCGAACACCCACACCTGCCGCATACTCATCTCCTAGGAGTATGCATCCATTTCTTCTATGTGAGTTACATTTGTGCAACCCTCTTCAACCTTCGCGTGCTTACCTTCTTCAAGATAACACCTCTTCCTTTCATGCCTCGCACCTTCTTCCACAATAGTCGGTGTTCCACATCATCACTTGTTAGAATTAAGTGTGATAAATGAAACCTATTGAAGCATGCCAATACACTCGCCGAATCCTTTTATCAAAATAGTGTGTGACATGTGGAAGAAACAACAAATCGATGAAAAGTTGGTTGATTCCATCACCAATCGATATGTGCCACATGTCTTTCATGTTCAGTTGCACTGTAGATCTTCTAAAATCCATAACCTTTGCTACAGGGCTCTAACACATGAGCGCTTGGGTTCATTTGAAATATGGTGACATGGGATACACATTGGAATTTTCAAAATCATATTTGCATAGGATTTGGTAGGAATAAAATAGGGAAACATATTTATGGTCATTAATACACATAATATAATTTATTCAACCATCATTTTTATGGTGATTTGGTCTCCTTCATTCCTCTAAACAGACATGGGGAGGCATATCTCGATAACATTACAGGTGATTTTTCGTAGTTATTGCTTGCTATTTTTGGGTGAAGATTAGAATATGAGTTTCCCTCCTCTTTATCTTCCTCTCATATCCTTCATTATTTAATAAATTTTAGAGCTATGCTCATTGAAACATATGCCTCTTTTTGCAGTAACACCCATGCCAAAACGGTGACTCCGACTCCCCTTGAATTTCAAACCTTAGACATGGTCTCTATAATGTGATCCCGACTGTACATCCTTATGAAATATTTTTTTGTGGAACTTGTGTCTTTGCATTTCTCATTTTTGTTGCGTCTTGTCTCTTTGTTCATGTTTTCTCGACATGTTGTGATTATTTCCTTGTCCAGTGTTCTATTTTCATTATCACATCTATCCATTTGAAACCGAGTCTACATGGTTATCTATAGTGTGCGCATGTCCTCCCTCTCTCCGCCGTGCTCTCCTTTCCTTTCCATCATGGAGAGTAATCAAACCTCTTTTTAGTCCTATCACCTTCCCTTAGCATATGATTTTCCTTTTCTCGCACATCCTTTTATCCATGGTCCTTGACATATTTAGTCTAGGATTTATCTTATACATTAGGAGTAGTGTTAGTGGTATAAATAGGTAGAGGAAATGACCTTCTTCGAGGTTCCATAACTTGGAGAGAGTCTTATTGTTTCCTTAACAAATCAGCTCACCCTAATATGATATGGGTGAAATTTTGAGCTCCAAAAATTTCTCGCATGACTGGTAGTGGGAGTAGTTTGAAGAGCTATACATCTTCATCTCAACAAGTTTGATGTGTTATTATTGGGATCTAGCCTTTGGTGGTATATTTCAACATATCTGGTGACTCCACTGCTTCAACGCACCCATTATCTCTTTGGCAAACCATTTTCCCCTCCTTTCTTTCATTCAGTTTCCTTCTACCATCATTCCACCTTCCGCTTTTGAAGTTGTGCAATCATGACTTCTTTCCCTTCATGGAATTCTGATTTATAGTAGTAGATCTATTTCCCTTTATCACCATAGTTTCAAAATCCTCCTCCAAATAAGTTCTTCAATACCCATCAAGAATATGCATATAACCCATGTCATGTTCACACGTATGGTTATTTTTATAACCATAATGTTTATGAAGAAAAAGGTTATGAAAATGATTGTGGCGTTTCTATAGCAGATTTTGATTTTTAGATGTAGGTGCGAGAAATGGAGATGAACATGATGCAACTCAAAAGATTAATGAGTTTCATAGGGTCTAGTTTTGAAAGACACTAAGTTTCTTGTAGAGGAAGAACCATGCACAACCCAACCTGCAAGTAGTCACCTTTCAAAGGAAGAGAGTTTGTATGAGGATCCCATCTCGTGGGATCGATATTCAAATAAATGGGAAATTTATAAGGATCAGGTCATCCCTAATCTGATATCCGGCTAATCTAGAGCCAAAGATAGAGTTTCCACAACTCATGTTCATTTTAGAGCATGAGGTAGAGTTTTATTGCGCCAAAGGTCAACACCAATACCTCATGAATCCAAATATAGACCAACTACAAGAGGTATATATATATTTTTGATAATTTGTGGAGAAGGGTGAGATACCATCTGACGATCAATCTCTCACTCTTAACAAAGACCATGTATTCAATGCCAAATTAGTTACATGGTCACCATTTTTACTTCTACCTTCTGTTGCTGGGTTTTAGTTGAGAACCCCTTTACTCGGATAGTATAGGTTAGATTAGGTTTATTTTTATTTAAACAAGTGCTCACACATATTCTCGCACGTTCCATTTTGGTACATGTATGATTTTAATATTTTGTACATATAGTTGTGCTTTTATTTCAACGTGCTCCCTCCGCACTATTTCCTTTCTTTTTCCATGCCCCTTTTATTGCCTAGGATGGTAGTTCAATATTCATTTTGCAAGAAATAGTTTAAAACAATTTGCACAGAGTTCATCTCGTAGTTTACACAATGTTTCAAGTGACTTTAGGGTGCTCTTTAAGTTGCAGATCAGATCTTCATCATTCCAGCATACTCCATGCCAAATAGATGCTTATAAGGAAACTCATCTCTTCATCTAGTAAGAATATGGCCCTGAAACTCACCAAACTATTTTCATAAATAAATCCCTAGTTATTTGGACAAGCTCTATTTTATTCAGACTCTAAGGATCTTGATTACAGTTTCCCACACTCTAGCGCTTCCTTGGAACCTCCACACAATTGCAGCTTATTTCTCACACCCTTGTGCACCCTCCCTATTTTTCCTTACATTCCCTTTCCTTTTTATTCCTCTCATACTTGCCTCATGTGCTTCCCATTCCCTTTATGTTCTTATACTTCCTTCCATTTCCCACTATGCCTTCACACTTGCACACCTCACATTCCCTAGTTTGCCTTGCATGCCCCTTTCTTCCTTATTTCCACCCTGTTATTTGCTTGCCTTTTGTAGTATCACACATATTCCTTTCACGCCTTCTTCTACACATTCACTTTGCCACATCATCACCTATCAAACTTGAGTGTGATACACACAACCTATCGAATAATGCCAAAAATTCATTGAATCCTTTCAATAGACCAAAGGTGTGACATGTGGCAAAAATGAAAAAATAGATGAATAGTTGGTTGATTCCTTAAGTCAATCAACGTGTGCCACGTGTCTTGCGTGTTCATTTGCACTCTAGATCTCTAACACATGTGCGCATCTTCTCATTTGAAAGCTTCTTAGGTGGGATACATGTTGGAATTTTCAAAATCAGATTTGGAAGGGATTTGGTAGGAATAATATATGGAAATGTCTTTTTGGTAATTAATGTACACAATCTAATCGATTTAGCCATCATATTTTTGTACATTTTGTTTCCGTCCTTCCTTTCCATGCTAAACATATAGGAGGAGATGCATCCGACAACATTACAAGTAGTTTCGTAGGAAGTTATTGCTTTCTATTGGTGGTTGAAGATTTGAATATGAGTTTCCCTTCAATTTTTCCTCCTCTTCTCTTCTTCATTATTATGTAAATTGTAGAGATCTACTCATTGAAAGAGATCCCTCTCTATTTTAATGGAACCATGCTAAAATGGTGGTTGAATTCCCACAAGTTTTAGACCTTAGAATTGGTCTATGCAATGTATTCCCACCTCCTGTCATGGATGTAAAATGATTGTGCATCTTTAAGCAATAAAATTAGGTTTTGTGGAACTTGTCTTCCCTTTTCTCATTTTTGTTGCTTCTTTCCTCTCTATTCACATTTTTTGGCATGTTGTGCACATTTCCTCTTACAGTTCCATTTTCACTGTGTCATTATTGCACTGAAGCCGAGTCTTCATGGCTATATGTGGCATGCACTGTCCGCCCTCTCTCACACGCGCTCTCATTTTCCTTCCCCTCGTGGAGAGTGATTGACCCTCTTTTTGGTGCTATAACCTTGCCTTAGCTTAAGGTTTGCTTCATGCATCTCCTTCTCACCTTGGTCCCTTATAATCATAGAGTAGCGTAGATAGCTTCATTTCCAACATTAGGAATATTGATAGCGTTAGAAGTAGGTAAATGAACCAACCTTCTATGGAGGTATGTCTAGAGTGCGTAAGGTCCCACAACTTGAGACAATCCCATTATTGTCTTAATGAATAAGTTTTACCCGATCTCGAGAAGGGTTCAAGTTTGAGCTCCAAATGTGGAACATACGAGAAGAGATTAGTAATAATGTTCTCGATTGAGCTAGATAGTCATCTATGATACTCTTCAGGGACATATATATGGAGCACAATAAGGTTTCGTTAAAACCTGTGGTGGTCGATAAGGGATAACATAAATATAAATTTTACAAGTAGAAAATAGGAAGTGAGTGAGGTAAATTGTTGATATTACTAGTCGAGTTGGGTATTGTGTTTGAAAATTGGGATAAAGTAAAAACTAGCTTTAGATGTTTGCAAACCAAGAAATGGGGCCAAGTATCAATCACAAGTGTGACCAAACCAATTGAAATGTTGAGAAATATCAGCTAGAGATTATTGTATATAATCTTTAGATGTGTAATAGATGGTGAAACAGGGATTTTGTATGGAGGGGACTATATATCATGCAAGGTGGATCACACTGAGATAAAGCATCGAGTGAGTAGTGTTAAGCACATATGAATGGGGATAGAGAGTGCACATGAAGGGGGCCTAAATAACTAGGGTTGTAAAAATAATAGAGGGGGAGTAGAGTGCTCAAATGATGGAGTTCCTTAAGAGGGGTTAGAGAGAAAATGCTAAAAGATATAGAGTAAAAATATAGGGGTAACAAAGAGAATGTGAGACAAATTGTATATGGAGGTTTACTAGATAGTATAAGGTGTGAAGTGATAGGGAGGTGACCAAAGAGATTAAGAGTGAGACAATGTATAAAAGGGGTCAAAGATAAAAAAATGGTTGGAGTGCGTGTAAAGGGGGATTGAGAGAAAAAATGTTATTGGAGTGCAATAATGAACCATAAAGTAGATGAATAATAGAAGATTGAAAATGATGCTAGAGAAACTCAAGACAGCTTCACCTATGAATGAAACTAGATAACATATAGATACAAATAAATGTGTATGATTATGGAAATGGAAATATGAAATGTATTAAAATATCAACCACCAATATTAGGAAAACTTTGTTATTAAAAATAAGGGGTATTCACACTTGAAATTGGTAGTGGGAAAACTCGGAAATCGAATGGGATGTGGGAAATTGTCGAAACTTAAGTGAAAAAAATTGTGATGATAAGAAAATATTCAATCCAACTTATAATAAACTTAATGTAATTTGTGACTAATCACCAATTGTTTAAACATTAAGTCTAGTAATATTCAAAGTTGAAGGAGTAATATTTCAAAATTGAAAAACATAATAAACTTATATGTGTTTTCAGTGAAAGAAAAGAGATAGGAAAACCAAAAGTATTAAAATAAAAAATAAATAATTATGTGATCACCCAATAACATGGGTGCATACAAATAATTATGTTTTCATATGGTAACATGGGTTCGCAAATTTATGTAATAATTTTATAAAAGCATGTGTGAAATAGTGGGTCCCATTGGAATATCATAAATAACGGAGAGGACCCTAAGTGGATGAATATATGAATAATATATGGATGGTGATTTGTGAATATAAAATTCAACTTTTGATATACCATCAATTTGATATGACAAGAGTCTTAATATACATTATACATACCCTTCCAATATACTAGTAAGTACATGGAAGAATATTTCCATATTTATATATGCATACATACGTGAGAAATGCATGTATGTAATCAATATATGAAAGGGACTCGTTAGATAAATGAAACCCACATATAGGAAATAACTTATACATAAGCCAATGGTGTTTCTATATTTTCATTGTTTCTACCTAAAAATTGTCATAATAAAAATGGGGAATGGGTGTGTGTGTTCAGTGTAGTGCCCACTCCTCTCCGAAACTATTTCATTTTTATGTTATTCTTGGAGTGATACTTAGATTTTTGAGTAATATATTTTGATCAATAGATGATGGACTATGCAGATATTTAGACTATTGACATTATGTGGTTTATATTTTATTATGATGAACTAGATGGTGATGATAGACAATTATATATGTTGATTTGCGATATTTTGATTTTTATACTAACATGTCATAATTTGGATGCATAACATCTGTTGCATGTTTTGAACAAAATTATGTTTTTTTATGAATGTCAAAATCAAATTAATTGTATGATGTTAGATGATAGAATTACTAATGTCGAATGATGATTATTGATTTTATATGTATATTGTCTCGATGTTGTTAATACGTCCGAAAGACCACAGAGGTATTTTGTTTTTGTTGTAGGACATTTTGTCACATACATCAAAGGGGACAGGGACCAACCACTAAGGATGTCGTGTTTTGAGAAACGTTGCTTTAATTTGACAACTTGTGTAATGTTATGTGGTGTTGTTATTTCATGCCTAGTTTGGAAGTTTCCTAGTGGTGGGTGACCTCACATGTGTGGCCATGGGGTGATATATTTTCCCTTTTACTTTTAATTTTTGTATGTGCTTTATTTGTGTTATATGTATTTAATTATTGGAATTGTTGTGACTTTATTAACAAGTAATAATATGTCTTAATTAAGCTAATCCTTCTTATTTGTTTAACTAAAATAGAGATGTGAAAAATAGATAATTATGAGGTTAGGTGGTCCTTGTTGTAAGTGATATTTATGTTGGTTTGTGTGTGTTTTACTCCACCCCAACTTCAAAATTCGGATTTTGACTTGGGAGGCCTTTTTGGAGGCTTATGGGACAAGCTAAGCTTGTCCCATTCCTCTTAAATTTACCCAACAACCCTACCTATGGGTTGGGATTTTTTTTTCTTATTTATCATTTTTCCAAGTGTAAAAGGGTGAAAATAATTGCACCTTCTTCTTGTCACAATAAATTTTGTCCTTAGAAGGCATGGTGTGCAAGTTTGTGTGCCATGTGGGTTTGTCATAGTTCTTACATGCCCATTTATTGTCTTGGGCATGGTGTTTGACTTGAGTGTGGGAATGGAGGAATGATGAAGTGGCATCCTACATGGAGCCACCTCATCATCCTCACATTCCATTTCTATTTATTGATGGATTTTGATGGAATGGGGGTTACTTTTTCATTTTCTTCCTTTGCATTTTTGAAATTGGGCGCTTGTTGGATTGCGATTGGAAAAATTGCTTGTCTTGGAGGTGTGAAAGACTTGTTAAGTGAAGTTTTCTTAGAGCTTGATGGAGAGGTATGCTCTCCACCTTTGTTTTTTTGTTTATTATATTTGTTGATATGTAAATATTGTGCTTGTTAAGTTTGTTTGAGTTTTGTGAATGTACTTTTTTTTGTAGTTGCGTAGTATGACTTAAGTTGGGTGTGGGAGATGGAATTATGAGACCATTGGGAGGGAAAAGGGAGTTTGTGAGGCATGAATTTTGTGGGAGTGTGATTAGGAGTTTCACCTATGGGGAGTGAAAAGGAAATCATGGTTATATTGTTGCATACTTGCAAGAGAGAGATAAGGTTATTGTGTTGTTTGTTTTATTCACTTGGAGGCTTATGGTGAAACTTCCACTTCACTTGGGAGACATAAAGAGGTGGTTTCCCATAGTCCTTTCTCCATTTGGTTTGATTTCAAACCTTTTGTTGTTTGAGAAGTTGTAAACTTGTTGAATATGTTATTTTGGTTGTGTTGAATATTTTTGAAATGTATGTTGTTTATGGAAGCCATGTTTGTTGAAAAGTTTTCAAATGTTGCTCAAGATGCCTCATGGTTCTTTGGTTGGGGCTTGGGGCCATTAAGGGGATGGCTTCTCCATTTAATGTATTAAAGGTTAGGTGGAGAGCATTTCCTATTACCCCTTTATATTGTGATCCTTGTTGTGAAAGATTGAAGTGAGCTAGTTTGGAGCTACATTGAGATGAAGACATGGAAATTGGAGACTTTTAATTTTTCCTTGTCGAAACCATTTATGTGGTCATTTGTTCATGTATTTATTCCCACTTTGAGTGGATGATTGTAAATTTGTAATATTGAAAGAAAGTTATTTTATCACCTGAAATCCCTATTTTTGTAAACCCTTATAGAGTATTTGTATGAGAAACTAATATTTTCAAATGTGTTAGTTTGTGAAAGGAAACTAAAAATCTTTGCATTGGTTAAATGAAATAGAAAACTTAAAATGAATAGAAATAGTAATGCATCTCTGTTGAAATTAAGTTATTTCATTAGTTCCAAAATGTGATATGTTTCATTGTAAAAGAAATAGGAATCTTGTTAAAAATCATTGTTGTTGGAAATGATTATTACTTATTTGTTGTGATAGAAAGGAATACTGCTCTTGTTTTATTGAATGAAAGGCATATTGGAGTGATTAAACTATAGATGCATTCTAGTCTTGTTGATGGAAAATTTCCCCTCACAAATCTTATTTGACTAAATAAGAAAGTTCTACCTAAGTTTCCCCCAAGTTTACTTTTATTTAAATTAGTAGCAATCCTATTACTCTTTCGAATTTATTTTTAAATGGAATAAACAAAAAATATAGTATATGTACATCCCTACTTAAATACAACTATGATTAAATTAATTATATGGAAATGTTTTGAAAATACCTTTTTTATATATTAAACAAATTGTAGTTTTCTTTATAAAAAAGAGGAAAAATAAATTTGATTATTTTCATATTATTAATATGTTAATATTATTACAATTTAATAATAATAATGAAATTGAAATATTAATGATTATATATATATATATATATATATATATATATAAAATAATATTTAAACAATTATTAATAAATACATTAATAAAAACTTTTAATAAATAAAATTTATAAAATAAAGAAAAAAAAAGTATGAAGCGGTTATGTTTTGGGTTTCTTTTAAATGTAAAGGTGGGGAAGTCGTCGACCCCACCCCCATCACATTTTTATATGGGATGGGGGTGGGGTTGCGACCTCACCCCCAAACTTTATTAACCCCTACCACTATTACAAAGGTGGCGAACATCGCAAAAAAACGTAGTCCGTGTTAGGGTAAAATGCACTTAACTTAGTGTTATCAATTGGCTATATATATATTACTTCATATATTATTTTAAAATATATCTAATTTTAAGGATTTTATCATTGTAAGAAATTTGTATATATATACACACAAGTGTATATATATATATATTATATATGGAGATATATACATATGTATATATATCCAAAAAAAAGAAAAATAAGTGTATATTCAACTTAAAAACTAGATTTATCATAATAGGGTAAAATACCCAAATGCCCAAGAAGGGAAAATACATTGAAACAAATTTACAACAAATAATGAAATTTACAACCAAACCCTAAGAGAGGGTCAACAAAATAGCGAGAAAAAAAAAAAAATATGGGGTGTGTGTATCCATCCCAAACTCATTCTTCCTCTTTCATTGCTTCCTCTCCTTTCCTTAAACCTGCAAAACAAAAATGAGGAAAATAAGTCAATGAATGAATAAAATACTCCATAGAGATGATTAGGGTTGTTTGAAATTCCTTAGATCCAATGGCTTAGATTGTAGAAATGAATGTTCACTAAAAACATTAGGTGAGGGTAGGTCATAATATTTTAAATGAAATGCATGGGTCAATATTGAATGGGGCCACTTAAGTGGTGTAGTAGTTAAATTGTTATAACCTTTTTGATTAATTGATGTCTTGTAATAAAATCCATGACCCTTGCAATAAAGTAACTCAAATTATTACTTAGTAATTATCATATGGTTATAATAGGAATTTAATTAAATTTCAGCTAATCGATGCGAGGGTGATTTAGACTTAGCCCTAACATAATAATTTACTAAATGACATTTGAACCGGTTTATTAACTAAATAAGGATTATTGAAATGGAGAATTTTTAAACCAAAATGGAAGATGAGTATTGTAATTTAATGTTTAGTTAAAGCGATCTTTTGTTAAATGAGAATTAAGCTAACCTCAGAATCGGTAATTATTTTTAAAAAAATTATTCCGTAATTTTTCTAAATTAAATGTTGGATTGTCTTGGTTTTGTGTGGGTAAATTTGTGGGAATTACTCTTGGTATTAGAGCCATGGGTTCAACGCTGACTGGGCATACTTCAAACATGAAACACAACAAGAAAACTTAGCGCAACTCAAAACCTAGAACACACAACATTATATGATATTTTGTTAAATGTAGAAAATTGAGAAAACAACTTAGATGATTATAAACTAACTCTCGCCTTGGTTTGTGCAGGAGGCACAAACCAGACAAGGGGTTCCTTCACATGCACCTAGACCTACCACCGCCAAATCGGTGGTAGCAGCTATTATGCCTCATATATTGCAAAAACACTACAAGATGTTAATGTCGTGATACAAGGAGGATATTTAGGAGGGTGACCTAGCGTAGAAAGGACAGAGAACCATTAGTGGAGGCTCGTGTGACTTCGTATCGAGTGCCAAGGATAGGGCGATAACTCCCACGTGAGCCTGCTTAGACATGGGTCACCTCCTAGAGAGCACAAAGATAGAGCTACGGGGAACATAGAAAGGTCTAAGATCCCTAGCAGAGAGATGAGCATGTAGAGAAACCTAAATGCGGTCGACAAAATGACGAAAGTGGATCACATTAGAGAAATATTGAAGTTATACCTGCCTCATTTTGTTGGAGACATAGGGGATTTTAGGCATAGGAATGATTAGTTAGCTTGAGTAGATATTTCAAGTTATGCCCTTTTTCTAGCAACAAGAAATCTCATGTTCCCATCCATCTTCTTAGAGATAGAACCGGAGTTTGGTGAAGGAATGAGGAGTAAAATATCCATGTGGATTTAGAGAAATTTAATTGGGAGCTCTTTGAGGAGCATTTCAGGAGTAGATACATATCTAAGAGATTCATCTAGCAATGGATAGATGAGTTTCATGATTTGGGATAGGCTTCTATGATGCGGTGGCGGAGTATGAGGGTCAGTTTTTAGATCTTCTTCAATATTTGGATTACATGCAGGACGAGTAGGTTAGAGTTCATAGGTTCATCCAAGGCCTAAACTTAGACTTGGGTGAGGTAGTACGCATTCATTTCCCACACAAACTATCAGAGGCCATGGAGAAGGCCTACATAGAAGAGGAAACCAGGGGCAAAAATCAAGTAGGATCGTGACAAAGGGAGGAGCACATACAATAATTACAATATAGTAGATCGAGGGCATCAACTCCTCCTCCTCGTGGTGGACACACTTCAGCACATTCTTCCTTCCGGCCTCCTCTACATCCTTAGGAGAAGAAAACATAGACTCGACCGCCTTTTCAACCTCCACAAAGGCTGCCATGATACTCGAGAGAGGGCTTAGTATGGGATCTCCATCTAGGGGGCCCAACAGGACACATGCCCCACCTAGAGCATAGTTAGCAAGAGTACGTCTACCACAAAGACCCACATAGATCTATGGTAGGATTGTTAAGTTCTTCAAAATGTACTACTAGGCCACCTGGAGTACTATCTATTTAGTGGAGAGGACTAGGTACTTGTTATGGATGCGGTGTGCATGGAAATCATTGGAGAGAGTGCCCTCATAACCATGTTAATCAGGGGTAAGAAACCTATTTCTAATCATACAATTGGTGACATGGCTAGGAACCACATGATATATGTAGTTGTCAAGAACCACCAGGTAGAGCACCAGAGCATGGTGATAGAGACCACAAGTAGCATTGGTGGTATTTCTACCCCTATTTTATTTGACTTAGGCTCATCAGATTCTTTCATTTCTCCATCTTTAGTAAAGCGCCACAGCTGGTGGTAGTTAGGTAGGGCCTTTGTTTGATGTCAAGATGGCTTCGAGCCAAGATCTCAATAGACTCCTTAGTCAAGGAGTATATAGTGTACCTAGGACCCTTTACCACTATTTTGCATCTTCGTATCCTTCTGTTGGGTTCGTATGGAGTTATCTTGGGCATGGATTGGTTATCTCAGTGCACAAAGATAGAGTTGATTGCAAAAGAAAGGCCATATCTTGTATAGATGATTTAAGAGTGGAGTCATGATTGTTGGATTTAGGAGACCCATCTCTATTCACACTATTTCCGCTATGTAGTTGAAGCGGTGTGTACGATGGGGTTGTCAGTTATATGCTATTACAATTAGTGATAGGTCGAGGATGAGGCTAGTTGAACTTCACTTGATGATCACCCCATTTTGTAAGAGTTTGCTGATGTATTTCCTAGTGATATGCCAGGATGCCTCCCGCGTGAGATATATTTTCACATTGATTTGGTTTTAGGAGAAGAACCTATCTCACGCACTCCATATAGGATGACCACACCTAAGCTATGTGAGCTCAAGTTTTAGCTAAAGGGCCTTCTTGAGAAAGGCCTAATCCATTCTAGTTTATCCACTTGTAGTGCACCAGCTATTTTTGTGAAGAAGGAGGGATCTTTGCAGTTTTTGTGGACTATTGTCACTTGAACAAAGTAACGATCAAGAATCGTTACCCCCTTCCTCGCATTGATGATTTGTTTGATCAGATGAAGGGGCCACTTTGTTTTCTAAGATTTATCTTAATTCATGATTTAATCAAATGAGGATTACTTCATATATATATTATATATATATTACTTCATATATTTTACACACACACACACACACACACACACACACACACACACACATATATATATGTTTCACACAGTAAATGCTTCCGTTCTCGGAATAGAGTTGCTTTCTATCCTTTCATTCCTTTGAGAAATAGATAAGGGTTAGGGCTAGGAGGAATACCCTTAAATGTTGAGAGGGTGTGCGCATACCGTAGAGAGAGATCGATCGATTGCAAAGAACTCCTTTTTGTCTGGGAAAGACTACCTGCAAGTAAGAATACAAGACCACCAGATTCTAATTAGATAATTAGTGAGGGAACTGCCTTGGGCCAAGGAAATATGAGACTTCCTTTCGAAGGTGGTCGGCCTCTCGCTAATATGAATTAACACAAATTCTAACAAATAAGTTATTGTTCAATTACAATTTATTTACCTTGTTAGAACAATAGAGAAAAGGTTGGTCTTGGTTGTGAATCACAGTGACCGATGCCGGTCACTATCACCGGTACCGGTTGATGATAACCGATATCGGTAGGGGTAGTGATTTAAGGGGTTTGGTGAAGGTTGGCTATAAGATGGCTATATGTTAGCTATGGTGTTTATAAGGCTAGTAAAATGATCGGGGATAGGTAATGAGGTGATGGAGAAGACTCAGAGAGTATGGGGGCTGTTCTTGGGGCAATGTAGGGGTAGAGGAATGTAAGTTAGATGGAGAGTGTTACTGGGTAGTGGATCTGGGAGTAGACTTGTAATTACTGTGATTCAGAAGTCCAAGAAATATTATTAAAAGAATGTATAAGACTTACTTACTAGTTCCTGATGAAAATGCAGGTTCAAGGACTATGATGACGAAGGTAGGGTTCAGGTAGGATGATCTGACAATCCAAGATGAGCTATCCTCTCTCCCAAGGCTTGGATGAGTGTCACTAGGCTCTCGGTTACTCAACAGCATTCTTGTGCTTAATGTCCTTCTCTATAAACTCCTCTCTTTCCTTCACTTGTCTCTGCTCGGCCAAGTGAATTTTAGATTCTTCCAATGACTTCTGATTCGGATCAATGAAAATCCAACCCTTTGTTTTTGGTTGGGGGAGGTCATTTACAGGGAACCAATGGCGGTTACGTAACCGACGCCGGTCGAGTAGGAACCGGTATCGGTTAGGTCAAAGTGGGCTATTTTTAGTAAAATAGCCAACTTTCCCTCCTTTTCTCCCGAGGGATTAGTTGTGGGCTTGGTCAAGTCATTATGAGGTTGGTTTTGGTGCGGGTGAGGAGTAATTAGTCATGGGTGTGGATGTAGACCAAGTTATAGGTCTTTATTAGGTTAGTTTAGGGTTAGGACTAGGTCATGATGAGGTGGCGAAATGAGGTGGCAGGTTTGGAGATGTGGGTTTATTAATTATAAGGTAATTAATAAATAATTGTGTAAGGTTTAGGTGATGAGGTTAGGTTGCGAAATGAGATGCGGGACACAAGGGGTCGAAGACACAAATTTGGTGTCTACATTAGCCTTGTTGTTGTCGTGTAGCTTGTCTTATAAAGCTACATGGACAATAATAAGAAGTGGTTACTCTGTTAAGGGTATAGGTAATCCCCCTCAAATCTATCATAGATTGAGGTAGCGTGAAATCGTGGATAGGGTTGATAAAGGGTAAATGGTGTTGAGATGATGTTAAGATGGTGGGGTAGGTCCAAGGAAGTAGACACACGTTGAAATGCAAAGAGTATGACCAGGGGTACATGTTTTGAAGAGCAAACAAGTAATTCATAAAGGCGAAGGTCGATAGTTTATCCAAACAAGGGTGATATAATCTTGGTATCCAAGGCATGGAAGCAGTCCAGGGGATATAACGGTAAGGTACAGAACGCTTTAGGCATGTTCGGCGTACAAATGGTTGTTTTGGTTGAGGTAAACGTCACGGTCTTGGTCTAGGCAAAGTTGGTCGACCGATCAAGTCAAGTACCCTAATCATGCTAAAACACGAACATGTGAGCTCGATTGAACAAAAAGCTACATGATGGGCGGATAAAATTGTAATTTGTTGGTGTTGGGTGAGGTATTTAATCGGGTGCGGCCTGGGTCGGGCCGATTGATTAGTAAGGGCCATGGGTCGGGCCTCGATTGGTTGGTTGCGGCGGGTCGGGCCAAATGGTCAGCGCCTCGGGTCGTGCCAAATGGTGGGTCATGCGCCTCGGTCGGGCCAAATGGTCGTTGCGCCTTGGGTCGTGCCAAATGGTTGGTTGTGGCCTTGGGTCGTGCCAAATGGTTGGTCGCGCCTCGGGTCGGGCAAATGGTTGGTCGCGCCTTGGGTTGGGCCAAATGGTTGGTTGTGGCCTTGGTCCGCCAATGGTTGGGTGTGGCCTTGGGTTGGGCAATGAAGTCAAAAAAGGCTATTTAGCAAAGGAGGGTATAGGCGATGTGGTGAGAAAGGGAGACTAGTAAATAGGGGCAGAAATTGGGGAAAAGGTGGGATTAAACCGATATCGATTCTCGATGACCTAGATTGGTTAGATGACCGATATTGGTTCTTTAGGGCATAATATAACCGATATCGGTTATATGTCAAAAACCTATAAAAAGAAAAATACGGCCTGTCATTGTCACATTGTCAATTTGAAAACCAATTTTAGTTGTCTGAGGTGTTTTAGCGAGATTGTTGAATTTGTCGGCTGAGGTGGCACTATTTGAGTGGAGAAGTAAGTGGTTGGTAGGCCTAGCTGAGTAGGAGGGCAAGATTTGATTGGTGGAGGACCCAGAGAGGAGATTTAGAGCCATGGCACAGCCAGGAGGAGCAGGAGGTGCTGGACCAGTTGGACCGCCACCACCTATCCCACCATGACGATGTGTCGTCGTACCGGTAGGTTCGAAACCTCTCATTATGTGAAATTAATGTTGTTAAGCTAGATTTGGATTTTGGGTAGAAATCCAAGTGTTTAATAAAATAATTAATAAATTGAAGTTCTTTGGAAAATGGAGAGGGTAGGTGGGTTAGTTAGGCTAAAACGGTAGGGTGGGTAGGTTTTTAGGGTTTTTCAATGGGTAAAAGGGGAGTAATAGGCAAAAAAATGGGTTTGGGGGGCCTGCGTCGGGTTCGACTCCGGCCGTGGACAGTGACCGATGTCGGTCACTAGGCGACCGGCCTCGGTCACTAGTTTTTCGAGAAAGGTGCGTTGTTGGTGGACCGGCGTCGGTCGTATGTCAACCGGTGCCGGTATATAACATGTGCTCTAGGGGGACCGGTGTCGGTCAAGGGTGACCAAGACTGGCCGTAGTTAGGTGTATTTTGGTTTTGTTTCGTTGTTCGTGTTTGTGTTGTTTGTTGTTGTTGTTGTTGGGTGTTGTGTGTTTTGGGTTTTGTGTTTTGTTTATTGTTGGGTGTTGTGTGTTTGGGGTTTTGAAGAGGGAGGGGATATCGTAGATGTTTTTAGGGTAAGATAGGTGGGTGTAGATGTGTGTTATAGAGTCGGGGTGTGGTCGGGTGGTAAAAGGGGGTATAGAGGGTTAAAGTAGTTGTTTTTGTAAAGGGTGGGTCTAATGCAAAGGGTTGGTTTTGCAGCACGTCGGCTGAATGATGATGCGGATCGGATGCCCCCGCTATTGAGGTGGATGCGGCCACATGTGTCCGTAGCGCATTGGGCCATTATGCGCGAGGTGGTACTTGGTGGAGTCCAGGTATGCATAGGGTCATGGAGAGGGACCACACCTTATGGTTGCCCTCATCGAGAGATGGGATCCGCAACCAACATCTTCCATCTCCCTATTGGAGAGATGACGATTACCCTGGAGGATGTATATCACATCCTGAGACTGCCGATCGTAGGAGAGGTAGTATTCCAGGTAGATGCGGAGATGGCTATGGATAGCATTCTGCAGGTATTTGGGGATGCAGCCACGTCATTGACTTATCACAGCGTGAGCATTGCCTATGGGGACATGTATCGCGCCCACAGACATGAGACACGGCTTGCCGTGTTGATGATGATAGGCATCACATGTTTCACCCTCCCGGACTCAGAGGGAGGCCGCTTCCCACGGGCTTTGATGGGAGTACTGCACGAGATGGTAGAGGAGCATACGTGCTATGCCTGGGCACCAGTATATCTGGTGCAGCTTTATATAGGAGTCATGGGGTTATCACCTGGATGAGGTGATTTGGGATTTGTTCGACATTTTTTTACATCGCTAGGCATATGAGCACATCATATGTATTCGACTCAAGAGGGCTGCCCTAGCAGAAAGTGGCCACAGTTATATACGTGTATGGCTTTCAGAGATGGTTGGGGGTCAGGGCTGCCACCACGAGCGGTGCTCGCAGGATCGGATGTAGCTTACTACCATCATATGCTAGAGGGCTTGACCGCATTGGATATTGTATGGAGGCCTTACAGAGGCCATCAGCCATGAGGAGGATCCCGAGCACAGATGCGCTGGATCCAGTATACTTTCTGGATAGCAGGACAGAGGCCGGGAGAGTATGAGTAGATACCCTTAGAGAGGGTATGACGGCATTAGGGGTCATGGACAGATGAGCCACCTCCTTCCCACAAAGACGGAGGGATGATGTAGAGGCCCCACTGCCGACTCTGCAGCCCGTTGACCCAGATTGGGTAGCAGAGAGGCATGCAGATAATATAGTGGATGACGCCGGTGTATAGGTTCATTTTTGGTGTGGTGGGTAGGGCAGAGAGCAGCCAGGAGAGCACAACCCGCATGCACCAGATTTAATGCGGCAGGCATAGCAGAGAGGACCGGCTCTTGGGACAGTGCATTATTAGGGGTAGCTTGTTGCTGCACATACACATGTGTCGGGGGTATTACAGGGCGCTTAGCCTGCACAAAAAGTGTACAACGCAGTGCAGTACGAATAGCCACGAGTATAGGTACAGGCACAGCAGTGTGTACAGCCCACAGCACCACCATAGGCACCGACATAGGCATAGGCACCACCACCGCACCGCACAACCATAGGCATAGGCACGGGGTAAATTCTAGTAGGGATAGGGGCCATTATTATTAGGAGTCGAGGGACCAGCCCCAACAGCTTTGGTGGCACGAGCCCGCTATATGGAGGCGAGCGCGGAGGCCTGGTATTATCAGGATGTCCTTGATGGTACCGGGGTTGACTATCAGCCATATGCGGCGCACAGAGCCGAGACCTCTTGGATTTAGAGATCCCAGTGGGTGCAGCTGACACCCGTGGAGGTCGGGCAGGAGGAGGAGGTGGGAGCCAGCGCAGGGACCCACAGGGAGAGGAGCTGAGGGTGGTGGGGAGAGCTGAGACATCCCTGGAGCGGAGATAGGTGTTTTGTTTGTACATTGGATATAGGCACCGGTCTGCGAACCGGTTATGTATATAGAGGCCTGCGTGCCCACGTATGATTCATTCATTTATTCATCTTGTTGTATATACCGGCCTGTGAGCCGAGTACAGTTGTATAGTTGATACCGGCCTGTGAGCCGAGTATATTTTTGATATGAGAGACCGGCCTGCGAGCCGAGTCAAGATTTTGACAGTTATTGCGGCCTGCATGTCGGCTTTGTATTATTTTGAGATCACAGAGGCCCCTATGCAGGGCAAGTTGTATATTTGAAACATTGATATATATAGAGATGATGATTTTGATCCATATGTTGTGTTTAAAATGTTTTATGTATGTTGTCGATGGTTTTTGAAAATGGAATGTATGTAGATGATGAGTTTGATCCAAATGGTGTATGTATTGATGGGTTTGATGTATTTTGTTGAAATGTCGTCCATATTTTGTTGATGGTTGTTTTATTGTAGATAGATGATATTGATGAATTTGTGATGATATATATATACGTGTTGATGTGATTCTGATGACAAATAGTGATAATGGTGTAGTTATGCAGGAAAAAGAAGCGGGCGCAACAACAAAAATTTTGCAAAAAATAAAGAAAAGGCCCAGATTTAATAAATAGGAGGCATGTGACCGATATCGATTAGCTAACCGACGTCGGTAGTTTGTTGACCGATATCGGTTATGTAACCGATACCGGTTATGCCAAAACGAACTTTTCTAAAAATAGAAAAGCTTGGGCGGCAACTTAAGTTCTTATTTTTAGCGTTCTTATTTTTAGAGTCATGCAACAAGTTAAATACGTGAATGCGATTACTGTTTGTTTGACGATCGATACAGTAATTGCAAGAAAAAAATTGAGTGATAAGGAAGAAAGAGACAGTGAAGTGAGTGTGGGCTAAGATTAAGAAGTTAGAAAGGTAAATTATATTTGAAGAGGGTGGTGAACATGGCTGAACGAGGAGAAGCATCCAACAGGCAGGGACGAGAGGGAAGACAAGTTCCACCCCAAGCTGCTGCATCCCGAGAGGTAAACTGTTTGGTTGTATTTTAATTCTTGCATGTTTTGATGAATAGGATGAGAGAAGGTAAGAGGGTAGAGATGAGAAAGAAAAGGTGATAGGCAAGGGTTTGGGATAGAGTGAGTGTTATGGGGTAGGTAAGCAGGGTGTTCACGTATGTTTATAGGTATAGAGAGGAGTAAATGAGCAAAATAATTATCGTAGGTGTATGTTTTTAAGTAGGTCAGTATATTTTTGATGGACCGATATCGTTTAGAGATAACCAAGATCGCTTATTTATAACCGATACCGGTTACATCGTAGGAATTTCCGTAATGTGAGAAAAAAACCGTGGGGATTTGATTTATTGAATGATTGTGTGTCATTTTGATGTATGCAGGCGGAAGCAGGGTTAAGGATGAATGATAATCGCGCGTGTTGTTGTCAAGAATCCGAAGCGGATGTAACACCACTGAATGGGCATTGATAAACCGTGGGGGCTAAGTGGAATCCGCTATTATTCACGAATCACACGTAATCATGCTATGTTGCGGCATTGATTGAGAGGTGGAATTCGGAAAATAATACCCTCTATCCGCCAACATGGGAGATGACAAAGGACGCTGGAAGATGTGTTTAGGATTGTGAGGCTCCCAATGATAGGAAAACCAGCAGTATCGAGGCATTGCTAGCGCGGGGGGGCGCGATAACAACATTTGATTTAGCCGCACAAGATTTGTGAGAATGAGGTTTGACATTCACTTATGGTACAATGTATGCAACACACCCTGAAGAAACAAGGTTGGCAGTGGTATTAATGATAGCAGTGGGGTATTATGCATTACCGAGGGCAGAGGGGGGAAAATTTCCAAAAGCATTGATGAGTGTTATTTGGGAAATGATAGAAAGGAGCGTGACTTTCGCATGGGCACCCGCATATTTGGCGGAGTTATACAGGGGTTTATGGGCCTGCAGGTGAAAACACAGGATGACACTGGATTGTTCATACTTATTACATTGTTGGGCCTATGAGCACATTGTTTGTGTGCGACCGATAGGCCGACCCATCCAGTCGGGAGAGACAGGAGTGCAGAGGTTGGGATTCAGACGATGGGTCCAGACAGAACAAGAGGCGAGATCCCAGGCCGTGATAGATGACATCGAGTATTATATGCAGGTATGGGAGATGGTGACAATTGCAGATATTTGTTGAGGCCTTACGGAACTATATGGTAACAAACACATAGCCGAGGAGTTGAGGGGGTGTAGAGCGATTGAGGTGGATCACAGGCACGCCAAAGTAGTACGAGAGGATTCCTCTAGATCGTGTGCGGCGACAATTTGGATTTGTCGATATATACCTATGGCTTATAGACCATACATGAGGATTGATGCCGAGGTAGCATTCTCACCTCCCCGCCAACACCTCCGTAAGGGCTAGAGGAGATAGCAGCCCGATCATCGCAGGTAATGGATGTAGGAGCGATAGAGGCCTATAGATTATGGTGGGTAGCAGAGCTGCGAGGTGTACGTGATCGTCCTGACATAGCTGTGATTACAGCAGAGAGAGATCATCTGCAGGGTGTAGTTCATCAGCTCCAAACGCGGGTGAATGAGACAACGGGATTGTTAGCGGCTGCAGAGTCACGAGTGGAGAGACTAGAGGTAAGATTCCTCCATATAAGAGGACGTATTCGTATGTTACAAGAGATGTTGGCGGATCAGTGGGAGGAACCAATAGCAGTGGCACCTTTGAGGATGGAGAGGCCAAGTGAGTGGCATCGACGATCATGATCACCACCTGATTCGGGAGGAGGCGTAAGAGTCTAAGTGAATTTCATAGGTATATAAGAATAAATAAGGATGTCGACCTGCGCGTCAATGATATAGAAGATGTATTTGTTTAACATCTAAATAAAATTGAATATGTATGTTGATTTGAGTTATGATAATAATAAGAATGGTTGTGTTTTGAATGTTTTGTTTTAGAAAAGGATAAAGATGAATGTGAGCAAATAGAGATACACAAAAATATTTATATTTACAACACATGATAGGGTATGGTAGGGGATGGTCGAGCTAACCTTGGGAGACCCCATGTCTCCTAAGTGCTGCCTACATAGCCCATTGCACAAAGCAAGGAGGGGCCACAGATCGATGTAGTTCTCCTTAGAACCAGGGAGAGGTGAATTCGAGCAATTTGGTTGTGGTTGGCAATTTGTTGGTTGGTGAAAATCTGATGTTGGTAGAGTAATGTTGTTGGTGTTGGTAAGGTATTGGCGATGTTGATCTAGGTATAGGTAAAGTGAAAGTTAGCTTACCCAAGTAGTAGGGAATCGTGTCCTGATTAAGGTCAACACACAATCCTAGAGTCGAGCAAAAAAAGCAAAAGTGTCCCGTAGTTGAGAAGAGCTAAACAAACCACATATTAACATAGGATGAGCTTGAATCCCTAGGTACCCTGCGTAGGTGAGAAGTCGATAGGTGAAAAGAGTTGTATAATCACAATATATCGATATACATCACGTCCCTTGAGTTTTGTTGCTTTGACAAATGGTGAGGTGAGGTGGTTGATATAGGTGGGGGTGCTGAGAGCTTGTTATAAGGTGATTATTCTGACGAAAGAGAACCAAACCTAAATAGACAAGTCCATGACTCAAAAGTGCTTTTGGAATACTTGTTTTGTATGTTTTTGACATGACTCGATCGATGCAGGAAGTCTACATGGAATATGTATTTTGTTGTTCTTGAGGTCTTCACGAAGTGGCTCAATGTGAGAAGCTTCTGATAAAGGCTGACTTTGTATAGCTGTCCTTCAAGGGAGCAGTCTATTTATAGTAGCAGATGTGATTTTTGTGCATAGCTGTCCTTCGAGGGAGTAGTCTATGTATAACTTAGAGGTCTAGATGTCCGTTTGGCATGAAGCATCTAGTTTTGTAGGAAGTTTGACTCAAGAATATCCCATAAATGTACAATTGAGAACATGTTATTTTGATACTTCTAAGTCATGGACCAGAATAAAAAGGGGAAGGCATCTTTAAGAGGAGGTAACGACCAAACCACGTGAGTTTGATTCTATTTTGAGATGCATGGAACAAAAGTGTATGAGGTAGTAAATGAGCTCAAGGGATGAGCACAAGGTAGATAAGAAGTGATATAACACTAAATTCAACAATAGAATGGTCGAAGATGCAAGGCATTAAGGGGTTCAGGCTCAGGTTTACCATTAAGCGAAGCTAAATGGTAAGTGTCTGATCCGTAAATATGCGTGATAATGTAAGGCCCAATCCAATTAGGAGCAAATTTTCCACGTTTTCTCTTTTCTAGTTTGGTTACATGTTGATTCTATTTCAGGACAAGATCACCAACCTTAAAGGTACGCTCATGAAGTCACTTATCATAAGCGCGCTTGATGCGTTTTTGATAGATTTGAAGGTGGTCAAGAGCTGTAAGATGACGCTCATCAAGAAGCTCTAATTGGGCTAACCGCTCTTGGCGGAAATCATCGTTGGTGAGAATATCCTGAAGAGATATTCTTAGGGAGGGTATTTGTATTTCGAGAGGCAAGACAACCTCGGTACCATATACCAAAGAAAATGGTGTGGCATTAGTGGAGGTACAAATGCTAGTACGATAAGCCCAAAGGGAAAAGGGGATGTGATCATGCCAATTTCTTCCAGAGTCATTAACAAATTTCATGAGGATTTTGGTTAGGGTTTTATTAGAAGATTCGGCTTGACCATTGGCTTGTGGATAGTAAGGTGATGAGAAGCTAAGTTTGATGCCAAAGTTTTCACAAAGGTCTTGTAACAACTTATTTTTGAAAGATTTACCATTATATGTTATCAGGCGATGAGGAACACCAAAATGACAGATAATGTGATGGTTAATGAATTCGACGATTTTTTCTTTTTTGGTTGAAATGAGTGGAATGACTTCCACCCATTTAGTGTAATATTCGCTTGTTGTGATTATCCAATGGTGATGTTGCGAAGAGAGCGGGTGAATCTCACCAATAAGGTCTAAACCCCATTGTGAGAAAGGCCAAAGATCTTGTGCGACCTGTAGCGGATGGCTAGGAGTATGTTGAAGGTTGGCATGTTGTTGACACATAACACAACGCTTAACATATTCGCAGCAGTCGTTATTAAGAGTAGGCCAATAATAACCTAGGCGAAGGATTCGTTTGGCCACGGCCAAAGCCACTAAAATGTCCACCACAAATACCATCGTGGATTTGCTTGGATGGTATAGATGACCTCCGCACTTTTGCTTAGACATCGAAGGAGGAGGCCATCAAAGCCACGTTTATAAAGGAGTCCCCCATGATGACATAACGAGAAACACTTTTAAGAAAAGCACGTTTGCTACTAGTAAGGTCGTGGGGGAGAAAAGAGGTTGTAAGGTAGTCGTGAAGTTGGTGATACTGTATCCTGCGAATTATCGCACACATTATTTATCATACAAACAACCGGGGCTAAGTAAGATGGGGTAAAGAGTTGTTGGATCAAGACAAATATGTCGAGTCGGTTGGTGAGGCAAGAATTTGCGAGGCTAAGCAAGCCATAGTATCCATAAATTTGTTAGTGGAGCGGGGAATGGTCCTGGATAGAATAAGGAGTAAATAAGGTCAAAAGTGAATCCACGTAATGTTTGTACTTTTGAAGTTCCTCATTTTTACATTGATAAATGCCCATAACTTGATTGACTACCAATTGAGAGTCGCTGAAAATATTGATAGATTTGACACCTAAGTGTAACGCAACCCGAAGACCCAAAACAAGGGCCTCGTATTCCGCTGTATTATTAGTATAGGGGAAATCAAGCCGGAATGAAAGAGGCATAGGATCAGCGTCAAGAGAAATGAGAACAACGCCGGCTCCTCCGCCGCGCTGGCATTTGGATCCATCAAAGAAGAGGGTCATTGGATACGACTCCTCCCTGAGTGAAAGAGTGGCGATGAGTTTGTCGGGGAAATGAAAATTGGTAAATTGTTCCCCAGGTAAAGGGGCCTCCGTGAGTTGGTCTGCGATAGTTTGTCCGTTGATTGAGTTCTGGTGTATAAATTCAAGGTCGAGGTCAGCGAGGAGCATAAGCCATCGGGTGATGTGTTGGTTTAGATGTGGTTTGGCGTACATATAATGAATGGGGTCTGCGTTGGTGATGACAAAAGTTTTGTGATTCAGGAGGTAGTGTCGGAGTTTGGTGGCTACGAATGATAGGGCTAGGCACAACTTTTCTACATGTTTATACCTAGTCTCGTAATCCACAAGAGTACGACTTATATAATAAACAGCTTGTTCTCAATGTTCAGAGTCACGATGTGCGAGCATGGCTCCTACAACATGGTCAGTGGTAGAAAGGTAAAGGTAGAAAGGGCGATCGTCTTGAGGTGGGATAAGCACAGGTGGCTACAAGAGATAGGCTTTGAGAGCCTCAAAGGCTTGGTGGCACTCTTTGCTCCATTGAAAGGCAATGTCCTTTTTAAGAAGGTGATGGAAAGGTTGACATCGATCCGAGAGTTGGGAGATGAAACGCCGGATAGATTGGAGTTTACCTTGCAAACTACGTAATTGTTTGAGGTTTTTGGGTGGGGGCATTTCTAGGATAGCTTTGACTTTAGATGGATCGACCTCGATGCCACACAAAGAGACGATAAAACTAAGAAGTTTTCCTGAAAGGACACCAAAGACACACTTCTTTGGTTGAAGACGGACACAATATTGTAACAGGTGATCAAAAATAATGGTTAAAACATCGAGATGTTCACTGCGATGTTTAGATTTGCCAAGAAGATTATCGACATAATTCTCAAGGATAGTGTGCATAATGTCATGAAAATGTAAGTCATAGCCACCGATAGGTCGCACCAAAGATTCTTAAGGCCAAACAAAGCATGACGCGATAATGTAGGTTCCCAAGGAGTTATGAAGGCGCTTTTATGTTGATCGGCCTAGGGCTACCAAAATTTGATTGTATCCCGAAAATCCATCCATGAGAGAAAGCATCTCATGGCCCGCAGTGAGATCAACAAGTTGATCAATACTTGGGAGGGGGAAGTCATCCTTGGGGCAAGTGAGGTTAAGGTCTCAGAAATCTGTGCATATCCAAAGTCCCCCCGTCGCTTTAGTGACAGGTACGATGTTAGAAATCCATTGAGGATAGTCAATAGGTAAGATGAAGGAAACAGAAAGGAGTCGTTGAAGCTCTTCTTTGACCAAGAGGGCAATGCGTGGATGCATTTTTCTCAGTTTCTGTTTGACTGGTTTGGAATTGGGTTTTAGGGTAATGTTATGGACAACAATGTCAGGATCAATTCCTGGCATGTCAGCGTAGGACCAAGCGAAAGCTTGGTTGTGGGTACGGAGAAAGGTAGTAAAGGCGGCTTGTTCTGATGCGTTAAGAGATTGTCCGATCTTCACAATGTGAGGATCATCCTCTGTGTGGATGTTGATTTCTATAGTCGACTCATTCAACATGGTTTGAGTTTCAGATGGTAAGGCGCGTTGAATATAAGAGTCGTCCGCACCAAGGTAAGTGAGGATGGAGTCGTCATCCTAGCACTCAACAACATTAATTGAAGGCGAATCCTCTTCGATCATGTCTGGATACAGAAGGGGAAGAGAAGATGGGTCCTCATTATCACGTTGATAAGTGAGAGGACCCAGGAAGATAGCATTTATGAAAAAAAAAAAGTTAGAGAGGATAGATCCAGGGTCTATCGACTCTATGGGTGACGATAGAAAAATGGGTGATGATAGTTCGGTAGGGGTGACGTCATCATCTTCCAGGATATAACTAACACGAGGTTTTTTCGGTGTAAGTGTTTCAGGAAATCCGAGACCACTACGATCATTGTGTTTGCGTGTAGTCACGGGAATGATTGTATGTCGGCCTTGTTCATAAAGGAGACCAAAACCAAAGCCTTTCCAAGACAAATGAGTCAAGAAGGTGAGGGGAAACGACGATTTGTCGTATTGAAAATCGGATTGGAAGGGGACCACACCAAGGGGAGGTTCAGGGGTAACGGAGGATGCGTCGACACCCCCATACATTAGGTTGGTGCGGCAATTAGGTGGTCCGTAAGAGATTACCTCCCCCACGTGACGGTTGTAGGTAGGATGTGCATGTAACTGTCCGTACTCCTGCGGGGTATGGAAAGAGCTAACATTATATAGGTGATACTCCCCCAGCGTAAGGCGTTGAAAAACATCTACTAAGGGGTCTGAGGTTGGGATGTTTTCCGCAGAAAGGAAGTGGTATTTGTAACGGTGGTTTCATTGGTCGAAGGCGTAGGTGCGGTTGAGGTGGATGGTTGAGGTGTGGTTGAAGTGGATGGTTGGGTTGGATGAATGGGTGTCTTGACTGGTACAAGCACATCATTAGGGCGATATAACATATTGCAGGTTTTGAAGGGGGGAGGATCAACTTTTATGGTGTAGGACTTCCCCTCGTACTCAAATTTTATGCATCTATGTAAGGTGGAGGGAACGCATCCCATAGCTCGGATCCAAGGGTGGCCTAACAACATATTGTATTGGAACTCTCCCTCAAGGACATAGAAGAGTTCAAGTAAAGTGCGTGGCCCTACACGAATGTTAAGGATCACGGTGCCTAAGGTAGAAGTAATAGCATCATTGAATGACCGCAACATGATGGGGTTGGCACACATGCAACTAGAAGGGATATTCATTTGTTGGAAGGCTTTTGAAGAGATGATGTTTAGACTAGCGCCCCCGTCAATCATAACACGACGCACCCAAATGTCCCAGACATAAGCTGAGATGAAAACAATAGGGTCGGGTTCTTTAGCATCAAAGTTGACAATTTCATCTTCGGAGAAACCGACAAAGCGGCTTCGTCATGCAGAGACAAAAGTGGTTGGGGAGATAGGTTGTTTGGTGAGCGAAGCAATGTGATTGGGTGTTAGAATGGAGGTAACAGGAAAGGTTTCATTAGGTAAGACCTCTATCCCTTGAAGGATTTCAACGAGAGCTTGTCGATGAGATTCAGAGGTCTGAATGAGATCATACAGTGTCATTTTTACAGGTGATTGGTGAAGCTGTTTGATCATGGTTCGGTGGGCAACTCCATTAGAGACGGGGTAGGTGGGTCCACGAATAACCACTTTAGGTGGTGGTGTGATCGGGATGGTGGACAGAGAAAGAGAGGCCGCAGGTGTGCTTTCTTTAGCTTTCCCATTATTTTTCTCGCCTCGAGTGTAGAACACTAATCATGTTGATCTCGTGAACACGAGAGGAGGAAGATGGTAGGGATAAGTCATGGTCTTCGAGAGGTGGGGTTGTAATAATGATAGATCTTGGTGAGGTGGGGACATGTGGTATAGGAGAGGGAATTGAAGCTAAAGGTCTCTCCCTTCGTAAGTTGTCTTTCTTAACCTTTCTATCCGAGAGAGGTGACTGACGAAGTATGGCTTTCAACACTTTGCATCCCTCTACATCATGTCTTGGTGTGCGGTGGTAAGCGCAGATTTTAGACTCATCATAACCTATAGGTCGAGGTTTAGATGGATCATAAGGTCTAAGTGGGGGTAGGGAAATGGTCGCATTCTCCACCAACATAGCAAGGATTTTGGCGTAAGACCCTTTGAGTGGGTCAAAGTCAGAGGAAGATGAGGCTATTGACTGGGTAGTTTTTGGTAATGACGGGGTATGGTTGATTTGTATGGGTGGCGGTTTAGCCAAGGGGTTTTGATAATGGGATTTAACTAAACGTGGCTTCTTTGGTGCAGAAGCTATGTTTAGCTAGTTAGATGATGAGGCCACAGATGATGTGGTATCAGAAAACAACCACGGAGAAATAGGAGTGACAACAAACAAATCCTTTGATGATGGAATTTGTTTAGGGTTGATAGGTGGATAGGATACGCGGGGTGACGGTGTTGATATACCCTTAGATCTCTGTATGGGTGCAGAAGGCGTAGGTCATTTTAAAGAAAATGTAGGAGGTATGATATATTGATGCAAGGTGGAGGGATGAGGTCCCAATATGGAAGGTAAGTGTGACGACGATGGTTTTAGTTGTGATAGAGGCATAGGTTGAGGGAGATTGAGTCTGTCTCCTAAGTGGATGGATGGCTTTATTTTTGGATAAATCTAACCATTTAGGTGGGTGTGTTAGACTGGGTATTGGTGAGGTCCCAAGCGTAGGGGAAGATTTGGTTAGGTTAATAGAGGTGGATGAGGTATTTGGTAGAGATGAGGGGGGTGAAGATGAGGACATAGGCATTTTAAGCTTTTGTAAACACTTCGGGTATATGGTAGAGGCGTCTGGATCGGTCATCTGCATTTGAGTAGAATATGGCATACTCAAACGTTCCCATAGGACTCGTTTATCTTCTGAGGGATGACAATCCTCACGTGTGAATAGGAACTTTTGTATGGAAGAAAGGTGGGTTGTGATTCCGGTCCACTGTGGGTGTGATACAGGGGGTAAATGAGGCACTGTATCAATGGGCGTTAAGAGGTCAACCGGTTGCTGAAAAGATTTAGGCGATGAAGAACTAATAGGTAGGAGGGCATGTTTGAGAGGATCTGTCATGATTAAAGAATTTGGTGATGTCGGTTCAAGAGGTTTCTTGTCTAAGGATGACAAAAGAAGTGGCAAGCCCTCCTCTTGTACAACAAGAGTGGTAGAAGGAGACGTTTGGGAAATAGATAAGTTAGATAACATCCGCTCACAGTCTTGCAAGGATGTGGTGTAAGAAGGCTCATCTGTGAGAAGAGACCTCAGGTGGTTAATTCCTTGATGGGTAAAGGAACGGCAAGGATTTCATCTTGTCTTGATGGTGGTGAAGGGGGTTCGGGTTCCTGCGTTAGTGAAGAGGCTTGATTTAGAATTTTTTCGATAGAGGCTTTTGGCTGGGAGTCGAAGACTGCATGGATTTCATGAACACTCTCCTCGGCTAAGATATCTTGGTTTATGTTACTGTTAGAAGAGTGGTTTGGGAATGGTTTGTTGAAGATTTTCAAATTTCGGTTAGCAGGGGCATTAGGATTATTGAGGGCTATATCCCCTGTGTCAACCATTTCCCGCACTATGTTTTTCAACATCTTGCAGTTTTCATGACTGTGTCCCTTCACGCGGTGGAAGTTAAGTCATTTTCTTTGTACCAAGAAGGTATAGCGCGGTGGAATCAAACTTGGAGTGACGTTTAACAGAGGTAAGGTAATAGCTCCCGCTTTAAGTAATTTTTCCAATATCACACCATAAGTTTCTCCCAAGGAGTGTAATTAATGGGCTCACTTTATACTTATAGGTGTTTTTGGCGGGGTATTAGATGGTGGTTGGGATTTGACCATCACTTTGCGTACAGCTTCCTTTTGATTTCAAAGCAAACATGTGTGAGGATTGGTGGTGTTAGGTTTGTTGGTGGAATCTTGGGTTCAGAAATTGGGGTTTTTGTTGCGCAACCACAATTTCTCTTCCTCTAAGGCTCGAATCTCTTGTTTTCGAGCCATAGTAAAGGCCTCGTCAAATGTGCGGAAAGTTTGAATTTGGAGGGTAGGAGAAATGTACTTAGCGCAGGCCCACGTAAAGAGTTTGATAAGTTCGGCCTGAGGCAAGGCATACGTAAGTTGGTTGATAAGGCCCTGCCATCGTCTAATGAAATCTGCGATAGATTCGTCTTCAAATTGTCAGATGGCATAGAGGTCGGTGATAGATACTTTCTTGCAATATTAATGGAGAAATGATCCAAGAAAGATTGGGCTAATTGTTAAAAGAGAAGATTGAGTGTTGGTTAAAGCACTATACCACTCAAAGGCGGGTCCCGATAAGGACATGGGAAAGGTGCGGAGTAGTAAGGCATTGTCATGAGCAATCGATAGCAGTGAGCATGTCTAAATGATCGCAAGTGTTGTTGAGGATCCTCCTTACTATTAAAACAAGTAAATTTTTGTAATTCCCATTGGAGGATATGAATGAAGGGGGACGAAGGGTGGATAGGCTCCCACAAACTTGCTCGTATGTCGTGGGTGCTACGACTTCAAAAAGCAAGCCTCTAGATTTTGCATTTTGTCCATCATTTGTTTGATTAAATCAGTAGTTGGATGAGATGATGGTGCGATCATGCAGGTAAACGGAGGCAGATTGGGCCAAGGGCCACCACTAGACAAAACGGTGGGGTTAAATGTTGATAAGGTATGGAGGATGAATATGTTGAGGCGACCAAATAGGGATGTCCTATATAAGACGTTAAGGTCACCGGATACGTGTGTGGAAATGAAAAGGTGGGCGGAGCTTGGGAAGGAAAGCTCGTGTGGATAGGTGGCAGAGAGCACATCATGAAAGGAGCAGTCTGCAAGAGAGATGAGGTAGGAGCAATCGGCGGTAATGATATGTGGGGCCCAAGATTAACCAAAGGAAATCCAATCTGTGCCGTATGAACCCCTAAAGCCGCTGAGTTAGGAGACGGGACTAAGGATGAAGAAGGAAAGGCGGAGTTATCAGGCGGAGAAGGAGCTAAATGAGCAGCTATATTAATAGGCATGCCAATAAGGAGTTGACCATCAGGCGTATGGTCAAGGGCATGAGACAAATAGTATTGTACAGCGCTAGGATTAGCATCCAAAATTTTTGCAAATTCCTTATCTCCTACAGGGATTTTGGGAACCTCGCTGGTGTCGGTAGGATTCCCTGGAGGATATGAAGGGGGTGATTCAGAAAAGGCACGGAGCAGGCATGTGAAACCATGGCTGCAGCTTATTTATGAGTGATAGAAACCATGGACAAGGGTACACAGTAGGATGCAATCTATCGTGAATGTAAGCAACAACAAAATGTTGGAATTGGTAGGTTCTTTGGTTTTGGGAATCATGAAAGACAATAACCGATATCGGTCGTAACCGATGCGGTCACTGAACGGCATCGTAAACCAACCGATGTCGGTATAATAGGACTAGTATAAGAAGCTATAGGAAGTTGCTGATTTGGGGTTAACAGTGCTTAGTATGCCTACCAAACTGTTCTGAAGTGATCACAGAAAACAGTGTATGACAGAGAAACAGAACTACAAAAACAAGCAAGATGCACAAGCAAATTAACAGACTAACCCTAGGATTAGTTTTAATCAATTTGGGCTTATGCCTTTAGACGCAAAATGATGTCAATCCTAAACAAAAGACTTAGGGGAAATGTCAAGTTTGTTTTGGCTTATAAGGTTACCTCAATCGGGCGGAGGAATACCGTGGAAAAGGGGGGATGTTTTGAGTTGTTGTGTTAATTGTGAAGTGATTCGATGTGTTGTGCAAAGAAAGTAAGATTAATTTCTTGTCAATACCATGGAAATCACCCCACGTGTACGACACTTGCTACTTAATCTACGTTCACTAGAATTGAAAACAACAAGCAAGAATGTAATGCACGTGTTTTAAACCCAAATCGAAATCGAATGATATTCGATGAAGCAAAGAAGATGAATTTCACTAATGTAAAGTGGGAAAGCAAGACAAATTCTTTTACCCAATATAACAAAATATCGTGTGAAATTTTTAGAAGAAGAAAACAACCAAGTATGCTCCCTATATGAAAGCAAGTAAGAAAGAAAGAAAACCTGAAATGGGTCCCACAGTAGCGTGCCAAAATGTTTCGCATAGAAATGCTTTCGTTTCTGGAATAGAGTTGCTTCTATCCTTTCATTCCTTTGAGAAATAGATAAGGGTTAGGGCTAGGAGGAATACCTGTTGAATGTTGAGAGGGTGTGCGCGTACCGTAGAGAGAGATCAGATCGATTGCAAAGAACTCCTTTTTGTCTGGGAAGGACTACCTGCAAGTAAGAATACAAGACCACCAGATTCTAATTAGATAATAAGTGAGGGAACTGCCTTGGGCCCAGGAAATATGAGACTTCCTTTCGAAGGTGGTCAGTTCCCCTGCTAATATGAATTAACACAAATTCTAACAAATAAGCTATTGTCCAATTACAATTTATTTACCTTGTTAGAACAATAGAGAAAAGGTTGGTCTTGGTTTTGAATCACAGTGACCGATGCTGGTCACTATCACCGGTACCGGTTGATGATAACCGATATCTCAGTAGGGGTAGTGATTTAAGGGGTTTGGTGAAGGTTGGCTATAAGATGGCTATATGATAGCTATGGTGTTTATAAGGCTGGTAAAATGATTGGGGATAGGTAATGAGGTGATGGAGAAGACTCAGAGAGTATGGGGGCTGTTCTTGGGGCAATGTAGGGGTAGAGGAATGTAAGTTAGATGGAGAGTGTTACCGGTAGTGGATCTGGGAGTAGACTTGTAATTACTGTGATTCAGAAGTCCAAGAAATATTATTAAAAGAACGTATAAGACTTACTTACTAGTTCTTGATGAAAATGCAGGTTCAAGGACTGTGATGACGAAGGCAGGGTTCAGGTAGGATGATCTGACAATCCAAGATGAGCTATCCTCTCTCCCAAGGCTTGGATGAGTGTCACTAGGCTCTGGTTACTTAGTTGCAGTCTTGGGCTTGATGTCCTTCTCTGCAAACTCCTCTCTTTCCTTCACTTGTCTTTGCTCGGCCAAGTGAATTTGATTCTTCCAATGACTTCTGATTCGGATCAATGAAAATCCAACCCTTGTTTTTGGTTGGGGAGGTCATTTACAAGAACCGATGGTGGTTACGTAACCGACGCCGGTCGAGTAGAATCGCATATCGGTCAGTCAAAGTCAAAGTGGGCTATTTTTAGTAAAATAGCCAACTTTCCTCCTTTTCTCCCAAGGGATTAGTTGTGGGCTTGGTCAAGTCATTATGAGGTTGGTTTTGGTGCGGGTGAGGAGTAATTAGTCGGGGTGTGGATGTAGACCAAGTTATAGGTCTTTATTAGGTTAGTTTAGGGTTATGACTAGGTCATGATGAGGTGGCGAAATGAGGTGGCGAGGTTTGGAGATGTGGGTTTATTAATTATAAGGTAATTAATAAATAATTGTGTAAGGTTTAGGTGATGAGGTTAGGTTGCGAAATGAGATGTGGGACACAGGGGGTCGTAAGACACAAATTTGGTGTCTATAATATATTACTTCATATATTATTTTTAAATAAATCTAATATTCAGGATTTTATGATTATAAGAAATTTGTATATATACATATATACACACAAGTGTATATGTATATATATCTATATTATTTATGGAGATATATACATATGTATATATATCCAAAAACAAGAAAAATAAGTGTATATAAAACTTTAAAACTAGATTTATCATAATATGGTAAAATACCCAAATGCTCAAGAAGGGAAAATACATTGAAACAAATTTACAACAAATAATGAAATTTACAACCAAACCCTAGGAGAGGGTTGAAAAAAATAACAAAAAAAAAAAAATTAAAAATGAATATGGGGTGTGTGTATCCATCCCAAGCTCCTTCCTCTTCCATGGCTTCCTCTCCTTCCTTTAAACCTGCAAAACAAAAATGAGGAAAATATATCAATAAATGAATAAAAGCCTGCATCTAGATGAGTAGGGTTGTTTTAAATTCCTTAGATCCAATGGCTTAGATTGATCCCATCCAATAGCTAGGAATTTTTACTAAAAAAATTAGGTGAGGGGTAGGTGATAATATTTTAAATGAAATACATGGGTCAATATTGAATGGGGCCACTTAAGTGGTGTAGAAGTTAAATTGTTTTATAACCTTTTTGATTAATTGATGTCTTGTAATAAAAGCCATGACCCTTGCAATAAATTAAGTCAAATTACTCCTTAGTAATTAGGAAATGGTTATTATAGGAATTTAATTAAATTTCATTTAATCAATGGGAGGTTGATTTAGACTTAGCCCTAACATAATAAATTATTAAATGACTTTTGAACCGATTTATTAACTAAATAAGGATTATTGAAATGGAGAATTTTAAAACCAAAATGGAAAATGAGTACTATAATTTAATGTTTAGTTAAAGCGATCTTTTTTTAATTGAAATTAAGGTAACCTTACTTATTTCGTAATTATTTAAAAAAATTATTCCGTAATTTTTCTTAATTAAGTGTTGGATTGGCTTGGGTCTTGTGTGGGTAAATTTTTGGGTGTTACACTTGGTATCGAGCCATGGTTTCAACACTTGGGCTTGGGAACACTTGAAAACATAAAAAAGAAAAAAAAAACTTAGCATAACTCAAAACCTAGAACACACAACATTGTATGATATTACATTAAACGTAGAAAACTTAGAAAACTAAAAAAACAACTTAGACGATTATAAACTAACTCTCACCTTGGTTTGTGCAGAGGCACAAACCGAGATAAGGGGTTCCTTCACGTGGACCTAGACCTACCACCACAAGATAAGGCGGTAATAGCTATTCTGCCTCATATATTACACACACTACTAGATGTTAATGCCACTATACGCGGATGATCTTTAGGAGAGCAATCTAGCAGATAGGAAAAATAACCATCGGTGCAAGCTCATGCACCTTCACATCAGAGTGATGAGGATAGGGCAAATAACTCCCATGTGCAGTCGGTTAGACATGAGTCACCTCCTGTATAGCACAAAGATAAAGCTACGGGGCACATAGACAGGTCGAGGATCCCTAGGCCAAGAGATGAGCATGCATAGAAACCTAGGGGTCGACAATAAATGACAACGAATCACATTAGAGAGATATTGAACTTACACCACCTCATTTTCTTTGAGACACAAGGGGATTTTAGGCAGAGGCATGGTTAATGTTAATGGTTGATGCATGTCCTTAGGGAAACATTACCTTAATAAGTGGACTTGCAAACCTACCAAGAAGTTTTCTAGTGAAATCAAAATTAATATTCTTAAGTCAATAAAAAATGCAAGTCTTAGCCATCAAATGCACGTTTTGAAGTTCTTTATCTTTAAAAAAATGGAAAAATTATGGGTTTCCTCTTATTTTGAATGTACACACGTGATTAACATTAAAAAACCATGAATGTACTATTTAAGAAAAAATAAGGGTTAAAATATGAAGAAAAAGAAATAATTAGACCTTTAAATCGTTACACGGGTTAAAAAGTATAACCCTAGTTAGTTTTTATGAATAAGATGATGTTTATTATGGATACAAAAAGGGAAGATACCTTATTATTCATGTCAAGACTTCTTTATAACTTATTGTTATAATTAAATAATAAATGGAGATCCATTTTCTTTTCCCAAAGAGAATGCATGTGTGTTGGTCATAAATAAATGCAGTATGCATTCAATATTAGGATTTAGTTTAGCTAGGGAATACACATAGTATTAACTATTACATGATCTATACAAGATTCAAGTGAAGAAATATATAGGCATATTGCTTGTTATTCTTTTGGAATCTTGGATTTATGGTTAATTATTTATTTATAGGCCTATAAGTTAGCTTGAGCCAATGTTTCAAGTTATGCCCTTGTTCTAAAGCAACACGAAAAATCATGTTGACATCCACCTTCTTAGAGATGGAGCTAGAGTTTGGTAAACGACTAAGGAGAAGAAGTTCCATATGGATTCAGAGACAATTACTTGGGAGATCTTTGAGGAGCATTTCAGAGTGCATACATATCTAAGAGATTCATCCAACAATGGATAAATGATTTTCATGATTTATGGCTGACCTTCCATGACAAAGTGGTAGAGTATGAGGGTCATTTTTACATCCTGTCTTCAAAGTGTGTGGATTACATGTAGGACGAGTAGGTTAGAGTTCACAGGTTCATCCAGGGCCTGAACTTAGACTTGGGTGGGGTAGTACGCATTCATTTCCCGTACACACTATCATAGGACATGGGAAGGCCTACACGAAGAGGAAACCATGGGGGAGACTTAGTGGGCTTGTGACATAGTTAGGAGCCGCATACAACAATTACATGATAATATATTGAGGGGATCAGATTCTCCTACTCATGGCAGACACACTTCAAAGACAGCCTTCCTTTCGGCCTCCTCCACATCCTTAGGAGTAGCAAAAACAGACGCGATTGCCTTTTCAACCTCCACAATGCCATGATTCTCATAGAGGGCATAGTATGAGACCTTCATCTAGGGGCCCCAACAAGACACATTCCCCACCTTGAGAAAAATTGGCAGGAGTATGTCCACCACATCACCCAAAGACATATATGGCAGGATTTTTCAGGTTCTTCAACACATACTACTTGGGCCACCTTGATTACTATCTCGCTCGGTGGAGAGGACCAGGTACTTGTTATGGATGCGGTGTGCATGGGAATCATTGAAGAGAGTGCCCTTGGAACCCCGTTAATTAAGATAAGACACCTATTTCTTAGCCTATGGTTAGTGATATAGCTAGAGCCACATGATATATACATTTGCCGAGAACCGCCATGAAGAGCACCAGGTGGTAAGGTGATAGAGACCAAAAGTAGCATTGGTGGTATTTATACCCCTATTTTATTTGACTCAGATCATTAGATTCTTTCATTTCTCCATCTTTAGCAGAGCATTATAGGCTGGTGGTTATTAGGTAGGGCCTTTGTTGGGATGTTGAGATGGATTTTGGAGCAAATATTTCAATAGAATCCTTAGTCAAGGAGGACGTAGTGTACCTAGGACCCTTTACCACTACTTTGGATCTTCGTATCCTTCCGTTGGGTTCATATGGAGTTATCTTGGGAATGGATTGGTTATCTGCGCACAGAGCTAGATTTAATTGGCACGAAAGGTGATATCTTGTATAGATGATTTAGAAGTGGAGTCAGTGATTGTTGGAGTCAGGAGACCCTTATCTATTCACACTATTTCTGCTATGCAGGCGAGGTAGTGTGCACGATGTGGTTGTCAATTGCATGCTATTACAGTTAGTGATAGGTCGGAGAATGGGGCTAGTTGACCTTCACTTGATGATCACCACATTTTGTAAGAGTTTTCTGATGTATTTCCTAGTGATATGTAAGGGATTCCTACCTTGCGTGAGATATATTTTCACATTGATTTGGTTTCAAGAGTAGAAAATATCTCATGTGATCCATATAGGATGACCACACATGAGCTATGTGAGATCAAGTTGTAGCTAGAGGGCCTTCTTAAGAAATGCCTAATCCATCCTAGTTTATCCCCTTGGGGTACACAAGTGATTTTTGTGAAGAAGGAGGGATATTTGTGGTTGTGTGTGGACTATCATCAGCTGAACAAAGTAAGGATCAATAATCTTTACCCCCTTCCTCGCATCGAAGATTTATTTGATCAGATGAAGGGGGCAACTATGTTTTCTAAGATTTATCTTAATTCGATTCCACACCGAGAGGATTGTAGAGGCGTATATTCATAGGACAAATTCCGTACGAGATATGGCCATTATGAGTTTATGGGTGTGTCATTCGATCTGATGAATGCCCTTGGAGTGTTCATGAGTTTGATGAATGGGGTGTTTAGGAATTTCCTAGACCTATTTATCCTCGTGTTCCTTGAATTTTTTTATCTTCTCTTATATGTGTGAGGAGCATGAGGGGCACCTTCATCAGGTTCTATAGTGTCTTCATGAGTAACAACTTTATGGGAACTTGGAGAAGTGTGCATTCTTTCAGTCAGAGGTGCAGTATTTGGGTCACATCATTTATGGGGAAGGTATCACAAGAGATCCTTCCAAGAATGGAGCCATTCGGATTGGCCACACTAACTAATGTGACCGAGGTACGTAGTTTCATGGGGTTGGCAGGGTACTACATGATATTTATTCAGGAATTCTCTCGGGTTGTGCACCCCATCACTTCCCTTCAACGGAAAGGGAAAAAGTTCATTTGGTTAGATAGATGTGAGTAGGCATTTAAGACACTGAAGGAATGCCTTACAAAAATACCCATTCTTGTAGAGATAGATCCAAAGGGAGAGTTCTTCTTATGCACAGATGCTTCTTTGGTAGGATTAGGTGGTGTATTGATGTAGGAGGGAAGTGTTGTAGCCTTTAAGTCTCGAAAACTAAAGGATTATGAGCTTAAATATCCAACGCATGACCTTGATATTGCAAAACTTATGCATATTTTGGTTTGATGGAGATATTCCCTTCCTGGAAGGGGATTCATTCTCAAGACTGATCATTTGAGTCTTTTTCACCTCTTCACGTAGCCCAATCTCAATGATCATCAATGGCATTGGATTGAGTTTCTTTGTGAGTATGACATAGAGATAGAGCATGTGAAGGGGAAGGAGAATGTGGTTCTAGATGCTCTAAGTAGATATATACACTTGGTTATGACTACTTCGGTGGGTAAATATTTGTGGAACCGGATTTTGCAGCAATTTCTACATGAAAACTTCTACATTGGATCCAAATCACAAATTGAGTCTCGAGACCCCTTAAGGGGAAGTTTGATGAATTTTCATTAAAGGTAGATGGTCTTCTCAGACAAAGAGGCTAGATTTATGTACCTATAGATGGAGGTTTGAGACAAGATATCTTGGCAGAGGCTCATCGTGCACCATATTCAGCCCGTTCGTGTGAAGAAGATGCACACCACCTTGAGGGTAAGTGCACGAAGTTGGTGGACAATTCCGTGGACATAAAAACCTGAAATAAAGTAACCATGATCATGAATACATGCCACGATCATGGTTCTTGAATTCCAGGTTCAGTAATTACCGAACCTAAAACCACGATCGTGGTTATAAACCGTGATCACGGAACTCTGAGACAAAAATTAGCAGTCATGCGACTCCTTATTTTCCTCATTTTTCATTTCAAACCGTGATTTTTCCTAAACATTTTTCACTCGAGCTTTGAATACCACCTCAAAATTGCTCATCGAATTCTGGATAGCGATAGATTCAACCATGCCGCCAAGACGAGGAGGTAAGTCCCCAATTAGTAATCATTTTTTTGCATTTTAGGTTTTTTTTTACATTTTCATGGGTTTTTTGAAATGTTTGTTTATGTATACAATTTTCTTGTTTTATCAGTTGGTTAGAAAGCTCAAAATCATGCAAACCGTCAAAACATTCCTCAAAACCCACCGAACATTCCTCAAAACCCTCCGAACATTCCTCAAAACCCTCCTCCAAACATAGATCCGCCTCCTGTGGCTCCTTCATCCCCACTGAGAAAACAAGAACACAAGATAATATCATTGGAAGAATATGAGAAAATAAAATTGTCATTGAGAACCTAATTCAAACTATAAGACAAAATCATGCTATAAATCCATCCCACATGACTTTAGCCAATACATTGCAAACATTGATTGGTGAAGTCGAGTCCGCAACCAACCAAATACATAGATGGAACACCTTTAGAGGTGACTGTAGGTGGTGGTATGCGGATAAACTATCCCATGCAGCCGTAAAAGATAAAAAAATTGGAAAAGACCTCATTTGTGCATTATTTACCGACCCTAGAACCAATGCCCCCGCAGGCTTACTTGCAAACGGTTCCCAATCCATTGGTGCCATGATGACCGAATCAAATTTTTTTTTTTGGGACCGATGGTGGATGGTTTTTGATTATCCACCATGCAACAACAATGAGGTTCCTCTTTATTTTTTGAAGAAATTATATTGCAGTTCGTGCTCAATGAGGTCCCGAATTATTTTGACTTTTCTGACTTTTTTGGTCAAGGAGGTGGCTCTGTACAGAGCAGACCTGGTGCACGCATAGGTCAACCTAGGATCCCCCATGCCCCAAAACCCCCACTACCTTCATTTATCCCTCCTACAGTGAAGGATGTTGTGGAGATTGATACATTGCATGCATTGAGGGAGTTCATTGACACTCTGACCCAACATAGTGACCAGATTGCATCCGGTGATGTTGGTTGAGGTGCCAATTCTAGCGCACTACACCACAATGGATCATGTGGTGCCATATTTACTGTGGGCGAGACATCATTTTCTGGTTCATAGGATTTCTTTTCTATAGATGAGATGTTGGGGAATGTTTTTGGAACTGGTGCCACTGATATTGGTCTTTCACAGGTAAATTTCAAATAAATTTAAATAATATATATATATACAATAGTTTAATTCACATGTTTGAGATATATATATATATATATATATATATATATATATATATATTTGATTGTACGTCATGTACATACATGTAAAAAACTAATTTTTTATTTTATTTTAAATAGCAAGAGCCGGTGAAGGAAACATCCGGCGTCGACATGCTAGCTACTGCAGCTAGGCGTGTTTCAAACGTAAGTTTCAAGTTGTACAAACTTACATTTTTAATTTTATTTGATTGCACTAGATTATTATTATAATGTTTCACATGTATGTTTTACATATTAATATTTTTCTCTTTTATACACAAGAGCTCGACAGGTCATCATCTCTCTCAGGGAACCGAGGCTACTAGCACGCCTCACATGAGTTTTACACAGGTTAGTAAATCTCTTTACACTTTGTTTCTAATTACTGGAAGTTCACGTGGATTACATGCTTTGGACCTCTGTTATGTGGTGCATAGTCATGTAGATTTTAATATTGATTCGTACATGTTTTTTGTATTGCTTATGATTGCTAGAGAGACTCCTCCATATATGCAGATCGTGGGAGGCTCACGTAGATACTACCATAGCATCCGCAGATCCACTAACTGAGGTACAATTTTTCAAATTTGTTAAATTTTGGAGGTTCATTATTTCTTATTACTTAAATCTACAATATCAAATTTTGTATGTATATGTGAAATATTTAATTTGAAAATTAATTATTTATATGTAGCTTACCCCTCATGAGTCTTTTGTTGTCCCCGCGATGCATCAACAACAAATTGATAGGATCATGACATTGTGGTAAGATTTATACTCACCTCTTAACATTAACCTAGCTAACTCACCTTCTAACTAATCCTTGACCATTCCGGATTAACTCGGGTTACATGGCATGACAGGGTAGGGTTACAAGCCTTAAGTGACAAAGGGACTTAAAGGGGTGATAATGTGAGAAGGGGTTAAGTATTCATGAGAGGGGGCAACATAATCAAGTTGGGGTGCTGAGGAATTGAATACCTAGTGAGAATGTTACAAGCCTTAAGTGACGAAAGGGAGAGATTTCATGTGGTGGTGCATTCTGATGTCCCAAGTTGAAACTTGGGTAAAAATTTGACAGTAAGCCCTTATTAGTATTCTTAGGTTCCACCCATCGCATGAAGAATCCTCCTCTAATGAAGAATCAACTCATGTCTTCCTTCGTGGAAGATCTTGAATGATGAGGCTTTTCCATAGACCATCTTGTTGAATCTGAAACTATAAATGAAACTTTCTCATCTTCCGGATGTTCACATGCTCCAATGTGTTGAGTCAATTCTCGTGGAATGACATTGATATTTACACATTAACTAAAATATTTTTCATTTAACTCTTCATAGGATTTTAGAGATATAACCTATGATCTCTACAAGGGCTGAACTATAAAACTTATTGACTATCAAGGATAGGGTCACAAATATTTTCTTGAACCAATTCTTAAAATTTGAATCCTAAAGATTCTTCATGTGGAATTATTCTCCATGAGATGACTCATTTGATCCGAAACCTCAGTGTAGGGACCCTCTACAAAATCCTCTCTCAGTTTTTTCCTTCTCATTTCGGTGCTCTCGCTGCCCTATTATTTGTAAATGCGCGAAATAGTGTAGTTAGAGCCGCAGCAGTGTAAGGTTGTCGACTCTATATTTTACAAACGGTGGGTTGTGGCACCTAACCAACCGCACCAACATGTCAGGGTGGCTAGGTGAATGTTAGAAGAGGTAGTGTTTTGGTGTGCGACAAGGTCGTTGCTTTCGGGATGCTTCGTTCGGGAGTAGTCCCTTAAGAGCCCTGAGACCAAAATATCATTCAACTTCGACGGGTGACTACTTGGACTCCATGGCACCTAGAGATGCCTCATCTAATCTGAAACCTCGGTGTAGGGACCCTCTACAATAGCCTCTCTCGGTTTTTCGTTCTCATTTCGGTGCTCTCGCTGCCCTATTGTTTGCAAACGCACGAAATAGTGCAATTTGAGCCAGTGTAAGGTTGTCAAACGCTATATTTTGCAAACGGTGGGTCGTGGCAACCAACTACGTCGTCATGTCTAGGTGGCTAGGTGAATGCTAGAGGAGGTAGTGTTTTGGTGCGCGACAAGTTCGTTGCTTCCGGCTACTTCGTTCGGGCGTAGTCCCTTAAGAGCCTTGAGACCAAAATATCGTTCAACTTCGACGGGTGACTACTCGGACTCAAGTGGCACTTAGAAATGGCTCGTCGATCCGAAACCTCGGCATAGGGACCCTCTACAAAATTATCTCTCGGTTTTTTCCTTCTCATTTCGGTACTCTCGTTGCCCTATTGTTTGCAAACGCATGAAATAGTGTAGTTAGAGCCAGTGATTGGTTGTCAAACCCTATATTTTGCAAACGGTGGGTCGTGGGACCAAATCGACTATGCCGGCATGTTTGGGTGGCCAGGTGAACACTAAAGGAGGTAGTGTTTCAGTGTGTGACAAGGTCGTTGCTTCCGGGCTACTTCATTCGGGCGTAGTCCATTAAGAGCCCTGAGATCAAAATATCATTCAACTATGACGGGTGACTACTCAGACTCCATGGCACCTAGAGACGTCTCGTCTGATCCGACACCTCGGTGTAGGGACCCTCTACAATATCCTCTCTCGAATTTTTCCTTCCCAGATCGGTGCACATGCATAGGTATGGTCTTGTAAACACTTGGGGAGGAGTCGTTTTCAAAATTTACAACATTTTCAAAATTTACAACTTTTTCAAAATTTACAACATTTTCAAAATTTACAACTTTTTCAAAATTTACAACATTTTCAAAATTTACAACTTTTTCAAAATTTACAACTTTTTCAAAATTTACAACATTTTCAAAATTTACAACTTTTTCAAAATTTACAACATTTTCAAAATTTACAACATTTTCAAAATTTACAACTTTTTCAAAATTTACAACTTTTTCAAAATTTACAACTTTTTCAAACAATGAAAGCTTCTCTTAGCTTTGAGAATTTAAAATTCTCTACTAATAGTGCCAACCACGTGAAGGTGGAAGCTTTTTCTGGCACCACTAACCTAAACATAAAAGTGTTAGTCAAAGAAATTTAAGTTTCAAATCAAAACCATATACTATCTATATACATGACACACAAAATACACAAATTTAAAATAAAATATATTCAAACTTAAATCTAGATCTTTAAACTAAAAATTATATATATATGGAAAAGAAATTATATATACTGTACATGAGCATTGTAAGAATTCATTCCAATGAACCATCATGATCGGATCTACTCAATAACAGATAGATTGCTTCATGATCTCGACTCTCGAACCTTCCAAATAATCTTGTTATCGGCCTTCCTCGATATCTATACAGCTGAATATTTGTCGCTAGAACTAGATGCGAATATAAGAGTATTTTCTTGTGTGTCTCAAAGTCTTCAAACACCCAAACAGAGGAGTTTTTTAATGGATACCGTCGAAGCCAAGTTCCAAAGAACTACCACCGACTCGTAAAATACTCAATATCTTCGCCATCTATAATAGGAGAAGTCAACTTCTTTCTTTCCTCGATGCAACGACATAAGAAATAGTCTGTTCCTTCTTCATTGTCTTCTGTCGCAATTACTACAAACACATGTCCTACAAAAAAATAACTTGGTTGAACAACTCAAATTTAAATTACATATTAAAATTTCAATGGACATAACTCAATACAAAAATTAAATAAATAACCATAAATACCATGTCGCACCAAAATCAAAAATTTCATCAAAGTCCTTGGATGTTGTAACTTCATATGCAGAAACAAGTCGTAATGCTTGTGGAGGTTGATAAGTAGGAAGCGAGTTAGATGCCTACAAATCCATCCTTCCACCCATTCTTGTGAATCACACTCGTAGTGACAAATTCGATACATGATGCATAAAAACATGTCAACTTTCTTGTCCATACAGCCCACGAAGTAGCATCTGAGCTACAAAATGAGTGCATATCACTGGACCCAGTGAGTGTCATACAATCCTCGTAGTTAGTAATATGTTGTTCCTCTATTAACCAAAAATATCTCGCGAATCGTGGAATTTTATTGAGAACCTTGGGCCATGTTGTCAGACACCATTCCACTATGCTCTTTGCAAATTTTAATTTAGCCCCATCTTTGTACTTTAACTCTTCTCTTGCAAGAGCTCTTTTCACACATGCCCCCGCACCGTCATGCTCTTCTTTTCCATGTCCACCTTTCGGTGAAACTCCAAATATGTTGCCACCCATCTTGACATGCATTTTGCTCATCCAATAAAACATTCGTGCATTCTTAAATTGAGACATGTAATTATCTCGACCATATATAATATTATTTGAAGTGGATGTCCCTATCGACAAGTTTTCATAAAATAATTGGAAACACCCTTGCATAAATTCAGAGAATGAGTACGATCATCATTGATATAAAAGTGGTACTCTCTTAAAATTTTTTGATCATTCTCTCAGACTTTGTCAAAAGAATATAGAAATGCTATATACACAAAAATGACAATTTGTACTGAGTTGTAATATTGCGATTGAACCTCCATTTGTGGTTGCAATGTGTAATTCTCTACAAAATCGACCACTGAAACAATAGTACCAATAGGAAATGTGTCTTTGCATAGCTTGAATTGTTCATCTAACTATCGAGCTCTATGTGTATGCCTCACATACTCATAAACAATTTCATCCTTAAATTTTCTCAAAATTGGAAAACGGGCATTTGTTCTCAACTATCTCACACTTTTTTAGACTCTTTTCCATCTTTCAACTGGTATGCAACTGATTTATATTTATCAAACTCAACTAAATTATGTCCTATTGTACCTTCAATTTTCTCATGGATGCAACTTTCCAATTTAGGTAATCCACCGCATGTACTACAACTTCCATCTAAACAATCCTGACTATAAAAAAATTGTCCAACTTCTTTTTCACAAAATATAGTAGGAATGAAATCCATGGAAGATATTGGTGGAACTTAAACACTACATTCCGATAATATAGTTTCAAAATGAAAATTAGAACAAATACGTAAAAATTTAGCATAATGCATAGCAAATTCAACATGTTACCTACAACAACAAGTGGTGCGAGCGTGGTTGATTTTCACGTAGAATGGTTTCAACATTTCAAAAAAGCGTTGACTAATTTTAATTTCCAGATTCTCTTGTTCAAAATTACGAAAAAATTGAGTTTGAGTCATATTTAAGAAATGCTTTGGATGTGGTTCACGATTAGTAGAACCAACTCTCCGCTTTATAACATCTTTTGTATTAGGTGAAACTCTAGTGTTATCATGCCAAAATTTAATAACTTCTCTCGTAATCGTAATATTTTTGTCCTTATGTGGTGCTCTAGTAGAAAATGCCCAAAAATCGGCATTATTGAGTGATTGAAGGATATTACGTCTTTCAAATGCTTTCATTAGAGTTTTTCATTAAATTGCAACATTTAACTTGTTTGCATAATCAAACGTTATTTTTTATTGATTCACTTACAACACTAGTAGCAAAGTACACGACACACAATATTACTATCCCTAGTGCATCTCTTGACACCAACAAAGTGTGATATGCATCATGAAGGTTTTCAACAATTGTAGAGGTTTGACCACATATATTAGATGTTTATTAATCCCAAGGTGTTTAATGTAGGTCTCATTTTAATCAATTTCATCAAACTAACCAACAATCGACATCTTTGGGAATCATTTAAAATTTCAAAATGATTATCCCAAATTTCAAAGTGGCTTTTCTTCCGATTTGTCATTCGTAAAGTTTGTCGACATTGGTTTCAAAATATTTTCATCAATTTCAATAAAAAAATTAGGTTTCTTACGTAAAATCCTAGGAGGTGTTTTTGTCAAATTTTGCTCGTCTACGCTTTCAACATGAATTTCCTTATTCACATTTTCATTGTCTCCTTCAATTTCAACATTTGCTACATCATGAGTATTTAATTATTCTTCAACATTGACAAGAAAAACTTTTTCATCACGAGTATTTAATTCAACTTCAACATCGATAATAGAGAAACATTTCCTGGTTCTTCATTGCTTACAATAGTTGGGATTGAAGATGAACCTCTTCTTGATTCACGAAGTTTCCGCATTCGATCAACATTTTGAATTTTGTTTGGCCTCTAATTCGTTTGGTGTTTTTTTACTTAATGACTTCCTTTTTTTTGTCTCCCATGATGTTTTGCTTCCGGTGATAAGAAAAACATGCAGAAAAAGATAGAATTTCACAATAATTCATACGGTAAGGTCAAAGAGTAAAAATCACATGGTAATTTAGACATTAGGATGTGTGTAAATATGATTTATGAACCTGAGTGCACTTTATAAACTGTGATCGCGGTTTATAAAGCGCACTCATGGTTTATGTTAAAAATCACGATCGCTTTATAAACCGCGATCGCGGATCTATCTTCCGAACCTAAGCCTCGGAAAATCTTTGTTTTTCCCCAACCAAAGCTATGGAAGGTCATTATGAAGTGTAAAAGGTCAAAAAACCTCAAATATGCTCTTCCAAAGACTTGAACCATGCTAAAAACTGAAAACATTTCACAAAAATGGTGCCATCGCGTAGGGGAGACTCTTAGCTTCGTAGAAATATTGATTTTAAAGTGAATAGAATAAGATAAATATCATTTTATAATTTTTTACTAACAATAGGTCTTTAACACATTTTTCCCATGAATGTTCATGTCTACGTTTAAGACTGTAACTTTTGTTTCGCTTATCAAAATATGATAAAACTTATACCATCCCAAGCATGGAAAAATTCTATACATGTTAAAAAAATATTTGATTTTGATATTTTTGATATAGTTATGGCGGGGCAAATGGAAAGCGCTTTGTTTTCTAAATATTTTTAGACCACTTTCATGGAAAAGATCATTAAAAAAATATTAATAAAAAAAAAAAAAATAAAATCCATCCCAAGATAGACAACTACATCTAACATCTCACCAAAGAAAATAAAATAAAATTTGGACATCCAAAATGCGGGCAAACAGACTACAATCTTATAAGTTTTTTCAAAAAAAAACTAAGTCATATAATTTTAAGTGTTTAATATAGGTAAACTTGTCCATTTTTTTAAAAATTAGTATTATAAACTAGATTTCGAATGCTATGATTCATATTTATATAATTTTTTCTAATTTAGAGTGCGCATATAGCTAATAATCCCTACAAGTTGAGATTTCACTATTTTTTGCAATATGACATCCACGGATGACCCTATATTTGTCCATCAACTTCCTGCACTTACCCTTGAGACAACTATACCATTTGAGAGGTCTACGAAGAGATGTAGCTCAGTTTATGTCATGTTGTGTAGAGTGTTAGAGGTTGAAGACTGAGGATCATCATCCGGTTGGCCTTCTCTACCCACATGCCATATGGGAGTGGAAATGGGACACCATTTCCATGCATTTAATAATAGAGATACCTATGTCGAGATACAACCACGATGCCAACATGGTCACGGTGGATAGATTGACAAAAGTGGCTCATTTTGTTCTAGTGAAGAAAACCTATACAATTAGTGTTGTGGCTCGAGTATATCTAGATGAGATTGTTAGACTGCACATGATTTTACGGAAGATTATTTGTGACCACAATCCCTTATACACCTCTCATTTCTGGACTATCACGTAGTGTGCCCTTGGGATGAGTATCAAATTCAATTCATCTTATCATCTAGAGACATATGGATAGACAAAGTGGGTGAATCAGATCTTGGAGGATATGTTGCGGATGTATGTCATGGACCATCAGTCTAGGTGGGAAGAGTAGTTGTATTTAGTTGAGTTTTCCTGCAACAACAATTTTTAGAGTTAGATTTGTATGGATCAATTTCAGGCATTGTATGACAGGGAGTGCAAGACACCACTGAGTTAGCAAAGATTGGAGGAAATTTTTTCTCTTGTGCTAACTTTATTACAGGATATGGATCAACATGTTGTCATGATTTGAAAAAGACTACAAGAGGCTTAGGATAGAAAAAGCAATATGCAGATCAGAGGAGTACATATCATAGTTTTGAGGTGGGAACTAAGGTGTTTCTTTGTGCCAGACCTCATAAGATTCCTATCTCTGCTATGGAAAAGACTCTAAGTTGACTCCTAGATTTATGGGTACCTTCGAGATCTTGGATCGGATTGGTCCTTTGGCCTACCATCTAGCATTTCCACCCACTTGTCTCATGTGCACAATGTTATTCATGTTTTCTAACTTAGGAGATACATTCAATATCCCTCTCATGTTTTGTATTAGAACGCAATGGAGGTGTAGGATCAGGGCAAGGGCGGTGTTAGTGGAGCCCATGTGCATCATAGAGCATAGGATCCTAGGCCTTCGAGGACACAAGATTGACCAGGTGTGGGTCTAGTGGGATAGGTACGATGAGAATGCAACCACATGGGAGGATGTCACTTTATTGTGAGCCCAATTCCTCAGCTATTCTAGTGACTTCCAGGAGGAAGTCGAGTCTAAGGGGAGGGGGATGTAGTGCCCACTCCTCTTCGACACTATTTCATTTTGATGTTGTTATTGTTGGACTGATACTTAGAAATTTGAGTATTATATTTTGATCAGTAGATGATGGAATATGCAGATATTTAGACTATTGAAATTATGTGGTTTACATTTTTATTATGATGCACTAGATGGTGATGATAGACAATTATATATGTTGATTTGCGATATTATGATTTTTATACTAACATGTCGTAATTTGGATGCATAACATATGTTGGATGTTTTGAATAGAATTATGATTTTTATGAATGCCAAAATCAAATTAATTGTATGATGCTAGATGATAGAATTGCTAATGTTGAATGATGATTATTGATTTTATATGTATATTGTCTCGATGTTGTTAATACGGCCAAAGGCTAGAGAGGTATTTTGTTTGTGTTGTAGGACATTTTATCACATACATCGAAGGGGATAGGGGAAAAACCATGGAAGGATGTCAGGTGTTGAGCAACATGGCCAAAATTTGACAACTTGTGTAATGTTATGTTGTGTTGTTGTTGCATGCCTAGTTTGGAGGTTTCCCATTGGGGGTGACCTCACATGTGTGGCCATGGGGTGATATGTTTTCCTTTTTCTTTTAATTTTTGTATGTGCTTTATTTGTGTTATATGTATTTAATTTTTGGAATTTTGTCACTTTATTAGCAAGTAATAATGTGTCTTAATTAAGTTAATCCTTCTTATTTGGTTAACTAAAATAGAGATGTGACAAATAGATAATTATGAGGTTAGGTGGTCCTTGTTGTAAGTGAGATTTATGTTGGTTTGTGTGTGTTTTACTCCACCCCAACTTCAAAATTCGGATTTTGACTTGGGAGGCCTTTTTGGAGGCTTGTGGGACAAGCTAAGCTTGTCTCATGCCTCTTAAATTTACCCAACAACCCTACCTATGGGTTGGGAGTTTATTTTTGACTTATTTATCCTTTTTGAAGTGTAAAAGGGTAAAAATAATTGTACCTTCTTCTTGTCACAATAAATTTTGTCCTTAGAAGGCATGGTGTGCAAGTTTGTGTGTCATGTGGGTTTTTCATAGTTCTTACATTCTCATTTATTATCTTGGGCATGGTGTTTGACTTGAGTGTGGGAATGGAGGAATGATGAAGTGACATCCTACATGGAGCCACCTCATCATCCTCACATTCCATTTCTATTTATTGATGGATTTTGTTGGAATGGGGGTTACTTGTTCATTTTCTTCCTTTGTCATTTTTGAAATTGGGAGCTTGTTGGAGTGATTTTGGGGAAATTTCTTGGCTTGGAGGTGTGAAAGACTTGTGAAGTGAATTTTCTTGGAGCTTGATGGAGAGGTAGGATCTCCACCTTTGTTATTTTGTTTATTATGTTTTTTGATGTGGAAATATTGTGCTTGTTAAGTTTGTTTGAGTTTTGTGAATGTGATTTTGTGTGGTTGGGTAGTATGCCTTAAGTTGGGTGTGGGAGATAGACTTATGAGACCATTGGGAATGGAAAATGGAGTTTTGAGGCATGCATTTGGTGGGAGTGTCATTCGGAGTTTCACCTATAGGGAGTGAAAAGGAAATCATGGATATATTGTTGAATACTTGTAAGGGAGAGATAACGATATTGTTTTGTTTATTTTGTGCACTTTCAGGCATAGGATGAAACTCCCACTTCAATTGGGAGGAATAAGGAGGTGGTTTCCCATAGTATTTTAACGATTTGGTTTGATTTATAACCTTTGTGTTGTTTGAGAAGTTGTAAAATTATTGAATATATCAATTGTGTTGAATATTTTGAAATGTATGTTATTTGTGGAAGCCATGTTTGTTGAAAAGTTGTCAAATGTTGCTCAAGACCCCTCATGGTTCTTTGGTTGGGGCTCGGGGAAATTAAGGGGATGTCTTATTATAATAAAACTCACCACATGAATATTGAAAATATAATATGAAAAATATTGATTTGTATTCATGTAGGATATTGTATTCATCTAGAGATAGCTTCTTATACAAATGCTTGAGGCAATTACAAATGTATTGGAAAATGAATGGCCATAATCTAGGAGTCAAGTCTTATCACTTAGTCTTCCTCATATCTCTCTCCATGAATATCTCAATCTTATCCCTAGGATCACTCACACTCCAAAATAGCTACGTGAGTTGTTTATCACAACACACTCACACTAACTATATTATTAATATGAGTTATATAAACTTATTATTAATAATGTTACACAATATATTTGTAACATTCACTCCCCTATTGTTAACATTATTAATTCCCAATATACACTCCCCTAATGTTGACATGGTACAACATAACTCCTTTTTCTGCAACATGTTACATGGGCTTGCCTCATAATCTGGATCAAAGAAAGGCGTGTAAACTTCCAACTGGCTGACTGTCTTGCTTGCACATGACCACAACTATGTGAAGGAATGCATCCCACATTTACTCCATGAAAAGAATGCACTCGACATTCCACTGTGGATCATCTTCATAAATAAGGAAGGCAGTTAGGACGGACTACATCAGTAAAAGTTTATCTACCTTTTTACATTTGTGGTTTTATGGATCGATCACCAACCCTTTCCAAATCTATGAGTGTTATAATAAAATTAGAGACATACTATAAAATGTTTTCTTATAATGTTTTCTTCTAGGAGGTTACATATAGGAATTTCTCATGCATTACAATTGAACAAGAATGTGACATCTATTATTATTTTCACATAGTGGAAAATAAACACACAACTGAAAAAATACCACAATTTCATTGTGCGCTTTCGCTTGCTTTCATGCCTAGGAATAGACGTCAATGATTGACCTCTTTTGAATGTCCATGTCTGCTACTTTACTAACTTAGTAAAATGTCATTTTGAAACTTATTTTGAAATTCCCCCTTCAATGTTGACTCGAACATCACGTACGAGTGATAATGCATCCTTAAGGCAATTTTTTATTGTAATTTTTGACTCACATATTTTGACAATGACAAAAATACAATACAATAAAATCGACAATACACACAAATGATACCTAAGATGTCATATTTTGACAATATGACAACAAGTATACAATTGTTTTAAGATGACTTTATAATCTTTACAATGAAACAAATAACACTAACAAATAAATAATAATCTAAAAACTAAACACAAAATAAACAAAACAATTAAAATAAGAAAACTATCTAAGAATCACTTTAACAAATCATAAAAAACTTAAAAATAAAACTATATGATTTAATATAGTTTATAATTTTTTTACAAAAAGATAGAACTAAATTAAATCAAACTCTAACACCATGACTATATAAATTTTGAAACATTAGAATACTTAAACTAAACTTATTAATCCGTAATACTTTGAAAAATAAGTGAGGATCAAAACTTAAAATCAAAATAAATACCATGTTTTTTTAATAAACAAAACCAAAAAATAAGACGGTAAAATAAATCAGAAAGTTTGAGTAAACACACACATTTTACTAAAAGATTAAAAGACTAAAAAAATATAAAGAATTTTAAAAAACTTGCCATGGTAGAAAAACTCACTAAATGACACGGGTGCAAAATAATCACCAGTTATAAAGATCAATACAGATGTGGAGAAATGACGCAAAAATAATTCAAATCCTAGCATGGTAGATTGATGAATATAGCATGGAATGCAGCGAGATCAAACTAATAGCTCATATCCTTGGTTTGAGTGTAGGCAGATTCATATGCATGGTATCCAATCAACTATAGAATATATATAGTTGACTGGAATTTCTCTCAAACCTTCCAACGTGGCGCTGAGAAGATGGACTTTGAATAGAGTGTAGAACAACACACAAAACTACAGATCGTGGTGAAGATCGATGCAAACAAAACCACAGTACAAGTACAGACTGAAATCCACAACCGAGTCTCTTGAAAATAGTCAAAGCCGAGATCAAAAGCATGAGAAAGATTTCTGTAAAGACTATTTGATTAATCACTGGATCAATACACATTGTCTCCTTTATAGACTCTCATCTAGACTCCATAACAGGGGTGAGACCAACCTGCTCTGATACCACTGTTAAACTTTGGTATAAATTATTATAATAAAACTCACCACATGAACATTGAAAATATAATATGAAAAATATTGATTTGTATTCATGCGGGATATTGTATTCATCCAGAGATAGATTCTTATACAAATGCTTGATCCTATAATCTAGGAGTCAAATCTTATCACTTAGTCTTCCTCATATATCTCTCCATGAATATCTCAATCTTATCCCTATGATCACTCACACTCTAAAATAGCTACGTGAGTTGTTTATCACAACACACTCATACTAACTATATTATTAATATGAGTTATATAAACTCATTATTAATAATATTACAATATATTAATAATGTTACACAACATATTTGTAACAGTGGTGAGTATGCCTTACTTGTGCATGGGTGTGGAGATGGACTAATGAGACCGTTGGGAAGGGAAAATGGAGTTTTGAGGCACTCATTTGGTGGGAGTATCATTGGGAGTTTCACCTATGGGGAGTGAAAAGGAAATCATGAATATTGTTGCATACTTGTAAGGGAGAGATAAGGATATTGTGTTGTTTTTTTGTGAATTTACAAGCATATGATGAAACTTCCACATCAATTGGGAGGAATAAGGAGATGGTTTCCCATAGTTTTTCTCCATTTGTTTTGATTTAGAACCTTTGTCTTGTTTGAGAAGTTATAAACTTATTGAATATATAATTTTGGTTGTGTTGAATATTTTTGAAATGTATGTTATTTGTGGAAGCCATGTTTGTTGAAAAGTTGTTAAATGTTGCTCAAACCCCTCATGGTTATTTGGTTGGGGTTCAGGGGCCATTAAGGGGATGTCTTATCCTCTTAATGGATTAAAGTTTTGGCGGAGAGCGTTGCCTATTCCCCCTTCCTTTGTATTGTGATCCTTGTTGTGAAAGATTGAAGTGAGCTAGTTTGGAGCTACATTGGGAAGAAGACATGAAAATTGGAGACTTCTATTTTGGCCCTTGTTGAAAGCTTTTATGTGGTCATTTGTTCATGTATTTATTCCCACTTTGAGTGGATGATTGTAAATTTGTAAGATTGAAAGAAAGTTATTTTATCACTTGAAATCCCTATTTTTGTAAACCCTTCTAAGAGTGTTTGTATGAGAAATTTATATTTTCAAATGTGTTAGTTTGTGAAGGAAACTACAAAATCTTTGCATTGGTTAAATAAAATAGAAAACTTAAAACGAATAGAAATAGTAATGCATCTCTCTTGAAATTAAGTTATTTCATTAGTTCCAAAATGTGATATGTTTCATTGTAAAAGAAATAGGAATCTTGTTAAAACTCATTGTTGTTGGAAATGATTATTACTTATGTCTTGTGATAGAAATGGAATAGTTCTCTTGTTTTATTGAATGAAAGACATATTGGAGTGATTAAACTATAGATGCATTCTAGTCTTGTTGAGGAAAATTTCCCCTCACAAATCTTATTAAACTAAATAAGAAAGTTCTACCAAAATTTTCCCAAGTTTACTTTTATCTAAATTGGTAGCAATCCTATTAATCTTTCAAATTTAGTTTTAAATGGAATAAACAAAAAAAAATATGTATATGCACATCCCTACTTAAATGCAACTATGATTAAATTAATTATATGGAAAGGTTTCTAAAATTCCTTTATGCATACGAAACAAATTGTAGTTTTCTTTATAAAAAAAGGAATTTAAATAAATTTTATTATTTTAATATTATTAATATATTAATATTATTACAATTTAATAATAATAATGAAATTTAAATATTAATGATAATATGTGTGTGTGTGTGTGTGTGTATATATATATATATATATATATATATATATATATATATACGTTATTTATATATTTATTATTAATAATACACATATTAATAAATAAAATTTATAAAAATAACCCCCACCCCATTTTTATACGGGATGGGGTGGGGTCCGCGACCCTCCCCCAAAATTTATTAACCCTACGACTATTATAGAGGGTCGAACATTACAAAAAAAAGCAATCTCTGTTAGGGTAAAAGCAACGAACTTATTGTGCATTCTTTTACCCTAACCATAAATTTAGATTCCAAAGGAAAAGGAGTTAACCTCTAACCATAAATTGGTCCCATGGTGGCCACCAAAATGAATGCCTACATATTTAGAAACTGTACAAGATGTGTTAGATATATCAATGAAATCATCTTAAAAAAGGTTACTAAATACAAATATTCTTAAACTACAACTAATGAATATGTGAGAGACATCATTTGTTTGTATAATGAATAATGTAGGCTAAGCTCAAAAATTTATCTTAACATACATGCATTACTCTACGTAAAATGTTAGTCATTTTTAATGGCAAGTGGACCTCCCTTAGATAGATGTCTAACCTTTCGGGTTTGATAAACAAAACATGTAAGACACACACGATTGATAAATAATATTGTATGAAATGGTATGCATATGTAGGTAAATGAGGGTATCAAGTCATCATCTAATGTTAACTAGTATATTATTTTTTATTGTTGATAATGTGTTGGATAAATGTAAGTTTTCTCTAGTCACAATTATGAATCTCAAAAAAATATATAGAGGTTGATGTCTAGTCCCACACGTGAATAAGGGATGTGATGGAAATTATGTAATATAATAGTTTGATGATTTTTTTGTCAAATATGGCCCCTTATTTCTCCTTCAACAATACCTCAAAACAATAAATTTACAAGAAATATAAAAATTCTCCAAAATCCAATAGGTGAAATGTTAAGTGTGAGAGTTTTATAATTTTGGCATGCATATAAGATTGTGATGGATATGAGTAGAATGTGAATTGATAACCGAGATAAAAAGGGTCTAATGTGTTTGGATATGTAAATTGGGAGGTGAAGTGTAATAAATATATAGTGGGATGTGACAACATTGAATGTGAGTGGGTGTGGGTAATTGAATGTGTAACATGTCTTAAATAAACCTTATTTTATATTTTTTACGTATTTTGTGGGAATGTATGATTGTTAGGGATTAGTGCGGTTTTATATTCCTTTTTTATTTTAAGCTTAAGATACCTTGTGCACAAGTGCATTTTTTGATATCTACACTAATGAATAAGTCCATTTTGAAGTATTCATTTTGTACTTTTGAAAAATAGGAATTCAAATTATTAACATATTTAGATGTTTTTTTGTTTCATCAAGGTGGTCCATCTTATGGCATAATCGTAGTTTGTGAAGAGAATCCCAAAAACTTAGGAATCGTATTGCATGAAATAGATGTTGTATCTATAGTACGATTAAGATCGAGAGATTTGTGTAACACTATGTACTCTTATAGATGAATAAATAATTAACATAGTATAGGATAGTTGTCCCCACCCAAGGAGTGACATAAGTATGTACAAAATATCTACAAATATCATAAGAAGCGAGTCTATAATTTATTCTCATTATTTTTCATAGATTTAAAAATGCGATAATAAATGGATTAATAAACATATAAAGGTTCATACTAAGTTGTAATAATTTTCACCAAGAGGTTTGTTAACTAGTTACATATCATATTTACCTCTCTATGTAGCTTAATGTTCATAAACCAAAAAATTTAAAAATGATTAATTCTTCTATTAAGAAACTCTTTATTTAAAATGGTGTATTGATTTCCCGGAACTAGGATTTTTTTATCTTTCTCAAAATCCTCTTCGACGAGAGAGCATTTTTGAATGTTTTCCTTAGAATTTTTTGAGGCATTATGGTCCTCAACCCCTAGAGATAAATATAAAATAATATTCATTGATGGGATTAAAATTTATCTTATGCAAGTGGTGATCAAATAAATCCATATCATCATCATCATCGCGATAAGAATAATTAGTAACTAATCCATAATGTTGTTCTAAATTGAATAATAATTATAGATTAGGATAACATCTAAATATATCTTTATATTTACCACTAATCATTATTGTGTTTAATAACAATGTTATTTGCACATTCTCTTTATGGATTCTACTTTATTGTTTTCTCTCATAATGTAGGCATATTTGTTTTCTTAATTATCATATTATTCTCATCATATATATATGCACCATCTTTAGGTAATCGTTATCCCAATTTTACCCCACGGGAAAAATTGATCAATCGCGACCCCACGTTTAAGAAAATCTAAGGGTCGGCTCTGTCCTGTGAGCTCATATTCAAATCCAACAATCAAGGGTTAGGCGGGCTTGAATAAGGGTGAAGCGAGGTCGGAAAAGGAACAAACAACGTCAAAGGAGGCCAGAGGCTCACAGAACAAGAGTGAAAAGAAACGGCTCAGAGTTTTAAGACTTTTCTCGTATACGAGTCGACTCGGGGGGTAAAGCAACGGACTCGCGGAAGGCACTGCGTGCCTCATTGGCATAGATTCAAAAGGTGTAACCCAAAGAGAGACCCCAAACTTGTGCCAACCCTCCACGTATCCAAGGTCCGGAAAAGGGACAGATCCGACCATTTAATCGACTAAGTATAAGAGTGTCGAAAGAAGCCTCCATGTGCCTCATCGGTGCAACTTTAGAAGTGAGACCCAATGGATAGACCCCAAATGAGTGCCATCCCTCCATGTGGTCAGAGCCTCAAAAGGTAGAATTGGCCATTGAAAATTCTAAATAGAGGTAGGCCAATGGAAGGAGCCACGTGTCAGCATGATGTAACTTCAAAAGTAAAATTCAAAGGGAGGTCCCAAATGTGCGTTGAGCCTCCATGTGTCCAGGGTCAGACATATGGCCTCGCTAAACAAAAGGGACTTAGCCAAAACACAAAGAAATTTGCAAGAGCCGCAGAAGGTGCCATGTGCCTCATCGGTGTAATTTCAAAGGCACATCCCAAAAGGCAGTCCCCATATGAGTACCAAGTCGCCATGTGGTCAGAGTCTGAAAAGGTAAGATCGTCTGTTGAAAAGTCCAAAAGCCTACGGAGGCCTCCATGTGTTTTATCTGCACAACTTCAAAAGTAAAATTTGGGGGCAGTTTCCAAATAAGCGTGAAGCCTCCACGTGTCTCGAGTCGGGCACAATGTCTCCGCCAACAGGAGGAACTCAAGAAGAATACAAAGGAAACGAGCGAGCAGCTCGTGGAAGCCACCACATGTCGATTGATACAATTTCAAGAGTGAGAGGAAGGGGCTGAATCTTCAACATGCGTGGGGCTACCACGTGGTCTTGCATGGATGGAATCTTTTAAATATTGTGAGCCCACGACCCTGATCTTCAAAAAACCATATCTTTCGACTGGAAGCTCGATTCGAGATGAGAAGGGACATGTTGGAAAGCTCATGGTGCTGGCTTCTCACCTGCCACCATTAATGTTTTGGCCTACCATTTTGAGGCTATCAAGTCTCCCACTTGCCACCATGATGAAGAATGGGCCTCCTTTCTTGCCCAACAAGGAACATCATGGAGGCATGGGTCTTGTAGTAAATCCCATCTTGTTGCAAGTGGATTCAATGCTCTTCCAGGGGTGGTTGGAGTAGAGTTCGAATTTTCCCTCTCTTTCTCTCTCTCATTCTTCTATATATTGTAAAGGAGGGGCATATTTCAAGGGTTCGTCATTATTTCTCTTCTCCCCCTCTCTTTCTTCCTTACGGTAGAATGTGGAGTCTAAGCCTCCTCTCTTGGCTCTGTAATGGCATTTTCTTGCCTCTTGCCCACTGATGATGTACTATGTAACTTATGGAGCAATAAAATCTGTTTTGTGATGCATCTTGTCCATCCTTTGCTTATTTTATTGTCTCTTCTTGCCTCTCATCATTGCAGGGTATACTATGCATACTCTGATGTTTATTGTAGGTTCTGGGAGCTATGTTTAATGGGTTTTGAAGTGGTGTTCCGTGTGAAATTCATCTCTAGTCTATGATGCATCTGTCCATCCTCTCCATTGCTCACCTCTCTCCATTTTAGGCAGTTGGATTTGTGATCAACCACTTCCTTTTCTAGTGTATCACCGCTTAGTGTAGGCTCTATTTTTATGTATTTCTCTCTCTCCCTGTCTCCTTGGAAGGTTAGATTAGGATTAGATAGTTTTCTTGCACTAGAGTAGCTTGTGGTAGGTAGTTTAGGAAGAAGAATCGACTTTCTCCGGAGGGCCATCTCAAGTTTGCAAGTCCCACAGCTTGAGAGATGGTCCAATGTTGTGCAATCACACTAAATGCCCCACTTAGATCCGAGGCCATTTGGGGGTGCTGTGATTTTGCATCAACAAAGAACCATGTAAATTGAGACAACCATATACAAAGAATCCTTCCCGATGAGAATAACTTAAAGAAGGTTAAAAATGTAGTGGATTCCCTTAATGCGTACCATGGGAAATCCCAATCTTTGTAGAGTGATGCATCAAATGACAAAAAAAATATATCATGCATTAAAACAAATAATACCCTTAGCTTAAAATTTGGATAACTCTCTCCCAAGAAAACAAATCATTGTCACGATGTCTATTAATTCTATGCTAGTTGTACAATAAGATTACACTCAGGAATAATCAAAATTAAGAGTAGAAAAATGAGAATTGGATAGAAAATTAATAAAGATTTTATCCATTAAAATATGTAAAATTTCATTTAATCAATTTTTATACTTATCAAAGATAATTTTTTCATTCTTATGTGTTATAGGAGGTATTTCATGTTCCTTCAATAGTATGATATAAATTATTCCATCTACATACATAAGACCTTAACTTATAGTTAATTATGAGATAAATATTTTTGATGCCCAACATAGTGTTCAAAGATATAGTCGGAAAAGGTATGCTTTACATTCCCGATATGTACAATTTCATACTTTAGCAATTTTATATCAATAATAAAAAATTAATGTACATTTGAAAATCATATTATAATTACGCCGAAAGGTGTTCCTTAAATGAACTTCTACCCCTATTTTTGACATCCTGCAGGATCACCACCGGAATTCTTAGATAGATGACATTGACGTACGTCCACTTCCATGTCTTGTCCACGTGGCTCAAGTTTGAGCGTATAGATAGGTATTATTCCACTTTTCCGTCGTGGTTTAAATGCTTATGTATTTTGTTGTCTTATGGATTTACGCTTTGAAAAATTTAAAGATTCCCTTTTACCTGCTATACAAACTGGTTTGCATAATGGCCCCATATCCTTTGAAGTCTATCCTAATTATCCAGTCAGCCTTCAAAGAGAAGATTTGTTGAAATAAGTTTTACGTCTACACCTTGCTACTACAGGTCTGCATATGAAACCTAGTGCTTGTCCTTTAGCCATTCATTATAAAATTATCTATCGTCTTGTCAATACAATGCATCCTACAGTCAAGCATGGTATTTCTAAAGGCATCAGCGTGGTGAGTCATACTAGTTTAGAAAGTCAAAAAATAGAGCCTGAGCTGATATCTTGGTCCCAGATTAGAGTTCCAAAAGAATGGACCTTATCCAAAAAGTTTCTTGAGAAAAATTAGCCTAAGTTTGGAAAATGCTACAACCAGTAATGAGTCTAAGTCTAATGTAACTTTGTCTTTCAGATCTAAGAAACCTATGTCTGATATGTCCAGATCTAGTTCATTTAGATCAGATACTTCTATTTTCTCTATTGCTGAACCTTCGAGAAAGTCTCTGAAAGAACAAACCTATATCTATAGCCATAATAGTTTAATTCATGACCCGAATACAGATTATCTCTGGTGTAAAGATTGTGAGCAGATTATAAAGCAAAAATATGTCCCCTCTAATGGTTCGACTATTAGCATGGCTTCTAAAGAATCTAATATTTCTACGCCATTTCCATCTCTTGATAGTAGTGAAGTTTTGTCATCTGATGAAACCCAAAAAGCAATCTTTTGGTATCAAAGAACCGTAGACAGACATGTTGATCCCTTTGAGTCCTCAAAAATGTTAAAATGGACTAACAAAGCAGATCAAGTCAAGTACATGATCGTTTGCAGAATCTCAAGAGTCAATTCTAGCGAAAATGGAAAAGACATTAAAAGCCATAGAACTCACTAGAAAGGAGATATATCTTCTACTCTTAGGTTGTTAAATACAAAGGTTGATGATGTCAGTACCCATATGAAAAAAGTTGATAAAAGTCTTGAGAATACTACTAGATATGTATCTACTTGTCCTGATATTCCCAAGATTGTATCTAGAGAAGTCATAGATGTTGTTCAACCCCTCATTAGCTAATCTGAGGATATTAAAAAAGATATTTCTTCCAAATTAGGTACTTGTACAAAGCAGTTTTACATCCATTACATGAGTCTACCGTTGAGTTGAGTCATGAAGTTGATCAAGTCCAAGAGTCTCAAATCCTATTCCCGAGATAGTCCCACAAATAGAGCAAATTCTGGACAATACAAAAAGCCAAGAAGTAGAACCGATTGGTCCCGTAGAAGTGTCCTAGAAAGAAGTTTCTAAATCTTCCGAATCTTCTACCAATCATAAGACTGCTTCTACTAGAACATAGTCCTTTGTTCCTTACGTATAAAAAGAATCCAGAGAAAGGATCACCAAGATGGCTAAGCTTCTTCTAGAAGAGGTAAACAAGAAGATTCCCACTAAGGGAAAAGTAGGAAAAGACAATTGAGTACATGCCACTCAACATGACACCTTTAGATAGTGGGGAGGTCCACCATGCTTTCAAAATGACTAAAGTGGAGTCACCTCAAAGCTTTATTAGACGGATGACAACAAGCCTGTCATCATAGCTTTATGGACTGAAATGGACTCTAGGACTATTGTCATTATCCGATGAGCTGGAAGATTCTTCCCAATCTCTCCTTTCAGCAAAGTAGAGGTCACGAGTGTTCCTCTCATACCAAAGTCTAGATACGAGAGGATGTTCCATCATTATCTGGAGCTAGATGCCTTCGTGATGGAAAGAGATAATGATCTAGAATCTGCAAGGAAGTGACCAGGTGCAGGAGGATGGACATTCATTGTATGATGGAGATAGATTCTTCTCCATAATTGTCCATTTGGATTAGCATGATGTCCCTGTAGAGGATTAGTCCTAACATAATAGGATATTTTTACATACCAAGGAATTTTACAATTGATTAAAATATTTCTAACAGTATCAGGTTCTACATTAAGCAGAGGACTGTCAAAAATCTTAGTAGAGATATTTAGAAAGAAAATACTTAAAATGGTTAGCAATATACTGCCTGTCTCCTAGAATGCTTGGCCTATTCCATGCATCATTCTCCATAGGATGTCCTTCGGCCAAAGCTTAGAAAATTCAAACCTCCATAATGTTTTTGGTCTTGGGACCAATTGTCTTAGCCAAATTCCTTCTACTGGAATATCATCTGGAGGAGGTTCCACGTACCTTGAATGTCTCCATTGCCACTGTAAAGTGCAAAAAACCATAGGTTCTTTCCTAGTATGAAATTTGTGGTAGGAATTTCAGGATCAACAAATCTGATGCCACCTCTATCATATTATAAGGTGATACATAAATAATTCCTCTTGAGAGTAATAGATGTTGTGCTTCATATGACATCTCATTGTCATTCCTCTTTAGAGATTCAAGGTAATTGTGACAAGTAGAAGATTGCTAGATGGTTTCAACAAATTCATGGATCACCTGTGTAACATTTACATTCTTTGAATAATTTAATTCTCTACTGGAAAAATCAGCTAGAGAATTATCTTTTCCTTTGATATGCTCAATTTCAAAACTGAAATTGTCAAACCACATTCCCCATCTTTGAAGTCTGTTGAATGCAGTTTTGTTGGCAGGATCTCCATTATTAAGTCTGGCCTTAAAATCTTTTAAATCAGAGCGTAGAATAAAATGCTCATTCTGTATAAAAATAAGAAGGCTTTTATAGCTTTCTTAGCAGCTAAAATTTCTTTATGAGTAGAATGATATTTCAGCTCTGATCCTTGAAAAGATCCAGATGTATATCTACATATCTTTTCTTTTCCATTATCTATTTTTTCTTTCAAAGACTCCCCCCAATAATTTTCACTAGCATCTTGTTTCTATGATCTTTAATCCTTGTCTGGGTAAGGACATAACAGGAAGCTTTTGAACTTGTGCTTTAATTCTTCTTAACTTGGGTCATTTCTTCTGACCAACTGGGAGCATTCTTCTTCAATCTTTTATTAAGAAGTATCCTATCTGCAACAATATTCTTATAAAAACCAACAACATAATTGATGCAACCCAAAATCTTTGAAGCTGAATCTTTTCTGAGATCTTGATCTGGGAATTCTTGAATTTTTGAAACAATATGAGATTGCATTTCAATGGATCCATCTTTAATTCTAATCCCTAGGAAATCCATTTCATCTTTGAAAATCTCCATTTTTGTTGGAGATAAACATAAACCATTCTTGTAGACTATTTCATAGAATTTCTCTAGATGATCAATATGCTCTTTGGGAGATTTAGAGAATATTAATATGTCATCAATGTAAACTATCAAGAAAATCAGATAACTCACCAAAGATAGAATCCATTTTCTTCTGAAAGATGGATGGAGCAGTCTTCAATCCAAATGGAAGAACTTTCCACTCATATTGTCCTCTAGAACTACAAAAGTTGTTTTGTAGGTGTCCTCTGGTTTCAAGAATATTTTCCAAAAGCCACTTTTTAGATCAAACTTGTTGTATACTTTTGATCCTTTGATTCTAGATAGCAGATCATCCTTAGTAGGAATAGGATGTTGGACAACTTTCACAAACTTGTTCAAAGGCTTGTAATCAACAACAAGTCTTTTCTTTTGGTGAATCTGTTCACTTCTCTTATTCACATAAAAAGTTGCACATGCCCAAGGAGAGTTAGATTCTTTGATGAAACCACCTTGGATTAGCTTTTTAATTTCTTCATGGCATTCCTTTCTTTCATAGAAGGATCATGCCTTTATGATGTGCTTTGAATTTTGGAATGATATCATTCCCTTTGTCATCTTTCTAAACTACAAATCTAGTGAACAATAATGCTTTTTTCTTTTAATAAAAAATGAGGATTATCAGAACAAAGATCTTTCTTGATCTTTGCAACAATGTCATCAATATTACCTTTACATAAGGCTATAGATTTATGAATCCATTCATGATTGGATTCTTTCTTTTGCTCTGGTAGAGGAATGATGGTTCTGAATGAATACTTTCTAGGGATTTGAACATCATGGATTGAATAAAGATATAAAATCTTTATTTAAACTGAAAGTGCCACATTCCTGTAAAGCATCTACTCCTATCAAGCAATCATATGAAAGCATATCATGCTGATAAAACTTGTAGTGTTCTTTCATATCCTTCTATCTGATAGGCACATATGTTGTATATCTAGAAATTACTTCTTTCTTATCAAAATTTATTTTAAATATGTCTCAGTCCAACAATCTGGAGGTATGGCTCTAGTTCTAAGCAGGCTTATATCTGCTCTATATCATCATTGCATCTATATAGAATAAGGCTTGATATTTGGGATGCAAATATTAATAGTAATAAAAGGATTTTGAGCTCCTTTTATAGTACATACCTCTGTATTGAATTCTTCTGTTGGGGATGTTTCCTCTACATCTTGATGCAATATTTGCTGATAGGCTTCTTCTAGAAACTGTTCATCACCTTCAGCTTCTTTCTTCTCCTGTTTTCTTCTTCAACTAGTCTCTTATATTCATTTGTAGCTTTAGCAATCACCTTTTGTAAAAATTCTATTCTATTTCTTCTCCACAATCTCATTGTTTCAGAATTGGAATAACAATATTTGTACTAGGAGTAGTTACCTGAAATTCATTGTCCATATCTTCTTCTAGAAATAGAAATGGAAAGCTTCTTCTTGGTGGAGAGTGTCTTCCTCCTCTACCACGACCTCTTCCTCTATAGGGAGTTTGTTTGCATGACATGTCCTTGTATAGGAGGCCTTGAAGTAGGTGATGACCTTTGTTGAAGAGACCATTTTTGTCTTTCTTCCTCTTCTTCTTTCTCTCTCTGCTTCATTTTCAGCTTTGACTTGAATTGTATATTTTCTTTCTAAGTTCTCTGACTTTTGTGAGAGAAAAGTCTTCTTAGCAGTATCCCATGGGGGACAATCTTCAAATTCACTTTGCCTTAGTTCTAACTATTTTAATATGACTTCAGAAGACACAGGCATGAGAGGATGAGGAAAACTAGCAATCATATTTACAAAAGAGGGAAATGAATCATAACCAGATTCTGTACTATCTGAATCTGACTCAGTATGTTCTATAATATTTACTTGAAAATCTTCTTCTGAAGATATATATGATATATCAGAAGAATAGCAATCAAATCCAGAGATTAAACAATAATCTTGATCTGTTATTCCTTTTGTTGTAAGCATATTTATTTTTGCCTTGCCTTTCTCTATCTTTCTTTTTGGGCATTCATTTGCATAATGCTTACCTTTACAAATAAAACAAGTAGGTATAAATTTTCTTTTCTTTCCCATATATTTCTTTTTCTGAAATATTGCTTTCTATATGGGACATCTTTTGAATATTTGTTTCTAGAAAACTTATACTTTTTCTTATGCTTATACTGACCCTTCCCCTTTGAAAAAGATGAACAATCTTTACAAGGCTTTCTTGATTTTGAACTTGTTCGGGGTTTACAACCAAATGGGTCAAGATCTAATAACTGACAAAATTTAGTTCCTAAGGCTTTTTGGGCCTTAACAGCTTCTTTGCGGTCTTGTTTCTCTTGGCAGAGATGAGCATTCGTCTCATCTATGATCTGATTTAAAGCACCAAGACTCAATTCTTCTGTACTCCTTCCATGCAGGGATTTCTTATATTTTGTAGCAAAGAATGCAGGAAAAGATTCTATATAGTGAGTCTCATAGTAGGATCATTTATATTACCAGAATTGTAATATAACTTTTGCATATAACACTGATATTCTTTAATCCTACTCATGTCACATAATCTGGCTCTTAAGAATAAAGAAGTATTCTTAAGCTTATCATTATCAATAGTTCCTAGAAATTCATGAATAAGAGCTGCGGTTAATGAAGCATAACCACCATTCAAAATTTCTTCTTGATGTGGATGAGCATCCCACCATTCTTTTACTATACCAACAAATCCATTTGCAATAACCTCAGCTATATTTCTAGGATCTTTCTTATATAACAAAAGTTGAGAATTTTCCCATCCTATTATTCCATGTATCAACTCCTTCACTTGTTCAGGAGTAGAGCAATCTAGCTTATACCAATTAGGCTGCAAGGTTTGAGTTCTTGCAGTATGATGTAGAGGCTCTGATGTAGAGGCTTTAGAAGTTTCCTCCATCAAAAACATACTTTCTGCTTCTTCTGGAAGAAGCTTAGCCATACTGACTGATCCTTTATCTGGATTCTTTTTATCTGTGATGAACAAAGGACTATGTTCCAGTAGAACAGTCTTATGATGGGTCAAGATCCGGAAGAATTTAGCAACTTCTTTCCAGGACACTTTCTGGACCAATCTGGTTCTATCTCTTCTGGCTTTTTGTATTGTCCAGAATTTTCTATTTGTGGGACTATCTCAGGAATAGGACTTACATAGATTCTTGGACTTGATCAACTTTATGACTTAACTCAACAGTAGACTCATGTAACTGATGCAAACTATTTTGTACAATCTTATGGGTAGTACCTAATTTAGAAGCAATATCTTTTTAGTATCCTCAGACTGACTAATGAGGGGTTGAACAACATCAATGACTTCTCTAGATACAATCTTGGGAATATCTGGACAAGTAGATACATATCTAGTAGTATTCTCAAGACTTTTATCAACTTTTTTCATATGAGTAGTAACATCATCAACTTTAGTATTTAATAATCTAAGAGCAGAAGATATATCTCCTTTCTGGTGGAGTTCTATGGCTTTTAATGTCTTTTCCATTTCTGCTAGGATAGACTCTTGAGATTGCAGATGATCATGTACAGACTTGATAGCTTTATTAGTCCAGTTTAACATTTTTGAGGACTCAGAGGGGTCAACATGTCTGTCTACAGTTCTTTGATACCAAAAGATAGCCTTTTGGGTTTCATCGATGACAAGACTTCACTACTATCAAGAGATGGAAAAGATGGAGAAATATTGGATTCTCTAGAAGCCATGCTAATGGTTGGACCATTAGAAGGGACATATTTTTGTTTTATAATCTGCTCACAATCTTTACACCAAGATAATCATATTTGGATCATGAATTAAACTATTATGGCTACAGATATAAGTTTGTTCTTTCAGAGACTTTCTCAAAGGTTCAGCAGTCGAGAAAATAGAAGTATCTGATCTAAATGAACTAGATCTGGACATATCAGACACATGTTTCTTAGATCTGAAAGACAAAGTTACATTTGACTTAGACTCATTTACAGCTGTAGCATTTTCTAACTTAGGCTGATTTTTCTCAAGAAACTTTTTGGATAAGGTCCATTCTTTTGGAACTCTAATCTGGGACCAAGATATAAGCTCAGGCTCTATTTTTGACTTTCTATTGCTATGTGGTTAGGGTTTGTATTGGGTTTGTCTTTGTCCGAAACATGAACCTTTTTTCTTTTCACCATGGGAACCGCATTTTATTTGCTAGGTTTTCCATTTTCTTCTAGTTGTTTCTACTTCAATAGCAGATCAAGTCTCCGGTAAGGATTTTTCACTGTATAATGCTCCGTCCCTCGGGGCCTCTGGTTAATTTTTTTTTCCATACAAGTGTAGTATTTGTTTTTATAAGGTGTTTTACTATTTTGGGTAGTATGATAGAGGAGCTTTGCTTTTTGGGTTGTTAAGAAATGTGACGATTCCATTGTGAACAACTTTTATATGGAAGAATACGATGAATTGCCTTGGTGGGTGTTCTAGAATTGCTTTTCTGAAAATTGAAGGTCTTTCTTTCACTTTTTAACATTTATTTTTGTTTCTGATTAGTTTTCCATTAGTATATGAGGTTTGCATTTTTCCTCTCTGAGGGATTCAACTTTCTTTGTTAGTAAAATGCAAATTTTTGACTGATAAATAATAGTTTCTTAACATAGAAGCAATCCTCGCCCTTCCATTCATTGAGAAAACATTTCCCTGGTTTGGATAGATTTAATTTTTATGACATTGGATAGAGTTTTTCTTTTCTTTTCCTTGAATCAATGAAAATAGAGTGATCACCACTGCCCCGAAATTGTATGGAAACTCAGGTCATAGATTGTAGTTACTGTAATGGATGCTCGAGAGGGTGTATTTCTATATGGTTGGTTTCTTATCAATCATTCTTTATTCCATCGAAAATTTAAGGGATTGGATCTTTTTACAAAAATAGAAAATAGTGGGTGGATCTTTTTATTTCTTAGAATAAGAATTATGAATATTATTATCCTCAAAATTTCCTCAGTAAATTGGTAACACTCGCACACACCTGCTTATTTAATTTAAGGAAACACACTGTCAAGATTAGATTACTTGTACTTTCATCTATGACTCGTATTCTATCAAAATTCATTTGGGACTTGCATTTTCCCCGGTCTAGAGTAGCGTGCATTACCTAAATGATAAAGGCTTCATGGAAAACAAGGTTTGTGCCGAGGGCTTGAACCAAGTTTCATTGGTGCATTTATTAAACAAATACCGTATTTAAATATTTGATAGAGATTATAGAATTTTTGGAAAATACCACCATTAAGTTTTCCCTTATTTTCAATATTTGTTTGGATTGTTTTGACAGTTTTTAGGGATAATGGATTGTATTGAGAGTATCCATTAGACGATAGTGAGGATAGCAGATTCCTCGGTGATCTAAATATTAAGATTCGAGTGCAAAACTATTCTCGTTATCTTCCATGCTAAACGGGTTGCAGACTATCAATCTTCAGGGCTTATGCGAGAAAGAGGATTTTTGGGTGGAAGTTGTGGTAAGCCTCCCTCTTTATAGTTATATAGCAAACAGAGGAAGTGATAAAAATTATTTTTTTGGGAAAAACCAAGCAAATCGTAGTTGTGAACCAAAACAAAGATATATGCTTATTGAATGCTATTTTTAAAAGTATTTCTATGACAAATTTTAATTTATTTGTTATTACAAATTTTGTCTCTGGGTATGGAATCGACTTCTACTTTTGGGCTTCTAAATCAATTGCTTTTGTCATTTTAAATCCAACGTCTCGGGTTCCCTATAGGACATTCTAGATATCATGGGTAGCTAGAAGGTTTTAAACTAACTTGCTATAAAACTTATTTGGAGCAAAAGACTTCGTTGTAGGGGAGAGGAGCCAATCATGGTGCATTACCCAGTAGTGGTGAGGGTAGTGGGAGTATTTGCTGTCAGCTTTTGCACAGTAAAATATTAATAATGGAATGAATATTATCCTATAAATGTACAAAGTATCCTCAAAAACTGATGTGTCTGTCACTTTTCATGTACAGCCATGAATCTGTCAACAGTAGAATAGTCAGTGTGGCTTTTAAACATATAATAACATATATTACACTTCAAAAATTGCCAGATTTAAAGTCAACATGTATTTAATACAAAGATATATTATTGTATTTCATCCCTATACAAAATAGATATGACATCATCATATCAATTTGATGTCAAATTTCACATAATTTAAGTTCCCTGTTTACTATGTAAAAGGTCTTGTCATTCACACACTTTAGGCCAGGTTCTCACAAGCAGCAGTCCAAAGTGCACCATTTTCAGATACAAGTTGTCTTTCAAGCATTAACTTTGTCACCATTTTCCATCCCAGCTACTCCCATAAATTATGTACCTGCATATTTTGATCAAATGTGAGGCTCAAGAAACAAACATTGAATTGAAATGAGAAATCAAATCAAATTGAACTTCACATATGAGTATTGAAATAAAATATCATAAATCTTGATCCACCCCTATCAGTTTCACCCAATCAAAAACAAGCACAAGGATCAACCAATTTTACCCAATAAAAAAAAAGCACAGGGATCACTCAACTACAACACTTTCCATATCTCCTATAAATCTAGTTCCTCAACTGCTCTGTGAAATTTTATTCAGTTAGAGCTATTTTGCTAGTGCATGACAATTACAGTTCCAAGCTGCCATAATCAACTGTTATTCCACATCATAGTGCCACATACAGTAAGTTCTTAACTCTGTTCTTATATTGATGCACATTCATTTAATTTTAATTTTTTTTTATTGTCCATCTCCATATGGGAAAAAACCTGATGATCCCAAAAATCTGTCAAAAGAAGCGCTTGAGATTTCTGTACAGCCCAATCTACTTTGCAAACTAATTCATGTAAGATGTATATTAACAAGTAATTCCAGTCTAAATTAATGAAAACTGTATTTCACATTTATACAGTCAAAGTATGTATCCCCTTGCTGGTGCATACTTTATGCTGCCTTTTCATGTAGACGTATATTAACAAGTTATTCCAGTCTAAATTAATTAAATCTGCCTTTTCATATTTACGAGTAGATGTATGTTCCACTTGCTGGTGCATACTTTATGCTGCCTTTTCATGTAACATGTATATTAATAAGTAATTCCAGACTAAATACATGAAATCTGTATTTCATATTTACAAGAAGCTGTATGTTCTGTAGACGTATATTTACAAGAAATTCCAGGCTAAATTACGGAAAGGCTCTATGGCAGGGGAGGCAGTCATGGTGCACCCACACTTTGGCGGATTATAGTGGACATTAAAAAAAACATTGTAATCACAAAAATCCGTCAAAAGAAGCGCACGAGAATTCTCTACAGCCCCATCTCCTTTGCCAACACATTTGACACGCAGATCACCGTACACATGAACTGGAGTGTGAGGTGTCTCAAATTCCAATTTTCATGGTGCGTACCAATAGCTGTTAGTAGAACCCCCCACAGTTTACTGTATTCGCTGCCACTTATCACTAAAACAATCACTGTTTCCGAGGACATGAAATCCACACATAGGTATATGGTAGTAATAAACAACCACTAATTTTCATGTAGATGTTTATTAACAAGTAATTCCAGACTAAATTAATGAAACCTGTATTTCATATTTACAAGTAGCCGTGTGTTCTGTAGACGTATATTTACAAGAAATTCCAGGCTGAATTACGGAAAGGCTCTGTATTTGCAAATAGATATATAAGAAATATACATCTACTTGTAAAGATACATCTACAGAATACACATCTGGATCTAAATATACATCTACAGAATATACAACGACAAAAAAGGCAGCATAAATAATACAGCTACGTGAAAATGAAGCATAAAATATACAACTACATGAAAAGGCAGCATAAAATATATGTGGAACATGTAATTTTTTGTAAGCATATATATATACATATTTCTTCAATTTAGCCTGGAATTACTTGTAAATATAAATCTAATAGTACACATACATCTGCAGGTTTCATTACTTTAGACTGGAATTACTTGTTGATATACATCTTACATGAATTAGTTTGCAAAGTAGATTGGGCTGTACAGAAATCTTTGGCCAGCATAAAGTATACAGTTTCAATAATTTAGCTCAGAATTACTTTTGAATATTCATCTACATTTAGAGGCAGCATAAAGTATACAGTTTCATTAATTTAGCTCAGAATTACTTGTGAATATTCATCTACCTTTGATTTTTGAAGTATCCATTGCTCAGAACATAGGCACTCATATCAAATGGCTGCACTTGAGAATTACGTTTGATGATTCAATATGCTGAATATCTCATTGTTGTAAGTTACATCGGTTTGTTGAATTTAACTATATTAGCAGGTTTTTATTGACATCATGAGGAGAAGGCAGCTTCCAAAAAGAGTAAGACCTGCATGTGCCAAAATTAGGGGAGCAAGATTTCCGCCAAGTGAAGAACGTGAAGAAGAGGCTATCAATACCCCACCTCAAGATGCCAATGACACACCACATGAAGAAGTAAATGTCCAAGCAATAAGAGTGAGCCCTTCAACACAAAATGTGTCAAAGCCAAGATCTGATTGGAACAAGTCTGATATGAATAATGCCATGAAAGATGTTGAAGATTATGGATACTCTACACGCGCTGCTGCAAAAAAATGGGGTATACCAGCAACCACCCTTACTTCATGGCTAATGGGCATTACCACCACTAAAAGAAAGGGTCCACCAACAATTCTAACAGAAGAAGAAGAGATGGAGATAGTGAGTTGGTGTCATGAAATGGCTGACATGGGACATGGGTTAGAAATTATACAACTTAAGACATGTGTGGCACAAATCTGCGAAACAAGGTCTAACCCATTCACGGATGGTTTTCCGGGTAAGTCATGGTGGGCAGGTTTTAAAAAAAGACACCCGGATCTAACATTAAGGACAGCTGAAGGGCTTGATAAGGATCGAGCAGTGTGTTTGAGGCCATCAATTGTCAGTTCCTTCTACATTAATTTGTCTAAAGCTTATGAGGCCAACCCATATGGACCAAACCGAATATGGAATTGTGATGAAACTGGATTACAAGCAGGGAGGAACTGCGGTATGAGAGTGCTTGCTAAAAGGGGTAGTAGGAGTGTGCCATATATCATCCCAAAAAGTAGAGAATGGATTACCATTTTGTGTTGTGTAAATGTTGCTGGACAAAGTATTCCAGGATTCTATCTTTTTAAGGGGAAGAGCCATTTAGAAAATTATATTGTAGGTTGTGAGCCTGGAGCTTGCATGGCAACACAATCACATGCATGGATGACAAAAGATTTATTCATGAACTGGTTACATCACTTTGCATCATCTATACCTGGTGGAGTGTCTCCTACCAATAGGCATTTACTAATTTTTGATGGCCATGGTTCACATGTTGCTTTGGGGACAATTCAAGAAGCCAGGAGTTTGGGGATTGATTTATTAACATTGCCTGCACACACCTCTCATAAATTACAGCCATTGGATGTGAGTGTCTTTGCTCCATTCAAAACATACTTCAAGGAGGAGAGACGCAAATGGATAGTTGCAAACCATGGGATAGATGTGAAAAGGGCTGAATTAGCAGAGTTAGGGAGCAAAGCATTCAGAATGGCTCTTACACCTAGCAACATTAAATCAGGATTCAAAAGAACAGGGATATGGCCTCTTAATCCCAATGCCTTGGATGAAGACATGGCACCAAGCAGAACATTTGACACATCTTTTCAAGATGATGTCAAAAAATGAAAAATATGCTTCATCTATCTAGGGTTGATTTAGAGGAAAGTGAAGATGCTCAGATGGTGCCTAACACACAATTGGAGAAAGAATCAGAACCTCAACAGATGGAGATAAATATAAATGAATGTGTTGCTCAACAATTGGAAACTCCAAACAGAATTAATCAAATCGATGAATCACTATCTTTGCCCACAGAAGAAAGCCCACCCGATTGGATGAAAGAAGCAGCTCTTAATCTTGGTGTCAACTTGAACTTCAATAATGAAGAGGTCAGCCTCTCTTTACCCTCTCAACCAGCAGTATTTCATGACTCAGATTTGGTGCACTACTATGTTGGCAGTCAACCTGAAGATAATGATGCAGGGGTATTAGGGGCAGATTCGAACCAAACTTGTGAGGCAAACCAGGGACAGAAAACTCTTGGTAGATTCTTGAAACTCCCTGTGGAAAAGGTTAGAGAATCATCAAGGTCAAATAGTGCTTCTGGTATAAGATTGAGTAGGGAATCTCTACTAATTACAGCAGATCAGTACATGGAGCTTCTGGTTGAGAAAGAGAACAGAAAAAAAGAAATAGATGAATTAAAGCAAAGAAAAAAGGAACAAATCCAAGAGAAGAAGGCTGAACGAATTGTTGAAAGGGAGAGGAAGGAGCAGGAAAAGATTGAAAAAGAATATAGAAGGAAAACAAAGGAGCACCAAAAGTTGATTCAAAGGCAGGAAAGGGAACAGAAAAAGGAACAGGAAAGGATTCAAAGGGATCAAGAGATAAAGGAGAAGGAGTTTGAGAAGGCAAGAAGAGAGTTAGAAAGGAAAAGGAGATTGAGCAGTCCAATTAATCCTTTTCCTGATCAACACCCAATGCTAAGAGAATTAATGGGCATACATTGCCCTTTATCAGTTTCAACACATAATACTGCAGTCGGAGTGAATGCTTCTCCAAGTTCTGATCCATTTCCAACTACGCCTACGAGGGATGTCAACATTGGGAGGCAATTGCAAAGTAACACCCCAGCTTCAACCTCAACTGCAGATTCAACGCCGCCCTTCCTCGGATTTTGGAAATAATATTTTCGAAAGTAAATATTTAATTTTGAGGGCTGAATTTTTGATGTGTGGAATTGGCCTTTCGATTTAAAAAGTACAATATAGTAGTAGTAGTTATATGGCCCAAGTATATTGTATGGCCATGTTTTTGTAATGGACAATGGAAATGTTTACTGAATGAATATATATGTCTTCCAAGTTATGTGATAACCTTTTTGAAAGATTTAAACTCCTATTGTTTCTGAAAATTACACTGAGTAACAATCAATGGTAAATGTCATTAAAGTAACACACAGAAGCCAATAACCCAATCTACAAGTAGAAAAGAGAAATACGCAATAGTTTCTATCACTGCCTCAATGAGGGTAAAAACCTCACCTGCTGGAAGCACATGGACTGTAGATATTCAAAAGAATCAAACAATTGCCAAACTAAAAAATGTGTTGATAACAACAAGCATAGGCACTTCCATTATCAGTCACTACAACAAGCATAACAACACCAGTGCAAGACAAGTACAAATTATATTATCAGATTTTAATATGTAAAATCACCAAATTATACGAATCAGTTACTAATAATAGGGGTTGCCCTGTCCTTTGACAAATCAGCCTCTTCGACTTTCTTGTAACATTCGAAGGCTTTTATCAACTATGATTGAAATATATTCAGTTATAAATCATATCCGATTATAAATCACATGCATACCAGTGTAGTTTGAATCAAACAACTCCATTTTGACTATTGCTCAAGGAGCCTAACCACTGGATTACCTTTAAATATGAACAATTTTCCAATCTTCACATTAAAACGACTAAGGAGGGAAAAGAAGTAAATGGCTAAGAACAGAACAGTGTACAGAACGAAACCTCTTTTGAAGCATCCACGGCAAGATTCAAATGACTATTTCTAGTTTTGAAGGAAGCAAAGTTAAAATATCACTTCAAGTAGATATTATTGCTGAAGAAAGAAAACAGAAGTACACTCAGAAGTATGACTAGCTCCCAACACAGAGGTGGTCAGTGTAAACACCCACACACAAAAATCTCAGGCCGAAACATTAGGCAGCTTTGTTGTTAAACTTACCATATCCCTATGCGTGGATTTCACAGTTGTCGAAAACAGCGAAGGAGATGGGGCTGTAGAGAATTCTCACGCGCTTCTTTTGACAGATTTTTGTGATTAAGTGGTGATTTTAAATGTTCAGTTTAGTGTCCCAAAGTTTGGGTGCACCGGGACTGGATCCCCTCTCATACAGTAATGTCTTTAAAAGAATGGAAGCGTCCGTGTACATAGCTACAACAATGGAAACGTGAGAGCAAAAATCACACTTTGAGCACGCTCAGTTGAGCACAATCGAATGCTACAACGATACAATGATACAATACTCACGCGCTTAGTTTGACATATTTTTATATAAATTCAACCTGCACAAAGATTCAACTCTCACGCACTTCTTTTGACACATTTTATGGAACACCCAGCTGTTTTTTAATGTTCAGTATATTGTAATTTTCAGAAACAATAGGAGTTTAAGTCTTTGCGAGAAGGAATCACGTAACTAGGAAGACATATAACATCATCTACCAGTACAGAAGAAGTAATAGTAATTGTTTCTATCACTGCCTCAGTGAGGGTTAAAACCTCACCTAATAGAACCGAATCGACTGTTAATATTCGAAGAGAATCAAACAATTTCCAAGCTCTTTTGATGTGTTGATAAACACATTTGAAGGAATGTGTCTGCATCTGCGTGGATCATTCTCCGTCAACCGAACGAGCTCCTCCCCACCACTGCAAGACGCGTACAGAAAAAACTGTCAGTTTTCATATGTAAAACCACCAAATCAAATTGAAATTCACTTTAAAACGACTAAGGAGGGTTTGTCTAAAAGAAGTAAATGAGACAGAACAGAACCGAACGAAACCTGTCATGAAGCATCCACGGCAAGATTGAAGATGGCAGATCAGAAGGATTGTCTTTGAAACACTGAGTTATTGCTGAAGAAAGAAGTCGCAAGTTTGAGTCGCTCCCAACGCCGTAGCCGTAAGCATGAACACGTTTGTGCTGTTGAAAATTATCACGCCACAACTGTAAACACTCCCCTCCTGGTCCGATGGCTTCCAAAGTCATGGGTGCGTGCTTTGCTGGTTCGAGCGGTATACGGTGTGGGTGCTGGAGGCGGTTTGGGAGTAGGTGGCGCCATACTGAGCAGTGCAATGAATCCGCGCGGAGGGAGTCATCAATCCGTTTGCTTCCCTGACACGGCGCCAAAAACATTTACTACGACCATATCCCTATGCCTGGATTTCGCTGTCCTCAGTGTACAGTCCGTTAATGCGCCTTAAATGGCATCAAAAATCTCAACCGGTGGGGGTTTACATGCACGGGATTTGGTCAAGCGCGGGAAAACACGAATTTTTGGACACCTCACATTCCAGCTCAGGCGTACGGAGGTCTACGTGTCTGTTGAGCTGGCAAATGACATGGTCGTGTAGAGAATTTGCGCGCGCTTCTTTTGACGGATTTTTGTGATTCGTCTGGTTTTTGTGCTGTTGCAAATAGTCACCCAAAGTTAGGGTGCACCGTGGTATCGCTCCCCTCCCATATACATAATAAATCTTTGAAGTAGATAATGAATGGAAAAGAATGAAGAAGTGATAAAAAAACAATTCCATTTTTCAAACTTCTTGAAAATTGTGTTGGATTATTACATACAAAAAAACACTTTTTGTCGTTATATGTTTGTGTTGTTATGCATTTACTTGCAGCAAGCCTCTAGACACTTAAGGCTGATATCTAGGGAGTTTTATTGTGCTTAAATTCACAATTGTGGACATTTTTAACATTAGTGATTTGTGATACTTCTATGCACATCGGGTTTGGCTACGTGCTTACATTTAAACTAAATAGCCAATATGTATTGAAAATCTTGATTGACTTGTCGAACTTGTAAAAGCCGATTCTCTTCAACGTACTTCCTTTTTGTGTAAATGAAATAGTGATTCATTAATATTTTAATTGTGTTGATAAATTCTTTCTTTTCCACATAGTTGGATATAAATAATTGGATTAATATCGGGAAATGCAAGACAATTTACTTTATGATTAATGAAAAAAAGACCCACACTAAGTTAGAAGGTTCATGTTTGCTTTTGTTTCCATTAATTTCCTATTATATATGACACATATCATATGTCTTCCCTTTATATATGGGTAGTAGTACTTTTACCCATTCGCCATTTTATATCTTAAACATGCATTTTACAATTTTCTGTAAAGTCAATTTTCCCCTGTTGTCTCTAGAATTTCAGTAGTGTGTAGACATATATGCATGAGTTTCAGAAGTTAATGTTAGTCTTTTTGCCTTTCTGTTGTCTCGAACCATTGAAAAATAAATGGATATACTCCCAGGATTTGCTCAATGAAATTTTTTGATGGGTGCAAGTGTTTGACAAATGTAAACGAATATATGGAATCGCAAGAAGTAAGAAGGATGCACAATTCTATTTTTTTTTGCTTTTTTAATTGAAAAAAATGGTATTTTCTGAAATCTAATTTTTCTCAAGTTATTGTCATGATAATTTATAATGGAGTGTTCCAATTTATAAAATATATATATTTACTTTTTCCTTACTAAATAATATTTCGGTGTACGAGTGCTTTGTGTACATAAAACACATCCGACACAAAGTGCCCACTTGTAGTGCCCACTTCCGTTTGACATTTTTGATATTGATCATGATACTGTTGACTATATTATGAACATTATTATAGTTTTGATTTAGTATGGTATTAGATGTCGGATCATTGATTATTATTGACTTTGATTCATATATGATGCATGTGGATGAAATTGTAAGTGATCTTTGATTGTCTTGATGATTGTTGTGATTCACATATATGTCGATGATCTTGAAATTATATTTATATTCATTTGCATGTTCTAATATGGCCACGAGACCGAACAAGGTATTTGTATTTTTAGGTTTAAAATATCACAAAAACATCGGGGATTGGAGACCAACCACATTGAAACTCTAGAGGAATTCAACAAGGTCACCATGACAACTTGTATTTGTTTGTGTTTGATTCTCGTTAGAGATTTCCATGGGGATCACCTTCAAAGGTGACCAAGGGTTATGTGTATTTATTTATTTTGTTCCTTTTTATTGATGTTTGTATGTGTTTATTAATTGATGTGTTTATCCCTTTTATTTAAATAAATTGTGGTATATAATATGAGTAATCATATTGTTAAAATAAATTACCCTCGAAAATAATTATTGGAGTGGTTGAATCTTGTATTAAATGTTGTAAGATATATGTAAGTCAAATTTGCTTCTTTGGAATTTGAAATTTTCCTTGGAGACTGATTTTAAAGGCTTGTGGGACAAGTTAAACTTGTCCCATACCTCTTAAATTTGTATACCAACCTTATCTATGGTTGGAGAGGTTAAATATAGCTTTCATTATGCATTTTTGTAAGTCTAGTTGAATGTTTTAATTACACTTCTTGCTTGAAATTAATTTCACTCCTTTGGGATATGGGCTTGATTTGAGTGTGTAAGTAAGAAGCTCATTATATTATTCACCTACTTCTTTATTGTCTTGGAGATTGAAGTTAACTTGTGAGTTGAAGTTGAGGATGTGTGATGTGACATCCTATAAAGATCCATCTCATCCTCATCTCTTCCCCCTTTTATATATTCGAATTCATTTTATTGTTTGGGGTTACACTATTTTGGTTTCCTTACTTTTGCATACTTTTTTTGGGGTGAATTCTTTGTTATTTGGAGCTCTTGCTTTGGAGAAAGTTGTAGACTTTTACAAGACCTGTGTTTCATTGACCTTGGGTTGTTTTGCATTGGAATACTTGTTGTTTGAAACTTGGAACAAGCTCCATGATGGATAGGTAAGAGCTTGGCTGTTGAAATGTATTTTTTTATTTGTGTAAATGTTATTGTTGTGAATGTTTTGACATGTGTGTGGGCTGTTTGGGTAGATGGCCTAGGGATGGTGTAGGAGAAGACTACGGGGTATTTCTATGGGAGGCATAAGTGGTTTGGGGAGGTATAAGTGTGGAGGAAGTTGAGATTTGGGTTCCACCTTAAAAAGAAATAGCTTGTATTTCTTTACTCGTTATGGGGTGCCATAAGAGGTTGGGGAGGCATAAGGAAATGTGAAGAATAAGGGTTACTTGGGGGAGACATAAGGGCATGTCGGAGATTTGAAATTATATATATATATATTTGATAGTTTGTTCTCGGATGGTGATACCCATTTCCCCTTTGAGAGGCATAAACATCATTCCCAATAGTTTCTTGTTCCTTTGAATACTAATCATGATACTTTTGATTATATTATGGACATGATTATGGACTTTATTATAGTATGATGTTAGATGTTAGATCATGGATTATTGTTGACTTGATTCAGTTATGATGCATGATGATTATTAGAGACATTTTATATGTTGATGATGATATATTGTTTGACATGGTTATATTATGGATGTTGTTCGGACATGTGATATTTGATATTGTGAGTAGACCTAGAAATGGAAAATTATTGGATGATGATATAGTTGTTGATAAAACTATAAATGATATTGTTAGATTGCTTTGATGTTGTTGTGATTCATATATCTAAATGATTTTAGGAATTATATTTATATTATTTTGGATGTTCTGATATGGCCACGAGGCCGAAGGAGGTATTTGTGTTTTACATGTTAAAATATCACAACAAACATCGGGGATTGGAGACCAACCACATTGGAATTCTAGATGAATTCAACAAGGTCACCATGGCAACTAGTATTTGTTTGTGTGTGTTGTTTGTGTGTGTTGTTAGGGATTCCCATGGGGGATCACCTTTAAATGTGACCAAGGGTTTTATGTATTTCTTTTATTTGGTCCCTTTGTTTATGTTTGCATGTGTTTATTTTGTGGTGCTTTTACCCTTTCATTAATTATTAAATGGTGTGTAAATATTGTGAGTAATCATATTGTTAAAATAAATAAATCAAATATGTCATAAGAAGGTAATTAATGAGAGTTGTTGGCCATGATTTAAAGTGTTATAAGTAATGTGTAAGTGATGTGTAAGTAATGTGTAAGTGATATGTAAGTGATGTGTAAGTGATATGTAAGTAATGTGTGAGTTGAATTTTGAGTGTGAAACACTCCACTTTCTTGGAAATTCGAATTTGTCCTTGGAGGCTGATTTTGGAGGCTTGTGGGACAAGTTAAACTTGTCTCATACCTCTTAAATTTATTTACCAACCATACCTATGGTTGGAGAGTTGAATTTAGAATTTCATTATGCATTTTGAGAAGATAAATTGTAAGTTTTAATTGCACTTTTCTTACATGGTTTAATTTCAGTCCTTTGGGGTGTGGGTTGGATTTGAGTATGTAAGTAAACTGTCATATTATTCACCCACCTATTTATTATGCATTGGAGAATGAAGTTGACTTTTGGGGTTGGGGTTGAGGATGTGTGATGTGACATCCTACATGGACCCACCTCATCCTCTTCCTTCCCTCTTCTATAAAATTCAAATTCCTTGCCTTGTTTTGGGGTTGCTTCATTTTGGAGACTTCATTCTTGGGAAAATTCCTTGCTGTTTTGGGAGCTCTTGCTTTGAAGAAGTTTTTGGAAGATTGTTGCATGCTTGTGTTTGGTGATTTTTGATTGCTTGCATTGAGATAAAACTTGCTTGTTTTGGAACTTGGAACAAATCCATCATGGAGAGGTAAGAGCTTGGCTCTTGAAATGCTTTTTTTTTATGAATGTAAATGTTATGTGTGAATGTTTTGGCATGTTTGTGGGTAATGGGTAGATGGCCTAGGAATGGTGTAGGATAAGACTATGGGGTTTATTTTGTGGGAGGAACAAGTGTGTTTTAGGGAGGTATAAGGGTGGAGGAGTTGGGATTTGGGTTCCACCTTACAAAAGAAATAGCTTGATTTCTTTACTCATTATGGGGTGCCATAAGAGGTTGGGGAGGCATAAAGAAATGTGAGGAATAAGGGTACTTGGGGAGGCATAAGGAATGTCAGGGTTTTGATATACTATATTTTGGTGGTTTGTAATTCAGGTGGTGATACCCATTTCCCCTTTTGGGAGGCATAAGAAGCATCCCCCATAGTTTCTTGCTCCTTTGGCTTGCTTGATGAAGCCTCAATAATGTTTGTCATGCTTTAATGTAGTTGTAAACTACATTCTATTTTGACTATGTTTTTATTGTGAAAATGTTGCTTGTGTGTTTGTGGAAGAAGCTTTGTTGCCATGAGTTGGATCACATCTTTTATTGCATTGTGGTTGGGGCTCGGGGGCAAATGAAGAAGGATGGATTCTCCTCTTCATTGGATGTCTTGGTTGGGTGGAGAGTGTTGCCTTTCCCCTACTCTTGTTGTGATCACAATTTGGAAGAATGAGAAATATGCATGTTGTTGTTCTAGAGCTGAGAAAAAGATAGTTTGATAGTCCCTTGTGAAATGAAATCTTATTGTAACCTTTCCCACTTGAAGTGGATGAACTTGTATATGTTTTGTAATGGAAAGATGTTGTATTGGTTATGAAAGTGTAAATTGAAATGTGAAAGAGACATACTCTGTTTTCTTTTGAAAGCAAGAAATTGTGTTTCTTGTATGATGAAATTGAGGAATGAAAGAAGGAAAGTTGTAAAGTTGTATTTGAAATCAATAAAAGGATTGTACCTTCCTTCCTCAAATTGCATCATTGTATTGAATTTAATCATCTAAATGTGAGTTGTAATCTCTGTTTGAAAGAAAGAAATGTGTATGAAGGAAGTGTAATACTCTTTTTTGAAATATGTAAAATTTGGAAATCAGAGATGTATTTTAGATTTTGAATAGTTGAATTGAATCAACTAAATGTATTAGATTATAATTTGAATGAATTATAATACTTGGAAGATGAAAATGGTGAATAGATCTTTAAAATTTGATCTTTATTTTTATTTATCAAACCGTTAAATACTTTATCCAAAATCGCACAGTTCGAACCTGCAATAATGAAATAAAAAAATAAACGATTAAATTGAAGTAGTATTCCCTAAATGAATCCAATTAGACAAAAATACTTAAGGAAATTCTTAGAAAACTTAGCAAAAAATGGGCTCAACCCTCTTACAGTCGTTTTGTTGTCAAGAGATGTAAATTTTCAAATTACAAATCAATCAGACAAATTGAATCTTGAAATCCTTCTTAAATCCATCTAAGAAAAATTCTCCATGTCTATTTGACATGTTGAGAGAGGAAGAAGATCAAATTGAACAAATCTTATAAGTTAAAATTTACCAATTTACATTGTAAAAGCCTATAGATCATTTTCTTGAAATTGACTCCTTAAACTTATCAAAATCAAAATTTAATGATTCTGAGTAAAGAGGACGTTTGAGAGATTTCCATAAAAGTCCTCATTTTCCCAAAACTCCTCTCTATCAAAATTTATGGCCTTCTAAGTTTTCTTCATTTGGCATCAAAAAAAATAATTTAAATGAACTTTTTTTGGAAAAATTTCCCTTTGGACCACAATTTTTTCCCTAGCACTTCAGAAAATTTTTTGGGAAAATTTTCCTAATTTTCCCCACTCCCTGCCCACAGTGCCAATCGGAGCTGCCACGTGGCACCACGAGGCATTGGCGGAGGGCGGGTCCTTTTTAACTTAGCGTTTTCAAAAAATTTTGGAAAATTTTCCAAATTTTTCCCATTCCCCCCCCTGAAGCCAATCAAGAGCTGCCATGGCATCCATTATGAGGCATCGGCGGAGGCATTTTTGAATTTTACCCTTTTTGGGAAATTTTTCTAAATTTTCCCATTGCCCCCCATTACCCAATTAAAAATCCACATGTGGCATCCTCGCATGGCTTTTTACTTTTTTTCACCCTTCGGGCATTAAAACTCTTTTATCCCATCACCATGTGTCCCCGCATTTGGGGAGGTGCCACGTGTCCCTTGTGGACTCGTGGGAGGGCGGGTGCAAAGGTGGTTTTTCACCCCACGTGAGAAAATTTTTCCATAAAATGTCTCCCACGGCCCCACCCGACCCGACTCCTCCTCTCGGGAAAAATTTCTCCCCATGGCCCGCAGAGACACCCTTGGAAATTTTCTCCCCCTGGGCCGCGAGCCCGCTCTTGGGAAAAATTTCACCCCAAGGCCCATCGGCCATAACTTGAGAAATATGAGGAGTTAGGAGGACTTCTTTATATCAATGGAAAGGTGAGGAAATTTCTATCCAATGGGAATGATTTAGGAAATTTTGAATGTGTTAATTTTGAGAAAAATCAAGTTGAATCTTTAAATCCTATTAGAGAGTGGGTATGGTGAGGAATTACCCTCTAAACCTAATTGAACTTTCTAACCCTAAATTTTGGGACCTTGTGACCTCTAATAATTGTTAATAAAAGAAAATTATATTCTAGTGGATTAGAATTGATTTAGAACTTGTTAGTGACAATTGTTGTCTTGTAACCTAGTTGTAGACTCTTTTAAAAAAAAAAATTATTCCATAATTTTCCTAACTAATCCTAGGTTGTTCTTGGGTCTCAAGTGGGTTGTTTTAGCGGCAATACACTTGGTATCAAAGTAGTGGTTCAAAATCTTGGGCCATTGGGCACACTAGAAAACTTGAGACATGAACCTTAAACCTAGCACACTTTTAAATCTAGAAAACAACTTAGTTTAGAAATTTTCATATTTTAGTAAACATGGAAATTGAATAAAACTTAGAAAGATGAACTAACTCTCCTTGGTCTGTGCAGGAGGTGCGTAGATGGGATGAGGGGTCTTTTCACATAGACCTAGACTTACCACCACCAGATCATGTTGTAGCAGCCATCCTACCCCAGATTTTACAGACTCTTCAGGATGTTAATGCCACTCTACGTGGAGGATCAGTAGGAGGACATGCAGCCAGACATGATAGAGTCACTTCCATTGAGGGTCATGTATCTCCTCGACCCAACGAGGAGCATGGAGGAGAGAACTTCCATGCAAAGTCAGCCAGAGAAGAGTCACCACAGAGGGGACAAGGTGACCAAGTTTTAGGACATAGAGAGAGGTCTCGGAGCCCTAGGCTTAGGGATGAGCATATAGAGAGGCCTAGAGGCCATCAGACCACAGCTGCAGATCACATCAGGGAGATCCTGAAGCTTTGGCCATCACATTATTCTAGTGACATAGGTGGATTTTAGGTAGAGGCCTGGTTGGTGAGCTTGAGCGGATGCTTCAAGCTCTGTCCTTGTTCTAGAAACATGAAAGCTCATGTTGCGATCCATCTACTAAGGGATGGAGCTGGTGTCTGGTGGCGGACAGAGGAGCAAAGCTCCATGTTGATTATGAGATAGTTACCTAGGAGCTCTTTGAGGAGTGTTTTTGGAGTAGATATTTGTCACGGAGGTTCATACAATAGTGGATAGATGAGTTCATGACCTCGACAGGCATCTCTTACATAGTGGCTGAGTATGAGAGTAGATTTTGGATCTACTCCAATATGTTGATTACATGTAGGATGAGTAGGTGTGGATCCACAGGTTCATCCGGGGCCTAAATCTAGACATTGGAGGTGTAGTGTGGATCCATTGTCCATAGACATTAGCTGAGGCCATCGAGAAGGCCTATATAGCAGAGGAGACTCGGGAAAGACCTAGTAGGCTAGAGACCGAGTCCAGAGCCGCATACAATAGATGTAGGACAAATAGATCGAGGGGGTTAGTACCTCTTCCTCATGGTGGATAAGGTTCAACATAGTCATCTTTTAGACCATAGCAAGCAGCAGTAGCCTATCCCGCCCACCTTATAGACCTCCATAGAGGTTTGATGCATAGAGAGGTCGGAGTATGGGGCCTCCTCCTAGGGGTCCCATCAGGACACAGGGTGCCCAGAGAGCTCACTCAGTAGGAGCTCACTAGTAGAGACCTCAACGAGACCATAGCTAGATCATCAAGATCCACACCACAGACCTCCAGAGTACCGAAATTTGGACTGCTACACAAGGGGAGAGGATCAGGCGGTTGTTTTGGTTGTGGTGTTACTGACATTTTTGAGAGACTACCCATAGAACCCTAATAATAAGGGTAAGACACATATCTCAGAGCCTACTATTGGTGATATGGGGTGCAATCATAGATGTATGCAGTGGTTGAGAACCACTAGGAAAAGCATCAGAGTACAGTTATTGAGACTATAGGTAACATTGGTGGCATTCCTACCTCCATTTTGTTTGATTTTGGTTCTTCTGATTCTTTTATTGCACCATCTTTAGTAGAGCGATGCAGGATAGTGGTAGTTAGGCAGGGTCATAGTTGGGATGTTGAGATGGCTTCGGGAGCCAAGATCTCTATAGACTCCTTAGTTAAGGAGTGTGTGGTGGATTTGGGACCTTTCACCACTACCTCGGATCTTCGTATCCTTCCTTTGGGCTCATATGGAGTCATCTTGGGTATGGATTGGTTATCTACACATAGGGCCAGAGTGGATTGTTACCACAAGATTATATCTTGTGCAGATGATTTGGGAGTTGAGTCGGTGATTTTAGGGTCAGAGACCCATTTCTATTCACACCATCTCTCTGTATGAAGTTTAAGCGGTGTGTGCGATGGGGTTGTCAGATGTATGTTGTTATAGTTAGTGAACAAATCAGAGGATGGGTCTAGTGGACCATCACTAGATGATCATCCCATTTTGAGAGAGTTTACAGATGTCTTTCTAGGGGAGCTACTGGGTTACCACCCCACGTGAGATTGATTTTCATATAGATCTAGTTCCGGGAGTCAGAGCCTATCTCACGAGCACCTTATCGGATGACCACCCCAAAACTCTGTGAGCTCAAGTTATAGCTGGAGGGCCTTCTGGAGAAAGGCCTTATCCATCCTAGTGTATCCCCTTGGGGTGCACCGGTGATTTTGTGAAGAAGAAGGATGGATCCTTGTGGTTGTGTATTGATTACTGCCAACTGAATAAGGTAATGATTAAGAATCGTTATCCCCTTCCACGCATTGATGATTTGTTTGATCAGATGAAGGGAGCCACAATTTTCTCTAAGATAGACCTTAAGTCAGCTATCATTAGTTGAGGATTTTGGAGGTGGATATTCATAAGACCACCTTTCATACGAGATATGGCCACTATGAGTTCATAGTGGTACCTTTTGGTTTGATGAATGCCCCCAATGTTTATGAGTTTGATGAATGGGGTATTTAGGACCTTCTTAGATCACTTCATGCTCATCTTCCTTGATGAAATTTTGATTTACTCACGTACGTGTGAGGAGCATGAGGGGCACCTTCACTAGGTTCTTCAGTGTCTTCGTGAGCAGCAAATTTATGGGAACTTGGAGAAGTGTGCATTCTTTCAAACGGAGGTGTAGTATTTAGGTCATATCATTTCTAGGGAAGGTATCACCATTGATCCTTCCAAGATTAGAGCTATTATGGATTGGCCAACACCCACTACTGTGACTAGGTGTGCAGCTTCATGGGATTAGAAGTTACTACAGGAGATTTATTTAGACTTCTCTCGGATTGCACACCCCATCACTTCCCTTCAGAGGAAAGGGAAGAAGTTTGTTTGGTTGAATAAGTGTGAGTAGGCCTTCAAGACACTTTGAAGGAATGTCTCACTACAACACCTATTCTTATAGTACCGGATCCACAGGGTGAGTTTTTCATTTGCACGGATGCTTCTTTAGTAGGGCTTGGAGGTGTGTTGATGCAGGAGGGCAGAGTAGTGGCTTTTGAGTCTCAAAACTCAAATATTATGAGCTTAATTATCCCAACTCATGATCTTGAGCTTGCGGTAGTTGTGCACACTTTGGTTTGATGGAGGCACTTTCTACTTGGTCAGAGATTCACACTCAGGACATATCACTTGAGTCTTCGCCACCTCTTCACACAGCCCAATCTCAACGCTCATTAACAGGCATTGGATGGAGTTGCTTTGTGAGTATGATATGGAGATAGAGCATGTGAAGGGGAAGGAGAATGTGGTGGTAGATGCTCTCAATAGAGATGGAGACATGTGGCTATGGCCACCTCAGTGAGCACAGATTTACGGAGCAAGATTCTTCAGCAGCTTCCTCTTGACAACTTCTACATTACATTTCAAGCAGAGATAGAGTCTCAGAGACTCCTCGAGGGGAAGTTTGATGGTTTTTCCACAGAGGTAGATGGTCATATCAGGCACAGAGGCCGGATTTATGTTCCTAGAGATGGAGGCTTGAGGCAAGACATCTTGGCAGAGGCACATCATGCACCCTATTCAGCCCATCCCGGGGTGAAGAAGATGCATGCCACCTTGAGACAGTTGTATCATTGGAGAGGAATTCATAGAGACATGGCTTAGTTCATGTCATGATGTTTAGAGTGCCAGAAAGTAAAGGTTGAGCATCAACATCCAGCTGGCCTTCTCTTTCCTCATGCTATACTAGAGTGGAAATGGGACACCATTTCCATGGACTTCATTGTTGGCTACCGATGTCGAGATATCACCACGACGCCATCATGGTCATGGTTGATAAATTGAAAAAAGTGGCTCACTTTTCTCTGGTGAAGACCACTTATACAGCTAGTGCAGTGGCATGGGTATATTTGGATGAGATTTTCAGGTTGCACGAGATTTCATGGAAGATATTATTTGTGACCGTGATCCTTTGTATACTTCCCATTTTTGGACTACCATGCAGCATATGCCCTTAGGACAAAGATCAATTTCAGCACAACATATCACCCCGAGATAGATGGATAGACAGAGTGGGTGAATCAGATTTTAGAGGACATGCTCATGATGTACATGATGGATCAGCAGTCTAGATGGGAGGAGTACCTGTACTTGGTGGAGTTTTCCTACAATAATAGTTTTTAGAGTTCTATAGGCATGGCTCCTTTTCAGGCTTTGTATGGTAGAGAGTGCATGACACCTCTTAACTTGGGATAGGTTAGAGGACAAGGTTTCTCTTGGACCAGATTTGTTACAGGACATGGAGCAACATGTGGTTTTGATCAGACAGAGACTGCATGAGGCACATGACAGGTAGAAGAAGTACGTAGATCAACATAGGACCAATATAGTTTTGATGTGGGCATGAAGGTGTTCCTTCATGTCAGGCCACATAAAAGAGCCCTATCCATTATGGAAAAGGTTCTAAGTTAGCTCCTAGATTTGTTGGTCCTTTTGAGATCTTGAGCATATCGGCCCTTTGGCCTACCTATCTAGCATTGCCACCTAGCTTGTCTCGCATACATGATGTGTTTCATGTTTCAGTTCTTAGGAGATATGTTGCAGATCCTTCTCATGTGTTAGATTGGACATCATTACAGTAGGTGTAGGATCAGGGGTAGGTGATGGTGGAGCCTGTTCACATCCTAGATCATAGGACCTTGGGCCTTTGAGGCAGAGAGGTTGATCAAGTCCGGGTGTAGTGGGATAGATATGATGAGACTGCAGCTACATGGGAGGATGCTACTTTTCTACGAGTTCAGTTTCCACATTTGTTCCAGTGACTTCCAGAGGAAGTCGAGTCTAAGGGGAGGGGATGTAGTGCCCACTTCCCTTTGACACCTTTTTTATACTAATCATGATACTACTGATTATATTATGGACATGATTATGGACTTTATTATAGTATGATGTTAGATGTTAGATCATGGATTATTGTTGACTTGATTTAGTTATGATGCATGATGATTATTAGAGACATTTTATATGTTGATGATGATATACTGTTTGACATGGTTATATTATGGATGTTGTTTAGACATGTGATATTTGGATATTGTGAGTAGACCTAGAAATGGAAATTATTGGATGATGATATAGTTGTTGATAAAACTATAAATGATATTGTTAGATTGCTTTGATGTTGTTGTGATTCATATATCTAGATGATTTTGGGAATTATATTTATATTATTTTGGATGTTTTGATATGGCCACGAGGCCAAGGAGGTATTTGTGTTTTGTAGGTTAAAATATCACAACAAACATCGGGGGATTGGAGACCAACCACATTGGAATTCTAGATGAATTCAACAAGGTCACCATGGCAACTAGTATTTGTTTGTGCATGTTTGTGTGTGTTAGGGATTCCCATGGGGGATCACCTTTAAATGTGACAAGGGTTTTATGTATTTCTTTTATTTTGTCCCTTTGTTTATGTTTGCATGTGTTTATTTTGTGATGTTTTTACCCTTTCATTAATTATTAAATGGTGTGTAAATATTGTGAGTAATCATATTGTTAAAATAAATAAATCAAATATGTCATAAGAAGGTAATTAATGAGAGTTGTTGGCCATGATTTAAAGTGTTATAAGTAATGTGTAGTGATGTGTATGATATGTAAGTGATATGTAAGTGATGTGTAAGTGATATGTAAGTGATGTGTGAGTTGAATTTTGAGTGTGAAACACTCCACTTTCTTGGAAATTCGAATTTGTCCTTGGAGGCTGATTTTGGAGGCTTATGGGACAAGTTAAACTTGTCCCATACCTCTTAAATTTATTTACCAACCATACCTATAGTTGGAGAGTTGATTTTAGAATTTCATTATGCTTTTTGAGAAGGTAAATTATAGATTTTAATTACACTTTTCTTACATGGTTTAATTTCAGTCCTTTGGGGTGTGGGTTGGATTTGAGTATGTAAGTAAACTGTCATATTATTCACCCACCTATTTATTATGCATTGGAGAATGAAGTTGAATTTGGGGTTGGGGTTGAGGATGTGTGATGTGACATCCTACATGGACCCACCTCATCCTCTTCTCATCCCTCTTCTATAAAATTCAAATTCCTTGCCTTGTTTTGAGGTTGTTTCATTTTTAAGACTTCATTCTTGGGTGAATTCCTTGTTGTTTTGGGAGCTCTTGCTTTGAAGAAGTTTTTGGAAGATTGTTGCATGCTTTTATTTGGCTGATTTGAATTGCTTACATTGGGATAAAGCTTGCTGCTTTGGAACTTGGAACAACTCCATCATGGAGAGGTAGGAGCTTGGCTCTTGAAATGCTTCTTTTTTATGAATGTATTGTTAATGTGTGAATGTTTTGGCATGTTTGTGGGCTGTTGGGTAGATGGCCTAGGAATGGTGTAGGAGAAGACTATGGGGTTTATTTTATGGGAGGAACAAGTGTGTTTTAGGGAGGTATAAGGGTGGAGGGAGTTGGGATTTGGGTTCCACCTTACAAAGAAATAACTTGCATTTCTTTACTCATTATGGGGTGCCATAAAAGGTTGGGAGGCATAAGAAATGTGAGGAATAAGGGGTACTTGGGGAGGCATAAAAATGTCGGGTTTTGATATACTATATTTTGGCGGTTTGTAATTCGGTGGTGATACCCATTTCCCCTTTTGGGAGGCATAAGAAGCACCCCCATAGTTTCTTGATCTTTTGGCTTGCTTGATGAAGCCTCAGTAATGTTTGTCATGCTTTAATGTAGTTGTAAACTACATTCTGTTTTGGACTATGTTTTTATTGTGAAAATACTGCTTGTGTGTTTGTGGAACCCTGTTGCTGCCATGAGTTGGATCACATCTTTTATTACATTGTGGTTGGGCTCGGGGTCAATGAAGAAGGATGGCTTCTCCTCTTCATTGGATGTCTTGGTTGGGTGGAGAGCGTTTCCTTTCCCCTACTCTTGTTGTGATCACAATTTGGAAGAATGAGAAATATGCATGTTGTTGTTCTGGAGCTGAGATAAAGATAGTTTGATAGTCCCTTGTGAAATGAAATCTTATTGTAACCTTTCCCACTTGAAGTGGATGAACTTGTATATGTTTTGTAATGGAAAGATGTTGTATTGGTTATGAAAGTGTAAATTGAAATGTGAAAGAGACATACTCTGCTCTGTTCTTTTGAAAGAAATTGTGTTCTGTATGATGAAATTGAGGAATGAAAGAAGAAAAGTTGTAAAGTTGTATTTGAAATCAATAAAGGATTGCACTACCTTCCTCAAATTGCATCATTGTATTGAATTTAATCATCTAAATGTGAGTTGTAATCTCTATTTGAAAGAAAGAAATGTGTATGAAGGAAGTGTAATACTCTTTGTTTTTGAATATGTAAAATTTGGAAATCAAAGATGTATTTTAGATTTTGAATAGTTGAATTGATTTAACTAAATGTATTAGATTATAATTGGAATGAATTATAATACTTGGAATATGAAAATGAGGTATTGAAATAAAAATTAAATGATTAAATGGAAGTAGTATGCCCTAAATGAATCCAATTGGAAAAAAATACTTAAGGAACTTCTTAGAAAACTTAGCAAAAAATGCACTCAACCCTCTTACAAAAATCCTTTTCTGTCAAGAGATGTAAATTTTTCAAATTGCAAATCAATTAGAGAAATTGAATACTGAAATTCTTTTAAATGCATCTAAGAACAATTCTCCATGTCTATTTGACATGTTGAGAGAGGGAGAGGATCAAATATAACAAATTTTATAAGTTAAAATTTACCAGTTTGCACTGTAAAAGCCTACAGATCATTTTCTTGAAATTGACTCTTAAACCTTACCAAAATCACAATTTAATGATTCTTAAGTAAAGAGGACATCAAGAGATTTCCAGAAAGTCCTTGTTTTCCCAAAAATGAGCTCTTTATCAAAAGTTATGGTTTTCTGAAGTTTCTTTCCTTTATTTGGCGTAAAAAATAAATTCTAATTGTAAAAAAAAAATTTGGTAAAAATTTCCTTGGCGGACCCACAGCGAGCCCGAATTTTCCCTTAGCACTTCGAAAAAATTTTGACAACTTTTTCCAAATTTTTCCCACCGCCCCCCATGTGACCGACCCGCAGCCAATTAGGAGCTGCCACGTGGCGTCACGAGACATCAGCAGAGGAGCGGGTTCCTTTTTGCCTTTTGCATTTTCGGAAAATTTTGGGAAAATTTCCCAAAATTTTTCCCCACCGCCCACCCGCCCACAAACTGATCAAAGTTGCAACATGGAATCACGAGGCATTTGCGAGGCATGGGTAAATTTTATCCTTTTTGTCCTTCAAGGTGTTAAAATCTTTTTATCCCCGCCGACTCGCTTTCCCCGCGTTGGCTTAGGAGGCACCACGTGTCCCTTGCGGACTTGTAGACTCGCGGGAACACGGGTGAAAAGGTGGATTTTTCGCCCCACGCGGGATTGTTTTTTTCAAAATATCTCCTGCGGCCCCGCCGAATCGAATCCTCCTTCGGGAAATATTTCTCCCGCGGCCCAAAGCAGCCTCCACCCTTAGGGCAAATTTACTCCCCAGGCCCATAGGCCCGCCAATTTTCACCCCAATAACTTAACTTGAGAAATATGAGGAGTTAGGAAGACTTATTTATATCACTGGAAAGGTGAGAAAATTTCCTATCCAATGAAAATGATTTAGGGAAGTTTTGAATGCATTAATTTTGAGAAAAATAAAGTTGAATCTTTAAATCCTGTTAGAGAGTGGGTATGGTGAGGAATTACCCTCTTTGAACCTAATTGAACTTTCTAACCCTAAATTTTGGGACCTTGAGACAAATAATAATTGTTAATAAAAAAATTATATTCTAATAGATTAGAATTGATCTAGAACTTTATAGTGACAACTTTGTTGTCTTGTAACTTGGTTGTAGACTCTGTTAAAAAATAAATTATTCCATAATTTTCCTAACTAATCCTAGGTTGTTGTTGGGTTTCAATTGGGTTGTTTTTAGTGGGCATCACGGTTGCCTTTCCCTATTTTGTTGTGATCAAATTGAAATAAAGAAAATCGAGGATATTCATACTTTTTATTCTAGAGTTGAGAAAGAAGATAGTTTGACAGTCCACTTGTGAGATTTCTACTTGTAAAACCATTTCCCACTTAAAGTGGATGACAATGTAATATGTTTTCTAAGAAGAGTTACTATGTTTTGGAAATGAAATCCCATTTGAATGTGAAAGGAAAGGAAAGATTGGATAATATTTTTTGAAAAGGAATGGGAAAAAGACGAGTTTGACAAATCCTTGTTGAGATTATTTCTTAGTGTAACATTTTCCCACTTTGAAGTGGATGACCTTATATATTATTTGTGATGGAAAGATGTTTTGTATTGGATATGAAAGTTACAATGTGAATTGTGAAAGAGAAATACTCTTTTTCTATTTTTGAATAAATGTGGAAGAAAATGGTATTTAATATTTGGTAATTGAGGAATGAAAGAAGAAGTGTAAAGGTATCTTTCTTGAATCAATAAAATATTGTATTAATTTTCTCAAATGACATTATTAGGTATTGAAATTTGATTGTTGAATGTATTTTGAAATTTTGATTGGAAAGATAAAAAAGTGAATACGTATGGAGAAATGTCATAATGCTCTATTCTTTAGAAATGAATGTTTTAGAAATCAGAACTATATTTTGGCCTTTGAATACTTTGATTTGAATCAACTTAATGTGTTAGATTGGATCTGGAATGAATTCTAATACTTAGAAGATGATAAATGGAAAATAGATCTTTTCGAACTTGATCTCTATTAGATGTTTTCAAAACTACAAAATATTAATCAAATGATGTACGAAACGACTTTCAAAAACCATAGAAGAAAAATGAAATGTCAAATTGAACCTAATATGAGAAAAATGATCTCAATTAGACCTTAAAACTTAAGAAATTATTATAGAATCTTTCAAATTGGGAAAAGGAAAAATTACATACATCCTGGGTCAGTATAAAAGCCGGTAATTTGGAATTGTAAATCAATCAAACAAATTAACCCTTACAATCCAACCTAAATTCCTGCAAGTGTAATCCTCCATGTCTTTTTTACATGTTGATTAAGAAAGAATGTTGAAATTGAACAAAAATTTATAAGTTAAAAATACCAGTTCACATTTTAGAAGCCTGTAGAACGTTTTCTCAAAATTGACCCTTAAAACTTCATCCAAATCAAATTCTTAAGGTTTTTGTGCAAGGGGGATGTCATGATCTTTCCAGAAAGTCCTCGTTTGCAAAAAACTAAGTTCCCAATCAAATGTTATGGCCTTATGAAGTTTTTACTTCATTTGGTTTCAAAGATAATCTAACTGTCAAATTTAAATGAATAAAATATTCTTGGGCGGACCCGTGGGCTAAAACCTTCTTTCTTTACTTTTTTCCCCAAAAATTACAAAGCCATGAAGTTTCCCGCCACTCCGCTAACCCCAAAACCATCTTTTTGTCAAAAATAATCTAAGTTTGAAAAAGGAAAATTTGGAAAATTTTCCCCGCCGCGTTGCTCCGCCGTTTGCTTTTGGAAGCATTTCTACGGGTGCACGTGCTGCAACCACTAACTTAAATTTTTCTAATTTTGTCAAAAATTCCTATTGTTCTCCGTGGCCCCGCACTCCACGCCCATTGTTTGGAAAAGCTCTTTCGTGTGCACATGGGCTTACACTGACAAACTTATTTTTTTTGAAATTTGGAAAAATTTCCTAATTCTCCCCACTAGCCTGCCACTATGCAGCTAATGAGGGACTTCCACGTGGCCTCCTTAGGCATGGTGGAAGATTGAAGTGCTTTTAACCCTTAAGTCTTTCCGCTTCAAAGGTCAATTTTTTCCTAAGTTCTCCGTTGCCCCGCTACACCGCATGACAATGGTTGTCCAAGCCATGGCGTCTCGAACGTTGACAGAGGAGTGGGTAAATTTGGTCCTTTTTCCTTGTTAATTTAAAAGTAAAAAAAAAATTCCTCTTGGTCTTCGGCGGGCCTACCTTCCTATCCCGGTTAAAATTTAGACATGTGTCCCTCGGTGGAATCGAAAAAACTTTCATTCTTTGGGCGCGAGGTTCCGCTATGGACTCGCGGGCGTCATTGCCTCTTTTTATCCAAAAGAGCGAAGCACTATGTTTTCTCCCTTGGCCCGACCCGAAATCTTCTAGGAAAAATTTCTCTCTCAAGCTGCAGAGGCTTGAGCTAGGGAAAATTTTCCTCCCTGCACTCCGCAGGCCGCTCTTGGGGAAAATTTTCATCCCAAAGCCCGCCGGCTTATATCTTAAAAAATATGAGAAGTTAGGTGTAACGCCCACATTTTACATACACAAATACAATAGTAAAATGCCGGGATAATTTTTTTTTGACATGCATTGCCGACTACACAACAACATAAGGGCTCCAAGGAGAGAAACTCAACAATGCATAACACACTTACATAAGTCAATGACTCACATAACACACGACAACACCAAATACATGTTGTTGCTACACTTTCCCAAAAGATTGAATACTAGTAATGACTCAGCCACAAGAAAGAAAAGGGACTCAAGGATTGGAAAACCCACCACACATCATTACCATGATTACATCTTTGTTACGATTAACATTTCAATAACATTATTATGTAAGTATAAGTTTCTCCTTTTTCCACCTACAGATTCATAAGTTCATTTCACATTCAACTTACAGTTTACCCATTTAAGTTGGCTCTTTATCCCTTACCACAATCTCCATAACTTACCTAATTATTTTCCATATTTCCAATTACATAAAAGTTCCTAATTCTCTTGTTCTTATGCTAAAGGTTTGTTTCTCAAATATGTTTAGTTGACATTTAATTTTACCCTCATTATGCAAGGGGACCAACCAGAAGTTGTCGAGGGAAAATAATACACATCAAAGGAGGTGAAGGTTCAAGTTTCCCTTTCCTATAAACTTCCTTCCATTAGAAGCACAATTGTTCTCGTACTATGGTTGTTTTAGTTCCAAATTTAGTTTGATTCAATTAAGCATTTACATGACATAATTTTATTTTATTTTATTTTTAGTGGACTCTATATTGGCTCAAATGCCTAGTCCCACCAAGAACAATTTGTATCCATTCATTAAAAAAAGTCAAAGCTTAAATATACCATAAGGACTTCAGAAAAATTTGTTCCTAAACCATTATCACATATACTCTTGTTTCTCATTTCATTTACATTGTTTCTTAGGTCTCTTTTTGGCGTCACTTTTTAACATTAAGAGTTACGAAAGTACTTGTCTAACATCTTGAAGAAGTATATGATTGGAAGCACTATAACTACACACGAGCCCCAAGGAAGTGTTAGTTCTACTTGCACCAAAAATAGTTTGACCATGTCATTCCTGACCATCAAGTTTATGACGATGCCGCTAGACATATCGACTATGAAGACAACTCAAAATTGGGCTCTTATTTACTTAAACTAGAAGGTTCCATCGAGTGCAAATTTTAAGTTCATTCTACAGTTTCAATCTCTTCTATGCTAAGAAGGATCTCACATGAAGACAAGTTATGCACAAATCTTATACTTGGGTTGACTATTGTGGTTAGATTCCTTTATTACATTTTCAAGGTAAGAAACACAACACCAAATATTTAACCAATAATTGCACAATAGAAGTTCACTACAAGGTATTAATTTCAATTCCATTTGACATATATATTCAACTTTTACCATAACAATTTTGGGATCAAAATAACATCCATGAATAGTTACAAATTTCCCAAGCACTTCTTAATCTAGAAACTTTTACATACTACCAATTTCAACAATAAGTCTTTCAATATATTACAAAAATAAACAATGAATTTACTCAACGTCTTTTCACCATCTTTCTTGCATCCTGCAAAACCATGTGAGCGTGAAATCAGCGATAAATCACTGGCATGACATCCACCCTAATCTAACATAATGAATGTATTTAGTTTCCCATTTACATAATAACATTAATAATTTGCATTCGAAAGAAGAAGGTTAGAGACATATTTATTTCATTTCATTTCACTTCAATTTTTAACCAAGGAGAGAGAAATAAATAGGGAAGAGAGAGAAACACTATTTTTCCAAAAGTTCAATTTCACACAACAAGTCACATGGTATAGTTTCAAACAATTATTTACAAGTGTCAACAAGTTTCCATATTGATCTGGTAACCCGATGGGGTCCTACAACTTTCTTTTTACATTTTCCTGCTAGTTGTCAACAATGCCCAATTTGGGCTCGAGGCTAAGAAACCACTTTCAATTGTTGTCTCGTGATGAGAAAACACACCATGGGTAAATTTCACATGTTATCCTATACACGAAGAATTCATAAGAACTCGTAGAATTTCAAAACATGAGAATGGTTTACGATTGGTAGCCAGTTTTCCGAGGCCATCGGTCATAATTGACCCAGTTTGACCTAGTCAAAATATGATTGAAGACCTACAAAATGACCTTGCCAAACTATCTAGAAGACTATTTTTCCCCAAACTGATGGTTCTAGGAAATTTATATTGAAGTACTAGAGGTTGGTGAAGGTGGATAAGCATTTTGTTGTCTAGGATTAAAAACGAGCTGATACGAAACCCAACTTTTCAATTTAAACAACTTCCTATAGCTGTAAAACGGTGTAAAAGGGCTCCTAGAAGGGAGTCAAAAAGATCACAAATGATCATTCGAGTTTGATTCAAGGATTGAAGTGACTCCTCACATAACAAGGTACACGAAGGAAGCTTAACAAATCCTTTTTAAAGTTATGAAGGTTATTTTGCGAGTCTCCAAAAAATGTAATTTAACAATTTAAACTAGGAAATGGTCAACATATTCACAGGGAAGTCAACTTCATCTTGTAAATAGAAAAGAGTACTATAGAAATCTAGTTTGGTTGGGATGTTTACTACATCCTCACGAAGTGAGGGTTTAAGTTCATTGTCTACCAAGGAATATTGGATTTTGTAAGTTAAGATATAACGTTTTATTGTTTTAAGACAAGTTTATTTGATACAATCAATTATATGAACATCCTTCAATTTAAAATTTTATTCCATTGCAAAAGAAAAACTAAGGAACATAAATTATGAGAGATGAGGAGAGATGAACCATGCCTGGGAGATATTTGTTAAACCCGAAGAGGGTTCATCCACTTGGGCATTTCGTTAGAAGTGTCCTGAATTTCCATTTATGCACTTGCTTGTTAAACTGGTTCCATGAAATGATTTGAGAATTCTCTTTAATGACTTTCCTAAGGTTATAAGACCCCTCCTCTAATGAGCCTATGGGTCATGTTCCTCAACTCCCCATTTTACATAATCCAAAAGAGTAATATATGCCATAATATAAGCCTCAAAGATTGATTCATTCATTAAATCCATGAACTCGTCATTCATCTTCCAAGATCAATATGGTATCCCAAAATTCCCACTTTTACATAGATGGTTCCATAAGAGAACTCTAAGTCTATGAACATTTGATCATCCAACTCGAAAGGAGAGTTGTCGTAAATAGTGACTCCATCTTTAATATGCTCTTTAAGCACCAAGGAACAGACTTACAAAGTATCTTTATTTTACTTAATATTTTGATGATAAGAGTTTAGAAAACGATAGCTGAAACAACCTCTTGAAAATGCCTTAATCTTTCTTCATTCAATCCTTTTCACTTAAAACCATTCAACCATTTAAATCCCTCATCTATCAATCTGCATGGCCACATGCTAATAAAAATAATAAAGAATCTTACATGGTTGAAATGTCTCCCAAGATCACCTCTCAAGGCACCTTGAAAAACCTCTTCTCATGCCTTCCCACACATAAACAATTGCATAACATCTTTCACAAATTAATCCCTCCCTAAAAACATTTATGTGCATGCAAAACTTGGGAATGAAAAACACTCTCTAAGCTTGCATTTTGGCATAGATGGGAGGTTTCTTGAAGCGGTTGTAGAGTTGGGCTTTCCTACCAATATTCATTTGCTTGAAAGTTTTTGAACCTTTTTACAAACCCATTATAGAGCTTCTTGCGAGTCATTGCATTCATGTAAGGCTTGTTTTATTTCAAGAATTTTGGTGAACATTTACTTGTTCTTACGTATGTTTCCACATTTGGCATATGAAGGGACATGACATATTATAATTTTCCCACATGCTCCACCTACTCCATTATACGCACCTTCCTTGTGCACTAACCAAATACTACAAAAAAACAACACTGTACTTGGTTTCTGCGTGGAAACAATTGAGTTCATCATAAAGTGCATAATTATTTCAAATAAAATGACAATTCTGAAGGAATCCACCTGTGTCATTCTCCAAAAGTTGAATCTTTCCACTCACCACTCTACTTTTGTCATTTCCATTAATTCCCCCACATCTACTTTACCACCATGTACATTTTTAATTTATTTTAGTAATTTAGGTTTTTTTTGGTCGAGCACTACATTTCCCTCCCCTTAAAAGAGCATCGTCCTTAATGTGACATAACACCAAGGATAGAAAAAGTGATAAGCAATGAAGGAAGCTAATGATGACCATTTTGTCTAGGGATAAGATCTTTATGTTAGAACACGACCATAGGGAAGTCAAGAAAGTTTAACAAATTCAAAAACTCTTAATGTTCTGTGAAGATTGGTAGTTCTAGTTTACCTTATTACTTAGTTAGTCTTCCTTTACAATATTTATTTTCTCAAGATCTTAATACTTATTGTTTATAATTTTTATTTTTTTATTTTCTTATGTTCATGGGTGTCCATTAGTAATTGGTCTCAAAATGTCACATCAAATTCAACACAACACAAATGACCCACAAAACATCTTGCTACATACTTTCATGATTGTATCACATAACAAGTCCTTTAATTCCACCATGGAAGGACAACAAAGTAGTCCACATAATAGAGAATTTCCAACAATTATGTTATAGACATAAATCCCGTACACACATGTGACTGAAAAATAAAATCATCACGCTGATACATATACAACGGGTATCACATGACCCAAAAACCATGATTGAACCAACATAGTGCCAAGTCAATATCCAATAGACCATACCAATGGGAGCGTCAATCCTCAAACATAACAATGTCTAGACTCAAAAGAGTACACATTACTCATTATACCAACTCCACACATCACAAGACATCACGAAACAATTTCCATATATCTCCCAAAGCATCACCAAACAACTCCATATACCTCGGAGAGAGAAAGAATCATAGTGCCAAAATCAAGTCGGGTCACTCAACCATAGAGTCCCATCTAAGAATATCAGGTCACTCTCCCAAAGAGTGCCATCAAGAATATAGGGTCACTCTCCCAAAGAGTGCCATCAAGAATATAGGGTCACTCTCCCAAAGAGTGCTATCAAGAATAACGGGTCACTCTCCCAAAGAGTGCCATAAAATAACGTGTCACTCTCCCAAAGAGTGTCATCTCCATTCGCCTTTAAATGAGGTTGGGTCACCCTATGGTCCTAGGCACATATAGCCCCGTCACCCCCACCCAAGTGGTGTAGTGGCCTATAGTTCAGAAACTACATGATGCTATGACCTCCTTGGGGCGTACCCCCATACCACAAAGCGGGCCCATAGGTTCAACCACTCCATGGTGAATCCCATGACCCTATTCCAACACATTACGACATTAGAACCAACATAACAATCCATTCAAATGCCAAGTAGAAAAATCAAAAGCCTTTGGCAAGGCTATAAAACTTTTAAACATGAAAATAAATTTTAAATCTAAGAAAACAAATGGCTAATTAGCCATGGTTAGTGCAAAATCTGAATATTAATGCAACAACCAAATAAATGCCCAAAATATAAGAAAATGTCAATCAAGAAAGTGGTTGGTTCTAGCAAGAAAAGAGATAATGATCAATTTATGAATAAAATACGTATTGAGAAATAACACATTACAATCACTATGTGGCCTCATACCACCACCAAAGGGGTACTCATCGAGTTGTTGGCACTCGAACATCAAGCCTCAGCTCATAAAAATATACATGTAACTAGAAATGAGTATATCAAATAATGTAACTGTCATCATCTCTACCTGAATCATCCCTCCAAACTCCCACAAGGATCAACATAGTCAAAATTACATAGGATTGTTCAATGAACAATCCAATAGGAAAGAGCAGGGGACACTAGTTGCATAAGTTGAGCCTAAGGTGGTGCGCACCCATAATATACTAAGCAAGATCAAAGTATACTAAACAAATAAAAGTGGGTTTTCAGTCTATATAAGACTCCACTTCTTCACTCATACTTGGCTTAAGATTATGAAAACCTGGTCCACACCTCCTCTCTCCACACATACACTCTTGACAATTTCTCCCCTTAGGGTCATCTAGTGTAAGGTTCACAACATACATAGAACTACATCACTAACACAATAGTGATTCACGCACACTAACCATAACGTCTTATGTATGGTATATATATGGGGTAAAACACAATCATTACTTTCATGGGTTATGATACATCACATTACCACATTCTACAACCAAAGTGTAATCATTGTACAATAGGGGTCATACACTCACCATATGCCCCTAAATCATGACATGAACCATCACATATTACATGAATTATACATATGATGAACACAATGTCTAACCTTACAACATATAGTCAATTCCAATTATAACATGGTGACACACATGATTCATCACAACACATGGTGACAACATCACGATAAAATCCAATTCACTTTACAACAATTTTGTCATGTAATACATCAATACACCTTCATATCACATAATGCCAAAATGCTCTAATACTCTGTAATCCACAATAACATTCTTTTTTTTTCACACACAATAAGGTGGTACATCACACATGAATTCCTCATTGAATCCATGAAATAGAGAGTGAATACTCTCATCATAAGCACATCAACATGATAACAAATACGCACTAAGTGACATGCACCACATGTGCTTCCATAAGGTCACAATTACAACATTGTTCACATTACAACATATATCACATTACTCTTCCAATATCCACCACCATCATGTAAAATCATCACAACTCCAATCTGTCCCAGAGGTTCAAGAGCATGAACCTCTACTCTGATACCATATGTAACGCCCACATTTTACACACACAAATACAACAAAAATGCCAAGATAAGTTTTTTTGACATACATTACCGACTACACAACAATATAAGGGCTCTAAGGAGAGAAACTCAACAATGCATAACGCACTTAAATAAGTCAATGACTCACATAACACATGACAACACCAAATACATGTCGTTGCCACACTTTCCCAAAAGATTGAATACTAGCAATGACTTAGCCACAAGAAAGAAAAGGACTCAAGGATTGGAAAACCCACCACACATCATTAACATGATTACATCTTTATTACGATTGACATTTCAATAACATTATTATATAAGTATAAGTTTCTCCATTTTCCACCTATGATTCATAAGTTCTTTTCACATTCAACTTACAATTTACCCATTTAAGTTGGCTCTTTATCCCTTACCACAAATCTCATAACTTACCTAATTATTTTCCATATTTCCAATTAAATAAAAAGTTCCTAATTATCTTGTTGTTATGCTAGAGGTTTGTTTCTCAAATATGTTTAGTTGAAATTTAATTTTACCCTAATTATGTAAGGGGACTAACCAAAAGTTGTCGAGGAAAATAATACACATCAAAGGAGGTGAAGGTTCAAGTTTCCCTTTCCTATAAACTTCCTTCCATTAGAAGCACAATTGTTCTCGTAATATGGTCGCTTTCAATTCCAAATTTAGTTTGGCTCAATTAAGCAATTACATGACATAATTATATGAACATCCTTCAATTTAAAATTTTATTCCATTGCAAAAGAAAATCTAAGGAACATAAATTATGAGAGATGAGGAGAGATGAACCATGCCTAGTGGGGCAAGGTCAAACTGCGCAGGATTCGGTTCAACATCTCACTTGGGCATTTCGTTAAGCAGCTTGCAAGTGTCCTCAATCCCATCCTTATGCACTTGCTAGAAAGATTCGATACTCTTTCCACGAAATGATTTGAGAATTCTCTTTAATGATCATCGACAGATAAGGTTGGCCATAAGACCCTCCTCTACATGAGCCTATAGAGTCTAAAATCTTCCTCCAACTCCCCATTTTACAATAACCATCCAAAAGAGTAATATATGTCATAATATAAGCCTCAAGGATTGATTCTTTCATTAAATCCATGAACTCGTATGCTCTTCCAAGATTTAATATGGTATCCCAAATTCCCACTTTTACATAGATGGTTGATAAGAGAACTTAAACTGCAACATTTGATCATCCAACTCGAAAGGAGAGTTGTCATAAATAGTGACTCCATATTTTATATGCTCTTTAAGCACCAAGGAAACAAACCCACATAGTCGCCTAAGATTTGACTAGTATGTTGATGATAAGAGTTTAGAGTTTCCTCAAGATAGCTGAAACAACCACGCATATCCTTTTTTTTGTCTGATTCAAAGAGACACTGAAACCATTCAACCATTTAAATCCCTCATCTATTGAACCTGCACGGCCACATGCTAATAAAAATAATAAAGAATCTTACATGGTTGGAATGTCTCCCTTGAGATCACCTCTCCCTGAGGCACCTTGCCCAACCTCTTCTCATGCCTGCTGGACCTCCCACACACTTGGCAAACAATTGCAAAAATAACATCTGACAAATTAATCCCTCCCTAAAAACATTTATGTGCATGCAAAACTTGTCTCTAAGATCACATTTTACACAGGCAGGGAGGTTGCTTGAAGCGGTTGTAGAGTTGGGCTTTGTGCCTACCAATATTCATTTGCTTGAAAGTTTTTGAACCTTTTAACAAACCCATTCTGTGTATATCTTGCAGTCGTTGCATTCCATAAGGCTTCTTTTATTTTAGGAATTTTGGTGAACAATTTACTTTTCTTACGTATGTTTCCACATTCTGTAGGCATATGAAGGGACGTGACATATTATAATGGAGGTTGAGCTGTCCACATGCTCCACCTACTCCATTATACGCACCTTCCTTGTGCACTAACCAAATACTACAAAAAAACAATGTGTACTTGGGTTTCTGCGTGGAAACAGCTTGGAGTTCATCAATAAAGTGCATGTATTATTCAACAAAGAAAATGACAATTCTGAAAGAAATCCATAGTGTGTCATTCTCCACTTGTTACACAATCTACTCTTGTCATTTCCATTAATTCCCCCACGTCTACTTTACCACCAAATGCATTTCCAATTTTATTAGTAATTTAGGTTTGTTTTTGGTCGAGTACTACATTAGGAGGACTTCTTTATATCGCTGGAAAGGTGAGGAAATTTCCTATCTAATGGGAATGTTTTCAAGAAGTTTTGAGTGCATTAAATATGAGAAGAATCAGGTTGAATCTTTTAAGAGAGTTATGAGTGTGGGTAAGTGAGAATTTACCCTGTTTGTTTAAATGGGTATTCTCCCCCTTATATTTAGACCTTATTCATTGTTGAAACCTTGTAGAATTAAATACCTAGGGTATTTAATTGTATTGGCTCTTCTTACCCCGAGTTTAATTAAGATTTGTTTGGCTTAGGATTAATCTAGTTTTAAATGGTTATATTATCACCTAAGGGAAATTTAACCGTGCTCGGATAACTTTCACTCTCTTAGTGTTTTGTAAGGTGATTTGATAATTGTTATAATGGGAAAAGTTATTAGTTGAATTTAATTGTCCTTGAGACTTTGGTTGTTAACACTTTAAAATTTTTTATTGCATTTGTTTTCTAACTAAACATAGGTTGTTCTTGGGTCTCAAGTGGGAGATTTTAGCGGGTGTTACACTTGGTATCAGAGTCGTGGGTTCAAAGCTTGGACCCTTGGGCACACTATAAAACTTGAGACATGAACTGTAAACCTAGCACACGTTTAAATCTAGAAAACAACCTTGTTGAAAATTGAAAAAAATAAAAAATAAATACGTATATATATATATATATATATATATATATTTATATATATATATATATATATATATATATATATATTATTTATTTTTTTATTGTTTTTTCAACAAGATTTTTCTAGGTTTAAAGGTGTATATATATATATATATATATAAAATTTACATTACTCGTTCAATTGAACTTCCGTAATCAAAATAAAAATAAAATAATAAGTTGTTTGAATTGTTGTACTTTCTTAGCGGCGTTTTGTCTAAACCCGGGTAACTAAGAATGTCAAATTAAATTGATTTTTGTGAACTTCTAGCGTAGTGGAAACTTGGTTCCCCTTTGAAAATGTGTTGTTTTACAAGTCCTAAATCTTGATTTAATTATATGATGCATTAAGCTCTTTGAGACCCTTCCTTATTGGAGTAGTTGGAATGATAAATTGTATAGTGTGATTCTTGTGGTTGGACAATAGTGGTTGTGTTCTGGGGTCGATAAGAGTTAATTAGAAGTTGTTTAGAGCTTCTTTCCTTTGGTGGTTAGGAAAGATGGTTTGGTTGTCGATTTTCATTTTGTTACCCATATGGGAGAGTGGACATTAACTCGGGTGTCGTTTATGACTCAATCCTGCGTATGTGTCCTTGGAACTGACATCGAGGCGAGTACCCCTATTGGTGGCCATGAAGGGCTGCAGAGTGAATGTGGTGTTAACGTTTGTGCTTTACATTCGTAATATTATGTTATTTTATCAAGGACCAACATCTTATTTTATGATTGATTTGAGAAGCTCCGAGGCTCTTTTAGTTATTTATATTTTTGTGAGAATTTTTAGACTTTGCAATGTGGCTACTTAGCCACTTTCATTGATTGCCGATATTTCTTGGATTTTAATTTGACTAGTGACTCAGAGCTCGTTATCTTGTTGGCTACTTAGCTAAATGTTACATGATTCTCACTTGCATGTTGTTGAGTTGGTCCTACATTGTTGCCTTGTGACGTTTTTGTCATGGGGGTACACCCTAGGTGTCTTGAATTTCCTCTTAGGTGCTTAAAGTTATGCCTTGGTTTTAGATGCACGGAACCTTGAGTGTGTCTAGGATCTTAGAGTGACTTTTTCATTTCTCGACCTTGCTAGTTAGAGAGTTCATTGTGTTGTGCATTCTAGTTGGCAGTCTGTTAGCGGTGGTGGTGATTCTCTTACAATCCGGTAAGAGCTTGAACCTCGTTGGAGTAGAGGTGTTTAATTATGGGCTGATGAATTATGATAGGATTAGATTACTTTTGGCTGGATGTGGATGTTAGTAGAAAAGTGTTTGTTCGGTAGTGGCTTTTCTTTGATGGCACGTTAAGTTTTATTAGGATTTCCTTATTTCAAGTAAAGAACTTGAGATTTGTATGCATCTTGGTAATTATGGTTAGAATTAATCTCATTCGAGTAATGTGTGTAAATTAAGTGTGTTTGTTTTCCCTCTCGACCTATAAATATGTCTACCCTTTCCTTAAATTTTTAAGTTACTATGAATAATACTCTATGACCTATTAATATTGGATTACGTGGAGACACTTATGGATGATTTGAGTCTTTTGGACCATGACATTGGTGATGTTAGTGTAATTAGACCTTTATAATTTAATCTCGGTGGTATTTTATAATGTGATTCTTCTTGCGAAACTGTAACTCTTGGTCGTAAAGCCATGTTGAATAGATAGTTGATTGTCTGCTTACATTTGATGCTTTCTAGTGAGTATGTGGTGTTCTTATAGTTAAAATATTTCCTTTTCATTTCGATTTCTTGGTTGGTGGTATCCTGTGGTAATATGGGTGTAGATTTGAAAACTTTCCTTGTCTTATCATGTGAGTAAAATGTTTTCACCAAAACAACAAACATTGTTAAACCCTAGTAGATCAGTAAAAGTAATTATGCTTCCTTAATCATCTTCCTTGTAACTTCTTTTGAGAACTTGTAGAACCCACTAGGAATGTTTTATGATACTTGTAATTAGTGAAGAAAAAATCTCAAAATATTGTTGTGATCCATGTTGGTTGATTGTTTCCTAGTTCTTACAAAATTAATAATGTGTTTTCTATGTTGAATGTCCCTTGTTTCCTTAGAATTAAAAATGTGATGTGTTGATTTACCTCTCTCTCCATAAAATTAATAATGTGACCTGTTTACCCTTCCTTCTCATTAAATTTTTAATTTAATAAGTTGACTCACCCAAACATCATAAAACTATAATTGAGGAGATTTGGCCTTGAAGTTTAACAAATAAATTTGAACATAGAAAGAGAAATTGGTCCTTGCTTTAACCTTGGTAGATTAATAGAAGAAATAAAAACCATGTAGAAGAATAGAAAGGGAAAAAAATGTCCATCTACCTCCCTAGGAGTAAAATAAATACTTTTTCTCTTTTCCGCCTTTATAGAATGGCAAGATATCATGCCCCCTTTGTGGTCCTTATAACAAAAACTTGTGATGTCATAATAGGAGGAAGTTTAATTAAGAAACATCATAAGGGAATGTTCTTAGAAAATGAAACTACCACTTTTGAATTAAGTAGTTGAGTTATAAAATAAGTAAGATTTATGTGTATTGAGTGTAATGTATAGTTAAAACTATAGTTCTGTCACCTAGACCCGGAATTGTGAAACACCCGATGGATAGTAATGTGTTCTAGTTGCTTAGTACTTTCTTGTTCATAGATGTATGTGCTTTTTTGTGAGAGAGTTTTGGGTCATCATACCCTTATCGTTCCCATAGCTTGATGAGTGTGAGTTGTGGTATTTTTGGATTGAGACTTATCTCTTGTTTAAGAAGCAACCTCCTTGCTTGTTATCTTGTCCTTGGAGACCTAAGTTATTGTAATTTTAAGGCAACATATGTTAAGGATATAAAATAACTTTGGGAAGTCTTATTTTCTTCTTGTTCTTCTTGAGATGCATTGTTGTTGTTGCCCCTTTTCCATTAGGATGGAAAGTGCAAGATGATGTTACTCACTTTTGATATGATACACCCTTGATTGTAGTTGGACCCCATGTTACTTGTTCTTCTTCCGAGTGACCTTGAGTGCTCCTTGGTGTTCTTGTGCTCTCTTTATGGTTATTCCGAGCTTGAGCAAGAAATAAGATAAATAAATCCCATTGTGTTATAGTGTATGGTGCTTCTTGCATTGTTATGCTAGCTGCTAGTGGAGTTGTTTACTAAATGTTGATGTCTCTAATTTGGTTAGTGTTGTGTCTTTGATATTTTTTTATGTGTGTAAGTCAGGGTTTAGGAAACCTTGTGGTCTTGACTTCGCTTAGTATTACCAAGAAAATTTAATTGTACCCTCTCGAGTTATGGAAGTGCTTATTTTGAATAGTTCCTTGATTTTAAATGTTTTGCTGATTTAGGTGTCCTTCCTTGTTGATTAACCTCATCTTGTGTGACCTCAAATTGTGAGACCTTGAGTAGACTTGTTCCTCATGCAAATTTGTTCATGGTTGATTCTTCTAGCCTTGTCTAAACAATGAACTATGAAAGCATAATTTAACCTTAGTGGAAACCTTAATTTTTGTTACTATAGTATGTTGTATTCCTTGGGAAACTATGTGGTCTTTCTCAAACTCATGGAATTATCCTTATTATTCCTCTACTTGGTGGTTACTCTTAAGACTCTTTTGAACTCTTCATGTTATATTGTTATGTGTTGTATCTTGGTTGATAGCGTAAAGTTACTCTCTAGATTTAAATGTTCGTAGCCTTGCATGCAGAAAGTTTAGAACTCATCCCTTACAATCTCCCTTCTTCTTGCTAAATTGCATTGGACCAAACTTGGGTTCTATAGACCCACACTTGTTTGAAGAAAGCAATCCCATAATGGGAGTGATCCTTTTTCTGTTGCATTTGTTCTTATCTTCTTTCTAGTGACTTCCAGGAGGAAGTCGAGTCTAAGGGGAGGGGGATGTAGTGCCCACTTCCTTTGAAAATTTTGATATTGATCATGATATCTGCTGACTATATTATGGACATTATTATAGTTTTGATTTAGTATGGTGTTAGATGTCGATCATGGAATATTATTAAATTTGATTCATATATGATGCATGTGGATGAAATTGTAAGTGATACTGATGATTGTCTTGATGATTGTTGTGATTCACATATATGTCGATGATCTTGAAATTATATTTATATTCATTTGGATGTTCTAATATGGCCACAAGGCCAAAGGAGGTATTTGTATTTTTCAGGTTTAAAATATCACAACATTGGGGGATTGGAGACCAACCACATTGGAATTCTAGATGAATTCAACAAGGTCACCATGGCAACTTGTATTTGTTTATGTGTGTTTGATTATGTTAGGGATCCCCATGGGGGGGATCACCTTTAAACATGACCAAGGGTTATGTGTATTTATTTATTTGGTTCCTTTTATTGATGTTTGTATGTGTTTATTAAGTGATGTGTTTATCCCTTTTATTTAAATAAATTGTGGTATATAATGTGAGTAATCATATTGTTAAAATAAATTAATCAAATTGGGTCATAAGAAAATAATTATTGGAGTGGTTGACTCTTGTATTAAATGTTGTAAGATATGTGTAAGAAATGTGTAAGTGATGTGTAAGAGATATGTAAGTAAAATTTGGAGTATGAAACACTTCATCTTCTTTGGAATTCAAATTGTCCTTGGAGACTGATTTTGGAGGCTTGTGGGACAAGTTAAACTTGTCCCATACCTCTTAAATTTACATACCAACCTTACCTATGGTTGGAGAGTTTAAATCTAGCTTTCATTATGCATTTTTGTAAGTCTAGTTGAATGTTTTAATTACACTTCTTGCTTGAAATTAATTTCAGTCCTTTGGGATATGGGCTTGATTTGAGTGTGTAAGTAAGATTGTCATATTATTCACCTACTTATTTATTGTGTCTTGGAGATTGAAGTTGACTTGTGAGTTGGAGTTGAGGATGTGTGATGTGGCATCCTAAAAAGATCCACCTCATCCTCCTCTCTTCCCCCTTCTATATATTCAATTCATTTTATTGTTTTGGGGTTACACTCTTTTGGTTTCTTTACTTTTGCATACTTCTTTTGGGGTGAATTATTTTGCTATTTGGAGCTCTTTCTTTGGAGAAAGTTGCAGACTTTTTACAGACTTGTGTTTTCGTTGATCTTGGGTTGTTTTGCATTGGAAAGCTTGTTGTTTGGAACTTGGAACAAACTCCATTATGGAGAGGTAAGAGCTTGGCTCTTGAAATGCTCTTCTTTTATTTGTGCAAAATGTTATTGTTGTGAATGTTTTGGCATGTGTGTGGGTTGTTTGGGTAGATGGCCTAGGGATGGTGTAGGAGAAGACTATGGGGTATTTTTGTGGGAGGCATAAGTGTTTTGGGGAGGTATAAGTGTGGAGGGAGTTGGGATTTGGGTTCCACCTTAAAAATAAATAGCTTGCATTTCTTTACTTGTTATGGGGTGCCATAAGAGGTTGGGGAGGCATAAGGAAATGTGAGGAATAAGGGGTACTTGGGGAGGCATAAGGGCATGTCAGGGATTTGAAATGATATATATATATATATATATATATATATATATATATATTGGCGGTTTGTTCTCAGGTGGTGATACCCATTTCCCCTTTGGGAGGCATAAGCAAGCATCCCCCATAGTTTCTTTCTCCTTTGGCTTGCATGGTGAAGCTTGAGTTTTGTTTGTTATGTTTTAATGTGGTTGTAAACTGCATTCTATTTTGATTGTGTTTTTTGAATGAGAAATTTGTCTTGTGTTGTGGAAGCCTGTTGTTGCCATGTGTTGAAAAACATTTCTTATTGCATTGTGGTTGGGGCTCGGGGCCAATGAAGAAGGATGGCTTCTCCTTGTCATTGGATATCTTGGTTGGGTGGAGAGCGTTGCCTTTCCCCTATTCTGTTGTGATCAAATTGAAATAAAGAAAATGGAGGATATTCATACTGTTGTTCTAGAGCTGAGAAAGAAGACAATTTGACAGTCCCTTGTGAGATTTCTATTTGTAAAACCATTTCCCACTTCAAGTGGATGAAAATGTAATATGTTTTGTGCTGAAGAGTTACTATGTTTTGGAAATGAAATCCCATTTGAATGTGAAAGGACATACTCTAAAATTTTATTTTGTGAAAGGAAAGGAAAGATTGTATGATATCTTTTGAAATGGAATGGGAAAAAGATGAGTTTGATAGTCCTTGTTGAGATTATTTCTTATTGTAACCTTTTCCCACTTTGAAGTGGATGACCTTGTATATTATTTGTGATGGAAAGATGTTTTGTATTGGATATGAAAGTTGCAATTCGAAATGTGAAAGAGATATACTCTGTTTTCTATTTTTGAATAAATGTGGAAGAAAATGGTATTCTGTATTTGGTAATTGAGGAATGAAAGAAGAAGTTGTAAAGGTATCTTTTTGAATCAATAAAATATTGTATTACTTTTCTCAAATGGCATTATTAGGTATTGAAATCTGATTGTTGAATGTATTTTGAAATTCTGATTGAAAGATAAAAAAAAAAGTGAATACGTTTGGAGAAATGTCATAATGCTCTATTCTTTAGAAATGAATGTTTTAGAAATCAGAACTATATTTTGGCCTTTAATACTTTGATTTGAATCAACTTAATGTGTTAGATTGGATCTGGAATGAATTCTAATACTTAGAAGATGATAAATGGAAAATAGGTTTTTTTTTTCAACTTGATCTTTGTTAGATGTTTTCAAAATCTCAAAATATTAATCAAATGATGTACAAAATGACTCTGCAAACCATAGAAGAAAAATGAAATGTCAAATTGAACCTAATATGATCAAAATGATCTCAATTAGACCTTAACACTTAAGAAATTATTATAGAATCTTTCAAATTGGGCAAAGGAAAATTACAGACATCTTGGTTGTATAAAATTGGTAATTTGGAATTGCAAATCAATCAAACAAATTAACCCTCACAATCCAACCTAAATTCCTCCAAGTTCAATCCTCCATGTCTGTTTGACATGTTGAGAAAGAAAGAATGTCGAAATTGAACAAAAATTTATAAGTTAAAAATACCAGTTCACATTTTAGAAGTGTGTAGAACATTTTTCAAAATTGACTCTTAAATCTTCCTCCAAATTAAATTCTTAAGATTTTGTGCAAAGAGGACATCGTGAGATTTCTAGAAAGTCCTCGTTTTCCAAAAATTGAGTTCCCAATCAAAAGTTATGGCCTTCTAAATTTTTACTTCATTTAGCTTCAAAATAATCTAACTGTCAAATTTAAATGAATAAAATATTCTTGGGTGGACCCGTGGGCTAAAACTTTCTTTTTTTTTTTTTTGCCCAAAAAACACAAAGTCATGAAGTTTCCCACCGCTCCGCTAACCCATGAAACCATCTTTTTGTCAAAAATAATCTAAGTTTGAAAAAGAAAATTTTTGGAAAATTTTCCCCGCGGCCCCATCCTTCACTTTTGGAAGCATTTCTGCGGGCACGCGGGCTCGCAACCACTAACTTAACATTTTTCTAATTTTGGAAAAATTCCTATCTTTCTCCACGTGGCCCCAACCCCACCCCCCCATCATTTGGAAAATCTCTTTCACGTGCACGTGGGCTCGCGCTAACAAACTTTAACTTTTTTTTGAAATTTGGCAAAATTTCCTAATTCTCCCCAGGCCCGCCACCCTGCGGCTAATGAGGGACTAGCCACATGGCTTCCTTAGGCGTCGGCGGAAGAGTGGAGTGATTTTAACCCTTAAGTCTTTCCACTTCAAAGTCAAATTTTTCCTAAGTTCTCCGCTGACCCACCACACCGCAACCAATGGTTGGCCGACACGTGGCGTCTCTTGAGCATCGGTGGAGGCTGGGTATATTTTTCCTTTTTTCCTTTTAAGGTAAAAGTCAAAAAAATATTCCTCTTGGTCTTCAGCGACCCACCTTCCCATCCCGATTAAAATTTGGACACGTGTCCCTCAGCGGACTCGGAAAACTTTCATTCTTCAGCGGGCCCCGCACGGACTCGTTGGACTCCCATCTTATGAGTGTCATTGGAACTTTTTTCCCAAAAGGGTGAAAAGCGCTATTTTTTCCCGGGCCCCAACCCAAAAAAATCTTCTCGGAAAAAATTTCTCTCCGAATCCCGTAGGCCCGAGCTAGGGAAAATTTTCCTCCCCAGGCCCGCAAGCCCACTCTTGGGGAAAATTTTCATCCCAAAGCCCGCCAGCTCATATCTTGAAAAATATGAAGGAGTTAGGAGGACTTCTTTATATCACTGAAAGGTGAGGAAATTTCCTATCTAATGGGAATGTTTTCAGGAAGTTTTGAGTGCATTAAATATGAGAAAAATTAGGTTGAATCTTTTAAGAGAGTTCTGGGAGTGGGTAAGTGAGAATTTACCTTGTTTGTTTAAATGGGTATTCTCCCCTTATATTTAGACCTTGTTAATTGTTGAAACCTTGTAGAATTAAATACCTAGGGTATTTAATTGTTTTGGCTCTTCTTACCCTCTGAGTTTAATTAAGATTTGTTTGGCTTAGTATTAATCTAGTTTTAAATGGTTAGATTATCACCTAAGGGAAATTTAACTATGCTCTGGGATAACTTTCACTCTCTTAGTGTTTTGTAAGGTGATTTGATAATTGTTATAATGGGAAAAGTTATTAGTTGAATTTAATTGTCCTTGAGACTTTGGTTGTTAACACTTAAAAAAAAAAATTATTCCATTTTTTTCTAACTAAACCTAGGTTTTCCAGCTGTTTTTAGGTTTGGACCTTTTATAATAGGTGGAAGCATTTAGTGGTTTTTTGCATACAAGTTAATGTTTTATTGTGCATGTTACATGTCTCTGGCTGCAAGTTAGCAGCTTGTATAAAACTTGTTCAATAGGTGGAAATAGTAAATGAAACTTATATTATGTGTTGTTATTGTTATGGTTAGGTATCTTTTCAATGCAGAAGTTATTTTATGTGAGGCTTTTCTTATGCTTTTGAAGATGCAAAAATAACAACATGGTTAAAAATGGCATGAAGGATCATGTGCCTTTCCCTTTAACATGATTCATTATGTGCCGAGGGAGTTAGATCCATGTGAAGCCATTTTGGAGCATCCTTGCTAGGCGTTAGACATGCTCAACGGAAGGCTTTTGAAGCTACCTCTTGTGAGAGAAACCTTCATTAACCTCTTGATAAATTTTACGTCTATTGTTGCCTATCTTAATGTTTTGTTGTTTTCCTTTTTAGTTTGAAAGAATTAATACTAGAAACACAATTGCCTCTGCCCTCTCTAGATGATGTGACTTTTACGACACCACACTAACAAAGAGGAGAATTTTAAAAGGATCCAGCTTTATTGTAAATGTTTTACATTATAGGCCAAAACCACATAAATCTGGTTATAGAAGATTTGGTTAGAGAGTGACCTCGCCTTTTACCACAAAGCCCTTTGTGTCTCTGGTCCAAATTCCATATTGCTTGCCCTCACTTGCATGGGTTTGGCCTATCTCGACAATTCTTTGGTGTTATTAAACTCAAACCATGTTTTGTAACTACATACAATGGTCGGAATATATATATATATTCTATCTACCTCATTCTATTTTGGTAACTATGTGCTTCATTTAGGAAAGTGTCATGTTGCATTTCTTTCTGATATGTGTTTGAGTGAGGAATCTATTTCATATATAGCACCGCTTTTATGTAAATTTAGTTTGTGTAATCCACGTTGTAGTACATGTGGATCGATCATCACCATCACTGATTTTGAAAACTTGTTCATCATCTTCAGTTCTGATTACAGATTCTTCTTTCATACTTTCTTGTTCAACAATCCTTTTGCGGGAATTTGACATTCTTGTGCAGGCGAACAATTACACAATAAAGACCTCCATTTGTATAACATTTAACATGTTGTGAGACGGACCTAGGTGTAGTCTTTTTTTTAGTAGCATCATATGCTTTTTCTTGGTTGTTTAAGGCTTTTAACTAATGGAATGACCTTATGTTTCTTCTTTTTGCCCTTCCTCACAGAAATATCCTACATTTTCATTATTTTGTTTTACTTTTTCAAAGAATATTTGAACTGGAATGACGCTATATTTCTTCTTTTTGTCCTACCTCGAAGAAATATGCTACATTTTCATTATTTTCTTTCCCTTTTTCAAAGAAAATCAGAATGTTGTATTTAAGGTTTGGATTAATTATATTTCTTTTCCTTATATCCCCAAAGTTTTACTTTGAAGTGAATTTACAAAATATTTGGACATTGCAAGATGCATTCTAATCATTGTTATTTGAATGAACCACCTTTTCAGAACATTGGTTTTGAAGCTTGTGATGAATAAAATTTCAAAGTTCTCCCAGCGTTTGGTCTTCTAATGATTTTTCATCTTTCTTTACATGGTTGTCACACCATTCTCTTAAATCTGCATGAAAGACAATCTAAATAGTGTCATTTGAGGGTCGACTGATGCCATTAACTTGTTTTATAGCCAATTTTTAGTAGAGTAGGGACTATTTATTGAATTTAGCTAATTTTATCAAGTACATTACACAAAATTGGCCTTTTGAACAACTTCTTGTTGTTGTTGTTTTAGGCCTTTGGTGGCTTATTCATTTCTCCTATAATTTCTAGCTGACACTGTTACTTCATTTTCTACCCTGCGGCCATCATCTACCAGATTGCGATATCATACGTTCACTTACTCCACTACATGATATTGTTGGAAGTATTTCATGAAGGAATGTAAACTTTTTTAGAACAGACTTAAATCAACAACCTCAAATACAATTGTTTAATTTAAATTTGTTGGTTTTTAAACACTAGATGCAAATTACAGTCTTACAAAAACAACATTTTAATGTATCCAATTTGCTTGAGACTTCCACTCCAAACACGCTAAGATAATAAAATTGTGTGAATTTAAATGATTACTTGCATTCTTCCATTTTGTTGCGCATCATAATTGATTCCACATTTGATTTTTTTGTAACTCTGGTTAAAAGTTGAAAACCATGTTTGATATACACAATAGGTGTAGATACATAAATAGTTTTTTCCAAAATGAAATGTAGGTAAAATAAAAATAGAAAGAAGATTTATAGAAGAGGACATGCATTTAATGTGTAATTATACCCAGAGACATTCTCATATATATATATATATATATATATAGAGTGGAGGAGTCCCATGTCAATCCCGTGAAATTTGAAATTTGTGTCCGTGCTATTTTTAAATTCTCGGATGTGGGGAAGTAAATAACTTAAATGTTAATAAATTCTCGTGCTAGTTATTTTTGAAAAAGTACTTTACTAATTTAATTTTAATTTGTAAAATTCATGTGGGTAAATAGTTTAAAGGTAAAAATACTTTAGTAAATTAATTTTTTAAATTATTGGGTGTGGGGAAGTGAATTATATTTAAAAATTAAAGTAAATAAATTGTTTAAACAGTAAATAACACTTTAGTAATTTACTAATTTATTTTAATTCTTGGGAAGTTACATAAATTAAAGTAAACAAATAAGTTAAATTAAGGGTGTGGGGAAGTAAATAATTTAAAGGTAAAAATACTTTAGTAAATTAATTTTTTAATTTTTTAATTTTTAATTTTGAGTAATTTTAAAAAAATGTAGACATTGTAAGTTGAATTGTTTAGGAAAAGATCCTCATTGAGATGTATTATTAAAACAACATTTCTATGTGTGCAAGACAATTACAACTTTAATAATGTTTGTATGTTTTCAACCCATATATTGAATTACATGATATTTTAAGTAAGATCTTATTCTCTTGGTTTCATATCGGTATAATTCCATTTTAAAAAGACAATCGGAAACATTACAATTAGAGATGTATGAGCAATATCATCTAAAAATTATAGAAACTTGTAAAATATTTCAATTATTAAGATTTTTCTTTTGTTATATAGACAATTTTTAACATCTTAGTGTGCATTGTGTATTTAGAAATTGAATATTTGTACATTTATAATTTTAAGACATTGACGAATATAAACTTTCGAAAAAAAAATAACCAAGAGACATTCTCATATATATATTGAGTGGAGGAGTCTATGTCGTGCCAGTGAAATTTGAAATTTGTGTCCATGATATTTTTAAATTATTGGGTGTGGGAAGTAAATAATTTAATTTGTTAAATTCTCGGGTGTGGGGAAGTAAATAATTTAAAGGTTAAATAATTTAAAGGTAAAAAATATTTTAGTAAATTAATTTTTTAAATTATCAGGTGTGGGGAAGTGAATTATATTTAAAAATTAAAGTAAATAAATTTTTAAATAGGTAAAAACACTTTAGTAATTTAATTTGTTAATTTAAAAACTATATAGTGGAAAATTTAAATATTATATTTATAAGGTTAAATAATTTAAAGGTAAAAACACTTTAGTAATTGAAAGAAATGTAATTAAGCAACCAACTGCCGACTGATTCAAAACACCAATATGAAGTCACCGTCAATTGTTTGCAGATGTTTGATATCGGGAGGATTCATAGATGTAAATCACTCAGACTGATCGTACATGACCATGCCTTAAATGTGTGTCCCCACTCCCAACAATCCCAAAATATTTTTTTGTTAAATCATTCACTGCATTATCTAGAGTCCCCTCCTTACAATACGTTTATATTTCTCCACCGTTCTCATTCAAACATTACTCAGGAATGTCTAAAACACCCCTCCTTAATTTTTGTAGGAATGGAGAGCTTCACCTTCAATCCTTTCCTCCCTTCCCCTTCTTGAAACCCACCTCCTTAGCCTTCCCAACACCTCTAGACACCATGTTTATTGGGATACTAGAGGTTTCTGATTAGTGACAGAAAAGATATTGTAACGACATTGGCATTACACTTCAGAAATCCAAAAAATATTATCAAAATTTTATTTCTTCATAAACTGTCTATGGGTTTTCATCTAAAGTTTTGTAACCATGACATGTTCTCCCATCACAATACAAATACATAGTCATTCATGCATATATTTGGCCTGAAAATATTAAACACAAATTTTGTTTGCATTTTCTTTGGAAATTTTGATTTCTAATCATTACGCACATCTCTCTATTTTCTTCCCCGATGCTTATTGCATTCCTTTCCTCACCAACACAGGAAACTTGATGCAACTGCAAACCACATGACACTTCGAAAATGCACCGGCTCGCTCTACTCTACATCACTCCCTTCCCTTTTCTTTTCATCTACCTCCTGACTCTCACACTAATCGTCGTGTCTCCATTTCCACCTAGCTCTGACAATACCCACTTTCTGTTCTCATTTCTAATTTCATCATCACTTCCTTCCCTTAAGTTCTCCATATCCCATAGTTTTTTTCCTCCTATATTCCTCTCATTTGTATTCACCCCCTTTTACCTTGCTCCCCCTTTTGGTGTACACATTGCACACTTCACGTGCAATTGCTAGTTATTATGCCGTAAGTCGTGACTACAGATGGGTCGAGGCCGAGAGGGCTCTAAAACAAAGAGATCAATGGCTAAATTTTCTATTTCATGAAAAGATGTTGATGAAACTAATGGTGATCGTCACGACATGAAAGCAACAGTTGATAGGTGGCGCTTCATAGTACTAAAATGCGAGTCCTTAGCTAAATCACCTCCCACGTAGTCGCGTCATAGAAAAAAACTCCTCCACCTTTGAGATTCACACCGGCCCTCCAATAGCAGCACAAGACAAGAAAAAATCAATGGTTGAGGTGATAGAGGAGGGAGGATGGCACACAAATCAAGAAACCCTAAGAGATGGGTGTTTCATTTAACTCACTGTTTTCAAAGTGTTAATCATTCTAGGCTTCTTCAAAAGGAGGTCCGGAGGAGGTGCTTGAAAGGTTCACGGTAACATGAAACTTGGAAAACAAGTGGCAGAATGCCTCTTCAAGTTGGAACTAGAAAATGTTGGGCCTTATGTGCTCCTTTCAAACATCTACTCTGCAGTTGGCATGTAGACAAGTGCAAAAAGATACGAAAGTTGATAAGAGAGAGGGGGTTATTGTAAATACACGTCTTTGCTGGACATAGGTTAATAACATGATACATACTTTTTATTTAGGAGACAAATAATCCAGAGGTAGAGGAAATCTATGAAACTCAAGAGAGACTTGCTTTGCGCATGGATGAAATTTGTAGGGTATCTTCCGATATAAAATTTGTGCTACATGATGTGGAGGAAGAGTATAAGGAACATATTCTTTTGTATCATAGTGAGAATCTGATTGTTGCCTTTGAACTTATTTTCACACCCCCTGGGATGCCTATCCACATCTTCAAGAATCTTTGTGTATGTGGGGACTATCATACTGCTATAAATTTTATATCTAAATTGTTGGACGTGAAATTATTATAAGAGATGATTTTCACTTCCATCATTTTAGGGAGGAATCATGTTCTCGTGGGGATTATTGGTGATTAGTGCATTCTCGCATAAGGCGTTGGGGATTTTGCTTTGGCAATGTTTGTAATCCAAACAATTTCATTAAATATCCGATGAATGTTGTAATTTATCTTGCATGATTTTGTATGTTAGAGATATGAAGAGGTCTTTATCATCTAATGAAATGTTCGGTGGATGCACAAATGCAATATTAAAGCTTGACAAGGATGCGTATGCTTGAGTAGAGCTTCACAAGAAGATCACACCAAGACACACTCCAAGAAGAGGAGGATTTTTTTGGCATGTGTATCACATGCCTGAGACATATGTCTATTGAAATATTTCTTTCTTTCAGCCATCTCGGCATCTGTTTATATATGTGTGTATACCACTTACTCATATGTTTTCATCCTATTGTGTTTTCTTCTTTAACTATGTTGTATTTTCTCTCTCTCTCTCTCTCTCTCTCTCACACACACACACACACACACACACACACACACACACACACATAAATAAATAAGTGTATTAGTTATATATTTTGAGAAGTAATATTCAACACCACTTAAAACTAACGATCGCATGTGTACAATGCAATGTGAATGCCAAACAACATATGTTATTTGATTTAGAGGGATAGTTATTACTTTTGTAATTGATGTTGATAAGGGGTACGATTGATTTTGTAAATTTAGGAATATAGATGAAGCATTACATTTAAAGGTTCTATCTCTACATTTCAAATTTGTTACAAATTCATACATATACATTTATAAATCTTGTATCATGACTGGTAGTGATTTGTGGACTATTTTATTTGAACTAAACATGAATACATGAAGACTTCCGTACATTTGCAGATTTTATATCATGAGTGGTAGCCTTTTGTGGCCATTTTTTTTGCACTAAACATGAATACATTTGATACCGCTTTGGATAGTTAATTACTTTTGTAGTTGATGTGGTTTGTAATTATTTGAAAATTGTGTTAGTGTTGCAACGTGTTTGATACGGTGGTTGCATCGGTTGTTTGGTTGGTTCTTTGTTGAAAAACCTTTTTTTTGCACTCGTCGATAACATGTTGATAAGGGATGTGATAGATAGTGGAAGTGCAGTAATATATATGAAACATTACATTGAAAGGTTCTATGTGTACATTTCAAATTTGTTACAAATTCGTCCATATACATTTTCAAATCTTATATCATGAGATTTGAACTAAACGTGAATACATGAAGACCTCCGTACATTTGCATATTTTATATCATTCATGGTAGCCTTTTGTGGCCAATTTTATTTGCACTAAACATGAATACATTTGATACCCATTAAATGGCACTATGGGCTTTGGATACAAGAAGTGTTGAGTAAAGTAGCATTGGAGGTGCTATCAAAGTAGAGGGTAGTATTTACAATAGAGTTGTTTTGGTTGAGTGATAGTAGTCTTGAATCCTCCTTTCTTCTCGCTCCAAGTGTTGGTACGTGCATTGTTTTTTAGTATCTTTCGAATGAAAAAGGAGGGAAAATTCCTAGATTGGAAAGCGAGAGAACTCTAGAGAAATTTTTGAATGTAAGACCTTTCCTTTTAGTGGTTCCAATATCGACAGTTACTCTACATGTAAAGTAAGTCCCCGAGACTTATGGATGGTTAATCCCAAGCCATTTTAACTGGAAATTGTCTTCGATTCCCTCTCGAAATAGGGGGTATCATAATATGTAATGGGTTGGAGGGATTATCCCCTTGTCACACAAGATGGTAAGTTTTTATGAGATGCCTCTTATAATGTCATTCACCATTGGCATTTATCCATAAATTCCATACCTTGTTACTGCCAAAACATTGGGAGTGAGCCTACTCATTGATTATTTCAAAGATGAATAATTTTTAAGCGAGGAAATATACCTGTAATGTCCAAGACATCAGGGTGATCCCCCTGTTGCACTTTTTCTTGAGTACGTGTCACCATGGTGACCATCGTCCCTGTGAAATACCAGTCGTATTTCAGTTCCAAAGTTGTGGCCATGAAGAAACCAAATAGTGCTCGCAAGACCAGGAAACACTACTTTGCTTGAAGGAAATAAGTTATACTTTTGATGAGTGTGGAAATACTAAGGTTTTGAAGTGTTGACGAGCTACTAAGAGAGAAGGATTGTTTTGTATGCACGCTTTCCTGGGGAGCTAGAGTGTGGACATCCATGTACCCTCAAATGCTATGAAAACCACACAACCCATCCTTGTGGTGTTTTTATTCAGATACAAACACCGTAAAAGAAAATGAATGAGAGATCAAGTAGTGAAAATTGTAAAAAGAAAAAATAGATTTTTTTTTTTGAAATTGAAGTTGTAAGATGTTACTTCAGGGGTATCAATCATAGAGCTTGATTATGAAACTGAGACAGCTTGCCAAATATTTACATGTATGTTGCTTATTTCATTCACTCTTATTTTGGTTCAAAAGAATAATTATCCTACTAAAACCTTTAAGAAAATGCAGGTTAGAGACTGAACCAAAAAATTCATCCAACCAAAACATGATATTCTTTCGGTTGTGATCAAGATTGAAAAGGTGTGTTTCTGAAATCACATATCAAATTTTTAGAGACTCAAAAGGATCTCATTAGTCCCACTTCTCCCACCCAACTTCTATTCCATGGAACAAACTATCAAGCTATTCAAGGGATTTTGAAGGAAGATTTTAGGGTTCTAGCCTCGAGATGAGAGAAATATGTGTCATGATTTCTAGTTTCTGTGTAAATTAACAAGTGAATTCCAAATAATGACTCCTAAATATTTTCCTTTAATTGGAATTTTTAGTGCAGTTTTAGCATTTGTTTGAAGACAATGTAGGGGCACTACATCATTTCATTATAGGTGTGGAGATGTGCCATCTGTATGTGTGGAATATGAATTTTTAGTTGATAGTAATGACTGCAACAAATTCAACAAGGAATTAAACACATACCCCACCAGTGGCCATCACAATGCTTGTTAGGTTTACAATCAAATAAATCAATCTTAGCATCCACACAAGCATAACAGAAGGAATTCAAAACTTTGTTTATAATATTAAGCAGTTCCCTATTCCGAAGTAATAACATTATACCCCGTGGCATCCATGTTGATCAGATTGAATCTCGACACCACAAAAGATATAAAAAATGAACATCAATGCAAGGAACTTCATTAAAAAGGCACCATAAGAAATGATGGAGCACAAAACATACTCAATAGCTTGATTGGACTTTGAGACCTCTCCCAAATATAATCTGGAGTCCATAGGTTTCTATTGAACATGATGAACCATACAAATTCATTATTATTTCACTGCATCTTGAAATCATCATATTTTTACAATTATTTGCAGGAAATGGTTGATGGGTATTCATTGAAGGTTAATTTTACTAGTTTACAAGCAGAATTGATAGAATTTAATGGGTGCCTTGTACATATTTTAATACAGATACACTAGGTTACTTTGTTTTCCCCTTTAATAATGGCTCTTATTATATGCAAATTCATCTTTGATCTGTTTTAAGAGTTCTGAGTGGACTGAATTAATATGATTTGTTTTTGGGTTCTAGAAGGAAAATATGGTCTTTAAGCCGTGATGTTTTTGCACATTCAAGCTCAATGTAACCAATGGTATCCATAACATAGGTAGTGGTGTGGGTTTCACCAAGGAAATGCCAAAGTTTGACAAATGTGCTTCAAAATTATCATCTAAAAGAATGTTAGAATTCTTCACATCACTGTGAACAATGTGTGGGTTACAATCATGATGAAGATATGCTAATACATTATGAATGACATTATAAACATTTTCTTAATGTGACAAGTTTAATGTAGGAAATTTGGGGTTTACAGAGTTCAGACACATTTTAGATTTATTTTTAAGGCCATTCGATATAGATTTTCCTTAGATTAATAACATTGCGGTTGAGAAGATATGATATTTTGGAGAAAGAAAGTAATATTTTAATTACTTTCTAAACTCTATTTTTAAAAATAGGGTGACACTACAATAATAAAAAATACTTTTTGACATTAATACTTTTAAGTATCCCAAAGACTTTTCAATAAAAATAAATTAAAAAAATTCTAAATGTTGCTTTACTATAATGGAGACTTATGACATTAACAAAAATGACACAAAATATGAAATACATGATTGGAAAACTACTTCTAGTTGTTATCCACACATGCATGCATTGAAAAAACATTAGTTGAAAATACAAACGAGTATATCAGGTTTAGTTTGCAATTGGGAGGTGGAGTTAAAGGGAAGCCTCATTAATTACACTCGTCAATGTAAAATAATTTTAATGCAAGAGTGACATTTAGTGGAAACTCAATCAGAGTGTGGTCGACCCCAATGTGAAGTTGGCACCGAGGGGGGATAACTATGGCTAGAATGGGCTACATAGGAATCCATTTCCGTCGTGGTTGACATGACCCCTTACACATAGTCGCCTTGGAGCAAGGTTATCTACCTTCGAGACAGAAGTATGTGTTGGTGCTCAAAATAGTCTCGCCCCATTTTTCCATTAAAATAATAATTTTTTTCCTAAATACTTGAAGAAAAATGAATGGATGTAGCTCGGAGGAATGTATTTGAGCCTTGTAACATTTCTAAATTCTTCTGTCCTTGGAGAAAATTTCATCTCTCGGGCTCAAATGGTCATTTTTCCTACATTTTACGGTTTGATGGGCATTTCTCCCAGTCAAATTTACATCTTTGCATCAACAGGAAATGTGGCCTCTTTTGGTTGGATGTGGCTTAGTGGGGCACTCTAAAATTCTATGGATCACCTCGACCCAAAACTGGTCCATGTGGAGGAACGACGCTCATTTGAAAGTTCACTTTTTGGTTTGGCCTTGGAGTTGCGCAGAGGACACATGGAGGTTTCACTTTTTTCTTGGACTTAGAAAATTTTTGTATGCAATGGTATAGTTTGGTGGAACAGGGACACGTGGTGAGCCCGTGCTCATTTAGGGTCTCTCGCTCTTGGGCACCATTTTGAAATTGCACATGAAGACACGTGGAGGCTTCCGCCGGGCTTCCCATACTTAGTCTTTTTTCAAAAGGTTTTGAGAGGCCTGGGACACATGGAGGGACCACGCATGCATGTTTGAGGACCGGCCCTTGAATTTTATTTTAAAGAAGCGCTAGGAGGACACTTGGAGGCCTCCACTCACTTTGCATTTTTCTTGGACTTTTCAATGCCAAAGGAGATTTCCTCGGACCTTGACACATGGCACCTTTCCACTTGAGCTTTAGCTTTAAGCCTTCAAACAATTTTTTCTAGGCCACACGTGGTGAGCCCATGCTCATTCAAGGTCTCAAATTTTGGGGACCATCTCAAGATGCACCATTGTGACGTGTGGTAGTTTGAAAAGTCAAAGGGGGGGGAAGCGGACCATCGAGGCAACTTGGATTTTTGCCTCTTGTCATCAAAAGGATTAAAACATCAAAATGGCCATGGCATTGACAAGTCAAGAAAGAGAATAGTCAAAATTTTCTCCAGTCAATGGTGGAGGTGCTGAACTTTGGGGAAAATTGGAAAATTTTCCTTTTGTGGAGAAAGGAGTTAAAAGTAAAAAGGAAGCGTGGTTTTGTTGGGACCCACATCAAGAACTAGAAGTAAAAGGGTGGAGCTGGGGGGAAACTTGGAAAATTTTCCCTTTTCCAAAAAGGAGGTGAAATAGTAGAATTTGGCCACGGTTCCTTTGGGACCCACCTTAGGACACATGTCAGGATCATTTCTCAAGGGTGGAGGTGTGGAGAAAAATGTGAAAATTTTACATTTTTCCAAAAGTTGTAAAAGGAAAAAAGGAACCCGCAGCCCATTTTAAAATGGAATCTCCCATGTGGATGGTCCAAATTCAAAATAGAAATCAATGGCAACTGTGCATATTTGTATCTGATTTTCTACCATTTTCACTCCAAAGCTCCTGGGGATGCATATTCTTATGGTTTTTATCATTTCTTGGAGTCTCCTACATGCCAAATGAAGAGGAACATTAATCTGGTATCTGGTTTGGTGGGGAAGGTCTATAAATGTCTCTCACCATTAAATATGCAATCTGACTATCGGATTCAACCAATTTTTCTTTCCTTGGCATGTGAAAACTCATTGATATCTTGGTTTGGTGAGGAAAATCTGGGGACATCTTTTACCATTAAGATGAGATCTATGTCTCTGGCTCGATCTGATCTTCCATTTTCTTCTTCCGGGCATGCAAAGAACTAGATTTGATAGATTAGGGGTGGAAGTGGTTGGCGAGTAAAAGGAAAAGTGATCTACTAAAAAGGAGTTGAATGTGGGAGATGTTTGAAGAGATCTACCCCCTGAGCACCTAACAACTTTTTATAGATCTGATTAGGAATCATGATCGAGATCATGGTGAGCACTGGTGCACTCAATGTTTTTGGTTTTTGGGGGAAAATGCTCTGTTGTAAAATGTTATAAATAGGCATGATTTTTCCATGAAAAGGGTTGGAGGTTGGAATGTTTGGAGTGTTAGAGGTCAAAACTGATTTTCTAAAAAATCTTGATAGAGCCCATCTTTCTAAGGGACTGTTTGAGAAACCTGTATATCTCTTTTGTGTTAAACTTGATCATGTCAAGGTGGTTACGAGTGTACAACCATTGAAAAGCTCTAAGATTGTTCTAGAAACTTTCCCTATTGATAAGTTTAATCAAATTTGAGTTATTTTGTGTTGACTTTGAAAAATTAGTGTCTTCTTTGTTTTAGAATGTCTGCAAATAGTTTTATTCATTCCTATTGCAATCTTATACTGAAATTTTTGTGAAATCACACAGGATCTCATCCTTGTGATAGTTTAATGGTATTTGTAATTTCATTTCAAGAAGAGCCTTCATCTTGGATGAGATAAACAAATTTAAAATCAATTCACTGTCATTTGTTGATAAAGATTGTTTGTAAGTCTTTGGGTGTACCTTAGGCATGGTTAATCAGAAACTATAGTGTTTAATTGAGTCTTCTAATTCAGCCTTTGTATTGGAGTCTTAAAGATTATGTGAAAACGTGCTTGATTTGGGCCTCCATTGAAGCACACCTTCAGTTGAAGGAACATCTTGACTATTCTGAAGCTTTTATGTTGTGAAGTTTCTCATTATTGTAAAGTCCCTCCAAAGGTCTGGTATAATCAACTTTATCTTGCTTCACCTCCCACCAAAAATTCATTTAAAAACAACCAATCATACCCATACTACCCCTATTTTCATGTGTGTATACAAATGCATAATTTTTACTACCAAAACATGCAGAAACAATCAGGTTTTCATTGTCTTTAGTGGCCTAAACCTTGCTTAGAAAATATCTCCATTATCTAGAGTGATAACTCATGAGAGTTAGGTTTTGTTGCATTGATCATATTTTCTTCAAGGTCTTCTTAATAATTTCACAAGGAAGGATATCTCCATCTCCTCCACAAACAACAGGCTACAAAAAGGGTCCTCTCACCCTGGTTGAAAGGCACAACCATAAAGTAGTGAGGATAGGTCAAATCCTCTTGAGGGTGCTACCCATTTCTCCACATCTGAGTGACAAAGAGCAAGCTACATTTCATCCTCGGCTACAAAATGACACACTACATGCTCTTCTTTGTCTCTAAGCTTCCTGCCAAACTTGTGATGTTGCTTAACTTTTAGAGGAGAATCAATTTGGGTACCAACACCTTATTGGCACCATTTCTGGGGACATATAGTGGTTACAGTTCATATTCAGACCCTGGTAAACACTTCTTATATGCTCTAAGTGCTAATACATTTTTTCAAACATCATCTTGTGTTTGGGCTGTAAGAAGTATTTCAAAGTTACAAGTGTTGTGTGCAATTCTTTCAGTTTCCACACCTAGTGCACTAGCTTTCATTGATAAATCTTGGGTAAAGAAAAGTCAGATCATCCCATTTCCAATTTCTAGTATTGATAGACATTTGATAGATCATATTTTAGTGCATTTACACAACTAAGGTGGAAATCCTTAGTGGCGACTCCTTGTTGATCTGATTCTTGATGAGTACCAGTGTCTTAACCTCTGTCAAGTGAGATTTGTTACTAATCTTTGCAAAGATGGAAGGAAGAAGATCTTTCTTTGCTAGGGATCCTAGGACATTATTTCTAGAGCTAGGAAAAACAAAGTCAGAAGGAAGAAAATCCTAGAGAGTTGTTGGAGATCAACAGACAAGAAAAGGGATCTCCATTGATGAAAGTGATCGGCCTATCATTGAAGACTACCATTCAAGTGCTTCTGAATCAGGTAGCCTCTTTGTGGAATTGAATTCTCCAACTGGAGAGGGGCCTTCATTTGATTTTGAAAAGTTTTCTTCTCATTCTACCCCTGTCTTTTCAAAGTTGATAGGGTTTTCCAAGAAACAAGGCCTTTAGGGGATATCCATTTTGAAATTTATACTCTTGTGTTTCAAAGACCCTCTGCCCCTTATCAATTTGTCTCCCCTCCAGGGTCACCTCCTCAAAACAACATGGCCCTGCCCCCACCCAGACCTCCATTTGTTGTAAACACCTTTGGTCCTATAAATTTTACAGGGATGGTTGGTTATCCAAATGCAGTTCCCAGATGTAAGAAATAGATTACCAAAGTTCCAAGGAAACAACACTATAACTTGGTGATCAACATCTAAATATTTTTATCAATATGATGGAAGACTTTGAGATTGAACATGAAGATGTATATATCAAATTGTTTATCCATACTTTGGAAGAGGATGCAAGGGACTGGTATAAAGCTTTTCTAGATAATTCCATTGATTCTTGGACAGAGATGAACAATGCATTTAGATTGCAGTATGGTGATAGAACTGACCCTAGGTTTCTTCTATCAGAATTTGAAAACATCAAGAAGAATCCTAATGAGTCAGTACATGATTTCAACACAAGGTTTAACAAGACCTTGAGGAGATTTCCTGTTAGCTTAAGGCCATGTGATGAATCATGTTTGATCAAATATTCAGATGCATTTGATAAAAAAGTTGCTTACTACTTGAGGGACAAAAACCCTACTAATTTGAGGTAGGCCTTCACCATGGCTCTGCAAATAGAGAACAACATCAAGGCAATTGGAAAGCCTCCAAAAAGGGAGGGTGTAAAACTAATTAACCTGGAAAAGCCTCAAACAAGTAAGGCTGCTTGATTTGGAGGAAGTTGTGAAAACTTTGGTAGGGGTATCAAAGAAATATCATACAAATTAGCCCGGGTAGAAAAAGGGATTGGGCAGAGTTCACAAGGTCAGCACAAGCAACAAGGCCAAGACAAGGTTTACAAATCATCATAGAAATGATCAGAGATCTGATGATAGAGGCAAGGGACCTATTGGATTTGGAAATATAGTCCCAGGCTAGGGAAAATAGAATGGTACCTGATCCTTTGGCTGCTAGAGTTGTTGTTGTGGAGGAGACAAATGTCATTGATTGGTGTGACAGATGTTTCATGCCCCATGCTCCATGTGAGGAAGATCAACAAGAAGAAGAAGAAGAAGTTGATGATGATAATGATGATGATGTTTGCATGATGGGTTGCTCCATGAGCTCACAACAAGGGGAAACTTCAACTGAGGTAATAAGTGCTAGAAATCTACTTGCTTTTTTTGGGATTGCATCCACCGGTACCTATTCTTCCTCCCTCTCATACTTTAGAAGTAGATACTATACAAGATTTTGAATTTCCCAATAATGACTTTGAATATTTAAGAGCTTTAATGATAAAGAAGTATGATGGAGGAATCCCATCTGAGGAGGACAGAAGTTGTTGATGAATGTTGTTGTTGCCTCAAGAAAAGGAATACAACACAAGAAGTAGGGTTGTCAAAGGGATAGGGCCTCAGGCCAAGCCAAAAACTCCATTTCTTTCAAATATTCCTAAAGAGGCTCCTAAGAAAGATGCATCTACCAAGGGCCTTGTTGTCCCAAACAAAAATCATACCCCTCCTCATGCCCAAGTTGTCAAAAATCTGTGCCATCTAATGAGTGTGTCAACCTTCCTTCCAATGCTTCTTGCCAAAGTCTATCCCTTATGATATTGCCCAAGTCTTGAGTCAGATCAAGATCTCAGTTCCAATTGTTGAGTTGCTTAGGATTCTTGAGCACAAAAAAGGGCATTTTGAGTATTTGGGGCTTGAAAGAGGAGAAGACTGCCCTAGGTAGAAATATAAACATTGTGGAGACTCCTCCAATCATTGAAGAACTAGAAGCACCACCAACATCAAGAGACTAGATGAACCACTGAGGTTTATTTGGGGACATCCTTGGTAGATTCTCAGCTAAATGTGGATCCATTCTTCACCACTTTGATCATTAAAGATAGATTGTTACACAATTGTATGTTTGATTCAGGGGCATCATGTAATGTTATGCCTCTAGAAGTTATGAATGAACTGAATATCAAAGTAACAACAACATATGGGAAGTGTACTTTACTATGGATTCTCTAGAGGTGCGGTGGTGGGATGTGTGAAAGGTCTGGTGGTACAACTTGCAGCCTATCCGGGTAGGAACTTGAAGCTTGATGTAGTTATTGTTGATTTCCCAGCCAAGTGGGGTATGTTGTTGTCTAGAAAATGGGCTGCAAGTGTTGGTGGGAGTGTTCAAATGGATATGTCCTATGCCACCATCCCATTGAGGGCAGCCTTGTCCTTGTCAAGTTGTATGGGGAAAAGAAGATGTTGCACCTTATTGAAGATCCCAACAATGCATCTTATGAAGTATTGTACACAAGTGTTGATGCTGATAACTTTGTAGGATTTGCTGATGGAAAAGAGCACAAGATTGAAGAATGCAAGTGTCTTGAATAGGTAGGCTCTCCTTGGACTTTATTGTTTGATGGAGCTTGCTCCAAGTTTGGAAATGGTGTTGGTGTTGTTCTGATCTCTCCAGGCCAGGAAGAGTTTGTCTTTTCCTTCAAACTCAACTTTGAGTGCACTAATAACATTGTTGAGTATGAGGCACTTTGTTGTTAGGTCTGAGGATTGCTTGGAAATATGGTGTTAAAGACATCATTGTCAAAGGAGATTCAAAATTAATTGTAAAGCAAGTCAAAAAAATTTATGCCACAAAAAATCAGCGAATGAAACAATACAAGCATGCAGTTTGGGATCTCATTGAGATGTTTGATTCATTCAATATTGTGCATCATGATAGGAAGTTCAATGATTTGGAAGAAAAACTTGCAGTATTGGGATCTCGGTTTGATAATTGTACAATGTCCCCATATTGTGAATATGATGTTGAGGTGTTAACTAGGCCATCTATACTGACAACATTAAACATTGGCAAGTTTTTGATGATGATGCTCAGGTCAAAAGATTTCTATGTAGAAAAAAGGGGAGTTTTCTGATCAAAATATTGATTGGGAGCCAATGGTGTGCGTAGTAGAGGGTAAAGAAACCTTGTTTGGAAAAGGCATCATCCAACTAAAGACTAATACCATTCCTAGAGGGTTGGTTGCTCTTGAATCCAACTTTGATAATGTTGATCACATTATTAACAGATGCATGCAGCCCTCAAGGGATATTGAGGAGCATGACCTTGGCACAAAGGAGAAACCAAGGAAGATCTGGTTGGGAAGCAATCTCAGCAAGGAGGAAAAATAGTCTTATGTCCAATTGCTAAAAAAATATCAAGATTGCATGGCTTGGACTTATTCTGAACTAAAGGCATACAGAGAGGATCTGTTTCAACATGAGATTCCCTTGGAATCTAATGCAAAACCATTCAGGTAGAAATAGAGGCCAATCAATCCACTCCTATCTCTTAAAATGCAAGAAGAACTGAAGAAACTAAGGGATGGAGGATTATTCAGCCTACAAGGTATTCTTCTTGGGTTGCAAACCTAGTACTATTCAGAAAGAAGAATGGTGACATCAGGTTGTGTGTGGATTTCAGAAATTTGAATAGAGCATCAATGAAGGATAATTATCCTTTACCAAACATGGAAAACATGTTGCAGCTAGTGACTGGTTCTGAGCTACTTTCTACCCTGGATGGTTTCTCTGGTTATAACCAAGTTGTGGTGAAGGAATCGAAAAAATAATTAAAACAACCTTTACCACTCCTTGGGGAACATATGTATATGTCAGGATGCCCTTTGGTCGATGAATGTTGGAGAAACCTTTCAAAGAGCAATGGATGTTGCTTTTGTTGTTACATCAATGATTTTATTGTTGTCTACCAAGATGATGTAACTGTGTTCTCTAGAAAGAGAAGTGATCATTTGCAGCACTTGGAGAAAATGTTGATAAGATGTAGAGAATATGGCATTTCACTCAATCCAAAGAAGTGCCATTTTGGAGTACAGAAGGAAAAATTTCTTGGTCACATTGTGTCACAAGAAGGGGTGATGATTGATCTAGAAAGGGTAGAGGCCATCAACAAGGTCCCAATTCCAAGAACCAAGAAGGGGATTCAATCCTTCTTTGGGAGATAAACTTTATCAGAGATTCATATCAAACTTTGTTGAGTTGACCATTCCAATCACTGGCATGTTGAAGAAGGACCAGGCCATCAAATGGGAGGAGGATGCCATTCAAGCTTTCAATGGGATCAAGGAGGCATTAAAGCATGCCCCTATTTTAGTAGCTCTAGATTATAAGAAGCCTTTCCAACTATTTTCTTTTGCTTCAGAGAACACTATTGCATCTTGTCTTGTTGTAGAAAAGATGATGAAGGGGATGAGAGGCCAATTGCCTTTTTTAGTAAGGCATTGCGGGGGCTGAGCTGAAATACACTATTATGGAGAAACAAGCATTTTCCTTGGTAAAAGCAACAAAGGTTTTCAGGCCTTACATTTTGAGTTCTAAAATTGTTGCTTATGTTCCCCACACCATGGTGAAAGACATCTTATCAGAGATGGAAGTCTCAAGAAAAAGATGCAGATGGGTGAACAAGTTGCAAGAATATGACATGGATATCCAAACCATGAAGTTGGTGAGAGGTTTGGGCTTGGCTAAGCTTATGGCTGAGAGAAACTTGCAAACTATTGAGGTAAATGAGGTAGAAGAAGGAAGGGTAGATGTTTTTGAAAAATTGATGAGTTCTTGAGTGGTACAAAGATGTAATTTTTTATCTCAGACATTTATACTTGCCCTTGAGTATTTGAGTAAGAACCAGAAAAGAGCCCTTAAGTTGGCTTCCCAAAAATATGTCATTACTTGATTATGGGTTAGCTTGGAAGAACCCTGAGGGAGTCCTCTTAAGGTGCATTACTGAAGATGAAGCCCCCAAGATAATTTTTGATCTCCATGGAGGAGTTTGTGGGGGGCATTTTGCTTTGGAAGAGTCACAACACACAAGATCTTGAGGGCTGGTTATTGGTGGCCAACTCTCTTCAAGGATACAACTCTTTTGGTTAGAAGATGTGAGAGTTTCAGCACTTCTCTAGAAGATTGAAAGCTTCAGGCTCCTTCCTTTGCAGCCTGTATCAATTGAAGCCCCATTCAAGCAATGGGGAATGGATTTCATTGGTGAGATTTCAGACCCTTCAAGTGTTGGCCATAAGTGGATTCTTGTAGCCACTGATTACTTCACCAAGTGGGTGGAGGCAATCCCCACCAAAAGAGCAACACACCAAATTGTCATGGACTTCATGTTGAACCATATCATCTGCAGGTTTGGGGTGCCAGTCAAAATTGTTGCTGAAAATGCCATGAGCTTTAGAGCTAAACCCTTGGTGGCAATGTGCAAAGAATATGGGATCAATTTGACATATGCTTCTAATTACAATCCCCAAGGAAATGGACAAGATGAGTCCAGTAATAAAAATTTGTTGAAGATTATCAAAAGAACCTTGGAGCTGAACAAGAGAAAATGGGGTGAGCAGTTGAAGTTTGTTGTTTGGGACTGACTGAATTACTTGTTAAAAGAGCCACTGGAAAGAGTCCATTTGAGTTGGTGTATGGAACTCAGGCCTGTTTCCCCTGCATATATGCATTATCCTCATATCAGTTCATTCAACAACTGGAAGATCAAGAAGTAAGTCCATATGATGCCCATTAACCAGATTGTTGAACTTGATGAAGAAAGGAGGGCATCCCACCAAAGGCATGTAAAGTTCAGAGAAAAGCTGAAGAAGTTGTTTGACAAGAAGGTCACCCCAAGAGCTTTCAATGTTGGAGATCTCATGTTGTTATGGGATAGCAGGCATGAAGATAAGGGCAAGCATGGAAAATTTGATGCACATTATGGATGGGCCCTTACTCCATTGATATTAGAATTGGTGAACATACCTTCTTCTTGAAGGACTTGGATGGGGAATTTCTCGAATTTCCTATTAATGGTAGGCATTTGAAACATTTCTTGGATTGATTCCCCAGAATCAAGGTGAACATCATCTGTACAGTGTATAGTTTGTTGGTTTTGGTTTGTGTTTTTTTTCTTTTTTTTTTTTTTTCGGCCCCCCCTAGGTGGCTGGTTTTTTTTGCTAGTTTCTTGGTTCATTTTTGGGGATGGTTCTGGTTTTTTGCTCTGCAAGCTGACTCCTTTTCCCAATGGATATTTTGGCACTTGGTCTACCTTTGTTCTTGTGGCACTCACAGGAGTGCCCATCCCCAGTCGAGCCGATGTTGGTGCTCAAAATAGTCTCACCCCATTTTTCCATTAAAATCTATCAATTTACGGCCTCTGCCATATTTTATCTCCCCATGTTGTGCCTGAAAAGTCTCCACCTTCCTTTTTTTTGTAATCAATCCTTTCCTAGACCAAGGATCACGTATAGATCCAAAATTGTTTCCTTGTTTCTCTGTTCATCTGAAAAGGTTTGTATTTGGGTGTAAAAACTTGGGTTCTCCCATTCTTTCCATTTTCCATAGTTAGGATTTTTGTCCTTGTCATTTTTTCCCTAAATACTTGAAGAAAAATGAATGGATGTAGCTCGGAGGAATGTATTTGAGCCTTGTAACATTTCTAAATTCTTTGTCCTTGGAGAAAATTTCATCTCCGGCTCAAATGGTCATTTTTCTGCATTTTACGGTTTGACGGGTGTTTCTCCCAGTCAAATTTACATCCTTGCATCAACAAGAAACATGTGGCCTCTTTTGGTTGGATGTGGCTTAGTGGGGCACTCTAAAATTTTATGGATTGCCTTGACCCAAAACTAGTCCACGTGGAAGAATGACGCTCATTTGAAGATTTTCTTTTTTTGGTTTGGCCTTGGAGTTGCGCCAGGAGGACATGTGGAGGTTTCCACTTGCTTTTCCTAGACTTAGAAAAAAATTTATGTAGCTGGTGGTATAGTTTGGTGGAACAGGGACATGTGGTGAGCCCATGCTCATTCAAGGTCTCTCCACTCTTGGGCACCATTTTGAAATTGTGCCATGAAGACACGTGGAGGCTTTCATTGGGGTCTTCCCATACTTAGTCTTTTAAAGGTTTTTGAGAGGCCTGGGACACGTGGAGGGACCGTGCATGTTTGAGGACCGGCCCTTGAATTTTATTTTAAAGAAGCACTAGGAGGACACTTGGAGGCCTCCGCTCACTTTGCATTTTTCTTGGACTTTTCAACGGCCAAAGGAGATTTCCTCGGACCCTGACACATGGCACCTTCCACTGAGCTTTAAGCCTTCAAAAATTTTTCCGGCAGGGACATGTGGTGAGCCCACGCTCATTCAAGGTCTCAACTTTTGGGGACCATCTCAAGATGCGCCATTGTGACACGTGGCAGTTTGAAAAGTCAAAAGGGTGGGGAAGCGGACCATCGGGGCAACTTGGATTTTTTTCCTCTTGTTATCAAAAGGATTAAAACATCAAAATGGCCCATGGCCCGAAAAAGAGAATAAATCAAAATTTTCCCAGTCAAAGGGGCGGAGTGCGACTTTTGGAGGAAAATTGGAAAATTTTCCTTTTGTGGAAAAAGAGTTAAAAGTAAAAAAGGAAGCATGGTTCCACTGGGACCCACATCAGAGACTAGAAGGGAAGGGAGAGCTACGGGGAAAACTTGGAAAATTTTCCCTTTTCCAAAAAAGAGGTGAAATAGTAGAATTTGGCCACGGTTCCTTTGGGACCCACCTTAGGACACGTGTCAGGCTCATTTCTCAGGGCGAGGTGTGGAGAAAATGTGAAAATTTTACATTTTTCCAAAAGTTGTAAAAGGAAAAAGGAACCCATGAGGCCCATTCTAAAATGGATCTCCCACGTGGATGGTCCAAATTCAAAATAGAAATCAATGGCAGTGTGCATCTATATCTGATTTTCTACCATTTTCACTCCAAAGCTCCTGGGGATGCATATTCTTATGGTTTTTATCATTTCTTGGAGTCTCCTTGCACGCCAAATGAAGAGGAACATTAATCTAGGTATCTTGGTTTGGTGGGGAAGGTCTGTAAACGTCTCTCACCATTAATATGCAATCTGACTATTGGATTTGACCCGATTTTTCTTTCCTTGGCACACGAAAGACTCTGTATTGATATCTTGGTTTGGTGAGGAAAATCCGGGGACGTCTTTTACCATTAAGATGAGATCTGACTTTGGGCTCGATCTGATCTTCCATTTTTTCTCCCGGCACGCAAAGAACCAGATTTGATAGATTAGGGGTGGAAGTGGTTGGTGAGTAAAGGGAAAAGTGATCTACTAGAAAAGGAGTTGAATGTGGGAGATGTTTGAAGAAATCTACCCCTTGAGCACTGACAACTTTTTACAGATTTGATTATGGGAATCGCGATCGAGATCATCAAGCATTGCACACTAGTGCACTCAATGTTTGGATTTTGGGGGAAAAGGCTCTATTGTAAAATGTTATAAATAGGCATGATTTTTCCATGAAAAGGGTTGGAGGTTGGAAGGTTAGAGTGTTAGAGGTCAAAACTAATTTTCTAAGAAAAATCTTGATAGAGCCCATCTTTTTGAGGGACTTTTGAGAAAATGTATATCTCTTTTGTGTTAAACTTGATCATGTCAAGGTGGTTGCGAGTGTACAACCATTGACAAGCTCTGAGATTGTTCTAGAAACTTTCCCCTGCTGATAAGTTTAATCAAATTTGAGTTATTCTGTGTTGACTCTAAGCAATTAGTGTCTTGCTTTGTTTCAGAATGTCTACAAATAGTTTTATTCATTCCTATTGCAATCTTATACTAAATTTTTTTGAAATCACACAGATCTCATCCTTGTGATAGTTTAATGGTATTTGCAATTTCATTTCAAGAAGAGCCTTCATCTTGGATGAGATAAACAAATTTAAAATCAATTCACTGTCATTTGTTGATAAAGATTGTTTGTAAGTCTTTGGGTGTACCTTAGGCATGGTTAATCAGAAACTATAGTGTTTAATTGAGTCTTCTAATTCAAGCCTTCGTATTGGAGTCTTAAAGATTATGTGAAAACATGTGCTGATTTGGGCCTCCATTGAAGCACACCTTCTAGTTGAAGGAATGTCTTGACTATTCTGAAGCTTTTTGTTGTGAAGTTGCTCATTATTGTAAAGTCCCTCAAAGTTCTAGGTATAATCAACTTTATCTTGCTTCACCTCCCACCAAAAAATTCATTTAAAAACAACCAATCATACCCATACTACCCCTGTTTTTCATGTGTGTATACAAATGCATAATTTTACTACCAAAACATGCAGAAACAATCAGGTTTTCATTGTCTTTAGTGGCCTGAACCTTGCTTAGAAAATATCTCCATTATCTAGAGTGACAACTCGTGAGAGTTAGGTTTTGTTGCATTGATCATATTTTCTTCAAGGTCTTCTTAATAATTTCACAAGGAAGGACATCTCCATCTCCTCCACAAACAACAAGGCTACAAAAAGGGTCCTCTCACCCTGGTTGAAAGGCACAACCATAAAGTAGTGAGGATAGGTCAAATCCTCTTGAGGGTGCTACCCATTTCTCCACATAGCTACAAAATGACACACTACATGCTTTGCTTGTCTCTAAGCCTCGCAGTACTATTGTTTTCATCTATTGCAATTACTTTGCAATCACATATTGGTGTTATTCTAATGTTTTAAAACAAATATGTCAAAAAACATTGTTTGTACCTATGGATTCCTCTGAAAATTAATTTGGCATTCTTTTGATTGGTCTTGAGTAATGCTTCATTGCCAAAATAGATTCTGCAAGTAAGACCTATTTCGGTAAAGTTCTTTGAACCCGTTAAAAAGCCACACGTTCCCGTCCCTACTGTTAGTAAATGTTGTTGACACTTGGATTTTTGCATAAAGCTTGTGTGGTTGGCGGTGTGTAGGGGAGAAGAACGACAAAACCAAAGCTTGTGTGGATGACATTGAACATGGAGAGGAGAAAAACACAACCGCAGGATCCTGCTCTGAGAGCTTTAAAAAAACATGCTTTTACCAAACAATTCCATTTGAATATGATTAAATCAAACACTTTTTCTCCAGGCTTGGATCCTTTCGCTTTAGCTGAAATTCTCAAATGCTATAAGGGCCACAAAATATAGCAGTGCTCGAACATAGTACCAAAATATTTTACACCCAGGGTCAGGAATTTATAGTTAAAGTAGGAATTTACACCCAGGGTATGTTCTTCAAAAACATTTAAATGTATAGGTATTGTTCTGTTGCAGATGGATTTGAGCAATAAATCAAAACAGTATACATTGGCTCCATTTTTATTTAACTGGATGGACTAATAATTTGATATTACTAGTTCTAAATAAGATAGTTACCCAGAATTACACAGTTCTCAAAGATGGCCACCGAGTTTCCAAAATTGAAGTCAAGAGTTCCTTCTATTTTGCAGCTCTTGTAGAATTGACGAAGACTGTGGGTGTATAGTCCTGGTGGCCCAGAATGGCATAGTTGTGGAGGACAGAGAGATCACCATCTACTCTTAGGTCTACTGCCTGATGATAGTCCGCCATTGCTTTTTGGAATGTAATGTCACGTGCCATGAAAGCATCAACATTTACAGCTGCATTTGCAAATGTGAACCAAATTTAATTATAAGTTGTATTCATGCTACGGGAACAAAAGGAAATATTGTGACATTCTTGGCCATTCCCTGGTGATTTTTTTATGACTATAAAACTAGCGAGGACCTGACTTTAGCTACGTCATTGTCCTTAATTTGGGTTTCAATTAATTTCTTTTGCATTCACCTTAGATTTCGATTTAAGATTAGTTCACATTCCTGGACTTCAATGACAATCCATCATTTTCAGCAATAAATCCCCAATTCAGTTCTCTGCTTTTTGATAATTCAAAATTTTTACTTGCATACTAATGCTCATCAAAACTTTCTGTCAACTTTACCCACGAAGTTCATATGGCCTCCAACTTTCCTAAATTCCTTAAAACTTGTTCTTTTCTTGCTGTAATGTTTTGGAAATGGACCTGAAAGCCAAATTTCAAGTTCATTTTCAACGAAATAAACCTTTTACATTGAATAGGAACAACTCTCAGCCCCCTTCAGCTTTACATTTAGCATTGGCAACGAAGTTTCACATATTGCTCAGATTTGGCCTACATTCCTTAACATTTAGATTTCCCTGTAAGTTATACCTTGCAACCACGTCTACGTTCACTTCCACACAGCTCCTGGAAAGCATTTCCTGACAATCACCAATGTTTGGAAAACTCAAAAATTATGCTTGCATGATTGCGTCCCTTCTTCACATGCCACAAGCCTTTGCAGCAGATGCTCTTGTTGCACTGCAGCCCTTGTTGGTAATTGATCTTTTGTTCCCTATTATTTTTGAAGGTTTCATAGGTAAAAGAAGATGACATCGATTGAAAGAATTATAAGCTTACTTATCGGCTACAAAATAATTTTCTTTACTTTACTCACTCTTCTTTTCTTTTCAAACTTGAATTGCGTTAACCTTATAATTTCAAAAGAGTGAATTAAAATAACTGAAGAGATAATTTTACAGTTTCTCAGATGTTCTAAATCACAAAGATATATGGAATAAAATTATGCCATGGTGCATATCTTAAATTATTTAACATATTTAGCAGAGGAGAAAACTTTGATAAATTTAGCAGCAAATTTGGTAATAAGAAGTCAAAGTTATATGAGAGCTTATACGGAAGGGATTTATTTTGACAGGGTTTGAAGTTTTTATTTCAAAAATTTCTCGAATTCTTTAGTTGTTTGAAAGGAATTTTAATTCTGAGAAATCTTTAGCTTTTCTTAAAGGGGGAGAAAGGAATTTAAAATCATAAAGCTCACAATATTTAAAAACTGAGAAATTTCTGGTTGTTTTAATGGCGGAGAAAGGATTGCATTCTTCTTCCACAGAAGACTTCGGTATTCCTTTGGGGCTTAACAAGATTAAAATGTGATCGGGCCCCTTAAAATAAGAGAATAAAATAGATTTAATTCCCTCTGATTTCATTCTTACGAGTCAACACATTTATGTGGAGAGAAAAATGCCATTTCAGACCTGTCATTTTCCTTGCGTAATAATATAAATGGCGTTTCCAACCTGTTAACTGTTTGCTGCCAAGTGTAAGGCAAAAAAGGAAAAACAACTGTTAAAAATAGTTAGAAACATGAAAACATCCAAACGACTGTCAAAATTAATTGCGTTGAAAAAACGTCCAAATGGATGTCAAATTTAACATAGTTGTAGAAACGTCCGGAAGGGCCTTTCCCATAGGGGAACGCCTTCGGCGTAAAAATGTATAAAAATAAAAGATACTATTTAATATAAACTCTCATTAGACAAAGATAATTTTTTTAGTGGCTATTATATTTAAAAAATATAAAATACTATAATTAATATAATATTAATAAATTATAATTTTTATTATTTTAACATTTTCTTGTATATATTTATGTCGATTAAATTTAAAAAATAATTTTGCATAAAATATTGGTCTCTTTTAAAATTTCAAATTAACGAGAGATCCATGAGCCGGATGGATTATATGTTTTAGGAAATAGATCCGTGTTTTAAAAATTGTTCGTCTCTCGTAAAATATATTTTATTTATTTAATAATTTTAAAAATATATGGTTTGTTTTAGTTGTATTTATAAGTGTCATGAAATTTTTAGGGATAAAATGCTTGATATAAACAAATTTTAAGAAAAATATGTTATTTAAATATATATGTAATGCGAAACATATATTTATATTGAATGTGTTCATAGTGATAATGACAATTTTTCCTAGAACTTTCATGTCAAATATGTACGGGTTGATAGTTTTAAAATACGATAAAAATAGGTAAAAACATCAAGGATGTGTGTCAACACTCAACTCTGTTTGCACAATTTTTTTTACTCTTCTAAATGATTTCATTATTTCGAAAGGTGTTGTCGATCTTAAAATGGTACATAATTTTTTTGCAGTACTTAGAAAATTTTCAGACGATCAAACTTATGAGACTCAACATTGATCACGAGTTTAATTTATTCAATTTTGAGTGTCTTGAGGCCCAATTTTTAAACTCTTCCAATATGATCAATTCATCCGATTTTCCCAACTTTAGTGAATATAATGAATCTATTACAAATCCAAATAAATAATTCACGAGTTGAATTTATAATGCACTCAAACCGAATTCTTGATTAAAAATATGATACATGCATTCATTTATTGTTGTGGGTTATGGATATTGAAATTTTTGATTTCAATCCACTTAACCAATTATGTGATTGCTTTATCAATTAATCAAATAAATTAATTTAAATGTTTTATCTGATCAAAAGCTTCTAAAAACTACAAATAACACCACAAACTAGATTGATAACGGAGTTCACCCGAAGGCTATGTCTCCGGATTCTCGAAAAGAGAATCAATCTATTCAACATCCAATGAAGTACAATAAACCCTTAAATAATGACTAATAGATCTTTATACCTGTAAATGAGTTGATCTATGTCTCAAGGAACTCTAAAAAATAGCAGAAATTGTTCCAAGAACGATCTGTGGCTCCTACAGTGCTTCTCCCATTGGTTTCAAGTGCAAATGCATCTTAAAAATTCCTACAATGTTAAATACAAAAACCTAAATGAAAAAGGTTTACATTTCAAGAAACTAGAGAAAATTCCAAACAACTTTCATTTTTACAGTATTTAGAAATTTAGCCATTAAAGCCATCAAATTCTCTATTGAAGTTTGCTTCCTGTTATTTTCTCCTTAAAACTCATAGCAGAGAGCTCTGTTTATATAGGTGAGCTCCTCTTTTAACCCAAGTGAGATTGTTGGTGGGTTGGTTGGAGTAGTGGTTTACATGCCCCAAGTCATAGGGTTGAGTCACAACCCCCTCCAATTTGTTGAGCCGCTTTGTGTCGAAGTGGGGTGTATTTCCCATATTTCCCATATATGGAGAGGCTAGGTTATTTAAAAATATTATGAACTGACTATTTACTCATGGCTTCAGCCACATATGGTATTTTCCCCCCATTTACAAGGTTGGTGGGATTTGTTTGATTGATGATCCATTGGGAAAAGCCACTAAGTGAGAAGTTGGCATGTGAAATATTTGGTGGTTTGGATTCCCACCGAGTCATGGGCCAATGTAGCTATGCATTAGAATTCATGTGCCATTCAAAAGGTGTTGAGCTATAAATAGAACCAATCTCGAGTTTGAATGGGATATACTGCGGAGTTGTTAATATAATCCACCAAGTTGGTAGGTTAAACTATGGAATAGATGTATTGGTTCCACCATAGTTTAAACCAATCCCGAACCACATGGTAATAGATAAGGCTGGATATTGTGGATAGATAATATGATCAACTCGGTGGCGAGTTGATCACCCCACTGAGATAAATAATAACTTTCTCGAGACAATATAAACCTGTAATGTAAAATAGAATTCTCACAAAAACAATAATCCCACATGGGGTAATGTTAGAGAATAAATGGCATATAAAATCGTAAAAGTGAAATAAAACGTGGTAAAGACACCCCTCCTATAAAACAGTGTGCCAAACACAATTTGAGAGGCCCATACCATAAATATAGAGGTCCACCATTTTTTCCTTGTTTGTCATAAGAACAATGGTCAAAACAACAAAACTTAACCTTTTTCACCTTTTTTCAAAATTGCCACATGTCAACGCGTGATTCATTAGTTGACCAAGTTTGATCGTTTTAAAAAAAAAACTTTGACCTAAGATAGTTTCGCATCCGGACTCCATTTCGGAGTTCTTCATACCTTCGGAAAGGTCTTAGAATGGTCTACAATGTGGTCATGGTTTAGGGAGGTTTAATAAAATTCCAACACCCAAAAAAACTTCTAGATAACTCTATTATCTTGTTGTAGTTCGACTAAAAATGAGATAACCATAGGAAAATTTTAGACAAATATCTTAAATTTCCCCTTTGAAGGAGATTTTTGGGTTGTCAGGTTTTCATTGCATGTTATATGTCTCATGTTCTCTGAAACCTTTAACCCGATGGTCTTGATAGTGTGTCGGGTTTTTGAAACCCCCAAGCATCAAAATATATGTTATCCAATGCATGTTTCATGTCATATGTTTCCCGAAACCTGAAACCCGAATAAACCCTTTGTGTCAGGATTTCGGGACTTAGAAGCATCTCAACATCTCATGCATCATGCTTCATGTTTTCTAAAACCTGAAACCCGAATTAAACCAAACCCTTTGTGTCGGTTTTTAGACACTCCACGCATGATGACATGTCATTAATGCCTAGTTGTCTGGTAGTTGGCACACGCATCAAATGAGGTGTAATTAATGTTAGGGTTTTATAAATAGGTGGTTTTCCACATCATTTGTTACCTTATATGTTTTTGATGTATTGGATTTATGTGCATGCTTCTTCCACCTCCATACCCGATTGAGTTTCCCGATCGATTTCACCGTCTATTCTCGATCATTTTTCATTCTTGTTGAAGGTATTATTCTCCTCTTTCATTTTGAAGCTTTTTGGGGTTGTTTTTGAGGTGTTTTGTTTGGGTTTTCATTTCTTTTCCTCTTGCCATTATTGGTTTAGGGTTTTGGGTCTTTTTCCCTTTGTTCTTGTCCTTTTCCCAGTAGGGTTTTTGTTTGAAATCCACCCCTTGTTTATTTATTTATATATATTTTACTTATTGTAAGTTGTGGATTTCAAAAGGCTCTAGAAAAATTCCTAAGTGATCAAAGTGGGAAAATTTTCATGTTCTGACAGAACAGAGACCCGATATCCTTTTTTTAGGTTTTATAGGGTGCTCGACATCATCTAGTTTCCACTTTGTTTTGATCTTTGCTAGCTACTTGACATCTTGATTTCTCTACCTTGTGTCAGGTCTTGACCGGTGTTCAACATCCTCCGAGTTCCGCAGTGTGTCGTATTTGTACCTGCTCAACATCATCTCACTTCCACCTTGTGTTGGGTTTTCGTTGATGCACCGCATGCCCGAATTTCTAACATACATCTCACCAATGTTTAGGGTTTCTCAAGGTGTCCGACATCCTCCAAACTACGCCATCCTTCCGATTTTTGTCGATGTTTGATACATCCTAATTTCTAACATAAAATCCAGTCTGTCCGGGTTTCCAAAGCATTTCTACAAGTTTCAAAACTCGAAAGGTGTGTCAGTCTATACACTTGTCCAAAGAAGCTCTCACACCCGACTACTCTTCCGTAAGTCATCAAGGAATTCTCAAGACTCCTCATGTCGACCTCTCGCCCATCTCGGATAAGTCGGACAAGTTAGGAAAAGGAAGTATAAGTATTAGAAGATGGAGTCTTCTTCTTATGTAAGATGTAGTTACGACATCTAAGACACATAGCTCGACAATATAGATATGGAAGACTTCTGGAAAAGAATTACAGATTCTTCTCAGAATCCATGGATGAAGTCAATAGTTGGTAGCGGTCTTCCTCTCACAAACGGGATTTCCAAGATATCATCCCAATGCCCCGAATTCATCATGGCTTGTGCTTCTCACTATGACTCACCTCTCGCCAAGTAAGAAATCAAGCGGGGAGTCTATAGTGAAATTAGACAAAAATTATTTTTACTAACTCCTAAAGTTTCCCAACTTTACTGAGAATACGTTGATTTATACTTTAAATCAGCACAAAAGGCCCGGGACAAAGATCGGAAGACTACATCAAGCACGTGAATAAAAAGTTCTTGATCAAGGCTAAGCCAACTGTTTCTAGGTTTCCTAAGTCGGTCCCTAGAAGTGAATTTATTCTTGAAGTCAATGATATCATCACCCTGCTGAGCTGTTTGTTTGGGCTCCCAGATTCAAAAGAGTTCCAAGGGTGGATATACCAGTTCATGGTCATCATAAATAAAAATGACCAGGGGATTGGTAGGGTAGCCTGATAAGTAATGAGATAGACTCTCAAATGAAAATGGTATTTTCTACCGGCAAGTTCTATATGATGTCATATGTCACCTATGTGGCAACAGGAATGAGAAACTATCCAGTATTGGATGCAAAGGAAACCAAGCAACGGAACACACATATCAAGTACTTTATACAACTAACAATAAAAGGGTTTGAAGATCAATTTAGAAGAGTGAATGATGCCTTCTTCTATGCAAATATTTGCAGAATGGATCCTGATCTAAGGAAGAGAAGGGTTTTTGATGAAGCATGGATAGAAGTGTCAAAATGGGGTTGCATCTTCTTGCAATTCAAGAATTTTTCCTATCTTCAGGTGGTAAGGTTCGACGGTAATCCTTTCCATTTTCCTAGGTTCTCAGGTGACAAACTTCTCCTCATGGAGTTGGTCAGACAGTTGTTGGATTTTCATAAATTCCAACAAAGCAGACATAAAGTCTTTGTCATCTTCCCCATTTCCATTAGAAGGTATACATGTTCCACCATGGTTAAGGCCAAGAACATGGTGCATGAAATTCAAGGAAAATTGAATAAATATATGAAGATGAGGGAGGAATTCAACATCCAAGGAGTCCTCAAGTCATATGAAACATTGTACCTACATATGCCCACTGTGGAAGATATCTGGTCAATATTCATGATGAAGTTGCCATCTGAAGAAGAAAAGACAACATCAGACTGACACTTGAAGAAATTCAGATGTTAGATTTAGCTGATATCCCTGAAGGTACCATAGACAATGAAAGTGTTCTAGAACCTAGGTACGAATAGTCAGATGGAGACCAACTTGGATTCCCAGCCATTGATTAGTATGTTGCTGAAAAGGATTCTATCGCTGAAAGAGCTACTTAGACTCTTGTTTGCACTAAGGCATGGCTCATTTCTTGGGGAATGAGTTATAAGGAAAAGATCTTTTCAAAAATAACTAATTTAGAAGTGGGACCCTCCAAGAGAGAAAAGGAAAAGGATAAAATCCCTACCAAGAGGCAAATAAAGTTTAAGTTTTTCAGAAAAGGAGAAAAGCAAGGGGTGAATCATCTGCTACTCCAACACAAACAATTGAGGTATTGGATTCACTTCCTCCACTAGAACAAGGATGAATTCTTCAAGAAATCGAGGTTGTTCAACCTCTTATTTCTCCTTTTGTTGATTTCTCGTCAAGTAAGTCTTTCTCTTGCTTCTCAAGCTTTGGCTTTGGGATCTTTACCTCCTCTCTCCCAATCTTCATCATCTCATATTTCTATGCCACTCTCATTAGCCATGGACAACATTTTCTCTGATCTCTCACCTCTCTCTGTTGGACCTATGATGGCCATAGAAATGCCTCCACCTTCCGCATCTTCATTCCCTGAATATATTCCCACAATCACTACACTTGCAGTCATCATGACTCCGTAAGTAAATCTTCCTCCACCCACAGATACAACCATAACACCTCCAATAGGAGCAACTTCTTCCGTTGTACCTCAATGGTTGGTCGATCAAACTCCAAGGAAGAGGAAGGTGGTATCTCTCCTACCAGCCTTCGACTTCAATTCACTTAAGGCCTCTATTGCCAAATCTACTTAGAAACCTAAAACAATTTCAAGGGTTTCAGTGGATGCCTCAGGGCATAAATTTGCAGAGATTACCACTCCCATGGCCAAAAAAATCAAGGAGGATATAATAGCTTCTGATTATCAGATTACAAGGGTTGATTTGGGAAAGGTAACAATAGAAGGAGCACAACAAGATGCGCATGATGCCATGAATGTGCTATGCCAAAATCTAAAGGAAACAAAGATGAGTAGAGATGAGCTAAAGGAGAAAGTGGGACAATTGACAGAAGTATTTCTCAAGCTCTCAAATCTGTCTCAGTTAACACCGTCATCTTCTACTCCTACCCTTATCAGGTTTGACTTCTCATCAGTACCTGTTATTGAGAAGATCAATGAGAAGGGGAGAATGGTGGATGAATGGATTCAGAGGTTACTCCTTCAAGGAAGAAAAGTCATTGATGATACAGTGGAGGTTTATAAATCCTTGGAGGAAATGAAAAAGGATGGCGAAAAGATGAATGATGAATTTTCATAGGAAGCCGGGAATCTCGAGTTAACTTTGGAGGCTCTCAATGCACTGAAGAAAATTCCATCTCAGGTCTTAGTGGAAGAAGGAATCATTCCACATGGGGATAAACACTTCCAGCTAACCAAAGCCATTAGGTTCAAGATAAAGATTCTCAGTGAAGCTTGCAGCAAGTTGAGGGAATCTAGAGATCAGTTGATTGATGCCACCAGTGATATAGAAGAGGAGCTGTTCAAGATCTTCCCCAAAGTGTTGGATGAAGGTGTAACTATTCTACCTGCTGATGATTTCTATAAACAAATCTAGGAATCAATCGAGCAAGAACCAGCTTCCATCTTTGATCTGAGCGTCATTGATAAATTTATAAAGATCGAGAATGTTTTGGAATCACTGAGAAAAATCAATAAGAGATTGAAGAAACTTCTTGGTAATGCAAGTGATACTCAGGAAACTTGTGAGGTCCTAAGTGATTATTCCAGTGTTCCGGATGAAGACGAGATGTAGGGTATAATTTGGAAGTTCCAAGAGTCTTTGAGACAAGAAGGTTTCATTGGAAGAAGACAAGGATGAGGAAATAGAATAAGCAATAATGTTACATGTCATTTCCTTCCAGAGATTGACATGTCTTTTTCATTTTCATTTCGTCACATAGGAAGCAAATTTTAACTTGTTATCTGCGTGAGAGTCAAGAAAATAGGACTCTCATTAAAATACTATTTTCTAGGATTTATCCTATTTTCTTTGTGCCCTTTTATTATAAATAAGGGATGCTTGTGCATTTTAGAGAGGTACTTTTTGAATATTAAGAGCTATTGTGAAGAAGAAGAAAAATTTCTTTTTTCTTTTTAATCATTGAAGAATAGAAACAGGTGTTATTTTACAAATATTGTGTTGTGGGATTCATCTATCTTGAGAGATTGTTCTTACGTCCAAAATCTTGAGCTATTCTTTGTTTAGTATTCTTGATCATTTTAATCGTTTCAGAATATTACACTCATTATCTAAAACTTGTATAAGTATTTCTTGATCTTTGTTTGCTTGAAAGAAAATACGTTCCTCTCATTCCCTTCCCACTTTGTTTCATCTATAATATTTTCCTTTCTAATTATTCCTAATCCAAAGTTGTAACATCTCCATTTTGTGTAGTTATGGATTTCGGGATTGTATCTCGACCCCAATGGTTAGAATAGTGTGGATATCTTGTATATATTGTTTCGATGTGTTTTAGATTAGTAATAAATAGGCAGCCTCACCTGTCTTTGAGGAGGATTTGATCCCATGCACTTGTGGTTGAACCTCATATTTTATCCCGACAAAATATCTAGCCAACAAACTCATCCCAATAGGGAATGATTTTTGTCCACAAAAAGTTGTGTATCAACCCATCAACATGATAACTTTTACTGCATTTTCATAAACACATAGAAGAACCCGAAAAATAATTATAGGTTAATCAAATGTAAATAGTTGATTAGCTAGTCACATAACTCGATCAAATAATAACACCTAATAAAGCTAGTGTTCAACTTAAATGCTACAACCCTCAACTCGTACACAACCTCAGAACTATCAAATCCTGTAATGCCATAAAAAATAACTAACCAAATAATAACACTCAATTTTGTGAATGTTCAATTGTCACTTTGTGATATGGCTAATTACTTACATTACAATTCCATAACATAGATCATTATGTCAAACATCTAAACTGTCCACAATTAGGCTAGTATCCCTTGTCCATCTGAAACTGTAACAATGAAAATATTCACTATCCATTATAGTTAGACCATCGATGCCAAAATAGCTATAGTCACAAAATTGAATACACGTGAATTTTCCCAAAACACTCTAATGCCATAAAAATAATAAGTCGATAATAACACCCATCTATAATGGAAACTAGTGTTCAACTTACATATGTGATTATTTCAATTACAACTACAAATTTTCATTATCCAAAATAATTAAACCATCAACAACCAAAAATGGCTATAGCCAAAATCTAAATCAACGTGAATATGTAAATATTATATCCATACTCGAACTGTAAAAGGATAGATCAAACTGTAACTATGCTTACCCAAAATGGTGAACTACTCAATGTTGCAAATGATCACTAGGCATATATGCACACTAGTTTGTTAGTGAAAATAATGTACACTTCAATTGTAACTATATAGATTAGTTACAAATACATGCCCTAAAAATAAGGGTAGTCATGAATGTGTAATTACCCTGTAAAGACACAATGGATTTGTATATTACCTAAAAAATCAAAAAGGTGTCACAGATTTGCATGATGACATTTAACAACAATACTCAAAAATGTATTTCAAAATTAGACATCATTCATTACATGCCCATTGAAACCGCACACCGCTCCTAAAAATAGAAAGTTGTATATTATCATCCTTTTAAAAAGTAAGAAGTTGAATTTGAGAATTTTAAACCTATCTTCCAGATCCTCTTACAGGTGACCCCGATTTCTAATTTCAAAGTAATTAAAAACCATGTGAATACATCCATCAACATACTTGTAGAAATTCACAAATTACTCTGCATAGTTTTGTATGCTTTTCAACAAATACTGCATTGCAAAAATAAACCTATCCAAGTCACATAAGCCTACATTCTCCGTATCACCGCACAAAATCATTAGAGGTTTCAAAAATGGATAGAGGTTGATTTTAAATATGTGGTTCAAAACTTCTTTACCAAAATCCAACTTATCTTACCATTCACCAGAGGGTTTGTTGGACGAATTTTCAAAATTTTATCAACCTGATGTCTCATTTGACACATCTACAACTGCCCATAGTGCAACTATACCTATTCAACCACTAAAATCAAATACACCAACTAAATCAATCAATGTTAATCAAATTAAAACTAGAAGCAAAATATCGGGCTAGAACTAGCTCTGATACCAAACTTGATCTGAAAATGGTACTTAAATTTTTTTCAGTACTTAGAAAATTTTTAGACGATCAATCTTATCGGAATAAACATTGATCATGAGTTGAATTTATTCAATTTTGATGTTTTGAGGCCGATTTTTTTACTTTTTCAATATGATCAATTAATATGATTTTTCCACTTTAGTGAATATACTGAATCTATTACAAATCCAAATAAATAATTCACAAGTTCAATTTATAATGCACTCAAACTGAATTCTTTATTCACAAATCTAATACGTGCATTAATTTACTATTGTGGGTTATGGATACTGAAATTTTTTCTTTCAATCCCCTTAACCAGTTATGTGATTGCTTTATCAATTAATCAAATAAACTAATTTAAATGTTTTATCTAATCAAAAGCTTCCACAAAACTACAAATAACACCACAACCCAAATTGATAAAAGAGTTCACCTGAAGGCTACGTCTCCGAATTCTCAAAAAGAGAATCGATCTATTAAATGTCTAATGAAGTAAAATAAACCCTTAAATAATGACTAACAGATCTTTATACCTGTAAATGAATTAATCTATGTCCCGAGGAAATCTGAAAAATATCATAAACCGTCCCAAGAACGATCTATGGCTCATATAGTTCTTGTCCTATTAGTTTCCTATGAAAATGCATCCAAAAATTTCATACAAATTTAAATGTATAACACCTACATGAATTTTTTTTATATTTATGGAAACTAGAGGAAATTCCAAGAAACTTGTTATTTTACATCATTAAAAATTTGACCATTAAAGCCCTCAAATTCTTTGATTAAGTCTACTACCTTGTTATTGTCTCCTCAAAACACATAGTAAAGAGCTCTTTTTATATAGGCGAGCTCCTCTTTTAACCCGAAAGAGCTGGTTGGCGGGTTGGTTATAGCCATGGTTTTCCTGCCCCAGGTCACGGGGTCGAGTCACATGCCCCTCCATTTTTCTGATCTCCTTTGTGTGGAAAGGGGATGTATATCCCACATTTCCCATATACGGGAGGCTTGGTTGTTTAAAAATTGGCCGAGCTTCCTATTTATTCATGGCTTCGGCAACATATGGAATTTTCCCCCCATTTACAAGGTTCGCGGTGTTTGTTTGAATGCTAATCCATTGGAAAAAGCCACTACGTGGTGAGTTGGCATGTGAAATATTTGGTGGTTTGGATTCCCACCGAGTCGTAGGCTAATGTACATATGCATTGGAATTCAATGCACCATTTCAAAAGTGTCTAGATATAATTAGAACTAATCTCGAGTTTGAATGGGATATACTACGAAGTTGTTAATATAATTCGCCGAGTTGGTAGGTTAAAGCATGGAATAGATATATTGGTTCCACCATAGTTTAAACCAACCTCGAACCACATGGTAATAGATTAGGATGAATATTGTGGATAGATAATATGATCAGCTCGGTGGGGATTTGATCACCCCACCAAGCTAAATAATAACTCTCCTGGGCCAATATCTACATGCAATGCACAATATAATTATCCAAAAATAATAACCCCACATGAGGTAATGTTTGAGAATAAATGGCATATAAAATTGTAAAAACGATAATAGCAAAGTGAAATAAAAGGTGGAAAAGTCACCCCTCCTATAAAAGAGTGTGTCGAACCTAGCTAAGGGAACCCGACCAAGTAAATACCGAGGTCCACAATTTTTTTCCTCATTTGTCAAAGACCGGTGGTCAAAATAACAAAACATAACCTTTTTCACCTTTTTCCAAAAACTACCACGTGTCAATGTGTGATTCACTAGTTGACCAAGTTTGACCATTTTCAAACCAAAAATTTGACCTCACGACATTTTTTACATCCGGACTCCATTTCTAGAGTTTTGTATACCTTCGGAAAGGTCTCAGAATGCTCTACAACATGGTCATGGTTTAGGAGTTTTAGGAAAACTATAACACCCAAAAATCCTCTGGATCATTGTTCTAGTAGAAAGGCCGACCTCTCTTTGACATGCACATGGAAAATTAGTATTTATTATTTTAAGTTTTACAGTTTGTCAATCAAATGAATCCCTTCCATCTACATAACTTGTAGTGCCCACTTCCCTTCGACGCTTATTATATTTTGATTTCGATTACTGTTGACTATATACATGGATATTATTGTATCATTTTGGCTTAGCATGATGTTATATGATATACATACTTTGGCTATTGATGGATTGCGATTCATAGTATGATTTGTGTGGATTCTTAGAGAGACATGTTATATTGATATTGATGTGTTGTGGACATATTTATATATTCTAACATTCGGCATTCTCATCATATTGAGTAGGTTTTAGCAGTTTAACTAATCTTGTGATCCTATTGGTATTGATGAAATATAAAATTGAGATGTAGTTGGAATTTTAAAATAATAACATTGTTAGTATAGATGGTTATTTATTTTACATATGGATGATTGTTGTGCAGTATGTGTATTTTATCTGGATGTTTTTACGTGGCCACGAGGCTGCAAGAGGTATTGTGTGATTTCACAACAATCAAAGGGGATTGAGACCAACCACATTGGAATGTTGGATTAATACAACAATGGTCACCATGGAAACTTGTGTAATGTTGTTTTTTTGTTATTTGTTGTTAGGGGTCCCCATCGGGGGGATGGCGATACTTATGACCAAGGGTTATGTGTAATTATTTTCTTTCTTTTTATTTAATTTTGGAGTATGTGATTTAATTTGTGATGTAATTCCTTTTTTAATCATTATTGATTAATGTGTCTTAGTTAAATAAATTAATCTTGTTAGTAAGATAATTATGGATGTGACAAAAGGGAGTCATTTATTGGAGTAGTTGGGTCTTTGGTTCTTGTGTTTATTAGTTGAGTGTATGTGATTTTGAGTGTTGTACACTCCACCCTACTTGGGAAAGTCGGATTTGGGCTTAAGGGCCATTTTTTGAGGATTTTGGGACAAGGTAGACTTGTCCCACACCTCTTAAATTCTTATACCAACCCTACCTATGGGTTGGGGGTCAAAAATAGACCCCATTATGTGTTTTTAAGGTAAACATTGAGATTTAATTGCACTTTCTTACATGTGTTTAAATTTTGTTCTTAAGGGGTGTGAATTGGAGTGGTGTGTGTAAGAGGGTTGTCATTCCTATCAACCACCCATTTATTATGCCTTGGGGTATGGGTTTGACTTGAGTGGTGTGGGATGGAGAAGAAATGATGTGGCATCCTACATGGAGTCAAATCATCTCACTCTCCCTCTTTTCTATTTATTGGAATTTTTGGGCTCTCTCATTTTGGGAATGCTTGCTTGCTTTGGAGTTTAAGGGTGCTGGTAATTACTTGATTCTGGGATGACTTTGGGACTTGTTTAGAAGGTGGAGTTTTTCCATGGCAAGGTAGGTGGAGTTTTTCCATGAAAAGGTAGGGTTTTGCACACAGAGCTAGAGTGCACTTTACCATAAGACTATTGCTTGTAAAAATGAACTAGGATTTGAGTAAGTGATAGCGGGAGTTAGGAAGCTTGTTTCCATTCACACTATCTTTGCTATTCAGCTTAAGCGGTGTGTGTAGTGGGGCAATACATCGATGCATGCTATTATAGTTAGTGATGATCAAAGGATGAGTCCAGTGAACCATCCCTTGATGACCATCCTATCTTGAGAGAGAGTTTTCTGATGTTTTTCCAGGGGAGCTACCAGGATTACCTCCCCCACGAGAGATATATTTTCACATAGATCTAGTTCCGGGTACAGAGCCTATCTCACAAGCACCTTATCGGATGACTATCCCTGCACTATGTGAGCTCAAATTACAGCTAGAGGGCCTTCTAGAGAAAGGCCTAATCTATCCTAGTGTATCCCCCTAGGGTGCACTGGTGATTTTTGTGAAGAAGAAGGATGGATCCATGTGGTTGTGTATTGATTACCGCAAGCTGAAAAAAGTAACTATAAAAAATCGTTACCCCCTTCCATGCATTGATGATTTATTTGATCAGATGAAGGGGCCATAGTTTTCTCTAAGATAGATTTTAAGTCGGGTATCATCGGATGAAGATCACAGAGGTAGATATTCATAAGACCGCTTTCCGTACGAGAAATGTCCACTATGAGTTCACAGTGGTACCTTTTGGTCTAACGAATTCCCCCACAGTGTTCTTTAGCTTGATGAATGGAGTATTCAGGACATTCAAGGATCACATTTTTCTCATATTCCTATATGAAATTCTGATTTACTCACATACACGTGAGGAGCACCTTCGCTAGGTTCTCCAATGTCTACGTGAGAAACATATTTACGGGAACCTCGGAGAAGTGTGCGTTCTTTCAGTCAGAGGTGTAGTATTTCGGCCACATCATTTCTCGGGAAGGTATCACAGTCAATCCTTCAAAGATTCAAGCTATCATGGATTGGCCAGCACCCACTAGTGTGCCCGAGGTGCGCAGATTTATGGGCTTGGCAGGATATTACAGAAATTTTTTCAATAATTTTATCAGATTGCGCAACCCATCACTTTCCTTTAGTGAAAAGAGAAGAAGTTTGCATGATCGAGAGATGTGAACAGGCCTTCAGAAACATAAGGAGTGCCTCATGAAAATGCCTATTCGGTGTTGTTTCCACAAAAATAGGTCCCGGAGTTCAAATAATCCCCTGGTAATGGTGCCAATTAGGTGTTGGTATCCAAATTTATTCTCCCGTGGGGGCTGAGAAGCATCACGAAACTGGTAGGATGCTTAGAGATAGACGGACCATGATATGAGTCATTTTGTATCTAGGGATGAGATTCATCTGGCTCTTTGTAACTCAGGTGTTGGAGAAATGGATAGCACATCACTGAGGGTTTGATCTACCCCCACTACTTTAGGATGTACCTTCAATGAGGGTGAGAGGACTTGTTACGAACTTTGTGTCATTGAAGGACATCGAGAGACCCTTCTCTACACAATGTTAATGATAACCTTGATGAAATATGATCGATACAACATAATCTAACTCTCACGAGTTGTCACACTAGAGAGTGGATATGTTTCCTCGAAAAAGGTTTGGGTTACTAAAGAAAATAATTGAAACCTAATTGTCTCTGCATACTTTGGAAATGGAATTTTTTCATTTGTGCATACACAATACAAACAGGGGTATATCGTGTAGGATTTTTAGTTTGAGAAATTTATTAGTGGGAAGTTAAGCAAGATAGAGTCGATTATACTAGATCTTTGAGGTCCTTTACAAAAATTGAAAACTCACAGACAAAATGCTTCAGAAAGCTAAAATATTCCTTCAACTAGAAGGTGTGCATCAATGGAGGCCCAGAGACACATGGTTTCACACACTCTTTGAGAATTCAACACAAACGCTTGTGCTAAAGACTCAATTAAATGCTAGAAATCTCTGGTTCATCATGCCTAAGATACACTCATAGGATTACAAAAAATATTTATCAACATAGTAAAAGAAAAGTGATTTTAAATTGTTTATTTCATTACCAGATGAAAGATCTTCTCATAATTAAATTGTAAAATGCCACAATACTAACACACGGACAAGATATTGTGTGACTCAGAGATATTTTAACATAAGATTGCAATAGGAACAAGAAAAACTATTTGAAAACATTCTGAAATAAAAGTAGACACAATAATGCTCATGATCAACATACAGAGTCATTCAAGGTTCATTAGATTCATTAGTAGGGGAAATTTTCCTCAACAGTCTAAAATCTTGTCAATGGTTGTACACTTGCAACCACCTTGACGTGATTGAATCCAAAGACATAGGAAAATGAACTGGTCTCTCAGACGGTCTCTCGGGAAAATGGTTTCTCTCAAACTTTCTCAGAAAAGTTAACCTCCGACCATTTGTAAGAGTATTCTCATTGCATTTATACATTTCAATTTCTCACTCATCCCAAATTTTCCCCCAAAAGAAGAATATTCGAGGAATCCTTTGCTTGTTACAAGTTTGTTCCAGAAAGTGATGTTTAAAAAATTTACACCCAAAGCTTCCAAGTGGATAAATCATGAACTGATCATGTTTCTCAAACCCTCAACTATGACTGGGATGCCACATAATTCTTTAATAGTCCTTCTAAATCATTCTTTTACTCTGTCATTTAGGAAATCCCATTTTTAATCATTTTTAGGTGGATCCATATGGCTTGATCTGACAAACAATCCTATTTACCTCTGAGAATACACCTTGAGAAATGATTTCCCTCACATGGATACATGCATTCATGCACTATGAGTCTCGAGTCAGCCAAGTGTAAAGAGGAGCCAGCGGAAACCTCGACGTGTTTCCTTGGCACAACTGCAAAGGTGAAGTCCGGAGGTAGGTTCGCAAATGAGCACATGATCTCCACATGCCCTGGGCTCAATAAAGTTGCCTTGGCCTTTGAAAGAGTCTCAGTATAAAGAGGATCCAGTGGAAGCCTCCATGTGTCTCTTTAATGCACTTTTGATATGGTGCCAAAAAAGTGGAGACCTAAATGAGCACGGCTCACCACGTGTCTCACCTAGAAAAGTTTTTGAAATATTTTAAGGACCAACGGAAGGTGCCATGTGCCTAGGGTCCGAGAAATTCTCCTCGTCCATTGAAAATTCTAAGTATGGGCAGGGCTAGCGGAATCTTCCACGTGTCTCTTCGGCACTTTTTTGGTATGAAGCTCAAAAGGACTCCCAAAGAAGTGCGGGCCTTCCACATGTCTAGGGTCTAACAAAGTTGCACCAGAAACTTGAAAAAAGTATAAGTATGGGAAGATCCAAGGAAACCTCCATGTGTCCCTTCGGTGCTCTTTCAAAAGTAAAGTTTAGGGAAGGTTCCCAAAGCACGGGCCCTCCACATGTCCCAGGCCTTAGAAAGTTTCTTGAGAAGTTTAAGTATAGAGAGGAGCTAGCGGAAGCCTCCACGTGTCTCCTTGGTGCAACTAGAAAGGTAAGGCCTAGAGGTGGATCCTCAAATGAGTGCAGGGCCTCCACATGTCCATGGTCTGACAAAGTTACATCAGTCATTGAAAAGTCTAAGTGTGGACAGATCCAATGGAAACCTCCATATGTCTCCTTGGCACAACTCCAAAGGTCAAACCGAGAGGATAATACTCAAATGAGTGCAGGCCCTCTAGGTGGAAAAGATTTGAGTTGAAGTGGGCCTAAGAATCTCAAAATGCCCCAGGTGACCTGCCTCTCCACTTCTAACTTTTGATGTGGGCCCCAATGGAGTTGCGGATCATTTTATAACTTTTCTCCTTTTCAAAAAAAGGAAAAGCCTTCAAAATCCTCCAGCGACCCGCCTCTCAACTTCTAAATTTTGATGTGGGCCCCAACGGAGTTATGGATCATTTCATAACATTTATTCTTCACACAAGAAAGGACAAAAATCTGCAAAATGTTCCATGACTCCGCCTCCCCTCTTTTAACTTGAAAAATGGCCACGTGTCCATCTTCGGGGTCAAAGTAAGAAATTTTCCCTACCGCTTCATATTTATTGAATAGAAAATATGAAACTATCGAGTGCAACGGGACCAATTTGGCATTTTTTACAAATATAAAAAAAGTGACAAGTTTCACTAAAAAGACCCGCTGGGCCATGTCGAATAAGAAAGGACCACATTTCCATGGATTTTGGACAAAATTTGATAGGGAAAACATGACTGTGGAAAAATAGAAGGAAGGGGAAACCCCAAATTCATGCCCAAATTACAAATTATTTCTCATGGATAGAGAAATGGTAAACAATACATGGCTCAACATGATCCACGACCCAAGGAAAGGACTGAAAAATGGCATCCTGGTGAAGGCAAATATTTTCACACATCCATATAGGGAGATAGAAAATAATTCAAACCATGCGGACTAAGAAGTTTTGAACAAACAGGGTGAGATTAAATTGAGCATCAACATTGGCTCCAACTCGGGGATGGGAACTCCCTGCGAGTGCCGCAAGAACAATAGATCATGTGCCAAAAATCCATTGGGAAACAAAATCAAGAACAAGCTTGTAAAGAAGGAAAACAAAAAACCAATCCTTCTAAGATCGAATCGAGAAACCAACAAAAAACAACCGCCAAGGACCAGGAAAAACCAAAACAGAAAAATGCAGAAACAAAAAAGAACTAAAAACTATACACTATATAATGATGTGTGCCTTGATTCTGAGAAGTCAATCAAGGAAATGTTTCAAGTTCCTACCATTCTGAGTATGACCAAGCCAAGAAGTCTTGATACTTCTTTAACAACTTGACATGCTTTGTTTATCCTAGTTGCCACCTAGCCATATTTTCCAAGGTTTATATTTTATGCCTTTACCAGATCTAGAACAAACCCCATAAAACATAAGAGTCTGGAGAGAACAATCTTCTCAGATACTTGCACTCATCAATTATATGCTCCTTAAAATCATCATAACCCATAAAGTTGTTGACATTGGCGATCTCGCATACAATACTTCATAAGAAGCATTATTAGGGTCCTCAATGAGATATAACATTTTCTTCTCACTGTACAACTTCACAAGGTTCCCCTCAATTGGTATGGTTGTGTATGACATGTTCATTGGTATGCTTCCACCTACACTAGCTGCCCACTTTCTCGGATAATAACATCCCCATTTGGCAGATAGTCCACACATAACCACATTCATGGTCAAGCATTTTCTGGAAAATCTTCCAACTGCACTTATAATCCCTTGACATACCCAACTACGGCACTTCTCTTGAATCCATACCAGTACATTTCCCATAAGCTACTTTTACCTTGAAATTTAACTCATTCATGACCTCAAGAGACATTACATTACATGAGGCTCTGAATCAAACATGTAATTATGTACCAACCTATCTTTAATAATCAAAGTGGTAAAAATAGATCCACATTAAGTTGAGATTCAACTAAAGAAGTTCCAAAATACACCTCGGGTGATTCTCCCGATTCCTCCAATAAGCTTGGTATTTCGATTCTCTAATAATAGGAGGAACCTCTACATTTTTCACACTCTTTCCTTGGGTAATTTTCTCTTCTTTACATCCCAAATATTCAAATACCCTTTTCACATGCTAAGGGATTCTAAGTACTTACACAAAGGAACAGTGACCTTGATCTGACTCAATATTTGGGCTATGTCACAAGGAACATATTTGGGTAGGGTAGTGTTAGAAGGGAGATTCACAACTTCATTTGATAAAATGGGAGTCTTCATAATATGGGCATGGGAAGAAGTACAAGTTTTATTTGGGGTAATTAGGCATTTTCCAGATGTATCTTTCTTAGGGGTTTCCTTTAGGATACTTGGTAAGAACTGAAACTTTTTTCTTGGTTTGTGGCCCTCCCTCTTTGACAACCTTACTTCTGGTGTTATATTATTTCTCCTGAGAAACTACTACATTCATCAACAGTTGCCTGTCCTCTTTGGAAGGGATCCCTCCATCATACTTTTTAATCATCAAAGCCCTTAAGTATTCAAAATCATGATTAAGCAAAGAAAATTCTTATACCATATCAATTTAAAAAGCATTAATGGGAGGAAGAGGCAATAGCTGATGAACACAATCCCAGAAGTCTTCAATAGTTCTCGCACTTATCAATCCAGTCGAGGTTTCCCCCTGTTGTGAGTTTACAGGGAGTTCCATCATGCAAACATCATCATATGTCTCATCATCATCTACTTCCTCAAATTCTTGATCTACATCACATGGGGAGTGTGGTAATAAACACCTATCACACCACTCGATAACACCGCCTCCTCCACAATAAAAGAACCTTGGAAGTCAAAGGATCAGGAACTAGTCTATTCTCCTTGGGTTGAGGCTGTTTATTTCCTGATCCCACGAGCCCTTTCCCTCTGTTATCTAGTTTATGATCACCTCTAGGATGATTTCCAGATCTCTCCTGACCATGTGGCCTATGCTAACCCTGGGAACTTTGTCCTATCCCTTTTTAGCTCTGCCGCTTTAGGATATCTCTTTAACTACCCCAACAAAATTTTTTTACAACCTCTTCCAGATCCAAAAATTTCTTGACTGAGGCTTTTCAGGATTAATGAACTTGACACCCTCTCTCTAGAAGATTTTCCAAATTGCTTTGATGTTATTTTCTATTTGTAAGGCCATGGTGAAATCCTGCCTAAATGTTTTGGGGTTCTTATCTCTAAAAATAAGCAACCTTTTTATCAAAAGTGTTAGAATATTTTATCAAATAGGACACATCACTTGGCCTTAGGATTACAGGTATCCTATTAAAGGTCTTATTAAACCGAGTGTTTAAATCATGGACATATTCATTTCGGTTTTTCTTAATATTTTCAAATTTAGATAAAAGCAACCTGAGATCTATCTTATCCCCATATTGCAATCTAAAGGTATTTTTCATCTTGGTCCATGAATCTATTGAATTATTTGGTAAAGACTTGTACTACACATGCATCCTCCTCAATAGTATGGATAAACAAATTTACATACACGTCTTCAAACTCAATTTCAAAATCTTCCATCATATTGACAAAGATTTTTAAATGGTGGTCACCAGTGATGGCATTATTTCCTTGAAATTTTGGCAACCTATTTTTAGTTCACCTTGTGAAACTATATTAGGATATCCATCCATACCTCTGAAATCAGAGGTCCAAAAGTGTTGACAACAAATGGAGGTCTAGGTGGAGGTTAGGCCATATTGCCTTGAGGTGGTGAATTTATAGGAGAAACAAAATGATAGGGAATAAGGGGTCTTTGGAGGACAGGAATATAGATTTTAAAATAGATATTCTCTAATGACTCAACTTCTTGGAAAACCCTATCAACCTTGGAAGAAACAAAGAAACACATTTTTTAGATACAAATGATGGCCCCTCTCCAGTTGGAGAATTCAAATTTATATAAAGATTACCTGGTTCAAAATTACTTAAAGTCGTATGGAAATATCTAACCACGGATCGATCACCCTTCAGATTGATATCTTATTTTTGATTCTTGATCTCCAACAACTTTCAGACCTATTTTCCTCCTTAATTTGCTTTTCCCAGTTCTGGAAATAACTTTCTAGTAGGGTCCCTAGTGAAGATAGATCTTCTTCCTTCCAGCTTTACACAAATTAGTGATAGATCTCACTTGACACAGGTTAAGGCATTGGTAATCATTAAAATTTCAAATCAACATGGAGTCGCCACTAAGGATTTTCACCTTAGTTGTGCAGATGCACTATTAGTAACTTACCAAGTGTCTATCAATGCTTAATTTCTATAAAGATTAATAGATATGACCTTCCTTTACCCAAATTTATCACTATTGATGCAAATTTAGTGCAATAACCACTAGAAATTGGAAATACTACACAATGCACATGTAATATTGCACAAATCTTATAGATCTCAACAAAGGATGATGTTTAAACAACGTATATGTACTTGAATCATGCAAGAAACATTACTAGGGTTGGTATGTGTACGCCTTTGTAAAAATAGTCCTGGAAATTATGTAAATTCGGTGTTCTTACCGAAAAAATAGGTCCCATAGTTCAAATAATCCCTGGCAACGTGCCACTTCAATGTTGTTGCCGTAAAATAGGTCCTAGAATTCAAAGAATCCCCGACAACAAAACCAATTTGGTGTTGGTATCTAAATTCATTCTCCCACGGGGGCCGAGAAGCATCACGAAACTCGCAGGATGCTTAGAGACAGACGGACCCCGATGTTAGAGTAGGTATTTACCTTAGCTCATGTTAACCTAGGTACTTTATTTACCTTTATTGTATTTATCCTCACCCACTTATGTGTGTGGATATTTCTTTTATCTTATTTAGATATTAGGAGATATTATCTAGTTGTTAGGTATAGTTCTTTCCTTGATCAATGGTGTTGACTAGTTCTTTCCTTGATCTATGGTATTGACTAGATCCTTGATGTCTAGTTCTCTCCTAAATCTATGGTCTTGACTAGTTCTTTGATGACTAGTTATTTCCTTGATTTATGGCTTGATCTACAAACTTGACTGGTTCTTAGATTGTTATTCCTTGCCTATTTAAGCAAGGCCCATTCTCAATGTATTATTTTGAGTTCCATAATAATATATGATATTGCTTCTCATTTATTTGCAAAGGTTTTATGTAAAGTTATTTTGGTGAATTGATTTCATCTTATAAATCTTGGTGTTTGATTAGCATTTGTGTTCTTGGCTTGCTACGATTTGGTTATCATTCCTTTCACACTATATGAGTCATTTTGTATCCAGGGGGTGAGATTCCTCTGGCTCTTTGTCACTCGGGCATTGGAGAAGTGGATAGCACATCACTGAGGGTTTGATCTACCCCCACTACTTTACGATGTGCCTTCAATGAGGGTGAGAGGACCTGTTCTATAACCCATGTCATTGAAGGACATCGAGAGACCCTTCTCTGCACAATGTTAATGAGAACCTTGAGGAAATATGATCAATACAACACAATCTAACTCTCACGAGTTGTCACACTAGAGAGTGCATATGTTTCTAGGAAAAGGTTCAAGGTTACTAAAGACAATAATTGAAACCTGATTATCTTTGCATACTTTGGCAATGGAATTTTTCATTTTTGCGTACACAGTGTAGACACCCATAATTCTCGCCAAGAAATTTAAATACTTAAATTGCGCTAATTATCCCCTTTCTCTTAAATCGATGACATATCGTCAAAAACACTCATATTCCCTCTTATTGTCGTTAATTAATTACAATACGCTAATTGATTAAGTCACCTATCTAGCTAACAACCTAATTAACGACCTTTCGTTAATTATTTACCCTTCTCTCTAGACTAATTAATTATTATTAATTAATTAGCCTTCCACTTCATTTAAATAATAAATCAATATTTAATTTATTTATTCCCCTCCTAATAGCCTAAATCGTACTAATATTATTCTAATCGGCTTTTATAAACTTAAATCTACCTATTAGTTAATCACCTTTGATTAATTAAAACACCCCCCAACTCCCATGACTTGCTAAGCATAAATTAAACCCTTCTAAAGTAAGGTTACCTTTAATAAAGCAACCTTATCCATTCCTAATCATGTTTTACCTTTATCCCACATGTAAAGGGATGAAGTGTTTCCTTTATCCATTGGGCTATATAAGGAGCCCTCCTTCTACCTTTATACCTACACCTAATTCCCTTGAGAAAGAAAAAGAAAGCACATAGTCTTGCACTAAAAGCCTTTTTCCATTCTCAAGCCCTTCCATCATCCATCTTGAAGAGCTAAGCCTCACACCCAAGCATCCTTAAAGGATCAAAGCAAGCAATATTGTTGATTGCCATTGGACTACATAGGTCCATTTGATTTAATTAGGCAATTTAGAAGAATAGAGTTCTTGATTTGCATTATGTTTGATTTCACTATTTCAAAGTTATGATGCTAGTGTAGGCCTTGTTCATTTCTTCATCTTGATGGTACTATTTCTTGTTTCTAGCTAGGTTAGGGAACTACTTTAGGTGGTAGTTATTGCTTTCAATCTAACTTAGGAAAAAGAATACTTGTACACATTTGGACCCATCTTCTTCAATTCTTGGACCATATCCTTTTCATCCATCACATATTTCTTCTATCAATGGTTGTGGCAAGCCCATGGTCATTTCTCACATCAGTTCTAAATGTCCACGTTCACTTTCTTCTCCTTCTTGAGATCAAACAAGTCATGCGTCAACTTATAAGAAACCCAAACAGTTTCTTAATCAAGCTCAGATCAAAACTGTAAAGAGCTCTATAGCTCCCAACAAATCAAACAATCTCAAAATTCTAAATCAAGCATGATTCAAGAACACACATCAACGTAACCATCAAGTATGGTGTAAAGTGCATAAACCTCTAGATGGGGAATTAAATCTCCCACATACGAAATCCATTTTTCGAAAAAATCACAGTCATTTATTGAGTGTGAACTCACCTCGATCATCGAGATCGGGGATAATATCACTCTCGATAAACAAACACGCCTAGTCTCCCTTATCAAGGAAGTCACAAACATTGTTGTTGGATCTTACCACATAGAGTGACTTTGTTAGTCCCAACCTCTTAAAATTATCAAAAATATTAAAAAAAAACAATTCAAAAATACAAAAACATTGAGAAAACACAACAAAAATCAAAGGTACAAGGATCAAACATTGCAATCAGGTATTTGTGTACACATGGATGTTTCTTTCTTCCCTTCCTTGCTATTCTTCTGCAAGTCTCCCTACCATTTTCATCCCTTCGGTGATGTTTTGGTTAGCTTATTCGCATGCATTTTGTGACATTTATCTCTATGGTATCTGTTTGACCCTGGTCTTTCATCACCTTGGTAAATTAAAGAACGACTGACCTCTTAGAGATCCTATCACATTCAACATCTAATAAACTTGTTGCGAAGAAATTTTGGACATATTTGTTGACACTAGCCAATGTTGTCATCACAATCACTTCCACATCCTTCCATCAAGTCATCTGTGGTTCTTAACCCCTTGTCAAACAAGAGAGCTGAAATAAGTTTTCAGAAAGAAAAATAATCAAAATCAATCAAAAATCAAAAGCTAAAAGCTACAAAGAAAAAAAAATTGATATATTACTCTCTCTTGGGGTATTTCCAATAATCTCTATCAAGGCTATGGATGCCTGGCTGGCAGTAGCGGAGCAATGTACGGCTATCTTTCCATCATCCATTCAAAAAATATCCTTTCAAAATCAATAATTCCTACACATTGGCTAGGGTGTCTTCACTTGTTGTCTTTTAAATATTCCCTTCAAGAGGTAATAAATTCCATGTGCACACAATGGATTTCTATGAGTAAACATGATTAGTATGTTACCAAGTTTCTTTTTTAGACCTTGTTCAGACTCTTACTCTAGTCTATATTTTGTCTCATGATTTGTACCTTTGGCTAATCACTTCTTCATCACAAGGCTTCTAAGCTACATTCATAACATTCACATCATTCTTCTACTTCGTTCAGAACATCCATGTGTATAAGATTACCTTTTTGCCATGTTTTCAGACACCTTTGTCCCCTTTCACAAAAATAATCTTCTCCTTCCTTTCTATCATGTGATTTTAGGCCAACTTACACTGGGGCATCCTTTCTTCTTCCTAACACTTCATTGGTTTACGTTCACCATCATGTTGAACCTATCCATAATGGCCTTGGGCCCGCTTCTACCTATGAAGAGTTTACCTTTGAATACTCCCACCTAATCACTGGGGCATTTTTGCATCTTCACCTTTCTCATATGCATGTGGCCTTATGCCCTTGTACATCCCATCTATTGCTAGGGGCATCCACGCTTCCTCATCTTCTTGTACATAGTTTCAGAAAATTTTCAAAAAAATAAAAACATTCAAATATGTTAGAATCATCAAAAACATTCAAATATGTTAGAAAAACCAAAACATTCAAATATGTTAGAAAAATCATCAAAAACATTCAAATATGTTTCCGAAAACTTCTAAAAATTGAAAATCATCCTACAAAACGTCACTCTTTGGTTCTCACTTGTTCATGTGTTTGACTTGCGGATCATCTTGATCTACCTCCTTAAAAAAATCTAGGCTGCTTACTTCGTCTGTACTCGGGGCACAATGAGTTACTTGGTACTGTTTCATAGTGCACATTGCTTTTCCATCAGACCCAAGTGTCCTCCGTTATTCCCCTCGCATGTATCCTTGTTTGGGGCACCATCATCAACCCTTGTCATTAATTTTCTCGTGTCGTAATCAAGCTGAAGCTTGATAACAAAAAAATTACATTATGTTTCTCTATTAGGTTAGCTTGTTTACTTTCTCGTATTGCATTGCATTTTGTATGTTGCATGGAGTTAGGCATATTTCACTTTCTTGTATTGCATTACATTTTGTATGTTGCATGGAGTTGGTGTTTTTAATAATGGACAATTGTTCGTAGTATGGCTTTTCATGTCATTCTACTTTTGTCGTATGCTTATATTTTTCATAAGGACCGATGATGTAGCTCTTATGGTAATATGATGACATCAAAATTGTTCCAATACATAGTGACTAGAGGCTAAGCTCTACTCTCCCTTCCTCCATTTTTCTTCTACATCACCTTTCTCTCACCCCTAATCTTCTGTCTCATCGGGGCATCCTACCCCTTCCCATTCTTTTATCTATCTCTCACCTTTTTCGATTTTCAATCATCCTCTTTCATCACCCAATCGACACTCGAGGGGCATCTCTCCTTCCTAATATTTCTTCTATATCACCTTTCTCTCACCCCTAATCTTCTGTCTCACCGGGGCATCCTACCCCTTCCCATTTTTTATTTCCATTGGACTACATAGGTCCATTTGATTTAATTAGGCAATTTAGAAGAATAGAGTTCTTGATTTGCATTATGTTTGATTTCACTATTTCAAAGTTATGATGCTAGTGTAGGCCTTGTTCATTTCTTCATCTTGATGGTACTCTTTCTTGTTTCTAGCTAGGTTAGGGAACTATTTTAGGTGGTAGTTCTTGCTTTCAATCTAACTTAGGAAAAAGAATACTTGTACACACACAAAGAAAAACAAGGGTATATCGTGTAAGATTTGTAGTTTGAGAAATTTAGTAGTGGGAAGTCAAGCAAGATAAAGTTGATTATACCGGATCTTTGAGGTCCTTTACAAAAATTGGAAAACTCATAGAGAGAATGCTTTAGGAGAGCTAAAATATTCCTTCAACCAGAAGGTGTGCATCAATGGATGCCCGTGAGACACGGTTTCACAAACTCTTCGAGAACTCAACACAAAGCCTTGTGCTAAAGACTCAATTAAATGCTAGAAATCCTTAGTTCATCACGCCTAAGATACACTCATAGGATTACAAACAATATTTATCAACATAGTGAAATCAAAGTGATTTTATTTTTTTATTTCATTACGGATGAAATATCTTCTCATAATGAAATTGCAAATGCCAAAATACTAACACACGATGATGAGATCTTGTGTGACTCGAGAGATTTTAACATAAGATTGCAACAAGAACGAGAAAAACTATCTCAAAACATTCTAAAATAAAAGTAGACATGATACTACTCATGATCAACACATATTCATTCAAGGTTCATTAGATTCAACAATAGGGAAAGTATCCTCAATAGTATACGAGCTTGTCAATGGTGTACACTTATAACCACCTTGACGCGATTGAATCCAAAGACACATGAAAATGAACTGGTCTCTTAGACGGTCTCTTGGGAAAGTGGTTTATCTCTCGACTTTCTCGGAAAAGTTAACCTCTGAAAATTTGTAAGAGTATTCTCATTACATTTATACATTTCACTTGCTCACTCATCCCAAATTTTCCCCCCAAAAAGAAGAATATTCAAGGAATCCTTTTCTTGTTACAAGTTTTTCCCAGAAAGTGATGTTTAACAAATTTACACCCAAAGCTACCAGGTGGATAAATCATGAACTGATCATGTTTCTTAGACCCTCAACTATGACTGGGATGCCATATCATAATTCTTTAATAGTCCTTCTAAATCATTCTTTTACTCTGTCATGTAGGAAATCCCCTTTTTAATCATTTTTAGGTGGCTCCATATGGCTTGATCTGATAAACAATCCTTTTACCTCGAGAATACACCTTGAGAAATGATTTCCCTCACATGGATACTTACATTTGTGTACTATGATTATGAGGTGGACACGTGCGAAAGAGGAGCCAACAAAACCTCCACGTGTTTCCTTGGCGCAACTACAAAGGTGAATTCCAAAGGTAGGTTCCCAAATGAGTGCAGGCTCTTCACATACCCCAGCTAAAGAAAGTTTCCTTAGCCTTTGCAAGAGTCTCAGTATAAATAGGAGCTAGTGGAAACCTCCATGTGTCTTTAGCGCATTTTTGCTATGGTTCCCAAAATTGGAGACCCTAAACAAGCATGGGTTCACCATGTGTCTCATCCCGGCAAAGTTGTTGAAAGAGTTTAAAGACCAGTGGAAGGTGCCATGTGCCTAGGATCTAAGAAAGTCTCCTCTGCTGTTGAAAAGTTTAATTATGGGTATGATCAAGGTGAAATCTTCCATGTGTCTCTTTGACAATTTTTTGGTATGAAGCTGAAAAGAAAAACTCCCAAAGGAGAGTGCGACTTCCACGTGTCTAGGGTCCGAAAAATTTTCACCAGACACTTTAAAAAGTCTAAGTATGGGAAGATCCAGCGGAAACCTCCATATGTCCCTTCGGCACTCTTTCAAAAGTAAAGTTAAGGGAAGGTCCCCAAATAGGTGTGGGCCCTCCACGTGTCCCAGGCCTTAGAAAGTTGCTTGATAATTTGAAGTATAGAAAGGAGCCAGTGGAATCCTCCATGTGTCTCCTTAGCACAAATGTAATGGTAAGGCCCAAAGGTAGATCCTCAAATGAGCGCAGGCCCTCCATGTGTCCATGTTCTAACAAAGCTACATCAGCCGTTGAAAAGTCTTAGCAGGCGGGCAGAGCCGCAGAAACCTCCATGTGTCTCCTTGGCGTAATTTTAAAGGTTAAACCGAGAGGTGAATCCTCAAATGAGCATAGGCCATCCATGTGGAAAATATTTGAGTTGAAGCGGGCTTGATAATCTCAAAATGCCCTGTGACTTGCCTATCCGCTTCTAACTTTTGATGTGGGCCCTAGCGAGTTGCAGATCATTTTATAACTTTTCTCCTTCTCACAAAAAGGAAAAAACCTTCAAAATCCTCTGGCTACCCACCTCTCTGCTTCTAAATTTTGATGTGGGCCCCAGTGGAGTTGCGGATCATTTCATAACTTTGCTCCTTCACACAAACATGAAAAAATCTACAAAATGTTCTGGCGACCCGCCTCCCCACTTTTAACTTGAAAAATGGCCATGTGTCCATCTTCGGGTAAAAGTAAGATTTTTTCCTACCGCTTCATATTTGTTGAATAGCTAATCAGAAACTATCGGGGCCGTGGGACCAATTTGGCATTTTTACAAATGTAACAAAAGTGACAAGTTTCACCAAAAAGACCCACCGCCACGTCCAATCAGAAAATAACATGTTTCCATGGATGTTGGGACAAAATTTTACATTGAAAACATGATTGTGGCAAAATAGAAGGAAGGGGAATCCCTGAATTCATGCCCAAATTACAAATTCTTTCTCATGGATAGAGAAACAATAAACAATACTTGGCTCAATGAGATCCATGACCCAAGAAAAGGGATGATAAATGAAATCCTGGTGAAGGAAAATAATTTCATGCATCCATACAGGGAGACTAAAAATACTTCAAACCATGTGGACTGAGAAGTTTTGAACAAACAGGGTGAGATTAAATTGAGCAACAACAGGTAGAGTGGTTGATTTTGAGTCTTGCAAACTCAAGGGTTATGAGCTCAATTATTTGACTCATGATCTTGAGCTTGTAGCACTTTGTGCACACATTGGTGCGATGGAGACATTTCCTTCTTGTCTGGATATTTACACTTAGGACTAATCACTTGAGTCTTTGCCACCTCTTCATGTAGCCCAATCTCAATGCTCGTCAATGGCATTGGATGGAGTTGCTTTGTGAGTAGGATATGGAGATAGAGCATGTAAAGGGGAAAGAGAACGCAGTTTTAGACATCTTGAGTAGAAGGAAACATGTTGCTATGGCTACTTCAGTGGGTATAGATGTTTGGAGTAGGATTTTGTAGTAGCTTCCTCATGACAATTTCTACTTTGTAGCCAAAGCAGAGATTGAGTCTCAGAGACCTCTTGAAGGGAAATTTGATGGATTTTATTTAGAGGCGATGCTCTTCTCGGACATAGAGGCCGAATATATGTTCTTAGAGATGGAGGCTTGAGACAGGACATTTTGGAAGAGGCTCATTGTGCACCTTATTCGAGACCACCCCGGGTGAAGAAGTTGCATGCCACTTTGAGACAATTGTACCATTAGAGAGGAGTTCGAGAGACGTGGCTCGAGTTCATTTCATGATTTTTAGAGTGTTAGAGAGTGAAGGACAAGCATCAAAATAGATTTGGCCTTCTCTTTCCTCATGTGATCTTGGAATGGAAATGGGACACCATTTCCATGGACTTCATAGTTGGGTTACCGATGACAAGATATTGCCACGACGCCATCATGGTCACAGTGGATAAATTGACAAAAGTGGTTCATTGTTCTCTGGTGAAGACCACCTACATAGCTAGTGCAAGTGTGGCACGGTATATCTTGATGGGATTGTTAGATTATATGGGATTCCGAGGAAGATCATTTGTGACCGTGATCCTTTGTACACTTCCCACTTCTAGACCACTATGCAACATGCTCTCGGGACAAGGATCAATTTCAGCACATCTTATCACCTTGAGACAGATTGAAAGAATGAGTAGGTGAATAGAGTCTTAGAGGAAATTCTTAGGATGTACGTTATGGATAATGATTTGAGATGGGAGGAGTATTTATACTTGGTGGAATTTGGCTACAATAATAGTCTCTAGAGTTTGATAGGCATGGCTCCTTTTCGGGTATTATATGGCAGGAGTTCAAGAAACCTCGAGGTAGGATAGGTTAGAGGACAAGGTTTCGCTTGGGCCAGCCTTATTATAGGATATAGAGTAGTAGGTTGTCTTGATCGGGCATATATTGTAGGAGGCGCGGGACATGCGAGAAAAAGTATGTGAATCATCATATGTCGGATTGTAGTTATGTCTTTGGGCATGAAGGCGTTTCTTTTTGTCAATCGCATAAGAGACCTATCCTTTACGGAAAAGGTTCTAAGATTGATCCTAGGTTTTGGGTCCCTTTGAGATCTTGGAGTGCATCAATCCTTGGCCTATCGCCTAGTGTTACCACCTAGCTTGTCTCACGTCCATGATGTGTTTCATGTTTTTGTGCTTAGGAGATATATTTCTGATCCTTCTCATGTATTAGATTGGACCACATTACAGGTGTAGGATCGAGGTAGGTGATGGTGGAGCCCATCCGTATTATAGAGCACATGACTCGGGCCTTCAAGGTAGAGAGATTGACTAGGTTCGGGTCTAGTGGGACAAATATGATGAGACTGCAGCTATATGGGAGGATGCTACATTGCTACGAGTTCAGTTTCCACACATGTTCCAGTGACTTCTAGGAGGAAGTTGAGTCTAAGGGGAGGGGATGTAGTGCCCACTTCCCTTTGAAATTTATTACTTGTTGATTTCTATACTTTTCGACTATACTTATGGATATTATTATAGCTTTTGGATTTAGCGGGATGTTAGATGTTAGAGATAATCGGATTGTTATTGATTTCAATTCATATATGATGCGTTTGGATCATTAGAGACATTTTATATTGATGTTGATATGTTTTTGACATGGTTATATATATATATATATTGACTCGTGATACTTTCGTCATTTTGAGTAGACCTTAATAGTTGAAATAATCTTGTGATCATATGGATATTGATGAAATGTAGAATCGAGATGTTTTTAGAAATGGTAAATGATATTGTGACTTTCCTAGATAATTTTTGATTCATATATATATGATTATGGAGTATATCGTATATTTATTGTGGATGTTTTGATGCACCCACGAGGGTGAATGAGGTATTATGTGTTTTGCGGTAGACATGGCACAAAAAACATCGGGGGATTAGAGACCAACCACATTGGAATGCTAAGTGAATTCAACAAGGGTCACCATGGCAACATGTATTTTGTTGTATGTGTGTTTTGAATTGTTGTTAGGGGGCTCCCATGGGGCAGACTACCTCAAATTGTGACCAAGGGGTTATGTGTTGTCTTTTATTTTAGTCTCCTTTATTTAATTTTAGTATGTGAATTTTAGTGATGTAGTTTTTCCTTGTATTAATTATTTAGATTTTGGTGTATATTCCCTTTTATATTTATTGAGTTTAGGTGTATTATTTATGTTAATTAATCTTGTTCTAAACTAAATTATGAATGGGTCAAAGGAATTCATTTATTAGACTAGATGGCTCTTGGATTTTGTGTTGTAAGTTGAGTGCTTTTGATCTTGAGTGTTGTACACTCCACCCCTTAATGGAAATTCTAATTTGGCCTTAAGGGCCAATTTTTGAAGCTTTTGGGGCACGTTAAAATTGTCCCACACCTATTAAATTGCTACACCAACCCTACCTATGGGTTGGGGGTCAAAATAAGACCCTATTATGTGTTTTTGGAAGATAAAAAGGTAAAATTTTATTGCACTTTCTTTCTTGTAATTAAAGTTTTTCCTTAGGGGTGTGGGCTTGGATTGTGTGTGCAAGTTTGTCATTCCTCCCACCCAATAATTTATGGTGCATTGGGCTTGAGGTTTGACTTGTGAGGTGGAGTTGAGGATGAGTAATGTGGAATCCTACATGGAGCCACCTCACTATCCTCTCCCCTTGTCTATTTATTCAAGTTCTTTTGCTTGTTTGGGGGTTACTTCATTCTTTTGTGCTCTTTCATTTTTGGGAGTTAGAGGATTTTTAGTGCTTGTGGTGTTGGTTGGAGCTTGTTGGTGATTTTGTGGGCTTGAAGGAGCTTCGTGTTGGACTCTTGGATCAAGCTCTACCATGGAAAGGTAGGAGCTACACTCTTTCTTAATGTTCTATTTTTTTTGTGTATGTACTTATTTTGAATGTTTTGTTAAGCTTGTTGGGTGCTTGGGTAGATTTCCTAAGTGTGGTGTAGGAGGGAACTATGGGTAGATTTCATGTACGGAGGCATAAGAGTTTATTTCATGTTGGGGATGGATTTTGGGTTGGGTGCCCCACCTTGGAAAAATAATTCTTCCATTTCTTACTTGTTTCTTTTATGAGGGAGGCATAAGAGAATGAGGGAGGCATAAGAGTATGTGGGAGGAATAAGAGGAACTTGAGAGAGGCATAAGAGTGTGTAGGGGTTTTGAGATATGTATTGGAGGTTTTAAGGTGGGCACCCATTTCCCATTGGGAGGCATAAGTGACCTCCCCATACGTTCTTGCTCCTTTGGTTTCTCATATTTAAAGCCTTGTATATTTTGTGGTTTTTCTTCTTGTGTTTATAGTTTGAGTTGGTTGTGTTTTGGAATGGTTGTGAAATACTTGGTTTGTGTTGTGGAAGCTTGTTTGTTTCCATGTGTTGGATCCACCTTTCATTGCAATGTGGTTGGGGCTCGGGGCCAATGAGGAGGATGGATTCTCCTCCTCATTGGATATTTTGGTTGGGTGGAGAGTGTTGCCTCTCCCCCCATTTTTGTTGTGGATCAAGAAAATCATGAAGGATCTCTCTTGTTGGTGATGTGAAGCTTGGAGCTTTTGTTGGAATCCTTAAGAAAACCCTTCTTGTGAGAAGCCTTATTGTTGTTCCCACTTAGGGTGGAGGAAATTGTAATATTGTATTTCTATTTTAGCTTACATTCTTGTATTATTTCCCACTTTAAGTGGAAGACATTGTAATAATCTTGTGAAGAAAATTTGCATTCAATTATTGGATATGGAAGTTGTATTGTATATTGAAAAAGAGAAAGAAAGTTTTGTGTTGTAAAGCTAGTCTTGTGAAATAGAAAAGAAATTTATTATCTTTATTTGAAGTTTTAGTTTGTATTGTGTGAAAAGAAGTTATTTTTTTAAAAGAAATGAGCTATGCTCAATGGGAAAAGAAAGTTTACTTTCATTGTGAAATTGTATTATTGTAAATGAGAAAGAAGAAATATAGAAGTTGTAATATGTTAAAAATGTATGCATAGTAAACTTGTATGTAGAACCAAGTTGTTAGTAGTTGTTTGAACTAATAAGTTGTAGTGGAAATGGAAATAAGCCACAAATTTGAAGTATATAGTTGTGATAAATGTTAAGTAGATTATTTTGTTAAAATGATTCATTGTTGTTGTTACTATTGAAACAAGAAATGATTTAAAATGAGTAGTTTTAACTAAGGAATGAATAAATGGAACTAAAACTTACAACTGGAAACTTTAGGCATATAAAATTAATCTCAAAATGAATTTTAGAACACTTTAGTAACTTTTTTGGTGAAAATATCATATTTTAAGGTTTTGTTTCTAAGGAACATGACCGCCACAATGTGTAGAGCGGCGGTCTTGTAACCGCCACTCAGTCAAGGTGGGGGTCTCAAAACCGTCGCCTTAACAAGGTGAGAGTTCGTGAATCATCACCCAGTGCGGGGCAGGTGGTCCAAGGATTGTCATCCTGCTCTAGGAGGCGGTTTTATCACTTTCGATAGAAATCCCCAGATCCGCGACTATACAACCTTTAACTTGGCCTAATTAAAATTTTAAGCTTGTAAAATTACCAAGGAGGCTACCAACAAATAAATAATGGCTAAATCCTATTGTTTAAAGCAAAATAATCTCTAAATGGTAAATTAAAAGTACTCTTTTTCATTTATATTAATGGGGGTAGGGTTTTCCCCAAATAGAGAACCCCAAATACAAATAGCCTTGAAATAAAACCAGATTGGTAAAGGAAATCCCTTCAATCCTTGCATGAGAGAAATTACAACAATAAAACTACAATCTAAACTAATCTAAGCTTGATATCCTTGTATAATCCTCCATAGTTCTTCCTCTCTTGCTCCCATGGCTTCCTTCTCTCCAACTTGCAAATTTAACAAGGAAAAGTGACCAAATGGGGAGACTTAGGTAAAGAAAGAGATTAAATAAAATTCATAAGGATATTTAGGGTTAGTTTAGAACCCTAGGATCTAGTGGCCATAATTGAATTGATCTAAGGGTGGAGGATCAACCCTACTTTTTTTTGTAGGAATGTATTTTTAAATGTTTAAATTAAATCCTTAAGGGTATGTGTAGATGGGTGAATGGGGCCATTTAATTGCCTTGGGGTGCAAAGTCTTTATTAGTTCTTAATATGTTCTAGGAATTTAAATAAAAGGACTTTAAGCTAGTAGGATAACGAAACTAATTATTTTAAGCAAGAGGTTAACCATATTAGAATTGAGCATTAACTAAAGGGGAGAAAACATTAAACCAAGTAAATTAAATTATGACACCTTCCTATTTGATTGTTGATTAATGGACCTTATAGATAAATTAAGAATATTTTAATATTTTAACTAGACCTGGTTCCCCAATCGTAAATTTGAGATTAGTGGTGTAAGTTAATTTAATATACCCAGGGGTTAACACCCTTGTAACCTTTTCACTTATCTCTTTTAAAAAAATTGTCACAATTTTCGGAATAAGTGTTAAGTGTAACTTGTTTCTAGAACATTATTTTTATGCGGGCGTTACACTTATTTTGTTCATTGTGGGAGCCATAAGAGAGAGGGAGGCATAATCAATATATATTTGTAGTTGTAGCGAGGCATAAGAGATTTTGGGGTTGATTTTGTTTTGGAGGATTTTTGAGGTGGGCATCCAAACCCTTGGGAGGCACAAGGGTATCCCCATATTCCTTTCTCTACTTGGCTTGTTTTAGAGCCATTGTTTTGGGAAGTTTTTGTGCTTAAAAATGAGTGTTTTGTGGTTATTTTTCTTGTGTGTTTGTTTCTTGAAAGTAAGTGTGGAAGCATTGTATAGTTGCCATGTGTTTGATCCATCCCTTATTTCCTTGTGGTTGGGGCTCGGGGGCCAATGAGGAGGATTGCTTCTCCTCCTCATTGGATTTTTGGTTGGGTGGAGAGTGTTTCCTCTCCCCCATTTGTTGTTGTGATCAAGTGGAGAAAATATGGAGCCTTGTTGGAGATTTGGAAACTTGGAGAACTTATAGAAGACTAAGAAATATTTCATTATAGTTACCTTCTTGTAAAAATTCCCACTTCAAGTGGAAGATTATTGTATTATTTTTGAAAGAAAAGTTGCATTGAATATTTGTTATTAAGATTGTAATGCATATGGGAAAGAAAGATAATTTTAGAGAAACAAATTTGATAAAATGGAAATGTAGTTGAAAAGGAAACAACTTAGTCCTCATTTTAGTTGGCTTTTTGTCTCACATAGGTGTGTAGTTCTTATTTTAAAACTATGAGAAATCTTGTATAAATTGCTTGTGGGAATGATTGTAAACTTGTTTTTGGTAAAAGAAAAGATTCATTCTTATTGATATACTTACATTTGATGGCTAGTAGATTTCATTTGTTTATTCTTTGAGTAAGAAAAGTTTAAAACTCATATGTGGCTATGGAAAAGTTTTCAAAATTTCTTTGATTAGTTGGTTTGTCAACAAATGTATCATATTTCCTTTTAAATCTAATGGAGTAAAGAAAAAAAAGTATGTTTATGATTTAACCTTAGTCTCATTAGGTTGTATAATTTCATTGTAAGTTTGTTATAAATTTATAAGGGAAATGGATATAGTTCCCCTTTCTTTTCTATTTCTATATTTTATTATTAAGTTACAAAAGAATTTCTAAGTATAAGATTAAAAAAATAAAAAATTAATTAATACTATTAAGAATGTGAATAGTATTATTTATTGATAATAGTGTTAAGATTAAAATACTATTAATTATAATGATTAAAAGTAAAATATTTATATTTAATTTACGTTATATATATATAATTTTTATGTTAAACGTATTTTAGATAACCGAAAACTATTAATCAAAGAAAAACCAAATAGAAAATTTGTTGGGCCAAATAAGGTAGGCTGCAACCTATATATTTTCTTAAGGGAAAATGGTTGGGGGGGAGGGTTACCAACCCCACCCCCCACCCCATTAATAATTGGGGTGGGGGGTGGGGTCGATGACCCTCCCCCAACCCAACAACTTTGCTCCAAATTAAAACTTGTGCATCATTTCCTTACAAACGGTGTGATACTTGAACCATGGCCAAAAATATTTCAAATTTCATTTATATATATATATATATATATATATATATATATATATATATATATTACTCTATATATATCTCTATATTTTCATTATTTTGGGTTTTCTTTAAAATAAATTTTTACTAAAATATTTAAACATATGTGTGAGTGTGTGTACAAATATGTATATATATATTTATTTTCTACCCAAGAAAATACATATACCATTTTAAACCTATTTCCTCTAAAATGGGGCAAAACCCATATGCCCATTTGGGCAAATATAAAAATAATGAGTTAGACAAAATAAATAAATACATTGAAACCCTAGGTGAGGGTATAAATAAAACTAGAAAAGGAAAGAACAATGTGCATCTTCCCAAGAGCTTGAGATGTCCTCTCATGGTTTCCTCCTCCAAAATCTATAAAACAACAAAAAGAAATAGTAAGTCAAACAAAAGAGAAAAGGGCTTTTCATAAGAAAACTTAGGGTTAGATGGGTTTCCAAATCCAAGGGCCTCAAATGAATCCATCCAATCGATGATATTCATCCCTACAAAAAGTGGGTGAGAGAATTTATCCAATGTTATATAAGTTTGGTATTATGATTCTTGTGCACTCTCACAACATTTTCCCTCATGCCCAACCCATATTACACCTCATGAGTCACAAATAGGTTGTGTTATTTCATGACATTTCCCTTTCTTTCCAAATCCACTCTCGTTAAGATCAATCACCCTTGGGCCTCCGCAACATCAATCTAAGCAATGTTTATTTTCTATCAAAATATTTTCATTCCCATTTTGTTTTATCTGCACTATTGCATTTTACTCCCACAAAACATATTTTTTCATTCTTTGAAAAAGGAAAACCTTGATCGTTCCTGACCTACAAATATTAATTTGTAACAATGTTTGGTAAGTGATATGTTCTATTAACCTTGTTTTACTTTTTTTTATTTTTGTTTTACCAAGGTGATCTACCATCTAAAACACGTCAAATGAGGTTCATTTCACATAGATTTTAGATTTGCATTATCTATATCAAATCTACCAAATTGATGCGGGAGCATAACTGCAGAGGCCATAACTTTTGATTTGACCGTTGGATCGTCCCGAAATTTTACAGGTGGTAGATATAAATTAGTACTTGTGTTGGGGATAACTTTGCTTGCAAGGTTATTCTCATTTTGGCATGTTTTCGGCTCGATTCCGTCATCTTGTGGCCTAAAATTGGCTCTGAATGTTTTTTCCGCTTTTGACTAGATCTTAGAACTTTAATAACTTTTGTTGTGCTTGTTAGAATAAGTCCAAATTTCGCGTGAGCCCTAATTTATGAATGCATATTTGGCATGCAAATTTTGGGGTCAATCCGAGTTGTTTTACATTTTAGGGTTTTTGGCATTTTAGGGTTTTAGAGTAGTCTTGAAATAAAAGGAGAATTGTAATGATGTAATAGATCAGTGTGAATTCTAGAATGAGAAGTAAGCTATTTTGAAACTCCTGGTTTTATTTGCAAAGTTGTTTATGTGTGTTTTTGGAGGTATTTCAACCTCTTGCAGCTGGATTCACATCAATAATAAATATTTGATACACAAAATATTTTTCTTGTGATGTTGAAAATGATGATTTAGGTGGCCATTTTCATAAGATATAGCTATGTTTAGTATTTGTTTTGTATTATCATGATAATAATTGTAGAATACAAATATGTTGTTAATTTTTAGCATACATGATCATTGGATATTTGTATTGATTCTACACACAAAGCATAGAGATCAAGAATGAGATATTTTCAAATTTATTTTATATCAAGCATGTGGGATCATGAATATGAATGTCTTTCGTAGTGATTCTTTTTCGGTTGATTTGTATATTTAAATCTCATTAACAGACATGTTTTCTCAGTGATGGCTATATTACTTGAAAGTTGTGTAAAGAATGCACATACTTGATGCTATCGTTATGTTAAAATTAATAGATTTTAGTAACTTTCAAGTAATTTTTCCCAAATTTGAAATTTAATCTAGACAAAATTCCTAATCAAAGCATTATAAAAATAATTTTTCCCTTGGAATGATGCACATGAAATGTTTGACAAAATGTCATCTCATTGAATGCTTCATAATTTTTTTGTGGTGGAAAACAAGATATTGTTTAGTATTGGCTACCTTTAAATATACTCTTGTCACGAAGCACGTTTTGAGGAATAAATACTAACATCACTCTCTTCATTCAAAATCTTATCCTATCATTATCACTATTGTTATTGTATTTATAGATGTCTTCATCATTATTATTGTTGAATTGGAGAAACACCTTGGGAGTAGTAAGGCAACTCAAGGATTTTGCAATGACTTTCACAATTTGAACCATTGGCGTTCAAATCCAATTTATACAACATAATTGTCTTCTAGAGGAATAGTTATGTATGTGGATGCCAAATTGGCACTTCCGAACAAAATGACATCTTTCTTGTGAGAAATACCCTTCAATTTCCATCTTTCGACTTCATTTATTATTTTTCCTTATTTTGGTTTAGATGTGGATAAGTTTTGGGGTGGTATTTTTCCATCACATGTGATAAGTGTAGATGTCACATAATAGGTATTTAAGAAAAGAGAGTATTTTATAGGAATGAAGGTGACCATGGTGGAATGTGGTTAACATCGTACATAAAAATTTATAGGTTCAAATATGGGAGGGTTCAATTTTTTTGTAAGTGTTCCTCCCACGAGCCATTTACTTTTTAAAATTTCCAAACATTTCATCTTTCATGAAAATTTATAATCTATCATTCTTATCAAAATTTTAGTGTTACACTCTCGTGTAGTAGCAAGAATTTTTAATATTTCATTAAAAATGTGTTTTCATACCTTAAAAATGGGTTAGACAACAAATGATCTATGAACAATTGCACCATTGATATTAAGCTCCATGATAAATAAACCAAATTATAATCTTCCAGTGAGATTGAGTGAATTATAATCTTCAAATTAAAACATTCCTTATTTATAATCTTTGATGAGATAAAGCAGTTAAGGAGGACCCACGAGCACATTTTATTCTCATTTTACGATGTGTAAAACTTTAACTATGTCGATAATCATGTCCATACATGATTTTAAGTGGATGTGTATAACATGAGTTGGGGAAATGCATAGTCAAGTAGGTTATATGGATGAAAAAAGTTATTTCTTGGTAATCATTCACATAAATTGTTGTTAAAACCATTGATGTAGGAAACCATAATTTCTACCTTTAACACGAAATAAAAAGTTTAATTAAAAATGTGCATGAAATTGACAATAGAAGGAAGCTGTACCATAGATTTTTGTCTCATGCCTCAACATTGGACTAAAACACAAATGACCCATTAATTCTTGCACCATTAATATTAATTGCATTAATGATAAAAAAATAAATTATAATTTTCAAACAAATCAATTGAATGAGAAACCATATTATTTTTCTTAAACGCTAAATAAAAACCCAACTAAAATATGTCCATGAAATTGGTGATATAAAACCCTTAAGATATAGTTTCTATATCTAACACATGCAATGTTTAGAAGTCAAACATATGCAATCTCTTTATCTACAAGTGATGATGATGGAAACTTTGTAATGTGACCAAGTAACCCACCTCACCATGCAATACACCAATGATTTCCACTCAAATAATGATTATAATTTTCATATATTTTTCTAAACAGATGGAAGGGAAATCGTGATAAGACTAGTATTAGGTATTGTGTTCAAAACTTGGTGAAAAAAATTATCCACCGTTAGGAACCTCAAATGTTAAGAATACATTCTTGACTACAAATCCACAAGAAAAAATCTTATAAATGATTCATCTTATTGCTTAGGAGAGCATTGAAAATGACATAATATATTGGTCTATAAAGATGACTAAAACAACATGACCGGCCCTTTGTTTTTTTGTTATATAACTCAAAAAATACAATGACTTGACTTGGGATGATGAGTCCACTCTATGTGTTCCTATCTCTAAAATGTATTAGCACACAAAGATTATAATTCCACTTAAATTGAAATGTGTTTTAACTATGTTGAAATCATAAGGGATTCCATTTTTAAAGTTACTTGCTCCACCCCTTTCTCCAATTTAAAACATTACCAAAAAGGTGTTGTTAGTATGTTCCCGGGACGTAACAAATCAATGTTTCACAAACGTTCCCTCCAATATTTTTCACATCCTTAAAATTTTTAATGTCCAAATTTTACACACACAAAAAATAGTAAAATTACTAGAATATATATTTTTATTGACTTACATTGCTCACTACACAACACCACAAGGGCTCCAAGTAAAGAAAATGCAACAACGCATACGATACTTACATAAGTAATCGACTCACATAGACACATGACAACACCATATACATGTCAATGCCACACTTTACCCAATGAATGAATGCTAGTAATAGCCCAACCACAAGAAAAGGGACTCAAGGATTGGCAAACCCACAACACATCATTACCATGATTACATCTTCGTTATGATTAACATTCCAATAACATTATTATGTAAGTATAATTTTTCCTTTTTTCACCTAAAAATTTATAAGTTCATTCCACATTCAACTTATAGTTCGACCATTTAAGTTTTCTCTTTATCCCTTATGACAATCTTCATAACTTACATTATTATTTTTCATATTTAAAATTTCCTACAAAGTTCCTAATTCTCTTGTTCTTATGACAAAGGTTTGTTTCTTAAAATATGTTTAGTTGACGTTCAATTTTTATCCTCATAATGCAAGGGGACCAACCATAAGTTGTCGAGGGAGAAATAATACGATTCAAAGGAGGTGAAGGTTCAAGTTTCCCTTTTCTATAAACTTCCTTCCATTCGAAGCACATTTGTTCTCGAACTATGGTGGTTTTAGTACCAATTTTAGTTTGATTTAGTTAAGCATTTACAAGACATAATTTTATTTTATTTTATTTTTAGTGGACTCTATATTGGCTCAAATGCCTAGTCCCACCAAGAACAATTTGTATCCATTATTAACAAAAATTCAATGCCTAAATCATCCATAAGGACTTCAAGTGAATTTTTGTTCCTAAACCATTATCACATATACTCTTGTTTCTCATTTCATTTACATTGTTTCTTAGGTCTCTTTTTGGTGTCACTTTATAACATAAAGAGTTACAAAAGTACTTATTTACCATTTTGAAGAAGTATATGATTGGAAGCATTATAACTACACACAAACCCCAAGTTAACCTCCTAATCAACTAAGGTTTGGTTTAATTCCAATTTCACCTAATGATCTACACCTCAACTATATATGAGTTTAAGGCGAGAGGACATATTTATGCTAAACCACCTTCAAGAAAAGACCAAGGTGTTATGTTGATAGAAACCAAGGTAACACATTTAGCTGAGAGGAACTAAGGAGTTCATTAACAAGAGTTTAAGACCTAGAACAACTATTTCACGATCTCCATTTATGTCATCTGGATCCAACATGGATTTCATTCACTGGTGAAGTTAATTTATAGATCTAATTTTGTAATACCTAGAAATCCAATTAGATACTAAGGGAGTAATAGCTCTACTTAATCCACATATGGTATGGTTACACCGCATAGTCATTACTTCAAACAAGTACTCATTAGGTGACTTCCATGGTGGTATTCACCACTCAACATGGTATCGAACCCACACATGGATTCTAAACCTAGAAGGAAACCACATAGTCCGGATAAATTTAGACCATTTTGTTCCTAAAAGATGGGTTCATGACAATGTCACTAAACATATCGACGATGATGTTAAACTCAAACTAGGGGTATTATTTACCTAAAGTAGGGGTGTCATCGAATACAAGTTTAAAGTTCAATCTACAATTACAATTTCTTCTATTCTAATAAAGGCCATGCAAGGAGTAGATAAACACTAGTTTTGAACTAAGGTTGACTATTATATTTAAGTTTCTTTTCTACATTCTCTAGTTAAGTAATACAACACTATAGATTCCATCATGAATTTCACAACGAGAATGCACAATAAAATAATAAATTTAATTTCATTTAACATTCATATCCAACCCCTTCTTTTTTTTTTTTTATGTAAATATAAATACAAAAGTCACATATGATTAAATACACATTTCCCGAGGTATCCATAAACTAGCATCTTATACATATTTGCAATTTGTAAATATAAATTTTTTGTATCATGGAACTACATTATACATATATACATTTTACAATGACCTATATAAATTACAATAATAATCAATAAATTACACAATGCCTTTTCACCATCTTTCTTGCATCCTACAAAACCATGTGAGCATGAAATCAACAATAAATCGTTGGCATGGCATCCACCCAAATCTAGCATAATTAATGTTTTTTAGCTTCCCATTTACATATAAATAGTAATTACATTTTTCATTCAAAAGAAAAATGTTTAGAGACATGTATTCATTTAATTTAATTTCACTTCACTTTGTAACCAAGGAGAGAGAAAGAGATAGGTAAAAGAGAGAACCACTATTTTCCTAAAAGTTAAATTTCACACAACAACCCACAAGATAGAGTTCTAAACATTTATTTATAAGTATCAAAAAGTTTCCACGATGGCTAGGTAACTTTGATGGGGTCCTACAACTATCTTTTATTGTTTTTCTACTAGCTGCAAAACAACGCTCAATTCAAGCTTGAGGCTAAGAAACCAATTTCAAACGCTATCTTCTCGATGAGAAAACACACAAAGGTTAAATTTCTACATGTCCATTTATATACCAATATTCCATAGGAATCTTACCATAGGAACTGAAAAAATTTAGAATTGGCAAATGGTTTACAATTGACAACTAGTTTTCTGAGGCCATCGGTTGTAATTGACCTAGTTTTAAATGATCAAAATTTATCTCAAGAGATTAGAAAACCACATCCAAAACTAATGTTCGATGGATGAAACCACCACAATAACTTTCTATGATTTCCACCATATATGGAGAATTCATCAGAGTCGTCGGAATTGAAAACTAGAACACGGTTTTCAAACAACGACATGATTTCTGAAGCCACCGGTTCTAATTGGTCCAGTTTAACCTAGTCAAATTGTGACCCGAGGCGTAAAAAAAGGCTTTTCTAAATTGTACGAGAAAATATTTTTTCCCTTAACTCAAGGTTCAATGTAATTTTCTAGTAAAAACACTAGAGGTTTATGAAGATGGATAATAATTTCTCTATCCAAGTTTCAAATGGTGGTTCAAAATGAAAGCCAACTTTTTAGATTTAGCAGCTTCCTACCGCTACAAAATAGTGTAACAGGCTCCTATAAGGGCATCAAAAAGGTCACAAATGTTCATTCGGGTCAATCCAAAGATTGAAGTGACACCTCACATAACAAGGTACACGAAGGAAGCTTAACCTCCCCTTTCTAGAGTTACGAAGGTTACTTTGCAAGTCTCCGGAAGTCGCAATTTATCTATTTAAACCAGGAGATGGTCAACATATTTACCGGAAGTCAACTTCAACTTGTCGATAAAACAATACTGTAGTGATCTAGTTTGGTTAGGAATTTTTCTAAATCACCTCAAAATGAGGGTTGAAGTTCATGGTTTACTACAAAATGGTTATTTTGATTGTGTGAGTTATGATACGACATTTTATTGTTTTGCAACAAGTTAATATAAAACAATTAAATCTTATGATAATCCTAAGCTTTTAAAATTATATTTCGTTGCAAAATAAAAACTAAAGTACGAGAATTATGAAAGATAAGGAGAGATGAACCATGCCTGAGGAATGAAGTCATTCAAAACCACGTGGGATTCGGTTCAACATCTCACTTAAGCATTTTGTCAAACAGTTCATGAGCATCCGTAATTTTACCATTTTGCCTTTGCTTGAAATCCTCAAAGTATTTTCCAACGAACCCATTTTACACATAACCATTAATAAAGTGCACAAGTTTAAATGGTATATTGATAAAAAGATTTTAGATCCCCTCAAAGTAGTTAGCGTAGTCCTGCATTCTTATGTGATCTTCAATAACCAATAATATAAACCCAAAAAGGCCAATACATGTTTAATGGTGTTTGATGATAAAGTTTAGAGTTTCCTTATGATAGCCAACACAACAATGAATGTCAACCAAATAGACATAATATTCAATTCTAGGTGGAATTCTATAAGCAACACTTATGTCATTGAAGTATTTATAGTCCTTTTCCACTAAACTTGCAAGCTTGCATTTCAAATGAAACAAAAATGAAGCTTACATGGTCAGGGCGTGTTCCATTAGACTACATTTATTTGTTGCGTCTTTTCGAACAATTGACTTACCTTGTGTAAGATTCCCCACTTTGCGTATACATCTACCAAAACATTAACAACTACAACATCTGACATTATTCATCTATTCTTTAAACCTTTCGATGATCACACCATGTTCCAGAGGTCCCATTTAGATACAAGTTGGGAGTATGTGGTAAAGGGAAAGAGGCTCTACACCTATGAATGCATTTACTTGAAAGTTTCAAAACCATTTTTCAGCCAAACCTGATTTATGCATAACTTGTTATCATTGCAGTCCATGAGCCACGTTTCTTTCAGGCGTTTTGGGTGAAATAGTTTACAAGTCAAGTGCTTGCTTCCACGTTTTCAAAGATACCTACTAGAGCACTTCCAACTATAGTGTCTGAAATATCCTTTATCTTGTTATGCTTTGATGGATGTCCAAACCCTGCCTCAGAGCTAGCGTTTTGATGCAAGATGGGAGTACATGGAAAGGGTGAATTGATTAGGTTGAAGGCCTATATGTTGCATAGAAGAAATAGTGAGACTATCTCGAGAGGATAACCATGTCTCTAGTGCACTGCACTATCAAAAAAAGCTACAATTTTTTTAATTTTACTTGGGTTTGGTGTGGACACCAGCTGGGGCAATAAATTTTGTGAATTATTGTGATGGGAAAATGACAGGTCTGACTCCTTCTCCAGCTTCCCATGTGCTGGACCAGACCCCTTTATCTTCACGCCACCCAAAGCTTTCCCACCACGCATCCAACTTGCTAGCAACAAAAAGATAAAAAAGGAATCCAATGACCATCTTCACTATCCCACCTGCCCCACACATTCACATTTTTTTATTATTGGTTTAGATCTAGTCAACACTACAAAATTTTCCTCTCGTGAACTCATTCTTTTTTTCCTATATTCTTCGTGTAGTGTGTTTCTCCCTTGTTTTTCACTTCTTTAACCCATCCCCTTCCTTTATTTCCTTATATTTTAAACAAAAATTTTTCCCGCCACATTCCTTTTCGGCATTCACATCGCACGACTTGTGTTCGATTTAAAGTTATATATAGTATGGGATATCCTCATAAGATATTTCATTGACATGACCATTTTTAGAGGATATTATGTCATTTTATAGGAATAGAGTATTAGAAACATATAACACATATCATGGTTTCCCACTAGAATAAAGTATTTTTGTTGTAACACATACTAGAGAATATGTTTATGTAAATGGTTTTATTGAATAAGCTCATGTAAAAAAACTTGCACTGCACTAGCACAAGTGCTTTGGATGTTTAAAGGAAATCAATAGGTCAAGAAGGGTTTACACACACACACACACACACACACACACACACACACACACACACACACACACACAGAGAGACACACAGACAGAGAGAGAGAGAGAGAGAGAGAGAGAGAGAGAGAGAGAGAGAGAGAGAGAGAGAGAGAGAGAGAGAGAGAGAGAGAGAGAGAGAGAGAGAGAGAGAGAGAGAGAGAGAGAGAGAGAGAGAGAGAGAGAGAGAGAGAGAGAGAGAGAGAGAGAGAGAGAGAGAGAGAGAGAGAGAGAGAGAGAGAGAGAGAGAGAGAGAGAGAGAGAGAGAGAGAGAGAGAGAGAGAGAGAGAGAGAGAGAGAGAGAGAGAGAGAGAGAGAGAGAGAGAGAGAGAGAGAGAGAGAGAGAGAGAGAGAGAGAGAGAGAGAGAGAGAGAGAGAGAGAGAGAGAGAGAGAGAGAGAGAGAGAGAGAGAGAGAGAGAGAGAGAGAGAGAGAGAGAGAGAGAGAGAGAGAGAGAGAGAGAGAGAGAGAGAGAGAGAGAGAGAGAGAGAGAGAGAGAGAGAGAGAGAGAGAGAGAGAGAGAGAGAGAGAGAGAGAGAGAGAGAGAGAGAGAGAGAGAGAGAGAGAGAGAGAGAGAGAGAGAGAGAGAGAGAGAGAGAGAGAGAGAGAGAGAGAGAGAGAGAGAGAGAGAGAGAGAGAGAGAGAGAGTTAATAAAATGAATATTTATTGTTAATGTTTCAAAATAAAAATGTCAATTTCATGGGATAAAACATCCAAAGGATGTTTAAGAAAATGTATGTTTCTCATGTTATGCGCTTGTTAAGTGACACATAGATTTTTTAATTTGAAAAATTATATGTTATAATTTTTTTTTTTAAAAAGAGGTTTCTAATTAATTTATCAAACTAAATAAAAATATCAAAAGGATTTGAAAATATGTTTTTATGAGATTTACCTTGAAAGGTGTTTTGATGAATAGAGAACCCTAGAAAGATTCCCTATGAGTGGTTCAACCATGAATCCTAATTAGGAAGACTCTTAAAATCATATTAGGTAATGAGTTAGACATGAATCAATATAAAAGATGAATAAAAACATTAAATGATGATAAATCTGAAATTTTGTGGTGGTGGAAGGTTGTCCAACATCATTATGCAGGTTCATGAGAAGATTTAACCCAAAAAAAATATGATTTAGTTTGGGTTCATATTTAGACTCTATATTATGTGTTAGAAAAATGACATACATTCAAATTGTTAATTTTAAATGCAATCAAAGTGTGATAGAATGATGAAAAAAATTTAAATATTATTTCGATGCTTCTTATCTTATTCTAGAAGTGTAATGTATGCGGGGACCAAACAATTTCTTATGGGGAAATTGTTTGTTGGTTTCATTTGTATGTAGTTATTCTTTCCAAGAAAATGGTGGAGCTCCACAACTTTTTGTGCCTTTGTGACTAACCAATATGTGATTCTATAATATATTAGGTCTCAAAAATGTATTAAACCCTATGTAGTAAACCAAAATGACTCAAAACAACAAGGGGTGAAACACTTGTATGCTAGTTTTTGGGTTAAAGTGCAATCCTTACAAGGCCTACACTCGAATTACTCTAAAAAGGACTCATGAAACATGTAGTTATTTAATTAAAGATGTGATATTTGTAATCCCTTGATAATGTTTGTATTGACTTGTATTTCTTAGTGCTCACTTCGATTTTAGGGCTCTTAACTTTGGAATTTTTACTATAGAACCTCCTTTGGTTTTAGACCTATGGGGATGCTCCCAATTTCCTATGCTACTTTAGATAAATTTTCAAGAGATTTGGATATTGTTTGAAATATATTTTCTTGAGAATATATTTTTATTGTGAAGTGAGTAAATATTATAATTGACTTTATAATATAAGATTGAATAGGTTTAATTTTATATTAATGATAACCCACAAGGTCCTTATTGACCCATAAATATATAAAATTAAGAAAATGATCAGTAACGCTCACAATTTTCCCCACAAAACACAATCATTAGTTAGGAAAATTTATGGAATAACCTTCAACTAGATTTAATTTATTTCTTAGTTAATAATTATTTCATTTTTAATTAACAATTAATTATTATTTTTTTAATTCAAAATTTTGGGCTTAAATACCCTTCCAGGGTTCCCGTTACATTTCATTAGTTAACCCTTACAAGACATTAGCTAACATACACTTATTACAATGTTTATTTAATTTAGTATTATATTTGAATTTTTTTTTATTAATTTAATACTTTAGGTCTAAAGTCCATACTTACCCTATCATTAAATTAAGTCCAATTAAATTTAATCCCTATGATAAACATTACTTAGTTGTCTTGGAAATAATTTCATTTTAAATAATTTCAAAAGTCCATGCCTTTATAAAAGTTGCTAAGCTTAAAACAATAAAGGTCACATTTTATTCTTACCTCCTAATACCCCTTTAGTGGCCCCATTAACAAACCACACATATATTTTATTTAAAATAAAATTCCTATCAAAACCTCACCTAACTTTTGTAGGGTTGAATAAAAACCATTAGATGGACTCATTTTGAGCCCTAGGATCTAGCTATTCAACTAACCCTAAAATTCCTTACGAAAAAGTTCTTATTCATTTCTTTTGGCTTATTTTCTCATTTCATTTTGTAGGTTTGGGAGGAGAAGAAGAAGAAGGGTGGCCATGGAAAACCACTCAACCTCAAGGATGGGTAGTAATTTTTAATATCATATTCTATTTATAACCCTCTCCTAGGCTTTGTTTACATTTTTATTGTTATTGAAATACTTCATTTGTATTTTCCCTCTTCGATATGGGTTATAAATACTTTTATTGTTATTGAAATACCCATATCCGAAGAGGGAAAATACAAATTGAAGGCAATGTAACCATAGTTTTCTACCTATTCAAATAAGAGTAAAATTGAGAAAATAATAAAATTTTCATTCCACCTACTATAACTTGTAAGGAGAAGGGTTTTCCTCATTTTAAGAATTTTAAACAACTACTTTCTTTCCTTCAAGATACTAAGGAATGTAACTACAATATTAATATTTTCAAAACAAGAAGTATTTCCCCTCTTTTTTTCATAATAAGTAAATGACAACCATTTCAAACAACAAGTGCATTTTAAACAAGAACAACGATCTTGTAAAATGAAACACATTAGGATTTCAAGGAAAATTTAAGTTGAATATAGGCATGGATTTAGTGGGCTTGAAATTCATTTTCAAACCCATTTCAAATTCAACACTTCATCCAAATAATGCAATATTTGAGAGATTCCTTTTTTTTTTACAAGAACTAACCCATTTAAAATACAAATTTTCATTCAAAACACTCTTGGTAGAGTTTACAAGTTGAAGACATTTTCATGGTAACAAATACAATTTTATTCTTCTATTTTCCAATATATATACATTTGAAAAATTGATACAACTCAAACTTTCACAACACATTTACAAGAACTTAATAACGCTTAAAATACAAGTAACAAGATCTCCAATTAAGTGGAGACAACATTGAAAATTTCTTTTACAAGAGGGATGTATTTCCATTTTCTTCAAATGCAACTACAGCCAAATATTCACTTGAGCTCCACCATCTTCTCCAAATCCTAAACAAAACAACAAAAAGGGGAGTAGACAACACTCTCTACCCAACCAATAATCCAATGAGGAAGAGAATACTTCTTTCTCATTGGCCCCCGAGCCCCAACAATGAAAAAATATGGGGTATAAGACAACCATGGGAATATTTTACATGGCTTCCACAACAACATTCAAACAACTTCCAACAATGAGAACAATAAAAAAATCACATCAACACACAAGTTTCCCAACACAAAGGCTCAAAACTCAAGCCAAGAAAGAGAAAGGAACATGGGGATCTACTTATGCCTCCCAAGGGTTTGAGTGCCCACCTTAAAACCTCTAAGAACTCAATCATAAACCCAAAAACTCTTATGTCTCACTCACTCTTACGCCTCCTCAATAAAATAAACAAGATAAACACAAATTTTACTTATCAACAAGGTGGGACACCCCAACCCAACTCCCTCCTAAAGTACCCAATAATACTCTTATGCATCCCTAAAAATATCCCCATTTCCATTTTCTCCTACACAACCTAAAGGCCATTCTACTTCCCAAAATAAAAACATGCAACAAACCTCCATTCACAAACATATGCACAACAAAATAACAAAATAAAACATGGGTGAAGCCCTACCTTTCCATTTTCAGAGTATGCATTCCACAAACAAGCTCCAAGCCTTTTTAATACCAAGAAACAAAAATCCCACTCTAATCTATGAACAAACACTCCAAAAGAAAGCACCTCCAAAATGCAAGAGACCCAAAATCAACACAAGTAACCCCAAAATCCTCAAACAAATTAGAATAAATAGAAATGAGAGGAGAGAGAGGTGATGTGGCTCTATGTAGGATGCCACATCATCTCTCCTCCACTTGACATCATAAGGTCAAACCTAATCCCCAAAGTACAATAAATTGGTGGTTGAGGGAATGACAACCCTCTTACACACACAAGCTCAAACCCACACCCCTAAAGGACAAAATTAAAAAACATATGTAAGAAAGTGCAATAAATAGCACCTTTTTGTCTTACAATCACATAATGGGTTCTATTTTTTACCCTTAACCCATAGGGGTAGTTGGTAGGTGAAATTAAGAGGTGTGTGAAAAGCTTAACTTATCCCACAAGCCTCCAAAAATGGCCATTAAGCCCAAATCCGAATTTGACATGCAAATTTGAGTACACACCACTAAAAATAAATAAATTATTTTAAATCCAACACAAACCATTGATCACCTACTCATATTAATTTACCCCATTTGGTCACATCCTAAACTACACTAATTAATCAAGTTTAATTATCATAAATGGAGTACTTAATAAACAATAATACATTGACTAAAACTACTAAAATAATACAAATAATCCAAAATAAATAAAACCAAAAAGGAAAACCACCGTAACGCCCATAAAATTCCCACGTAAAAACCGAGACAACCCAAAAGTTAAATTGGAAAATTTATAAACTAATTTTTTATTAAAACTCACAATGGGGTAACCTCCAACTAGGTTTAGTTTATTCATCGGTAACATTTTATTCGTTTTAATTAACATTTAATTAATATTATTTAAATTCCAATTCGGTTATAATCTTTATTTAATTTAGTAACATAGTTCCAAATGCCATTTAATAAATTATCATTCTAAGGCTAAGTCTAGACTTACCTCCCATTAGATTAAATACAAATAAATGTAATCTTTAATTTAAATACTACCTAGTTACTAATGAGTAAATTGATTTAATAAAATACAAGAGTCAAGGGAATTTATCTTAAGAGTCACCAACAATACATTAATGTCACAATTTATATTTACCTTCTACACCCTTGAGTGGCCCCATTCAAATTTACACATGCATTTCATTTAAAATATATTCCCACCTAACTCTCACCTAAATTTTGTAGGGATGATTTTTAGCCATTGGATGGACTAAATCTGAGCCCTTGGATCTAGGATTTCAACTAACCCTAATCCTCTCTTTAGAAAGCTTTTACTCATTGTTTTGACTTATTTCCTCATTTCTATTTTGTAGGTTTTGGGAGGGGAAGAAGGAGAATGAAGCCATGGAAGGATAATGGATCTCAAGATGGATATTCACAACTTCATTGTTTATTCTATTTGTAATTTTTTTGTAGGGTTTTTCTACATTTTTACTTGTTATTCCATTTTACCCTCTCCTAGGGTTTGGTTAAAATTTTATTTTTTGTTGAACAATTTCATTGTATTTTCCCTATTTGGGAAAATGGGCATTTTTCCGCATTTTAGATCTATTTTAAGTGATGTATATTTACAAATGATTTTAATGTATATATAACAAGTATATGGATGCATATATTTAGATACACACACACACACACACACACACACACACACACACACACACACACACACACACACACACATATATGTATGTATATATATTTATTTTCATACATTATATAATAATCCCAATTTTTATTTATATAAAATAATACATGTACTAATATGTGTGTGTGTGTGTGTGTGTGTGTGCATGTGCATGTGCGCTACAAAAAGAGAAGTGTTGTGGTCATGCGGTCCGAGTAATGCATGGAGACTGTGTGACTAAAAGTTTTTGGCTAGATTGTTATAAAAAAATAGGGGAAAAGTTTATATTAGGTAATGTTTATATATTGGGGCGTTAGCACGACCCCACTCGCAATCCCATATTACTACGGGGAGTGGGCTCGGTGACATCCCCACCATTCCCCACTTCAACCATACAAGAAACGACAATTGTATTTCTCGCCTTTAAACAAAACTATTACAATGTTTATATATATATATATATATATTCATATCAATATTAATAATATTAATTCATATATATATTAATATATTAATATAAATAACAATGTTAATATCAATAGTAATTTTCAAATTTTAATACAATCATATACATTTAATCCTTTTTATATAAAGGTAAAATTAAAAAAATCTCAATATATATAGATTTGTAAAATGAATTTATATAATTACACTTAGTTATAATTACATCTAGTTACAAATATATATTTGCTTTGTTTTGGTTTCTTTTTTCTTGTTTCTTTCACCATAACAATAAATGTAACAAAACTTCCATATTTCCCACTATACTCGTTTTCAATAAGGAATAAGAAATATTTCCTTTCTAATCATAATAAGCAAATGACAACCATTTCCAACAAGTGCAATTTCACAAGATTCTCAATATTTTTAAAATGGAACATATCGCACTTTGGAGGGAAATGAAACAAACTTAGATTGAAAGAAATGCATTTCCATTTCAACTCATTTCAATTTGTCTACTTCATTTAACTAATGCAAAATTTGGTAGTTTCCTATCACAAGATATAACTCATTTTATATGAAAATTTTTGTATACAAAGCACTCTTAGTAAGGTTTAAGCGAATGGCTTTTCAAGTAATAGATGAAAATTTTATTTGGATATTTATCCATATACACACATTTGAAAATCTTGATGCAATCAACTATTTTACAACACTTTTACAAAGGATTACAATTCTTTAAAAACAAATACAAGTTACAAGCCCTCCATTTAAAATGGAGACAACATGTACAATTTTTGCAAAGAGGGATCTTGTTTCTTTTTTCCAAATGCAACTAAGATAATCCTTTGCTTAATTTCCACGTATTTCCTAAAGTCCAAACATAAAATAGAAATGGGGAGTAGTTAACACTCTCCACCAAACCAATAATCCAATGAGGAAGATAAGCCTTCTTCCTCATTGGCCCCCTAGCCCCAAAAACGAAGCAATAAGGGATATTTGACAACCATTGGCAACAAAACAAGGCTTCCACATTCACATTCAAACCAAACATTCACACAATAAGAACAACCACAAAAATCACTTCCACACACATAAGTTTCCCAACACAATGGCTCTAAACTCAAGCCAAGAAGAGAAAGGAACATGGGGATTCTACTTGTGCCTCCCAAGGGTTTGGGTGCCCACCTCAAAACCTCAAAAACTCAATCACAACCCCAAAACTCTTATGCCTCCCTATAAGAAAATAACTCTTATGCCTCCCTCACTCTTATTCCTCCCACAATGAAAAAAACAAAAAGATAAGAAAAAGTTCTACTTATCACAAGGTGGGACACCCAAACCCAACTCCCTCCTAAAATTCCCAATAAAAATCTTATGCCTCCCTCCAAAATTTATCCCCTTTTCACTTTCTCCTAAACAACCTAAGTCCATTTTACTTTCCAAAATCACAGATGAAATAAACATTCATTCACAAAAATATGTAAACCAAAATAGTAAAAGAATGCAAAGGTGAAGACCCTACCTTGCCATTGCAAGAGTTATGATCTAGAAGAAATTTCCAACCTTTCTAAGCCTAAACAATCCCAAGCTATCTCAAACTCCAACAAGCACTCCCAAAAAGTAAGCACCTCCAAATGCAAGAAACCCCCGAATCCTCAAACAAATTTGAATAAATAAAAAAGAGGGAGAGAGAGGTTATGTGGCTCTATGTAGGATGCCACATCATTTATCCTCCATTCCACATCACCAAGGTCAAACCAAATCTCTGAAGCATAATAAATTGGTGGTTGAGTGAGTGACAACCCTCTTACACACTCAAACCCAAACCAACACCCCTAAAGGACACAATTAAAGAACCTTGTAAGAAAAGTGCAATTAATTACTTTGTTTCTCTATTAAAACACATAAAAAGGCCTAAATTAATCCCCTCACATCATAGGCCTAGTGGGTGGGTGACTTTAAGAGGCGTGCGATAAGCTTAACTTGTCACACTAGTCTTCAAAATGGCCTAGAAAGTAAAAGTCCAAAATGCACATGTTGTTATCCAAAATTCACCCCCCTAGGGTAAATTTTGATAACATGCATCAGAAGATTCAAATCCCAAGCAAATTGATTGATTCAGAGCAAAATCAGGTTTCTAGGGTCCCTTCAGGTATTTTTCTAACTCCCCTGGCCGAAGAAACAGGGAGCAAGCTCTGAGGAAATGCAAAAAAGTAGCAGAAAGGCAAATAGGTTGATCCAGGAAAGAGTGAAAATTGGCTAAGTCCTGCTCAAGGTAGCATTTGGGACAAGTGGGACAAATGGAAGCGGATCGGCCGAAAAGCCTCTAGGCGGCCCAAATTGCATTTGGGACAATCGGGCCAGAAGTACGCGGCGGACGCGAAAAGCCGATAAGGCCGAAAGAGGAAGAAAAATTGGCTAAGTGTTGCTCGGGACGTTTGGGACAAAAAGGCCCGAACCGGCCGGTTCGGCCGAAATGAGCACAGGCAGTCCAAAAGAAAATGGGACAAATGGGACGAAAGTACGCGGCGGGCGCGAAATGCCGGTTCGACCAAGAGAAAATCGACTAACTGCTGAGAGGGACAGTTCGGGACAATCGGGCCAAAAAGGCGCGAACCGGCCGAACCGGCCGAAATCAGTCAAGTCAGTCCGAAGCAAAGTGGGACAAGCGGGCCAAAAATGCCCGAACCGGCCGAATCGGCCGAAATGAGCACAAAGGGCCCAAAATCAAATGGGACATCCGGGACAAATGGAGGCGAAGTACGCGAAAAAGCCGGCAGGGCCGAGAACCAATGAAATAGCGCCACGTGTCCAGTTAAGGGCCCCACAAGTGAATTTCAAAATGAAAGCCCACGAAAGACAGAGGAGAGAGAATTGCTCATCCAATCAGCACGTACCACGTGTCGTCCCGTGTGGCGAGAGCGGAAAGGATTTCAAAACACGCTTTTCGCCTATTTTGTGCCCTAGATCTTCGATCGCCATAACTTTTGATCCGAGCTCGATTTGCACGTTCTTTACATCAACGGAAAGCTGGTGAAATTCTCTACACAATTCCGGGGTCAATCTTGCGTTTTGTAGCAGTATGGAGGGAGAAAAATTGAGAAACGGCTCTGACACGTATTCATGGCCGGAAATGACATTCCAAATGACCAGAGTTAATGCAGAATGGGTCGCATTCTCCTGCAATCCGGTCAAAATGATAGGGTATGGGTTTGTAAGGCCCTCCATGCCATTTTAATACACCTGCAGTCAAGAAAGAATGGGCTCCCATGCCTTTGTACATCTCCTGTTCCCTGGGTTCGACCCTTGCATTTTTAAAAGCCAGTTTTGGGCTCATTTCAAAGAGAGGAACATTTTTGGGCATAACAGACTTCTTCTTTCACCTTCTTCAAGGGATTGATGAAGTATCAGACCTCTCCAAGGATTGTAATAGTTTTCTTTACCTCTCTGAGGGTGTAATGCGTATTTTGATATTAAATTGATGATGCAAGCTCTGTGAATGGGTTTCAATCCTCTGTTTGTATTATTTGCTTGATTTCGATGCTAAACTATACATTATCAGTCTGTGTATGTTTTTTTATGTTGTGAACCTTGGTCTGTGTCTATTTGCATGACTAATATGTTTCACCACTCCTTTTTGGTGCATCACCATCTTTAGTTAGTTTCAAATTTTACACTTCTACCCCTGTCTCCTTGCAAGTTAGAATAGGATTAGGATCTAAACCTCTCGTAGTTTTGCAAAATATAGATCTAAATCGAGGAGTTTGAGGAACCACCTCTAATCTAGAGATTCCTCTCTCGCCCCAAGTCCCACACTTGGAGAGAGGTTTCCATGTTGTGCAATTACACTGGATGCAAGAGTGATCAACCTAGAAATCTGATCAGCGTCCAGGGGTGCTGTAATTTTGCACTAACAGTTTTGGCACGCCCGGTGGGACCAGAGGTCTCAATTTTATTGCAGCAAAGTTGATGTGCATCTGCTGCAAGTTTCTTGCTTGAAAAGAGCTATTATTTGCATATCTGGCGACTCCAAGGGGAAGAATCAATAGAATTTCAGCAGTCAGGCCTGAAAGCTTATGAGAAGAATCACAAGGTCAAGGGTTGGAGAAGAAGAAGTGCTGTTTGAATACCTGCAATTATCTCCAAGAAGAAGGCAAAGAGGAAGAAGGATTCGAAGGTCTCCATCTCCACCAAACAGAACTCTTTCAACTCCTCCACCTGAGCGGCCTTTCTTTCAAGATATACAAGGTTTTAAGACCAATCGAATGGTGCAACCAAGAACCCCTATGTCAACTTCACAGCAAAGAGCCACTTACTCTCAATGCACAAAATCCAATCCCAAATGCAGCAGATCAAGAACATTCCATACTTTATCGGGAAAATCGCACCACTCCGGTGATCATGTCAAGGACATTGCTAACATTTGTGCAATCCATGAGATTAATGAGATGCAGTAAGTAGTCCAAATTGCTAGCATCTTCATTCAAGGGAAAAGCATTGCAATGGTTTAGGAGCCTTGAAGCTGGCTCTATCACAAACTGGAATCACCGTATTGCACTTCACAATCAATTTGGAGAGAAGGGAGACAACTTGTCTCTTTTGGAGCAGCTAACAACCATCAAGAGAGCTTCCAATGAGCAGCTAACTGACTTCAACTTCAGATTTCAAAGGTCTTGGGATAGAATTCCAAAGCAAGTGCATTAGGCCAACAAATAAGAAGGTGCTTTTCTATATTACCTTAAAGCTTTAAATTCTGATATTTCTGTGTTGATTCAATCTATGGGAGGCACAACTATCCTTGCTGCTTATAGTATTGCCATTAGAGCTGAAAATTGTCTGATTCAAGCCGGCAAGCTAGCTCCTAGGCCTCCAATGCCATTATATCCAAGTTTAGAGAGCCCAAGTACTAGTCAAGTACCTGTCTTAGCTCCTATTCCCACTCCTAGGAATCAGAGTTCAAATGAAGCTTCCACTTCATCTCCAAGTTCCCCAAATGAGCTTCAAGAAGTCATGAAGCAACTGCAAAATTTAGGTAATGAGCTGGTTACACTTAAGAGACAGCAAACTCAAGGTTTTAGACCTTCGTATCAGCCTCAAGCTCAACCTAATAGGTAGCCATATCAGCCTCAAAGGCCACCCAATCCAGCTGCAAATATGAATCAAACAAGGCCTCCTGCCAATAAACCATTCCAGCCCTATAATCCAAATGCCATATCTGCCTCTAAGGCATTAGTACCAGCACAAAACAACACTGCCCAGGAGTATGATTGGTGTTTTCCATGTAATGAGCCTCATAATCAATCCATGTGCTTCAATGGTGCTTTGACCCAAGCTTTAATGGTAACAAGTGCTGGTGTGGAGGGTGAGAGTAGTCAAGAAAACAACCAACAACAAGAAACATTCCAACAGCAACCTGCCCCAAATGACACCACATTGGTAAATTGGCAAGCAGAGGATTTCTGTGGCATGAATCAGGCAGTTTCTCAAGGTATTGCTGCCAACACAAGGTCAAAAAGGAGAAATTTGGGTGAAGAACAGCCGTTAGCCCCGATAATCCACAACCTTCCACACTCCACAAATGATTGGCAAGCAAAACCCGGCTTCAAATGCACAAGGGCAATGCCAAGAACAAATTTCTAGGCCAACTCAAATGCCACTGCTTGCTGCCCACATACAAGGAGCAAATGTGCGTACTAAGGGACAACAGAGAGATCCTTCATCACCATTCAAGATCATCATCGATGAAGAAGACAAACGTCAATATATCTATGTGGGAATCGCTATCCATCCCGTGCCAAAGAAATCTGCTGCAAGCTGCCATAAAAGATTGGCCAACTTCAATCAGCAAGTCCAAATACAGGAGAAGGTACTCACAAATGCTGCCCACCCTCAAGGAAATCATGGAGCACAACAAGGTAGAATGCTGAAGCCTCCCCTTCTATGTTTCGTTAATCATTGAAATCAGCTAGTGCATAATTGCATGATAGATTCCGGGCAAGTAGCTCGGGCTTATGCCTAAACAGATAGCTGATCGCTTAGGGCTCCAGATGAAATAACATCTAAGGGAGTAGTGCAATGGATGGGACAGCAATAAGCAACAGCTTGGAGTGATTAGAAATTTGAGTCTTACCTTACATGCATGTCCAAATGTTGTTGTCTTACAAGATATATCACTCATAGACCTTCCACCACTCTTTGCCCTCTGTTTGTCAAGAGATTTCACTGCCAAAATTGGGGGATATTTGTCCGCTGATTGGTCTCACATGCTATTCAGAACGAGATATGGGACTAAGGCCACAATTAGGTCAGAACCTATTGCAGACTTCCACATTGAGCCCTATACTCCAAGTCATATTAATACCAATTGCTCAGCATTTGATCAAGAAGATCACCTTGGCACTGATGAAGCCGACACTAAGGTTGGAAGCATCCCAGATTTGACTCTTGATGAATGGGCAAACAAGGTACATGCTTTTGATCCTTATCAAGAAGTAGAAGAATCTGAGCTAGGGGTCTATTGCATACACGAAGAAAGTCAACCTGTTCCTAGCATCACCAAGCCAAACCACAAGGATGACAATGAAGTATGGCAGTTGTTTTTCGATGGATCAAGGAGTAGACAAGGTGCAGGAGGTGGAGCCATGCTTGTTTCACCTCAAGGAATAAAGCATTATTCAGCTTTTAGATTTCAATTTGCATGCTCCAATAACACTGCTGAATATGAAGCCTTGGTGCAAGGGATGCATTGGGCAATCAAGAGAAAGATAAAGAACTTGCAAATTTTTGGGGACAGTGAGCTGATTGTAAATCAGGTCAAGGGACAACATGCTGCCAAAAATGATCTACTCAAAGGCTACAAGAACAAGGTGTGGGACCTCATGGAAGATTTTGAGGGCTTTGGCATCAAATCCATCCCTAGGAAAGAGAATCAAGTCACCGACAGCTTGCAGCAAAGAGGGGCAGCCTTTGACATTATAGAAAACATTCAACAAGACAAGGTATAGCCAAACATCCATGTGATTGTGAGGCCTTCAGTACCGGATAACGATGTCAGTTGGCAAGTATTTGAGAATGATCAGCAAATCATCCACTTCTTGCAAGAAGAAGCTGAGTTCTCAGCTAAGAATCAAGAGAAGTTGGAACAGCAATATGGTGACCAGTGATACAAACAGAACTCGACAAGCTGCCCAAGGGACTTATCACCTTGGAGTCCATTTTTAATCCCAATGATTAGTTTAGAAAGGAGAAAGCAAACATTCAGGTTAAGAGAGAAGATTCGGTTTCCATCTTGGTAGAAGAGAACAAGCCATTGCAAATTGGAAAGATGACAACTGAACAGGAAAGGTATGAGTTCATACAGCTATGTCAAGAATTCCCTGACGTGTTTGCTTGGAGTTATGAAGATTTGAAAGGGTTCAATCCCAACTTAGCTCAGCATACCATTGAATTGGACCCAAATACTAAGCCTATCAGGTAGAAGCAGAGACCAGTCAATCCACACATGGAGCCTCTCATGAGGAAAGAATTGGACAAGCTGATTGAGTCAGCAATTATATTCCCAATCAAGCATTCTAGTTGGGTTGCCAACTTAGTTCCAGTCAGAAAGAAGAGTGGAGAGATCAGGCTGTGTGTTGACTTCAGAGATTTGAATAGAGCCTCTCTCAAGGACCATTATCCACTCCCTTCCATGGAGCAAATATTGCAGGTCGTAGCTAGTTCAGAAAGGTTTTCACTACTTGATGGTTACTCAGGTTTCAATCAGATTATGGTAAAGGGGGAAGACCAGTTCAAGACAGCCTTCACAACCAAATGGGGCACATATGCTTACAAGAAGATGCCATTTGGACTGTCGAACGCCGGAGCAACATTCCAGCGAGCTATGGATATGGCATTCAAAGGCTTGATCAACAAGATAGTGCTGATATACTTAGATGATATTACTGTCTTCTCAAAGAATGCTGCAGACCATCTCTTTCACCTCAGGCAAGTGTTTCAGAGGTGTAGAAAGTTTGGTGTGTCTTTGAATCCTAAGAAGTGCATCTTTCTTGCACATGAAGGGAAGCTCCTTGGCCATATTGTCTCCAAGGAGGGATTAGCAATTGATCTAGAGAGGGTCGAAGCCATAAGGGCTCTACCATTGCCAAGCCACAAGAAGGCCCTTCAGAGTTTCCTGGGAAGGATAAACTTTGTTCGGAGGTTTGTCCCAAATTTTGCAGCCCTTGTCAAGCCCATCACTAAAATGTTAAGAAAAAGCATGGCTTTCAAATGGACGGCAGAAGGCAAGGAGAGTTTTGAAGCAATCAAAGAAGCCATCTCCCAGGCACCCACTCTCATCAACCCAGACTTTTCCAAGGATTTCATCCTCTATGCATTTGGAGGTGATGACACTATTTCTGCCATTCTGGTATAGCAGAACAAAGATAATGATGAGCAGCCGATTGCCTTCTTCAGCCAGAGCCTAGGTGACTGCGAAATGAGGTACTCTTTTATTGAAAAGCATGTCCTTGCAGTAATCAGAAGCTTGAAGAAATTCAAGCATTTAGTCTCAAACAACAAGATACAGTTGCTAGTCTCGCATGCTGGGGTTAAGGATTTCCTCCTCAACAAGGATTTGAATGAAAAAAGGGCAGGTTGGATCACCCGTGTCATGGAGTATGACATTGAGATCAAGATCACCAAGCTGGTAAGAGGCAAAGGTTTGTGTGAGCAGCTCGCTTCCAAACAACCAGACAACCCAGAAGATGAAGAAGACGCTGTCCTGCTATTACAAGATGATCAAAAATAGGAAAATGATGATGTGTCCACTCCCTGTTGGACTCAGAATATGATACATTTCCTACAGACGGGCATGTGCCCTCTAAAAATGAGCAAAGCAAAAAGAAGATACTTCAGGTTGCAGGCAATTCCATATACCATCATTGATGGAGTTTTGTTCAAGAAGGACGTGAATGGAGTGCTGCTGAGATGCATTAACACAGGTCAGATTCAAAGGGTGTTGGAAGAATTTCATAATGGACCAGCTGGTGGCCATTTTGCACCAAGAGTGACAGCTCTGAAAATCATGAAGGCTGGTTATTATTGGCCTAAAATCTTCAGTGATTGCTATGCATGGATCAAGAGGTGTAAGAATTGTGCATTCTTCACAGGAAAAGAGAGACTCGCTGCCCTTCCATTGCATCCAATTACAGTAGATCAGCCATTCATGCAGTGGGGTTTGGACTTCATTGGAGTCATCAATCCCAATTCGAGCCAAGGGCACAAATGGATTCTGACAGCCACAGACTACTTCACCAGATGGACAGAAGCAGTAGCACTCAAAGAGGCGAATGAGTCTAGCATCTTGGACTTTTACGAAGGGATAACTACCAGATTTGGTGTACCTGCTACAATAGTCTCTGATAATGCATTGGCATTCATCGGATCTAAAGTGACTGAGTGGGCTGTCAAGAACGGGATTTACCTGAGCACTTCATCAAATTATTACCCTCAAGGTAATGGCCAGGCCGAGTCTACAAACAAAAACTTGCTGAGGATCATTAGGAGGACTCTTGATGAGAATCAGAAGGCTTGGCATACCAAACTGAAATCAGCCTTATGGGCTGATAGGATAACTCCCAAAAGATCCACGGGTAACTCTCCATTTAGGCTTGTCTACGGAAGAGAGGCAATCTTGCCCATGTCACTTGAGTTGCCAACGTTGGAACTCATGAAACAGCTGGAGTTGCTAGAGTTTGAGCCCATGGAGGTGAGGTATGCAGAGTTGATGGAGCTGCAAGAGATCAGAGATCAGGCATCCCAAGCAATGGAAAAGGATCAAGCTTTGATCAAAAAGACCTTTGATAGGAAGGCCAAAGACAGATCTTTTCAAGTAGGAGATCTAGTGCTGAAATGGGATGTGGACAGAGCAAAACCAGGAAGGCATTCAAAATTTGATGCCATTTGGAGTGGCCCATACATGGTCACAAAGTGCAAGAGCAACAATGCTTTCCAATTGGCCTCATTGGATGGTGAAGAACTGCAGATTCCAGTAAATGGAATCTATCTCAAGCGTTGCTTCTAGAGGGAGGTTCACTACACCTGTAGATATTAGATTAGATTTTCTTTCCTCCAAGTGCTTGTGCACATTGTTTTGTTGTAAGTTAGTTTTGTTTTCCCTAAGTGCCTTGGCACAGCTTGCTGTCCATGGAGATGTTTAGCATGTCTTTGCTTTCATCGTCACTTTCCATCTTGCCCTTGCACATTCTCGAGTCGGGCTTGATTCTAACAGTAATATTTGATGACTCCATGCCCAATGGATTGCTTCAGTAACTCGGTCTTTCCATCTAAGAGTGCAGATGATCCCATTGAAGTCACCAATTGTTATCCAAAATTCACCCCTAGGGTAAATTTTGATAACATGCATCGAAGATTAAAATCCCAAGCAAATTGATTGATTCAGAGCAAAATCAGGTTTCTAAGGTCCCTTCGTGTATTTTTCTAACTCCCCGCCCAAGAAACAGGAGCAAGCTCGAGGAAATGCAAAAAAAGTAGCAGAAAGGCAAATAGGTTGATCCAGGAAAGAGTGAAAATCAGCTAAGTCCTGCTCAAGGTAGCATTTGGGACAAGTGGGACAAATGGAAGCGGATCGGCCGAAAATCCTCTAGGCGGCCCAAATTGCATTTGGGACAATCGGGCTAGAAGTACGCGGTGGACGCGAAAAGCCGATAAGGCCGAAAGAGGAAGAAAAATTGGCTAAGTGTTGCTCGGGATGTTTGGGACAAAAAGGCTCGAACCGCCGGTTCGGCCGAAATGAGCACAGGCAGTCCAAAAGAAAATGGGACAAATGGGACGAAAGTACGCGGCGGGCGTGAAATGCCGGTTCGACCAAGAGAAAATCGACTAACTGCTGAGAGGGACAGTTTGGGACAATCGGGCCAAAAAGGCGCGAACCGGCCGAACCGGCCGAAATCAGTCAAGTCAGTCCGAAGCAAAGTGGGACAAGTGGGCCAAAAATGCCCGAACCGGCCGAATTGGCCGAAGTGAGCACAAAGGGCCCAAAATCAAATGGGACATCCGGGACAAATGGAGGCGAAGTACGCGAAAAAGGGTCAAAAGGTCGGCGGGTTGGCCGAGAACCAATGAAATAGCGCCACGTGTCCAGTTAAGGGCCCCACAAGCGAATTTCAAATTGAAAGCCCACGAAAGACAGAGGAGAGAGAATTTCTCATCCAATCAGCACGTGCCACATGTCGTCCAGGTGGCAGAGCGCGGGAAAGGATTTCAAAACACGTTTTCGCCTGTTTTGTGCCCTAGATCTTCAGATCGCCATAACTTTTGATCCAGAGCTCAGATTTGCACATTCTTTACATCAACGGAAAGCTGGTGAAATTATCTACATGATTCAGGGGTCAATCTTGCGTTTTGTAGCAGTATGGAGGGAGAAAAATCGAGAAACGGCTCTGACACGTATTCATGGCCGGAAATGACATTCCAGCGACCAGAGTTAATGCAGAATGGGTCGCATTCTCCTGCAATCCGGTCAAAATGACAGGGTATGGGTTTGTAAGGTCCTCCATGCCATTTTAATACACCTGCAGTCAAGAAAGAATGGGCTCCCATGCCTTTGTACGTCTCCTGTTCCCTGGGTTCGACCCTTGCATTTTTAAAAGCCAGTTTTGGGCTCATTTCAAAGAGAGGAACATTTTTGGGCATAGCAGACTTCTTCTTTCACCTTCTTCAAGGGATTGATGAAGTATCAGACCTCTCCAAGGATTGTAACAGTTTTCTTTACCTCTCTGAGGGTGTAATGCGTATTTTGATATTAAATTGATGATGCAAGCTCTGTGAATGGGTTTCAATCCTCTGTTTGTATTATTTGCTTGATTTCAGATGCTAAATTATACATTATCAGTCTGTGTATGTTTTTATGTTGTGAACCTTGGTCTGTGTCTATTTGCATGACTAATATGTTTCACCACTCCTTTTTGGTGCATCACCATCTTTAGTTAGTTTCAAATTTTGCACTTCTACCCCTGTCTCCTTGCAAGTTAGAATAGGATTAGGATCTAAACCTCTGTAGTTTTGCAAAATATAGATCTAAATCAGAGGAGTTTGAGGAACCAGCCTCTAATCTGGAGATTCCTCTCTCAGTTTCCAAGTCCCACACTTGGAGAGAGGTTTCCATGTTGTGCAATTACACTGGATGCAAGAGTGATCAACCTAGAAATCTGATCAGCGTCTAGGGGTGCTGTAATTTTGCACTAACACATGTAAGATTGAGTACACACCACTCAAAATCAATTAAATTCTTTCAAATCCAACACAAACAAAGACTACCAACTCACATTTATTTCCCCTCTTTTTTCACATCCTAACAAACACTAACTAATCAAATTTAATTAACTTAAAAGGAGTGCTTAACAAAAAAATAACTTACACCAAAAATACAAAAAAATACAAATACTCACTAATAAATACAACCAAAAAGGGAAAACCACAAATCTACCCAAGGTCACATTTGAGGCCACCCCCAATGGGGACCTCCTAATAATCTAACAATAATAACATCACATATTTACACTAGTTTCTAAGGTGACATGTTGCCAATACCCCAAATTCCTTCACTGTTGGTCTCTTATCCCCCTTTTGTTTGTTGTGTTGCAAAGGCTTGCAAAAATCAAAACAATACCTTTCTGGCCTCATGGCCATATTAACGACATCGAGATAATAAAACACACGCATATACATATCAATTCATATAATCAAATATCATAACTAAATCATTGCTAAAACAAGTAATTCACCAATTGTTCACAATTTTAATTATTTCAATTTTATCAATTTATCAATTAGCAATAAGATCATGAAATCAACTAAATCATCTAGAAATATCTATACATCAAATTGAATGTTTCATTACAAGACTATCTCAATATCATCAAATATCGATATGTCAATTCATGTATATAATCCATCAATTAAATCATGTCATAAGTCTAAACATCCATACTGTCTATCAAATAAACTAATCAAATATAACAATGTCCATCTTTCAATGTCTAAAATATGATAAAAATGTCTATAAATCCAATCCATAAAAATAAAAATCATAATAATATCGTTGTCGAAGAGGAGTGAGCAAGATAACCACAACTCTACCCAAGGTCACATTTGAGGCCACCTCCCAATGGGGACCTCCTAACAATATAACAACAATAAACAACATACATTTACACAAGTTGCCAAGGTGACCTATTTCCAATACCCCAAATTCCTTCACTGTTGGTCTCCTATCCCCTTTTGTTTGTTGTGTTACAAATTCCTGCAAAAATTAAAGCAATACCTTTTGTCCTCCGCCTTATTAACGACATCAAGCCAATAAAACACACATATACATATCAATTCACATCATCAATTAACACAACTAAATCATCACTAAAATCAAGTAATTTTATCAATTGTTTACAATTTCAAGATATTTCAATTCTTCCATTTCATTGAAATTCATAAGATCACAAGATTATCCAGGTCATTTATAAATTATATGTATCAAAATCCAATGTGTCAGCACCGATCTTATGAAGTGGTAACTCTTGATCATTAATACTGAAAGGTCAATCCATGTATGTAATCCAACATATAAGCCACACCATGTCAAAAGTAAAAAAACATCCACGCAGTCTATCAAGCTAATAAGGGACAATAATAATGTCCATCCACCAATGTCTAATGATAAAAATGATAATAAAATCCAAGTCTTCAATCAAGGTAAGAAAATTCCTAGTCAGATCAATGTCGAAGAGGAGTGGGCACTACATCCCCCTCCCCTTAGACTCGACTTCCTCTTGGAAGTCATGGAAAGAGGTAGGAAACAAGTCATACAATTAATAGCCAATTCTTCCACGGGGATTTATTTACTTCAAGAAAATTGTGCCCATTGTAAATCCACTTTGATTGAATAATTTTTTAAAGAAGGGAAGGGAGGATATAAGGCACATATACCAAACCTCCTCTAAACAATATTTCTAATGAACAAACTTTTGGAATAAAATCTATGAGGTTAACCAAGTTTACAACACAAAATATTTAAACAAGAATGGTCATGGAAAACCAATGAATGAAAACTAAGGTCCATGAAGAATAGGAACATGTTATATATGCAAGCTTCCCAAGAAGCCACAGATAGATACTACACATGGTAAAACAAAAGATGATAACTTCCACTGGGTTGAACTCACACTACAAGGTTAGTTATTTTAGATAGGGCTCACAATTACCAATCATGACCATCAAGTTTTCATGAGAAAACATGCCTACTCACAGTCCTAATAAACTTAATATCAGACAATACGAGGTTTAACAACAAGGAACACACCTAAATTTAATCAAATGTTTTCAAGGAAGAAGACTAGTCATTGGTAGTACTTCATATAATTTAGAAGGTCTCACTTAGATTTTCATGGTAACACAAAACATACTCTTGACCACAAGGTTTCCATAACTTGAAAATTTTCCTGAAATGCATAACATACAACCACACATCATGATTTAATATATCAATCAACTATATGCGATTTATATCTTCCTCTCTATTTTTTTGAAAGGTAATATTAGTTCATACAATCATACTTGACACACGAGATACCATTCACTCTATAAAATAGAAAATTTTTAGAATCTAGGCTCGTTATAGCATAAAACGGTTCTTAAAATGAACATAACTTAATATTATATCACATATAAACATTCAAGTAAGTTAGGGAAAATTAAGAAACAAGTGGGGTCCAACTAGCAATTTACGAGAGTGACACACACAAAACATTCCTGAAGACACTTATAGACTATCTTGTACCATTCTCTTCCCAAGGGAAAGGGGTAACAACATCACGGTTCTCCAAAAGGAAAGAGGATTCAAAAATTCCTCCATATCCTTAACATATGTTTCCTAAGCTTGTAAATAATCCTAGGTCACCAATGACCTACTCCAACACAAGAAGACACCTTCCTAATAACTCAGAGATAAATACTTGCTTCAAAAGGGTTATAATTTATACACATGTTGATATAAGAGCAAAAGGGTACCATGGCCCTAAAGGCCCAACAGTAGGACTAATTACATTGATGTGCACAGGGTCACAACATGACTATAACACATCACTCTAAACAAAGCACTCTATTCAAATAAGGTGATAATTTCCCTATGCATACTTCTAAAATTTCATACTAACTAGAGGGGTCCAAAATAATATAGCATGTGTCTTGTGTTATAAACATTATACATGTGTTTTTGTTTGATTATAACAAGGGGGTATAATCATTTTATCAGCATGGTTTCCACCTTGAGTTCATTATGAGGTTCACACTTATATTTTTGTTTTTGTAAACTAACCTATCATTGAAATAACTCATTCTTCATGATTTATGGTTATGGTATTATATCACATACCAATCGTCATAAAAGATCATGATCACTTTACATTAATAACATAATACATGTTATGTTAATGTTATATGTATATTCGATACATTTTCCTAATGTTTCAACATTATTACAACATCTTAACACCTTAGGGCGCATTTGAGATTGGACACTCATACCGTAGTTCAAGGAAACTTTTCATTCAGTTATATTATTCATATTACATCTATTATAAATTTTTCGGTCATGAAAAGGAAATTTTATACAAACAAGGTTGTTTAGTTACTTATTTGTTCTTATGTTCAAACCCATAAATTTATCTGTTCCATACTCCAAATCATAAGACACAAGTTATAACTACGTTTTCCAAACATATTTCTTATAAGTTTTCTAATTAATGCATTTCTTATATCACGATATCCTATATCTTTTATCATTAGGGTCATCACCAATGTTAACATGATTTCTTGCCATTCCATCAAGGTGGAAAAATATATTCATTCTACTTTTAGGGGAGAAAAAGTGGTTTCTTGTTATTTTCACAAAGTTTTATTTCTTCTATTAAATCACAAGGTTAGAGATCTAATATGCTCAAGTTGTTACATTACCAATTAGATTTTAATGAGTAGGAAGAGATAGCTTAACACATTAATCAATACATAGAACAATACATCATTAACCAAAGTAGAACACACTGAATTTACAATATTTTTACCAAAGAATTACATTCATAACCGATGCATTCTAAATGGGTCTCCACAAGTGTCATAAAGAGTTATGATGAAGGTGCACGTAAATTTTAATTTTATCCAATTTTTACCCTCAAGGAAAATTGAACAAACATGAACTTGCATACCGATAAATTGAAAGGATCATTCTACCATCGTAGCTCACATTTCGATTCGATACCACGCTTGCAGGGATCGACATTGGAAATGATTTAGGAGGAAAGAAATTGAATGAATATTGGAGTCAAGATAAGCATAAAATGTGGGGCCTGAAGTTTGAAGTTTTCAAACTTTGAAGGTTTTACATTTCAGAGTTTTGGTAGACAAACAAGGAAAAATAACTTAAAGGCATGAAAGCATGAAACCGTGTAGTCTGAAAAGGCTCGAGGTTTTTTGGGATCAACTCCCCTTTTAGGGTTAATGACATCGTATTTTAGGGATGGGGAATTCTGAACTTCGTAGTCCAAATTTCAGAATTCGAGGTTCCAAGGTCACAAAGAATGTCAAGTAGTGAATAGTGCCACGCAGAGGAGGGTAGAAAGGTCAAACCGTATATGAAATTTAGAATTCCGAGTTTCAGAATTTCATAGGTTTCATGTGTCTAGATGGATAAGAAAAACCCCAAAACTCGTAAATCCTAAAACCCAAATCCCGAAAAGGAAAAGATCTCAAACCCGATGTCTAAATTTTAGACATTTTGGTTTTGGCATTGCGGAAATATCAAGTCGACTTGAGTGATGAATGGTAACATAAACTTCTAAATTAAAAGGTCCAAAGTTCTGAATTTTGAAAGTCTAAAATTTTTGATTTCAGAGGTTGCAATGTAAGTTAGAGTCCGAAAAGGAAGAGATCACCCCGAAATTTATTATGGAATGGCACCCCACCTTCGAGATGGCCATAATCACATAAGGAGCTCGTGATTTGCACAAAATTAGACTTTTGGAAATCTCTCAAGATCCTCTAGTTAGAATAAGTACTTCAAAATGAATAAATATAGTTTTCCATTTTATAGGGTGTTTCCAAATTTCTCACCTACCCAAATGATGAGGTATGGGTTTCCTGTCTTCTCCAAAAAGGAAAAGTACAAGGAGGCATGGATTTTGCAGTGGAACCCATCATTGTTAGAGGTAATTTTAATGCATTTTAGGTTGGTTGAAGTAGGAGTTTAGATCCTTCTCTCTCCTTTCTTTCATTATTTCTATACATAGTAAGGAGGGGTTCATTTTAAAAGGTTGGACACCTTGTATATGCCTCTCACTTCTTCTTCTTATTCGTAAGATATTTTGTGGAGATTCCAAACCTCCCTAATGGACATTGTAATGTAAAATTTGTGTGTTTTTCCCTAAATGTCATGTATTGTATAAACTTTGAGAGAAATAAAATCACATCTCTGGATGCTTCAAACTCTCTTTTGTATTATATTGCAACTTTCTGATCTTTCATTGCATACAAGGATATTATGTATTGTTTTGTTTGCATTATAATGTTCTAAGTAGTCTTGTGTTGTTATGCAGGTTGTCCAACATCCTTCTTGGTGCATCAAATTCCCTTAGAGTATGTTTTAATTCTCATGCATTTTCTCTATCTCGACTCTTTGGGAAAACATTAGGTTAGTGTTAGATCTCAGTAACTCTCTACACTTTGGAGTAGTTGGCACTAGGATAGGATATAAAGCCAACCTTCTCTGGAGGGCTATCCCGATTGCAAATTCCCACACTTTGGGATAACTTCATGTTTGACGAATCACACGGATTACCTCAAAATTCACTTGCAAGCAATCGGGGGTGCTTGTGATTTCACCATAAGAGTTACCAATTGGTTTTACCAATTCAAGCAGTTTAGATCAATATGGGGAGAAAACAATGTTTACATCTTATACTATAATTAGGTTCAATATAAGAAATTATGGTTTCCTAACAAACTTATATTCACAAAATTCCATCAACCAAGAAATCAAGGTAGCAAGGGAAAATAAATTAACCCATAGGTACCACACTCCCTCACCGAGAGGGCATCAAAATAGCAAGAGGGCCACCAACTAATTTACTCAAACATATCCTCTAAGACCAAGAGTCATATCCTTGGAAGAAAGAGTATGACATATCCATAACTAAGGTCGGACTCTTACGACCTATACAACCAAAACCTCCCTGCACAAGTCCAAGGGAGGAAAAATCATGCATTCATGTCTAACATAATCTTGGCACTAACAGGTTATCATGTGGTAAATATTAAGCAATACAAGACGTTAAGGAAAGGGTAAGACTATGTATGGGTCCTTGATAACAAAACAAACACTCTTAATTAAGTACAACCATATTCATGAAGGGTATTTATAGTCCAAAATGTTGATCCTTTCAT